>LFJQ01000009.1:2400000-3600000 GCA_001182835.1 Oropetium thomaeum | reverse complement strand
CCCATGAGAGTTGTATAGATTTATTTAAACATCATGCACAGATTAAGAATTGAATTTAATCGACGACGTCGAGTAATTAGGGTTAACACTAATTCTGGGCGTCGCCAATCTAAACCCTAGACTTACTATTGATAATAACAATAAGTTTCTTTTTCATTGAACTTATCATAAACCTGCTGCATCATGTAGATTCTGAAGCGCACGAAGTAGCTGCGGATCCAGTTGCCTCGACCTCCGTCGAAGAAGTCAACATCAACTCAGAGGAACCAGGCAAGCCCCGGTGCACAACCGCTGTTTAAAATATTATTTTTACAACTCAGTGTGTCTTGTTTGTGCATTAAGTGCTAGGAGTTGATTGAAACCATAGTTGCATTTATTTTGCATAGGAAACCCTGACGGTAGCTTGTATAGATACCCTTAGTATGCTATGCTTAGCAGATACTTACCGGTAGAAGTCGAGCAGAGTGGACGCTGCTCGCGAGTAGTAGATTGAATGAAACTATTCCATGAAATGTGCCGCACGATTTGTCAAGGAGTAAGAAAGATAAAAGATTGAGGGTCAGACTGGGTACAAGTAGGTCGGCGACTGGTCCGGGACCAGGGTGACCGTAGTCTGGTCTGATCCGTGTGGCACAGCTGGACAAGTATTGAATGTACTAATCGTATGCTCGGTGTTATGGGCCCCGGTAAACCTACGTAGCCTAGTGATTGCAACGTCGAACCTGCCCTACGGTGTCTGACTAGGAGGAGATCTGGGGTGGGCAGCGTGGGAACTCCACAGAAATCGTCTGGGACGTGTTGTCTGGTGGGACGCGGCGCTGCTAAGGCAGGCGTAGGAGGGAATTGACGTTGCAGGAGCTGGTGTGAACGGTTGCCACGTGCGAGTCTGGGACACGCACGTGTCGTACGATTAGGTTAACCCTGCAGAGGTATAAAAATCAGTTCGAATCGCTGTCGCTCTCAGCTATGAGCTTACTTGAACTCTCTGTCACATTTTAGTAAATAGGTTGAGACACCATGAGAATGAACATGATGATTACTTTGCTGTTGTTACTTCTGTTATGTTTGCTTAGCTCAGTGCTAATTAAATTTATTTTTCTAATCACTTAACTTGTGCTAAAATCTGACAAGAGTAGTAAAGGCTTGCGAGTCCTTTTGTAAGTAAACCCACCCGAGTCAGGCAGCATGTCTAGGAGTCGGCTGTAGTCAGCCACATTGACGGGTAAGTCTTGCTGAGCTTCTTAGAAGCTCACGCGTTAGCGTTTTGTGGTTTTCAGGCGCCGTCATGCAGGACCAAGCAGGTAGCTTCCATTGGGAGGAGCCTCTCCCCGAGTTCGGGAACCTCTAGTGGGAGTTGTGCGAGTCGCCGCAGTGAATTGTTGAAGTGGCTAGTAGCATGACGCCCGTGGGCACGGCGCGTGCTTTTGCTTAAGTCCGAGTGTCGGAGTTTGTAATCGTTCTAGTCTTCCGCTGTTTTTGTTTCAAAAACTTTCGCTTACTCTGAATCAATGTAAGACCTAACTTTAAATTTATGAACCAATGATGTATTAAAGTCCTCTTTCCTTGTAAATTATTGCTGTTTATTCCTGCCTGTGTTGTATCGTGTGTACGCTCGCTTCGCCGAGCGTTGCCCAACAGGATCCTGGCTTAACGACTGACCGGATCCGTCCCGAGATGAGGTTCTCTGGGCGGGGTCGTGTCAGCCTTGGTATCAGAGCTGTGTTGGGAAACGGTACAACGTTTAAGGCATATTTTCGAAAGTTACGTGCGAGTGAGGTACGCGCCCTATTAGTTAATAGGTTATCAGGTGGCAAGCTAACCTAGTGCAGGAGCTAACTAAACCCAGTTTAGATTTACTTTTCTGTAACGACGCACCTACGCTCAGGTAAGCAAGGTAAGGTACGCCGCTCGACTGCGGTGAAAGGTCGAGAAATCCCTGTTGCATCCGGAACAGTAGCGTTCTATACCATGATGGTATGGAAGGAGGTATTATGTTCGCTGTAAACATAGTACGCCCCCTTGCCGTTTAGGGAGAGAAGCGGCCCTCTACCGTACGAGGTGTGGGTTACGGACCTGTTGCGAATGCTGACCTTCACAACAGTGGAGTCTTATGTCTTTGGCACACAAGAGATGAGTTTGTTCCTCACGGTTTTGGTTTTGCGGAACACTCTCATACCTCCGCTGCCTGAGGTAAAGTGCAGTCTGTCGCCGCGCAGGGAAGGCCGGACACATGATCCCCGTACGTGACCTACTCGGGGCGACCCATATGACAATGATATGGGTTGTTGTTTTTTACTTTTGATATATATTTATATTGCACTGCCTGTGATGCCATTTACTGCAGGTACGCTAACCACGATATCGTAAGAAACGTGTAGTAACGGCTAACTTGAGTGCGATTCTGCCACCGCCTACGCGTATTCCTTTTACTTTATGAGGATGTATAGGCCGATGTAGGATTGCATTGCATGAAGAAATGTTAAAATCCTTCAAACTTATACTAAAACCATCCAGGAGCAAAAATTCCATCAATAATGGCTGTAACACCAACAGAAATAAAGAAGTCAACCTGGATACCTTCCTCCCTTAGGATTGCGTGGAATCAACCGAGTTGGAGTAAAACCCTGATACACCATTGAGCCTCTTTCAACACCTTCCTCGATGAGAAGATTGTCTCCTTGACAGGTCAGCTTAGATGGTAAAGCACCTTGGACGAGCCGGCTGTCGCTAGTTAGCACCCTTAGTGACCGATTTGGATCACCTTTTTACACAGGGATGAAAAATATTTTACGTATCAGAAGACTTAGCATGCTTTGAACTATGTGTCAACATGTGGCTTCTGATTGATAAAACATTGTTCATCTCTGTGATGCAGATGGACGACAACACGATCGAGCATGGGCTCGCGGAGATAGGCATCGAGGCTCCACCTCTACTTACGTCACCAAGAAATCAGGATGCAGAGGCTTTGTGGAGATTCTCGAACAGACCTTGCAGTCACTGGGATATGCAGAGACTCCTTGGTTTCAGATCCGGGAGTATCGGCAGTATGACCTACCGCGCTGCTCGGCCACAGTTACACTGCCCACGCACCCTCAGCATGTCAACGGAGAGATTTATACCACCACCACATTCGGTTCAGATAAGACGGAAGCCATCGAGTCAGCCGCTCATCTGGCTCTATTGAGGATTTGCGAGCGACACACTGAGGAGCTGGCAAACAAACCAGCGGCGATGTTTCCGATACGGGACCAGGTCGACCGTACCTGGCACGGTAATGTCAAGAATGCTCAGAAGAGGACTTTCAGGGGAGAAATGGACCATGTCACTCCCTTGTTCACATGGAGCCTAGCGCTATTCAACTTGCATGAAGACACTGTTCTCACAGATCAGATAGATCGTCAGGCCTTGCGACAGGCTCAGGTAGAGATAGCCCAACTCAAGGGAAGGTCCAGGACTTACAGAGCAGAAACAATGCACTGCGTGCTCACTGCAACGCGCACGCTACACGTATCTCTGAGTTGGAGGCGGTCTCCGAGATTAAGACTGCCTAGATCCATGCTAGAGAGAATGATTGCAACATCGTGCTGCAACATATTCATCAGTTGGAGATACTCAGGGATAACGCGGTTCAGATGGCGGAGAATCTCGCCCATGAGAACCATCATTTGCAGCATCAGTTAGCGGGACTTTTGGAGGCACAGCAGCCGCCTCCCGCTAACAATGATGCGTCTGAGTCAGAAGTATCGGATCCCGAAGCTTCAGACCCAGAGCCAGACGAGGAGTAGATCGGAGGTGGTTCCGAAGTGATAGTTTAGTTAGATGGTTCGCTTAAAGAGTGTGTTGTCCTTGTCATGGCGTTGTAATCTTTTAGATGTAAGAGTGGTGGTTTGACAGTCTAAAGAGTTGGACGATGGATGTACTGTCATCTTTTGGGGAATGAAGGAAGTTTGTTTTTATTGAGATATCCGTGCCGTGCATATTGACGTACTTCTACTTATGTTGAGAATTAGACATGGGTTGAATTGCTCTAATAAGGATCCTTTTGCTTTTTCAACATGGTGAACACTAGAGCAGGACGTCAGGAGGCGGAAAGCTCCAACCCGCCGCCCCCGCCAGCTGAGCCAACCTTGGCCACAGCTATGGCGGCCCTGATTCAAAGCAGCCAGCAAACGCAAGAGATGCTGCGGGCCATCCTAGAATATAGTGGCGCAAATCGAGGCGCTCGGAACGGCGACCAGGACAGCACATATGCTGAATTCCTGGCCACTCATCCCCCGGAGTTCAGAGATGCCCGGGAACCAATGGAGGCAGATCACTGGCTTCGTACAATCGAGGCCAAGTTTGGGCTACTCCGTTGTTCGGAGACTCAGAAGACGCTCTTCGCGGCCCAGATGCTCCACGGACACGCCGGAGCTTGGTGGGCCAACTACTTGGCCACTCTCCCGGCCAACACCCAGGTGCCATGGGCACAGTTCCGGGAGACGTTCCACGCTCACCACATTCCCGCGGGACTCATGCAGAGGAAGGCCAAGGAGTTCATGGCCTTAACACAAGGGAACCGCACGGTGCACGAATATTCCTGCGTCTTCAACCAACTTGCTTTATATGCTCCGGAGCAGGTTGACACGGATGCGAAGCGGAAGCACCGCTTCATGGATGGGCTGAACATCACACTCCAGGGTCGCTTGGCCCTGAACCAAAGCGGCTCATTCAACGAGCTCGTCAGCAATGCCCTCATCGCCGAGGAATACCTCGAGAAGGAGCAGCGGGAAAAGAGGCGAGCCAGCGGTGGGACATCAAATGCCCCGCCACCCAAGTACCGTCTGGTGTACACTGCACCCGATGGTAGGAGGTACAAGGCCACCCCGCCGCAGGCGGCGTCATTCCGTCCGCCGCAGCAGCCATACCGGCCCCCACAGACTCAACAGCAGTCCGGCTACCGCGCACCTCCCCCGCCGCAGAGGAACCAGGGTGTCCGCCCGCCTCAACAGGGCGCCCGCCCTGGACCAGGCACGCCTTGCTTCAACTGCGGGCAGCCCGGACACTTCGCCCGCGAGTGCCCCTCCAACTAGCAGTCCGGAGGCAACCAGCAGTCAAACCAAGGACAGGGCCAGCAAAAGGGCCAGAAGAACATCAGGACCGGTCGGGTAAACTACACCATGAACGAGGAAATTGCTGAGGGCGAACAAGTACCGGCGGGTACGTTTTCGCTCTTTACCCACTCAGCTTTTGTTCTTTTCGATTCCGGTGCAAGCCACAATTTTATCAGTAGGAATTTTGTCAAAGGCAGAAACCTAGCCACAGTTCTCCTAGAACCACCTTTCGTAATAAAATCGCCTGGGGGCAACATATTATCAAACCATGGCTTAAGTGAAGCTCCCCTCAATCTGGGAGGTCACATCTATCCTATTTCCTTCATCATCCTAGATGGGCAGGGCATCGATATAATCATCGATATGAAATGGATGAAACACCATAATGCCATCCTTGATATTGCTAACCGTGTAGTCCACTTAACCTCTCCACTTCACGGTTCCATGTCCATAAACCTAGATCACCCTAAAGCCACCCTCAATCAAGTCTGCCATGTTGTCGGGAAAAGTCTGGACGAGATACCAGTGGTTAAAGAGTTTCCACACGTTTTCCCAGAAGACTTACCTGGTTTACCACCGGACAGAGATGTGGAATTCCAGATTGAACTATTGCCAGGCACAGCCCCGATCTCCCGCAGACCGTACAAGATGGCACCCAAAGAGCTAGCAGAGTTGAAGAAACAGTTGCAGGAATTGTTGGACAAGGGCTTTATACGGCCCAGTACCTCGCCTTGGGGTTGTCCTGCATTGTTCGTGAAGAAGAAGGACCAGTCCTTGAGGCTATGCGTGGATTACCGTCTCTTGAATGCAGTAACTATCAAGAACAAGTATCCCCTGCCACGCATAGACACTCTGTTTGATCAGTTGGCTGGAGCAAAGGTCTTCTCAAAAGTTGATCTTCGGTCTGGTTATCATCAGATCAAGATCCGTCCCAGTGACGATCCGAAGACGGCTTTGTCCACCAGATACGGACTATATGAGTATTTGGTGATGTCGTTTGGACTCACAAATGCACCAGCTTACTTCATGTACCTCATGAACTCAGTCTTCATGCCAGAGCTGGATAAGTTTGTAGTGGTGTTCATCGACGACATCCTAATATACTCCAAGTCAACCGATGAGCATGCAGAGCACCTTCGGACAGTTCTCCAAAGACTCAGAGATCATAAGCTCTATGCCAAGTTCAGCAAGTGCGAATTCTGGATTGAGCGTGTTCAATTTCTAGGTCATGTTGTGTCCGCGGAAGGTATTTCTGTTGATCCAGGAAAGGTGCAAGATGTTGTTAACTGGAAAGCACCCACAACAGTCCACAAGGTGCGAAGTTTCTTGGGATTAGCGGGATATTATCGTTGTTTCATTCCCAACTTCTCCAAGATTGCCAGGCCTATTATAGATCTACTCAAGAAGGATCAGAAGTTCAAGTGGACAGAAAAGTGCGAAGAAGCCTTCCAAACTTTGAAGAAGCACTTAACCACAGCACCAGTACTAGCCCAACCGGATTTGAGCAAGCCCTTCGACGTGTATTGTGATGCGTCGGGCACTGGACTTGGTTGTGTGTTAATGCAAGAAGGACGGGTAATTGCTTATGCTTCCAGACAACTCCGTAAGCACGAGTTGAATTACCCCACACACGACTTGGAATTGGCAGCCGTGGTATTGGCTCTGAAGGTGTGGAGGCATTACTTATTGGGAAACTTGGTACACCTCTACACCGACCACAAGAGTCTCAAGTACATCTTCACCCAGAATGAGTTGAACATGAGGCAACGAGGATGGCTAGAGTTGATCAAGGATTACGAGATAGAGATCCACTATCATCCGGGCAAGGCTAGTGTGGTTGCAGACGCGTTGAGCAGAAACGCCCATTGCCACTACTTGGATCAGGGAGTTGCAACCGAAGAACTAGAGCCAGCCATAAGGATTCTACCCCACGGAGCACTCTACAACCTAGCCTTAGTGCCAACACTTAGAGATGAGGTAGCCAAGGCCCAGAAGCTCGATAAGGGCATGGAGAAGATCAGATTAGAACTGCAAGAAAAGAAGATGCAGTGCTTCCGTGAAGACGAAGAAGGAGTTTTGTGGTTCAAGAACAGACTGGTGGTGCCGAAGGATCACGAGCTCCGAAGGAAGATTATGGATGAAGCTCATTTATCCAAGTACTCAATTCACCCTGGCAGTAACAAGATGTATCAGGACCTGCGAAAGAAGTTTTGGTGGACAAGGATGAAGAGAGAAATCGCTCGGTATGTAGCGGAATGTGACACCTGCCGCAGAGTAAAGGTCGACCATCTGAAAGGCGCAGGGTTGTCGCAACCTTTGAGCGTTCCATCATGGAAGTGGGAAGACATAAGTATGGACTTCATTGTTAGACTGCCCATGACAGCTCAAAAGTTGGATTCAATTTGGGTCATAGTGGATCGCTTGACAAAGTCCGCTCATTTCATACCTGTCAGTACCAACTATAGAATGAAGAAGTACGCAGAATTATACATTGACCGGATAGTCTGTTTACATGGAGTGTCCAAGACAATCATCTCCGACCGGGGTACCCAGTTCACCGGTCGATTTTGGAAACAACTCCACGAGTCACTAGGAACCAGGCTCATCCACAGCTCAGCCTACCACCCTCAGACTGATGGTCAGACAGAAAGAGTGAACCAAATACTTGAAGACATGCTCCGAGCTTGTGTTTTGGAGTACGGAAAAGGATGGGACACTTATCTGTCATTGGCAGAATTCTCATACAATAACAGCTATCAAGCCAGCATCCAAATGTCCCCTTTCGAAGCACTTTATGGCCGTAGTTGCAGAACCCCACTCAACTGGTCAGAAGCAGGCAAAAGAATTGTATTGGGACCAGACCTGGTACAGCAGGCGGAAGAAAAGGTACGGGTTATACAAGCCAATCTGAAGGCCGCCAAGTCAAGACAGAAAAGCTATGCAGATAAAAGGCGTAGACCATTGACCTTTGAGGTAGGAGACTACGTCTACCTACGAGTCTCGCCAATGAAGGGAGTTCAACGGTTCGGGATCAGAGGCAAGTTAGCACCCCGATACATAGGTCCATATCCTATCACAGCCAAGTGCGGACCAGTGGCGTATCAAGTGAAACTGCCGGAAAGATTATCAGGAGTGCATAACGTCTTTCATGTCTCCCAGTTGAAGAAATGTCTGAAGGCACCCGTAGACCAAGTGGTTCAAGAAGTAGAAGAATTGCCACCAGACTTGACCTACCCAGAACGTCCAATCCGGATACTGGATGAGAAGGAACGAGTTACTAGAAGACGGACACTCAAGTTCTACAAAGTTCTGTGGAGCAACCACATGGAAGACGAAGCCACGTGGGAGTCTGCAGAGTTTCTTCAGTCACACTACCCCGAGCTACTCCCAAACCCCTAGGTACCTATGCCTATCCTAACCCTCTCCTTAAATCTCGGGACGCGATTTCTTTTAGGGGGGAGGGCTGTGACACCCCAGGTGTCACCAGGGCAAAATCGACGACTGTAAACCCTAATTCATAATTTCACTCACTTTAAAGCAGATTCAATCTTAGAAATAAAAGGGAACATTGTTTAAAATGATTTAAAGAGACACTATGAAAAGTTTGACAAACAACAGAACACTATAGCAGAGTCCGGGAAAAATCTAAATCAGCAGTGTCGAAATCTCGTTAACAGGAAGAAACCCAAACCCTAACTCTTGACCATCAAAATTTCCACAGAACCCTAGCTATATTTTTACATAACAATTAAGTACACTTCAAAATAGAATTTTGGGAAATTATTCAAGATTTTTGGAAAGGATTTAGACCTCTTAAAAATTCACACAAGATATACTGAACTTAGAAATTCAAGAATTTTTAGAGGCCCAATCATGACTTGAACCTTAAATGAAAAGTGTTCCAAATTAATTCCTGAGCTTGTGGAAAAATTCTCAAAAACTTTCGATCTCGGGAAGTATGCTTTTTAATCGAATTGCATTCCAGCTAAAATAATTAAAAAAAATAAAACCGCTGTTGCCGGACGGGCTACAGTGCCCCGCCCGCCCGACAACACAGCGAGCAGGGAGCATGCGCTGCCCGGCCGACACGGCTCTTATGAGCACGTCATCGGGCCGCTCCCTTGCCTCCCCCTGTCTCACTCCCCCATCGCTCTCTCTCTCTCTCTAGCTCTCTCCTCCATCTCTCTCTTCTCTGCTCCGCCGCCCGAGCCGCCCGACCGCCATACCACTGCGCCGGGCACACCCCCCCTGCTCCCCCACTCCCCTACTCCCCTACCCCGTTTCTCCTTTAAATGGGTGCACCCCCTCCTCCATTTCCCCCTCCCACGCGCGAGGAAGCCCCCCCTTTTTCCCCTGCCCAGCCGGCCGCCGGCGCCATAGCAGCCCGAAACCGCCTCCACGGTGAAAACTCACTCCCGGCCATTCCCCGCTCAAATTCCCTCAACCAATCACACCCTCTCACTCCCGTGAAGCTTCCCACAGCTTTCCCCCTCCGGATTTGAGCTCCGTTCGCCGGAATTTCATCGATCGCTGCCGCCCCGAGACACCCCTACGGTGAGCACCTCTCTCACGGCCAAAACCTTGATGAATATCATGTTGCTGACCTTCGTCGTGTCGTGTAGATCGTGAAAAGCCAAGGTTCGACGGCCGGCGACCAACCCATCGCCGGGAAACAGCCGCCGGAGCTCGTCGGAGAAACCTCCCCTGTTTTTTCTTTTTCTTTTTATTTTCCAGATTATTGCTCTGTCTTATAAAATCCCTGGAAATTCACAGGAAGATCCAAAAATGCCAAACTAAAATTTGTTAGAACCCTGGTGAAAGGGACTAATTTTCTGTTAAAGCACTTTTTAACAAATGACCAAACATTTGTAGAATTAATTAGAAACACTCCTTTCTGTTTTTGAATTTTAAATTACATTATAGAGCAATGCTAGGGCCAACCTTTGATCCACCAGTACATCATGGTACTACACACCCTCTGGAATTTTATGAAGATTTTAGGAACACGAAATGGCATCTAACCCTATTAAATAACTTCAATCTGCCTAGTTTAAATACCATTTTCTAAAGTATATTGTAAAATTAATTTATAAGTTTAGACCCAAAAGCAAAGTTTTGGATCTGGATTGCCCACATAAAATTTCATAATTTTATTCTAAGGTTTACTAGTGCTTTCTGATTTTATAAGGTTTAAAAACGGAACTTCGATGAATTTTTATAAAATATAGAAAATTCATCTAGGCCCCACCCAAAGCCCAAAATGCTTATTCCAGGGAGTGCTACCAACTAAAAATAATCTTGAGGAAGAATTAAAATTTTCATTTTAACCCTAGTTTAATAGCCGAAGGAATTAAATAATGTTTAACCGATGGAAGGTGTCAAATTAACTTAATTAAAGTTGAAATTGTTAAGCATGCCAACTAAAAGTCACCCCATGAGAGTTGAATAGATTTATTTAAACATCATGCACAGATTAAGAATTGAATTTAATCGACGACGTCGAGTAATTAGGGTTAACCCTAATTCTGGGCGTCGCCAATCTAAACCCTAGACTTACTATTGATAATAACAATAAGTTTCTTTTTCATTGAACTTATCATAAACCTGCTGCATCATGTAGATTCTGAAGCGCACGAAGTAGCTGCGGATCCAATTGCCTCGACCTCCGTCGAAGAAGTCAACATCAACTCAGAGGAACCAGGCAAGCCCCGGTGCACAACCGCTGTTTAAAATTTTGTTTTTACAACTCAGTGTGTCTTGTTTGTGCATTAAGTGCTAGGAGTTGATTGAAACCATAGTTGCATTTATTTTCCATAGGAAACCCTGACGGTAGCTTGTATAGATACCCTTAGTATGCTATGCTTAGCAGATAGTTGTCGGTAGAAGTCGAGCAGAGTGGACGCTGCTCACGAGTAGTAGATTGAATGAAACTATTCCATGAAATGTGCCACACGATTTGTCAAGGAGTAAGAAAGATAAAAGATTGAGGGTCAGCCTGGGTACAAGTAGGTCGGCGACTGGTCCGGGACCAGGGTGACCGTAGTCTGGTCTGATCCGTGTGGCACAGCTGGACAAGTATTGAATGTACTAATCGTATGCTGGGTGTTATGGGCCCCGGTAAACCTACGTAGCCTAGTGATTGCAACGTCGAACCTGCCCTACGGTGTCTGACTAGGAGGAGATCTGGGGTGGGCAGCGTGGGAACTCCACAGAAATCGTCTGGGACGTGTTGTCTGGTGGGACGCGGCGCTGCTAAGGCAGGCGTAGGAGGGAATTGACGTTGCAGGAGCTGGTGTGAACGGTTGCCACGTGCGAGTCTGGGACACGCACGTGTCGTACGATTAGGTTAACCCTGCAGAGGTATAAAAATCAGTTCGAATCGCTGTCGCTCTCAGCTATGAGCTTACTTGAACTCTCTGTCACATTTTAGTAAATAGGTTGAGACACCATGAGAATGAACATGATGATTACTTTGCTGTTGTTACTTCTGTTATGTTTGCTTAGCTCAGTGCTAATTAAATTTATTTTTCTAATCACTTAACTTGTGCTAAAATCTGACAAGAGTAGTAAAGGCTTGCGAGTCCTTTTGCAAGTAAACCCACCCGAGTCAGGCAGCATGTCTAGGAGTCGGCTGTAGTCAGCCACATTGACGGGTAAGTCTTGCTGAGCTTCTTAGAAGCTCACGCGTTAGCGTTTTGTGGTTTTCAGGCGCCGTCATGCAGGACCAAGCAGATAGCTTCCATTGGGAGGAGCCTCTCCCCGAGTTCGGGAACCTCCAGTGGGAGTTGTGCGAGTCGCCGCAGTGAATTGTTGAAGTGGCTAGTAGCATGACGCCCGTGGGCACGGCGCGTGCTTTTGCTTAAGTCCGAGTGTCGGAGTTTGTAATCGTTCTAGTCTTCCGCTGTTTTTGTTTCAAAAACTTTCGCTTACTCTGAATCAATGTAAGACCTAACTTTAAATTTATGAACCAATGATGTATTAAAGTCCTCTTTCCTTGTAAATTATTGCTGTTTATTCCTGCCTGTGTTGTATCGTGTGTACGCTCGCTTCGCCGAGCGTTGCCCAACAGGATCCTGGCTTAACGCTGACCGGATCCGTCCTGAGATGAGGCGGGGTCGTGTCAATCTGCCCCTAAACAAATCTGTCATGTTGTCGGGAAAAGCTTGAAGGAGATACCAGTGGTTAAGGAATTCCCAGATGTATTCCCAAAAGATCTACCTCGCTTACCCTCGGACAGGGATGTGGAATTCTAAATTGACCTACACCCAGTTACAGCCCCGATCTCCCGCAGACCGTACAAGATGGCACCAAAGGAGCTAGCAGAGTTGAAGATACAGTTGAAAGAGTTGCTGGACAAGGGTTTTATACGGCCTAGTTCCTCGTCTTGGGGTTGTCCGGCTCTGTTTGTAAAGAAGGATCAATCTTTGAGACTATGCGTGGATTACCGCCCCTTGAACGCGGTCACTATCAAGAACTAGTATCCACTGCCACGCATAGATACCCTATTTGATCAGTTGGCTAGAGCAAAGGTCTTCTCTAAAGTCAATCTTCAGTCTGGCTATCAGCAGATCAAGATACGTTCCATTGATGTTCCGAAGACGGCCTTCTCCACCCGATATGGGCTGTATGAGTACTTGGTGATGTCGTTTGAACTCACTAATGCACCAGCGTACCTCATGTACCTCATGAACTCAGTCTTCATGTCAGAGCTGGATAAGTTTGCAGTGGTGTTCATTGATGACATACTAGTGTACTCCAAAACCACCGATGAGCATGCTGAACACCTCTGGATAGTTCTACAAAGACTCAGAAATCATCAGCTCTATGCCAAATTCAGCAAGTGTGAATTCTGGATTGAGCGTGTCCAGTTTCTGGGTCACGTAGTCTCCGCGGAAGGCATTTCTGTGGATCTGGGGAAGGTGCAAGATGTTATTGATTGGAAAGCACCCACAACAGTCCACAAAGTGCGAAGTTTCTTGGGATTAGCGGGATATTATCGTTGTTTCATTCCCAGCTTTTCCAAGTTTGCCAAACCTATCACAGAGCTGCTCAAGAAAGACCAAAAGTTCAAGTGGACGGAAAAGTGTGAAGAAGCTTTTCAAACTTTGAAGAAGTACTTGACCACACACCGGTACTCGCCCAACCGGATTTGAACAAGCCCTTCGACGTGTATTGTGATGCGTCAGGCATTGGACTTGGCTATGTGCTAATGCAAGAAGGTCGAGTAATAGATTATGCTTCCAGGCAACTCCGCAAACATGAGCTGAATTACGCCACACACGACTTGGAGTTGGCAGCCGTGGTATTGGCTCCGAAAGTATGGAGGCATTACTTGTTGGGAAACCTAGTATATCTCTACACCGACCATAAGAGCCTCAAGTACATCTTCACTCAGAATGAGTTGAATATGAGACAACTAAGATGGCTAGAGTTAATCAAGGATTATGAACTGGAGATTCACTACCATCCAGGCAAGGCCAATGTGGTTGCAGATGCACTGAGTAGAAACACCCACTGTCACTACTTAGATCAAGGGATTACAACCGAGGAACTAGAGCCAACCTTAAGAGTTCTACCCCACGGATCCCTCTACAATCTAGCCTTAGAGCCAACACTTAGAAACGAGGTAGCCAAGGCCCAGATGATAGAGCTGGAGTGCCCGATCTTTCGGTGAGTGAAGATAAATTAATTTGGTGGAAGTAGACCCTCACGATCCGACTACGACGAGCAAGCCCGAGGCGCCAATGCAATTGCTGAACCAACTCCCGATGGTTACCAACCTTGCTGGTGCAAGATCAGCCTGATCACGAAGATCGTTTCCTGCGCGCAATCGAAGAACGAGCAAGAAAGAGATGCAAGCAATCTGATGTATTACTTGAAGGTGGAGTTCTGAATACACGTGACAGCGCTGTAATGCGTGCGACGGCTGTAGCTAAAGCTAACAATTAAACAAAACTCGAAGACTAACAGGGGCACAGCCCTGGACTAAATACACAAAAAAGGGGCCGCAACCCTAAGGTGAAGGTGCGGCCAAGGAGGGCGCCCGTCCCTAGGTGGGGGCCCATATGGCGCGCGCGCGACAAGGGCTGAACACACGTGCGGCTCTAGCTGGTCTGATCGCCTGTCGATGCTTCTGGGCCTTGGTTCCATAGCAGCGTGACATAGTTGAGTTCTCGAGCACAGGCCCGAGTCATTGGGCCTTGATATGGCGCCATAGCTGAAGTCGAAGTAGAGTCTGACTCGGTCATGGCATCAGGCGCAGCCTGAGGAAGTGGAGGCGCAGGTGCTGCTGTTGGAGAGTCGATGTCCTCATCATCCTCCCCTTCTTGAGCTAAAGTCCTCGACGGCAGCTCCTCATCCTCGCCCGCATACGGTTTCAAATCTGCAACATTAAAAGTAGTGGAAACACCAAACTCCACAGGCAGGTCAAGAACATAAGCATTGTCATTGATTTTAGTTAACACTTTAAATGGACCAGCAGCACGAGGCATAATTTAAAGCGGCACAAAGCAGGAAACCTATCCTTACGCAAGTGCAACCAAACCAAATCACCAGGCTCAAAAGTAACATGCTTGCGCACTAAAGCATATAACTCCCTATCATAAATTAAATATTTCAGGGCAGTGCCGCTCAATTTCTCACTAAAGTAAGCAACAGGTTTACGGTCTTGTAGCAAAACAGCACCTAAACCTATGCCACTAGCATCACATTCTAATTCAAACACTTTATTAAAATCAAAAAATTGTAAAAGAGGAGCATGAGTTAACCTGTCCTTCAAAGTGTTGAATGCATCTTCCTGTGGTACGCCCCAAGCAAAGGAAACACCTTTCTTTGTGAGCTCATGCAACGAGGCAGCAATGGAGCTGAAATCACGCACAAACCTTCGGTAGAATCCGGCGAGGCCAAGGAAACTCCGAACCTACGTGACCGTCGTTGGTGTAGGCCAGCTCTGAATGGCCTCCACCTTGCTGCTATCCACCTCAATTCCCTGTGAAGTAACAACATAGCCAAGAAAAAAAGACGCGTTGCGTGCACAAGGTGCATTTTTCCAAGTTACCGAACAAGCGAATAGCACGCATATGTTCTAAATGCTCATCTATAGACTTGCTGTAAATAAGAATATTATCAAAAGTAAACAACAACAAACAGTCCTATGAATGGCCTAAGAACTTCATTCATTAAGCGCATGAAAGTGCTGGGAGCATTAGACAAACCAAACGGCATAACCAACCATTCATATAGGCCAAATTTGGTTTTAAAAGCAGTTTTCCATTCATCCCCCAATTTCATCCTAATTTGATGGTACCCGCTACGCAAATCAACTTTAGAAAAAAGAACAGCGCCACTAAGCTCATCAGGCATATCATCAAGGTGTGGTATGGGATATCGATAACGGATTGTGATGTTATTAATAGCATGACAATCGACACACATACGCCATGAACCATCTTTCTTAGGAACAAGTAAAACAGGAACCGAGCAAGGACTGAGTGACTCACGGATGTAGCCCTTGTCCAGTAGTGCTTGCACCTGACGTTGGATCTCCTTCGTCTCATCGGGATTAGTGCGGTACGGGGCGCGATTTGGAAGGTGGGCGCCGGGGATGAGATTGATCTGATGTTCGATGTGACGGATAGGAGGAAGACCCGATGACAAGTCCTTGGGAAAGACATCGGCATAGTCCTGCAAAAGGTTAGCAACAGCAGGGGGAATATCCAAGAACGGTGCCTCATGAAGTGAAACAAGCATGTTGGAGCAAACAAGTGCATAGCAAGGCAAATTATCATCACGCAGCTCAGCAAAATCAGCACGTGTAACAGGGGTATGCAACTTGATTTCAGATCTAGCAGGGCCGGCTGGAGGTGATTTGTGAGACTTTGCTGTCTTGACCGCCCGAGCCATGTCATCCTTCAGAATTTGTTCCGGGGTCATGGGATGAATGATTATTTTCTGACCCTTAAACATGAGTGAACAATGATTTGAACGACCATGATGTACACTATCAGTATCATATTACCAAGATCGACCAAGCAACAAAGAGCATGCTTCCATAAGGACAACATCACAATCAGCATAATCAGAATAGGCGCCCAGAAAAAAGGGAATACGTACCGAGCGTGTTACCTTTATTTTGCCACCACCATTGAGCCATTGGATGTGGTACGAGTGTGGATGCTGGCGAGTGGGTAAAGATAATTGCTCTACCAACGCCGTAGTCGCCAAATTGTTGCAGCTGCCACTGTCGATGATGATCCAGATCGCCCGTTCCTGTACCACGCCCTTAGTGTGGAAAATCGTGTGTCGCTGATTGTGCTCGGCCGTGGCAACCTGTGTACTGAGGACACGCTGCACAACAAGACTCTCATACCTATCGGTGGCGCTGGAATCAACGTGAACCTCCGTATGATCTGCATGGTCAGTGGAAAGCATAGTATGTCTAGTGTCCTCAGTATCACTAGCTGAAGAGTACTCACCATTGTCACGGATCAGCAAGGTACGCTTGTTGGGGCAGTCCCGAATCACATGACCGTAACCTTTGCAACGATGGCACTGAATGTCTCAAGTGCGCCTTGTGGAAGGAGGCGCCGTGTGCCGGAGGTGCTGCCGGCTTGGCCGGCTGCTCGCGTGGTGATGCGCTTGAAGTGGACGGCGCACGCTCGCGCGGCGTGGAGGACGACGTGGAGGATGCCAGGCGGGGGGCTGGGGTGGAAGCTTGGCCGCGTCCTGCAAAAGAGTTAGCGCGTGTCAACGATCGCCGTCCCTGCACTTCACGTTCAGCTTTGCATGCAAATTCAAACAAAGTGGTCATATCATCATATTCCTTGTAATCAAGGATGTCCTGAATTTCACGGTTCAGACCACCCCTAAAACGTGCCATAGCAGCGTCATCCTGCTCAACTAAACCACAACGAATCATACCCTTTTGTAATGCTTGGTAATATTCCTCAACAGTTTGGGAACCTTGCTGAAATCGTAGCATTTGGTTGAGCAAATCACGGGCATAATAAGAAAGAACAAATCTGTGATGCATGGCAGTTTTTAGTTGATTCCAAGTGGTGGGAGGTTATGGAGAAACTTTTGTTTATATTCACGCCACCAAATTAAAGCAAAATCAGTAAATTCACTAATAGCAGCGTTAACTTGTATATTAACAGGAATGTCATGGCATGAAAATTTCTGGTCGACCTCTAATTCCCAATCAAGATAAGCAGCAGGATCATATTTGCCAGTAAAGATGGAATGCGAAATTTAATCTTAGCAAAGGAATCAGGAGGTGGGACACGTACCCTGCATGCACGACCGCGGCGATCACCATTGTCCTGCTCTGTATCACCGCCGTAGTCGCGCGCCTGCTGCAAGTCCGTTAGCTGCGTGGTCAAGGTCTCAAGACGAGTCATGATCGTCTCGAGCGTGGCGTGGGCGGCCGTTTGAGCGAGGTCGATCTGGTCGAAACACTCGATCGATGAAGCAACCGTGGAATCCAGCCGTTCATGCAGCGTCTTGATGTCGCCGGCAAGGCCTTCGATGTGTGCGTGCATGTCCTGCAGTGTAGCGTCCATCTTGGCGTGTCTCCTACCATTATTAGTGCAAACACGAAACAGCAACGGAGAGGACACTACGATAGCAGGTGTATGGTGGGAGGTAAATCGCTCAAAATAACGCTGTTATCAAATTCTTACCCGTTCTTACCAAGCACACAGGGGTGAGCTGCAACCAACAGGTAGAACCGGGGAAAGATTGGAAGAGCGATTGCCTGGAGACACAAAACCTACTCGTAGTAGAAATATGTGTAGTTCTGGGTAGGCTGCACTCAAGACAAGGGTTAGCACGATCAAACAATAATTGCAAAGTTGAATAATAGTGCTAAACATGTATGGACGTTGCTGGAAACAAGTGCGAGAAAGAGCTAGGGTTGGTTGTAGGAGAAGGTCCGGTGGAAAATAATCCACGGCTGAGCGCCCAGAAACTGATTATATGAACAAAGAAAAGCAAATGAACAAGTCACCACATGCACTTTTGCCGGAGCTGGCAGGGGTAAAAAGGTAATTAAACTTATCAATGAGCCGATGCTGCAGAACACAGACAGACTCACCAGTCCAACGAGGACACACGGCGAACCAGATCGGTTGGGATTGTCCCAGCAAGACCGATCACGAGAAACAAACCTCTGCTGTTCGGTTTATTTTTTTGTTGGCACACTTGCGTGCTCTTTTCTCTCTTTTTCTTTGTCCACGAAAACAAAATAGAGACGGAGACGAGTGGAATTCGGCGGCGTGACTGGCCGGGATTTGGCACGGCAGGGCGCGGCCGATCTGGACTCCGCGCGGCAAGGTGTGCTGCTGTGAGCGAACGGGACTCGGCATGGCAGATGTGGTGCACACGGTGCAGCAGGAAGCGAGAGCGTTACCGGGTAGGACTTGGCGGAGGCGCGCGCGGCGGAACCACAAAGCAGGGGCGTAACCAAGTTGGGTTCTAGCGCGGCTAAAGCAGCAGCTCGTAACCGAGCAGGACTCATGCGCGGCGCTGAGATAGCAGATCGTAACCAAGCAGGACTTGTGCGCGGCGTGGAGGGAGCAGATCTAGGCGCGTACGGCAGGGGGGGGCAGTGTTAGGGTTTGTGGCGGCTAGAACAGATGGAGAAAAACACAAGTAATCCAGCAACAAGAAAACACGCAGGCACACAAATTCAACAATGCAAATTACTGATCGAAAATGCAAGGCGAAAGGGGGTGCTGGGATAACAGATCTAACCAGAAATTTTTTTTTTTGTTTTTGGTTATTGTGGACTATAGGATGAACGAAAAACTCACCGAGAAACACTGGAATCTGATACCACTTGAAAAAGCTGGAGTGCCCGATCTTCCGGTGAGTGAAGATAAATTTGATTGTTGGAAGTAGACCCTCACGATCCGACTACGACGAGCAAGCCCGAGGCGCCAATGCAATCGCTGAACCAACTCCCGATGGTTACCAACCTTGCTGGTGCAAGATCAGCCTGATCACAAAGATCATTTCCTGCGCGCAATCGAAGAACGAGCAAGAAAGAGATACAAGCAATCTGATGTATTACTTGAAGGTGGAGTTCTGAATACATGTGGCAGCACTGTAATGCGTGCGACGGCTGTAGCTAAACCTAACAATTAAACAAAACTCAAAGACTAACAGGGGCGCAGCCCCGGACTAAATACACAAGAAAGGGGGCGCAACCCTAAGGTGAGGGTGCGGCCAAGGAGGGCACGCATCCCTAAGTGGGGGCCCATATGGCGCGCGCGTGACAAGGGCTGAACACACGTGCGGCTCTAGCTGGTCTGATCGCCTGTCGATGCTTCTGGGCCTTGGTTCCTTAGCAGCGTGACATAGTTGAGTTCCCGAGCACGGGCCCGAGTCATTGGGCCTTGATATGGCGCCACAGGTGAAGTCGAAATAGAGTCTGACTCGGTCATGGCATCAGGCGCAGCCTGAGGAAGTGGAGGCGCAGGTGCTGCTGTTGGAGAGTCGATGTCCTCATCACCAGAAGCTTGACAGGGGCATGGAAAAGATCAGGTTCGGGCTAAAAGAGAAGAAGATGTAGTGTTTCCGAAAAGACAAAGACGGAGTTTTGTGGTTCAAGAACTGATTGGTAGTGCCAAAAGATCACGAGCTCCGAAGGAAAATCATGGATGAGGCTCACTTATCCAAATACTCCATTCATCCTGGCAACGACAAGATGTACCAGGATTTGCGGAAGAAGTTTCGGTGGACCAGGATGAAAAGAGAGATAGCACGATACATCACAGAGTGTGACAACTGTCGAAGAGTGAAGTCAGATCATTTGAAAGGTGCAGGTCTATTGCAGCCGCTAAGCATTCCATCCTGGAAATGGGAGGATATCAGCATGGATTTCATTGTTGGCCTACCAATAACCTCTCGACAGCATAACTCCATTTGGGTAGTCGTGGATCGTCTGACGAAGTCCACTCATTTCATACCTGTCAGTACCAATTATAGAATGAAAAAGTATGTAGAGTTATATATTGACCGGATAGTATGTCTGCATGGAGTGCCCAAGACCATAATCTTCGACCGAGGTACCCAGTTCATCGGTCGATTTTGGAAGCAACTCCACGAATCGCTAGTTAATCCATAGCTCTGCCTACCACCCCTAGACAGATGGCCAAACGGAAAGAGTAAACCAAATACTTGAAGACATGCTCCGAGCTTGTATTCTGGAGCACGGAAAAGGATGGGACACCTATCAGTCCTTGGCGGAGTTCTCGTACAACAACAGCTACCAAGCCAGTACCAAGATGTCACCTTTTGAGCTCTACGGCCGTAGTTGCAGAACGCCACTCAACTGGTTGGAAGTAGGCGAAAGAGTCATACTTGGACTAGATCTAGTGCAGCAGGTAGAAGAAAAAGTACGGGTCATTCAAGCTAATCTGAAGACCGCCAAGTCTAGATAGAAGAGTTATGCAGATAGAAGGCGTAGACTACTAAGTTTCGAGATAGGAGAGTACGTCAACCTACAAGTCTCGCCAACAAAGGGAGTTCAACCGTTCGGGGTCAGAGGCAAGTTAGCACCCCGATGCATAGGTCCGTATCCTATCACAGCTAAGTGCGGACCCGTGGCATACCATGTGGAACTACCCGAAGGATTATCGGGGTTACACAATGTCTTTCACGTCTCCCAGCTAAAGAAATGTTTAAAGGCACCCGTAGATCAAGTGATTCCAGAAGTGGAAGAATTGCAACCAGACCTAACCTATCTAGAGCGTCCAATTCGGATACTGGATGAGGAGGAACGAGTTACCAGGAAACGGACACTGAAGTTTTACAAGGTCCTATGGAGCAATCACACGGAAGATGAAGCCACGTAGGAATCTGCAGAATTCCTTCGATCACACTACCCCGAGCTACTCAGCCCCCTAGTACCTATGCCTATCCTAACCCTCTCCTTAAATCTTGGGACGCGATTTCTTTTAGGGAGGAGGGCTGTGACACCCCAGGTGTCACCCCAGAATTTCACCGGCAATATCGTAAAACCCTAAAGTCAAATTATAGACTTAAATGCAAAATCGACACCTAAAGTAAAAAGAAATGTTGTTTGAAATACTCCAAAGAGACACTCCAAGAAGTTTGGCAACAAACAGAGCACTTTAGATAAAATCAATAGACTTTGACTCGCAGTGTCGAAATTCTGTTTAACGGAAAAAAATCTAAACCCTAATTAGTAACCTATCAAAATTCTCATAAAACCCTAGAAATATTTTTGCATAAAAATTAAGTTCACTTCAAAATGGAATTTTGGAGATTTATTCAGAATTTTTTGAAAATATTTAAACCCCTTTAAAATTCACACAAACTAGATTATACTTGAAAATTCAAGAATTTTTAGAAGCCAATTCAGGACTTGAACCTTAAACGAAAGGTGTTCTGAATAAATCTCTTAGCACACACAAAAATTTTTAAAATTTGTTGGGCTTGGGAAGCGTGACTTTTAATTGAGTTAGGTTCAAGGTTTGAATAAATAGCAAATTTAAAAAAAAAAAAGAGGAAGAGTCCATGGTACCCGGCCGCCCCTAACGGCCAACCGCCGAGCGGCTGGCCACCGCGGCAGGCGCCAGCCAGGGGGCTCACCCTTTTGAGCTAACCAATCAAGGCGGCAAGATTTGGTGAATCTTTTCCCCCTCTGCTTCCCCTCTCTCTCCCTCTCTTCCCCAATGGCCGAGCTCGGTTTTGTTCCTCCCGGCACGCCACCGCTCGCGGCCGACAAATCCCCGCCAAGCAACCGACCTCCTCCTCCCTTCTCTCTCTCCGCGACGCCTTAAAGGCATGCCCGAGCCTCCCTACTCCTCCCCACTTCGAATTCTTCCTCCTCGGCGCGCACTTGCTCTTCTTCTTGCTCGGTCGCCGCCACCGCCATTGCCGCCGTCTTACCCCGCACGTCGACAGCCCCGTACGGCAAGCCCCATGCTCTGCCACCGTATCGAATGGCCTCCCCTCCTCCTCGGATAGCTCTCGGACCACCAAAGCTCTCCCCGGTCCACCCTATCGCCGGGAACGTGAGTTCTTCCTTCCCCGGTCCGGAGCGCCGCCGCCGGCAAGAAAACTTCGAATTCATCACCACGGTACCACCATTTTCCGATTCCTCTCACTGGCTACCCCCTCTAATCAGTGCGCATCCCTTTGACAAGTTCTCGTCCACAGTTGGTCGCTGGAGGGGACGATCGTCGCGCGCCACGGTTGGATCACGCTCGCCGCCGCCGTGACCTCACCGCCGAACCACAATCTCCGGTCACCCCTGAAGCCATTAGCACCCTCCACGAAGTTCGCCTCGGTATGGTGAAGCTCTCCACACTATCCTCTGTACCTAGGACCCCCCCCCCTCCTCCTCTCCGCTGCTCGCTGGAGTTCGGCCCTGCCGCCGGGCTCAAGCTCCTCTGTTCTGTCTTTCTCTTTTCCTTTTAAATATTCTTTTCCCTATTAATCGATCAACCTTGCAAAGCATCTAACAAATCATAAAAAATCCAAAAATGCCAAACTAAAACTCATGAAAATAGCTAATTTTCTGTTAAAGCACTTTTTCAAAAACGCTCATGGATTTCCTTGAATAATTAGATTACCATTTTCTGTTTTTGAATTTTTATTTAGGTTCTAGGGTAATGATAGGGCTACAACTTGAACTACAAGTGCAGCATGACAGTATACATCTTCTGGAATTTTGTTGGGATTTTACCACCACAAAGTGGTATAGATCTCATTAAAAATACTCTAATCTACCAAGTTAAATTATTATTTTCAAAAATACATTACAAAAGTCATACAAAAAGTTAAGCCCAAAAGAAAAACTCTAGATTTGGTGCTCAGTGTTGTCTACATCAAATTTCATAATTTTATTCTTGGGTTTATTATTTATTTCTGATTTTATACTTTTAAATAACAGAAACTTTGTTGAATTTTTGTAAAATCTAGAAAATTCATCTTGGCCTCAACCAAATTTCAAAATTCATATTTCAGAGAGTGCTATCGATTAAAAATAAATTCATGATATAATTTAAAGTTTCATTTTAACCCTAGTTGGATAACCGTAGCTTTTATTAAATAATTCTAGACTCGAAGAAAATTCAGTTTGAACTCGACCAAGTTTTAAAATTCCTAATTCAAAGAACATGGTCAAAATCGTCTCTTAGAAAAATTTAGAAGTTTGATTTTGAACCTTATTCAGAGGGTAAAGACATAAGTAAAAGACGGCATCGAAGAATTAGTGTTAACCCTAATCACTAAATGTCGCCAACAGAAACCCTAGATTACTCTTTAATAAAAGCATTATGTTATCTTTTCATTGAACTCATCATGATCATATTGCATTATGTAGAATCCGAAGCGCACGAAATAGTTGCAAATCCCGGGTCTTCAATCTCCGCTGAAGCAGTCGACATCAACGCAGGAGAACCAGGCAATCCCCGGTGCACAGCCAAGTTTTAACGTTTTTCTTTTATATCTATATGTCCTGATTGTGCATTTAAGTTTCTAGGAGTTGATTGAAACCCTAGCTGCATCTGTTTCCTCAGGCAACCCCCATCAGTAATTGGTATAGGTTACCATATTAGTGTGCTATGCTTAGCGATCCTTACCGGTAGAAGTGGGGCAGAGAGGACGCTGCTCGCGATTGGTAGGGTATTGTTCGATACTACCACATGAAACATGACATATGGTTATGAATGAATAAGAAAAGATAAAAGTTGAGGGTCAGACAGGGTACAAGTAGGTCGGCGACTGGTCCGGGACCAAGGTGACCGTAGTCTTGTCTGACCCGTGTGGCACAGTTAGGCAAGTATTGAATGTACTAATCATATGCTGGGTATAATGGGGCCCAGTAAACCTACGTAGCCTAGTGATTGCAAAGTCAAACCTGTCCTATGGTGCCTGACTAGGAGGAGATCTGAGGCGGGCAGTCGTGGGAACTCCACAAAAACCGTCCGGGACGTGTGTTCTGGTGGGATGCGGCACTACTAAGGCAGGCGTAGGAGGGAATTGACTTTGCAGGACCTTGTGTGAATGGTTGCCACGTGCGGTCTGGGACACGCACGTGTCGTATGATTAGGTTAACCCTGCAGAGGTATAAAAATCGGTTCGAATCGCTGTCGCTCTCAGCTATGAGTTTGCTTGAACTCTCTGTCACATACATTAAAATGATGAGCAATAAGGATGATGATTAAGTTACGATGATGAATTGATCTGTTGTTCTATTCATGATTGATTAGATCAGTGCAAACTAAAGTTTCTATTCTAATCACTTAACCTGAGCTAAAACTTGACCAAGAATAGTTCAGGAAATGCGAGTCCGTTTTGCAAGGTAAATCCTCCCTAAGTCAGCCAACATGTCTAGGTGTCGGCTGTAGTCAGCCAATTTGACGGGTTAGCCTTGTTGAGCTTCTTAGAAACTCATGCTTTTGCGACACGTGGTTTTCAGGCGCCGACATGCATAATCAGGATGAGAGCATCCAATGGGAGGAATCTCGCCCCGAGGTTGGGAACCTCTAGTGGGAACTCTGTGAATCACCGCAGTGAATTCTTGAAGTGACAAGTAGCATGATGTCACTAGGCACGGTTCATGCTTTTGCTTTACTATGAGTGTCGGAGTCTGTAACCGTTTTAGTCTTCCGCTGTATCTGTTTTCAAAACTCAGTTTCGTACTCTAAATTTTTGTAAGAGTTAAATTTGAATCTATGAAACATTGTTGTATAAATTTTTCTTATCCTGTAAAAGAATGCTGTTTATCCTGTCTGTGTTGTACCATGTGTATGCTCGCTTCGCCAAGCATTGTCCAACAGAATCCTGGCAAGACGACGGGATCCGTCCTGGACTGAGTTTCTGGGCGGGTCCGCGTCATTTTTGAATAAGATGAATGTGAAAGTTCATAGAGACAATAGACAGAGATCAATTGCAAAACAATTTTACGATTGCTACTCTTGGTATTATATCATATCTATAGCAGTGGAAAATAACTCCTAACTAATGATTCGCTAGTATGCTAAATCTTTTCCAAAACTATCTGAATGACCAGCAGCGAAAAATAACTCCTATAGGGCAAAAATGTAATAATGTCTTATTAATATCTAGTGCCAATTTACATGCATGTAAGATATCGTTTGGTCACTCTAATTGTATTGCCTACTCTAATGCCACAGTTTTAAGACACTTTTATTTAAATATAGATCAAGGAAGTTGTTAGTTTTGAACATATTATTGCCATTATCGGTAACTTTGACTATAGAGTAAAGTGTATTAGAGGTCTCTAAACTATTTGCGTTATGTTATTTAGGTTCATAAACTCTTAAAATGACATATGGGTTCTTAAACTATTCGTGTCGTATCACTTAGGTCCATAAACTTTTAGAAGTGATCGTCTATGTCCCTAATCTATTTTTTTATATGTTAAGCTAGGTCGCTTTCCAACATGGATTATTACTTATATATCTTGCACGTGAAATCATTGCCTTTTTATTTTTATAAAAAACTAAAATCAACAAAACTATTTTTATCATAGTACATAAGTTCGTAACCGAATTGGACCTTCCGTTGAAGCTTGCAAAAAATCTGATCAGTTTTCATTGGTTTTGAAAGCCCTGATCATATTTTCTAGTGCATGTTCAACACACATGCGTGCTAATCCATACTAAACTGTCCATATCATATTTTCTGATATTCATATAAGATTTGAACCTAGCTTGACACATAAAGTTAATTTAGGGGTCTAGATGATCATTTTAACAGTTTTTAGACCTAAGTGACATAACACGAATAGTTTAGTCACCTCCAGTGCACTTTAATCTTAAATATAGATCAACCTTGAGGAAACTTTTGATCAAATGTTCTTTTTAGGATTCTTTGTAAAAAGTTCAGTGTAGAAATTCTTCGTACTCCCTTCGTTTTTTAAATATAGTCACACTTGATTTTTATCATCAACTCTGATTATTTGTTTTATTAAAAAAATTTGATAAATATTATATATTTTATTATGATATCATAAATTTTTTTAAAATATAATATTTGACATATCTGAACAAATATTTTAAATAAGATAAATGGTTAAAGTTTTTAATAAAATCAGTTGTGATTATAATTAATAAACGAAGGGAGTATATTTTTTTTTAAGGACTACATCTCTAACATAAGAAAGATGCGACGCTAAATTATCGGTATAGGAAGCCGTTTCTTATTTCTCATTTTGACTCCATTCTTTAGATTGACCTTCATTTGCCATTTCACTTGCCAATGTGCTGCTTTTAAACGCTGTGACGCTTTTGACCTGAGTCAAAATCGGTAGTTAGGTCGCCCCTTTCGTTGCCTGTCTTTTCTCCCCCGTTTTTCTACTCACACCGACACTCTCCCGTCGCTTCCTCTCCTCTGCTCGCCCCACATTTTTTTTTTCTTTCTTTAAACTAAAATTCCTCTCGCTAACCCCACCTTCTCCCGCTCCCACCGACGCTGCCGCCGCTCGCAAGCATCCCCTCTTCCTCTCCTTTCTCGGCGCGGCGCCGTGTGGAATTATTCGGCTTCTGCGCGGTAGTGGATGGGGATCTTCTTCTAGAGGGAGCGAGAGTTACCTGTAGCCTGTCTCGGCGGCGGCTGCTTAGGCGGCAGTGATGGAGGCGAGCGCCGGGCTGGTGGCGGGCTCCCACAACCGGAACGAGCTCGTCGTCATCCGCCCCGACGGCGATCCCGGGGTACGTGCGCGCTGCCTGAGCTCCCAACTCCAAGCCTGCCGAGCGAGCGTTACGGCGGCGTCGGCGCTTGGGTTTTCATGGCGATTTTTTTTTTGTTTTCCAGTTCTGATAAGTTTTTATTCATCCTTGTCTCGCGCGCAGCCGAAGCCTCTGCGGCAACAGAATGGGCAGGTGTGCCACATTTGTGGCGACGACGTCGGGCTCGCCCCTGCCGGCGAGCCGTTCGTGGCGTGCAACGAGTGCGCCTTCCCCGTCTGCCGTGACTGCTACGAGTACGAGCGCCGGGAGGGCACGCAGAATTGCCCCCAGTGCAAGACCCGGTACAAGCGTCTCAAGGGTGAGAGCATCTCCAATCCGTCTTCCGCAACACTGGAGGAATTCGCCAGCGGGGTTTATCCCAAATTGCTCGCTGATTGTTTTTTTAATTTAATAATTTCGTGGATTTTACAGGTTGTGCCCGTGTACCCGGGGATGAAGAAGAAGACGGCGTTGATGACCTGGAGAACGAGTTCAACTGGATGGATAGGCATGACTCCCAGTCCGTGGCAGAGTCCATGCTCCATGGCCACATGAGCTACGGCCGTGGCGGTGACATGCCGTTCAAGCCCAACCCCAATGTTCTCCTACTCACAGATGGGCAGATGGTACTGACAAATCCTTATGGTTACTGCTGCTTTGCTAGGACCCAACTAAGCACTGGACTTGTTGCTCAATTGCTTGTTTCTGGTGTGCCTGCAGGTCGATGATATCCCCCCAGAGCAGCATGCGCTTGTGCCATCTTTCATGGGCGGTGGGGGAAAGAGGATCCACCCACTTCCGTACTCAGATCCCAGCATACCTGGTGTGTATTGGGATGATAATCATGTGGAGATGTTGTCATGAATATTATTGATTAATTGTTGCTTTCACTTGTGTTGCAGTACAACCCAGGTCTATGGATCCATCCAAGGATCTCGCTGCTTATGGTTATGGCAGTGTCGCGTGGAAGGAGAGGATGGAGAGCTGGAAGCAGAAGCAGGAGAGGCTGCACCAGATGAGGAATGATGGTGGTGGTAAAGACTGGGATGACAATGCTGATGACGATGATCTTGCACTGTACGACCCTGACAGTTCATTGGACATCTTTCATTTTGTTGTCTCTCTTGACACTCATGCTTGAAACAATAAATTCAGTTATCCATTTGTCTTGGCATAACAATCAATTATAAGCTTTAAAACTACATACTGATAATTGGTTTTCTTCACAAATTTGGTGACTTTGGCAAATGTGCATTTATCATATTTTTCTGTTTTGTTTTCTTTAATTTATACATATGGATGAAGGACGGCAATACACAATTGAGAATCATATTCTGTTTCATCTCCATAAGAATGGCTAAAAATAGTTGCTGGCTAGCCAAGCCTATCACAGCCCCTCCTCCTTTATCCGGGCTTAGGACCGGCTATGTCATAGGCGGAGTTAAGAATTGTTTCTGTGTCACAGAAAATTTTCTAGAATAGTGTAGGATATCCATCCACATGGTTTATTTGAAACCCCACATCTATGCTAGGTCGTTTACTAGGTGGGTCATGCTTCCCACTTGACTGGTGCTTTCTTGGACTACGATGTGTAATCTAGTTGTTTGTTCTTTCATCTTAGTATTGCTAAAATCTAATTTTTCCTTTTTTCGCCACTACTCAAGTACCAACCTTTAGTTAATTCTTTTATTTTATTTTCGTGACCAGAATGGATGAAGGGAGGCAACCATTGTCACGGAAGATTCCTATACCTTCCAGCCTGATTAATCCATATAGAATGATTATCATTATTCGTCTTGTGGTTCTGGGGTTCTTCTTCCACTATCGAGTGATGCATCCGGTGAATGACGCATTTACTTTATGGCTTATATCTGTAATATGTGAAATATGGTTTGCCATGTCCTGGATCCTTGATCAGTTTCCAAAATGGTTTCCTATTCAGAGGGAGACCTACCTAGACCGGCTGACGCTGAGGTTAGTTTGTACTGCTACCTTGAAATTAGTTTCATTCTCATCTTATGTGACTAATAATTGCTTGTTTGGGTAGGTTTGAAAAGGAAGGGCAGCCTTCTCAGCTTGCTCCAGTTGATTTCTTTGTCAGTACGGTTGATCCCTTAAAGGAGCCTCCCCTGGTTACAGCAAATACTGTTCTATCTATCCTTTCAGTAGATTATCCAGTTGACAAAGTTTCTTGCTATGTCTCTGATGATGGTGCTGCAATGCTAACGTTTGAAGCATTGTCTGAAACATCTGAGTTTGCAAAGAAATGGGTTCCTTTCTGCAAAAGGTACAATATTGAACCACGTGCTCCGGAGTGGTACTTCCAGCAGAAGATAGACTACTTGAAAGATAAGGTGGCAGCAAACTTTGTTAGGGAGAGGAGAGCAATGAAGGTGTTTTTTTTTTTTTTTTTAGCTTCTTTAATGTGCTGTTTTGGCCCCTTATTTGATAAGTATGCTAATTGGACTAATCATGGATTGTTATTTTAGAGAGAGTATGAGGAGTTCAAGGTCAGAATCAATGCGTTGGTTGCTAAAGCCCAGAAAGTTCCTGAAGAAGGATGGACAATGCAAGATGGAACTCCCTGGCCCGGAAACAATGTTCGTGATCATCCCGGAATGATTCAGGTATTTCTTGCTGCTATACAGTGTATGTCAAGACACATTATTGCCACCAATTTAGTTGTCTAACTCACATTACCACAAGTAAATTAGTTGTCCTGTACCGATAGGTCTTCCTTGGCCAAAGTGGTGGCCATGATGTTGAGGGAAATGAACTACCACGATTGGTTTATGTTTCAAGAGAAAAACGACCTGGCTATAATCATCACAAGAAAGCTGGTGCCATGAACGCATTGGTAATGCTAACATTTTGAACCATTTTTTAATGTTTCTACTGTATTCTTCAGCATGCGGTCGGGTTTAATTGCTTTTTTTTGGTTGTATCACAGGTTAGAGTCTCTGCTGTACTAACTAATGCTCCGTATCTATTGAACTTGGACTGTGATCACTACATCAACAACAGCAAGGCCATAAAGGAAGCTATGTGTTTTATGATGGATCCTTTGCTAGGGAAGAAAGTTTGCTATGTGCAGTTCCCTCAAAGATTTGATGGGATTGATCGTCATGACCGTTATGCTAACAGGAATGTCGTCTTTTTTGATGTAAGATTCAATTCATGATGTTGACACTTTCTGTTATTTAGAGTAATTCCATTCAAAAAAGAGTATTTCTTTTGCCTTGACTAACTTCTGTTAACAATTGTGCAGATCAACATGAAAGGTTTGGATGGTATTCAAGGCCCCATCTATGTTGGTACTGGATGTGTCTTCAGGAGGCAGGCACTTTATGGCTACGATGCCCCAAAATCAAAGAAGCCACCATCAAGGACATGCAATTGCTGGCCTAAGTGGTGCTTTTGCTGTTGCTGCTGTGGTAATAGGAAGCACAAGAAGAAGACTACAAAACCTAAAACAGAGAAGAAGAAAAGATTGTTTTTCAAGAAAGAAGAAAATCAAGCTCCTGCGTATGCCCTTGGTGAAATCGATGAAGGTGCTCCAGGTACTAATGCATTTTCAAGAAGGGCTTTTGTATTTCTATAAGCTACATCCCCACTATTATATCATATCAAATATTGCATTGTCTCTACTGTTTCTTGTAGGGTCTGAAAATGAAAAGGCTGGTATTGTAAATCAACAAAAGCTAGAAAAGAAATTTGGCCAATCATCTGTTTTTGTTACATCCACACTTCTTGAGAATGGTGGGACCCTGAAGAGTGCTACTCCAGCTTCTCTTCTAAAAGAAGCTATACATGTCATTAGTTGTGGTTATGAAGACAAGACAGACTGGGGAAAAGAGGTAAATTCTAGAGCTTTGCATCATATTACTTAATCAGTAATATAATGAAGCGCAGCTCTCCTGCGTTTTCGAGAACAAAAAATTAATATTTAATGATGAGTCAAAGCATATATTACCTAGTTGATCATATCTACTCTTACTGTCAGATTGGCTGGATATATGGATCAGTTACAGAAGATATTCTAACAGGCTTCAAGATGCACTGTCATGGATGGCGGTCAATTTATTGCATACCTAAACGGGCTGCTTTCAAAGGTTCTGCACCTCTGAATCTTTCAGACCGTCTTCATCAAGTTCTTCGTTGGGCTCTTGGTTCCATTGAAATTTTCTTTAGCAATCATTGCCCTCTTTGGTATGGTTATGGAGGTGGTCTCAAATTTTTGGAAAGATTTTCCTACATTAACTCGATCGTATATCCTTGGACATCAATTCCCCTCTTGGCCTACTGTACATTGCCTGCCATATGTTTGCTGACGGGAAAGTTTATCACACCAGAGGTAAAGTTTATTCAGAGAATATTTGTATAATGTAGAATTGTGGAAGATCTAAACCTTAACCTTACTGTTACATGTACTGCAGCTAGACAATGTTGCCAGTCTCTGGTTCATGTCACTTTTTATCTGCATTTTTGTTACCGGCATCCTAGAGATGAGATGGAGTGGTGTAGGCATTGATGATTGGTGGAGGAACGAGCAATTCTGGGTCATTGGAGGTGTGTCATCTCACTTATTTGCCGTTTTCCAAGGACTTTTAAAAGTCATAGCCGGTGTCGATACAAGCTTCACTGTGACATCAAAGGGCGGAGATGATGAAGAGTTCTCAGAGCTGTATACATTCAAATGGACTACCTTACTGATACCTCCCACTACTCTGCTCCTATTGAATTTCATTGGTGTGGTTGCTGGCGTTTCCAATGCAATCAATAATGGATATGAGTCTTGGGGGCCCCTCTTTGGGAAGCTCTTCTTTGCATTTTGGGTGATAGTCCATCTATATCCATTCCTCAAAGGTTTGGTTGGAAGACAAAACAGGACTCCAACAATTGTCATTGTGTGGTCTATTCTTCTGGCTTCAATCTTCTCACTGCTTTGGGTCCGGATCGATCCTTTCCTAGCAAAGAGTGATGGTCCTCTTCTAGAGGAATGTGGTTTGGATTGCAACTAGGGGGTCAGCTCATAAACGATCCCAACAGCATGTGGTTGAAATATTTTGCAAGTGATTTTCCCCTTGGTAGATAGAGACCTGGAAAGTGGGAAGTCTCGAATTTATTTTCTTCCTTGGTGATAGTTCAGCCTTGCATCTTCAGTGCTGGGAAAAACTGAAGGCTGTGGCAAACTTGTGCAGTTCAGCAATCTACTATGATATATGAAAGTGTTCAATTGTTCAGAATTCTTTATTACTTGTGTGGAATATTGATCGGATGAGCCGGAAAGAAGGGTGTCTGATTCTGCACTCCTCACCTCGTACAAACTTCTGTTTGAATAAGGCGGGCAGGACTGGGTCTGCCCTTGGAACAGAGTATGTTCATCTATACTAGAAAACAACATACCATTATTAGTGTTAGCCTATAGGACAGAGTGTTGTAAAGGAGCCGGTTTTTTGTTCGTGTATTTGTAATGGTAAAGGGATGCCTTGACATACTGAAAGAGAAAAGGTTGTAAGTACAAAGAATATAGTTTCCGAAGTTGAAGTTCGTGGAACAGGATACCGTTTAAGACGTACTTTATGCATGCTCACATTATTCCACAGAATTCTAGTTTCTTTGAAACGTTTTGTTTGAAGCACAGAACTTAGCCTCTGTTTCCAACTTCTGCTGTGATGGTGGTATACAGGAGTAAAGAACCAGAAATGCGTTCACTCGATTGTTTCTTTGGTTCTGAGGTCTGGCTGCTGCTTACTCCATGGCCGATGGCTGCTGCTCTCGTCGCAAACAGCGCAGGGCCTATTTGATTTCTCGGCTTAGAGAAAACCGGACTCGATAATGCTTTGGTAACATTTTGTTGAGGTGCATCGTGTTTGATTTCTGGGCTTGGCCAAGCCTACTAGAAGCTGACAAAATATGTCAGAAGTTGAAATGTTCTAATCGCGACCACTTGCCAATGTCAGGCAATGGTTACTTCCCTGAATTGATCGTTCAGACGTAAAACCAGATTTTCTCTTCTCCGTCGACGACCGGCCTACTCGCAGGGCGGTTGCAGTTGGACCGACGCTAGCTGCGAGGAGGTAGACTCCATCCGAGCTGCCAGGCGCCCATCCGAGATGCCAAGCGCCGACTGCTGTATTTATAGCTGTCATAGTGATAATTAAGTTCTCCCAACCGATTTTTTTAGACCCGTTTGGATATTGGTTATCGAATTCATTGTAATTTAGGTATATATTTGAGTTAGCTATATATTTGAAATGAAATTGAATTGAGTTGAAGAGTGCTAATATAGAATGGTGATCTATAGAATCCATTTTTTATTTCCTGAGACGCCCTTGGTATCACTTAAAATGCATCAAATGAATTTCACCCTCAGAAAGCAAATCTTTACATAAACCAATGATATTATTGCTTTAAAAATTACACTTAACCTCTACAAAAATTTTGGTAAATTTTTGAGCATTTTTGAAAAATGAGGAGGTTTAGATCCCGGTACCAATAATTATTGGCATGCGTGTGCAAATTCCATCTGACTCTTACAAAACCATCAAATTCTACTAATGTTTTTGCATGGTAATTAAGTTCACTTCAAAACAAAAGTTTTGAGATTTTATCAGAATTTTTCGAAAAGGTTTAACCTCCTTAAAATTCAAATAGATCTAATCTAAGTTGAAAATCTATAGCATTTTAGAGGCCGAATTAGGACTTATTCCAAAAACAAAAGTTGTTCCAAATAATGTCCTGAGTGCCTACAAAAATTTTCAAATTTGTCCTAACCCGGGAAGTATCAATTTTTTTTGAATCCAGATGGGAGTTTTTGAATTATTATAATTTTTTTTTTAAAAAAAGAAAAGTATGCGCGCTACGCGTTGCCGGCCAACCGCAGCGCTGCCGCACCACCCGCCGGCCGGGCCTGCGCTGGCCTGGCAGGCGTCCCATCGTTGGGGTGAGAATCCCGCTTCCTCCCTCCTCCTCTTTCCTCTCTTGCCCCCACTCTTCTCCCTCTGCGCACGCCTTTCTCTCTTCCCCATGCGCACGTCGACTGGCCATCGTTGCCGTCCCCGGTCACCCTCGCGTGGACAGCACGCCACAGGCGGCGTCCGAGGCTCCACTGTGCCATTTAGTCTCCTTTTCCTCCACTCCAACTCCCACGACAAGAACTTCTCCTGTGGTCCACTCTACTGTCGGGAACGGGGTCGTCTTCCACCTCCCGCCGAGAGCACCGCCGCCACCATACCACTTTCGAATTCGTCCTCTCGGTACCATCTTGGTTTGATTCTTTCCGCCAGCTAGCTTCTCTGATCCCTGCACATCCTCCTAGCAAGGTCTTGCCCGTAGGAAGTCGCTAGTGAAGAAGAACTCGCCGCGCCGTCTCCGCCCGCCATTGTCACCGTCGTGAGCTGCTCGTCGCCAACCAATCTCCGATCATCCCCGTGGTCTTCATCATCGACCAATCGACTCCACGTGACACGGTGATGCTCCCAGACCTCTCAATCGAACCCTAATCTTCCTCCTCCACCGCGCGCGTCATCAGCGTTGAGCTTCTACCGCCGCTGCTCGTCGTCGATGGCCTTTCGGTCATCGCCTGTGACACCCCAGGTATCACTTAAAAACTCATCGATAAATTTGAAACCCTGAAAATTTAATCATGCACTTTGAAGAAAAATTCACCCTTAAGTCAATAAGCAATTTTTTTTAAACACTTCCAATGGCATCCACAAATATTTTGGTGAATTACGAAACACTTTTATTGAATCAGGAGTTTTAACCCCACGGTACCAAAACCAACTCTTAACACGAAAGAATTCAAACTTCCATTTTGAAATCCATCAAAAATTCCATGTAACCCTAGCAATATTTTTACATGGAAATTAAGTTCACTTCAAATTAGAATTTTGGAGATTTTATCAGAATATTTAGAAAAGATTTAAACACCTTAAAAAATTCAAATAAGCTTGAATATAGTTGGAAATTCACAAAAATGTTAGAGGCAGAACCAGGACTCCGTGCTTTAATGAAAGTTGCTCAAAATAATTCACTGAGTGTCCGCAAAAAGTTTCAAAATTTTCTGAGCTTGGGAGGTATGAATTTCACATGAATTTAGATTAGGAATTTGAATTAATTGTAAAAAATCAATTAAAATCCGGCCACCGCCCCGGCGGCTATACCTGTACATATGGGCCGTGCCAAATGGGCCGCCACGAGGCCCGCTACTTTTGGCACGGCACGAGCACGTCACGGCCCGCCCATCAGGCCGTGCCTGGGCCGAGGGTGCGGCCCGTAGTGCCGGCACGGCACGGCCCGTTTTATGAAAAAGTAAAAATTTATTTTTTTATTAGAAAACACCAAAGATTATGTGCTCTGGTGGTTAGTATGGCCTTTATAAAGCAAGAGATCCTTGGTTTAAGCCCCCATAATACATATTTTTAACTATTTTTCTGAAAAATACACATATTTATTGGTGGGCTAGCCAGCTTATCAGGCCGAAACGACCCGTTTAGCCTCAGCGGCCGTGCCGTGGGCCGTCGGCTAGGCCCATGAGCCAGGTAGGCACGGCCCGGTAAAGGCACGGGCACGACGGGGCCTGGGCCGTGCCGTGCCGGGCCGGCCCAATTTACACCTATATCGGCGGCCAACCGCCAAAGCGGCTGGCAGCCATGGCAGGTGCCGGCCGGCACGGCTTTTCTCACCGCGCTTTCACTCCGACGAGAGCAAATCCCGCAAGATCCTCTCCTCTCCTCTCCCTTCCTTTCTTTCTCTCCCCCGCGCGCCTCTGTTTCTCATGGGGCGCACGCCACCGCCCGCCCTCGCCACTCACCGACGCGCTGCTCCACTCCCTCCCCTTCTCTCTCTCTCTCTCTCGCAGCGCATTAAGGAAGCACCAGAGCCTCCTTCACTCCCTTCTCCTCCTCCCGCAGCACCGCACCCCTTCTTCCTCCTCTGTTCAGAACGCGCCCGCCATTGCCGCCCGACGCAAAGTCGCACGGTGAGTCCCGTTTTCCGGCCAATTTCCTCGTTTCTCACCATGTCTAACGTCTTCCTCTCATCCTCGCACAATTTCTGGTCTACCAAGAAGCTATCTGGTCCACCCGTTCGATGGGAACACGAGCTCGCCGCCGTCCGCCATGAGGTGCTTTGTCGTCGACGACTTGCCGGTGAGTTTCGGTCCCCGTTATGGTGTTCCCGGTCCTCTCCAGAGCATGTAGAAGCTTTAGGACCAAACCCCGAGCGCAATCTTGCACCGCCACGCCGTCACGAGCCTGCGGGAGCTGACCTTGACGCCGCCGCCGTCGCGCGCTGTCCTGCACTAGCCGCCGCCGGTCACCGTTGTGCTCCTGGAGCACCTCGCACCGCGCGTAAGCCTAGGGAGCTCCCCTCGCCGTGCCCCGCCGCCGGCGAGGCCACCCCCACCGTCGATTGCTTGCCGGAAATCGCCGCCCCTGTTTTTCCCCTAGTTCCTCCATTTTTGATTTTAGTTTCAATTTCCTATTAATTAGCCAGTTTTGTAAAATGCCTAGTAAATCGAGGAAAAACTCTAAAAATTGCTAAACCAAAGTTCCTTGGAATCCTTGGGAAATACTCTAAATATCTACTGAAGCACTTTCCCTTGGAACGGCCTAAATAGATAGGTAGAGACCCTCTGTTTTGCTTCACATTTGGAGTTCCAGAACTCTTCTGGAACTAGAACTTCTGTTAGATGTATGTCATGGCATACAGAACTCAAATATTCTATTTTTGCTTTACATCTGGAGTTCCAGAACTCATCTAGAGTTGGAACTTTTGTCAGATGTATGTCATGGCACACAGAACTCAAATGTTCTTTTTTTGCTTTACATCTCGAATTCCAGAACTCATCTGGAGTTGCAACTTCTGTCAGATATATGTCATGGCACACAGAACACAAATGTTCTGTTTTTACTTTACATCTGGAGTTCCAGAACCCTTCTGGAGCTAGAACTTCTGCCAGAAGTGTGTCGAAGCCAGCAGAACCCCCACAAGTGTGTCATAGCCAGCAGAACCCCAGAAGTGTCATTGCCAGCAGAACCCTCAGAAGTGTGTCATGGCAAACAGAAACCCTCTGTAATTTTTCCCTAGAATTTGACTTTAACAAGATTCCATGCATACCTATGAATAATCTCATAGCAGCAACTCGTTAGAATTGTTATAAAATCTAGGAGCTTCAGTTCAACCTCAACCCACCCCCAAAAATCATTTTTTCGATAGTACTATCAGATAAAAATCATCTTCTAATAGAATCTAGAAATTTCACAATAGGCCATGGTTGTTAAGCAAATAATCAACTTATTTAAAAGCCAAAGTCAAAAATAGTAAGTGATAGTTGAACCCACCTTGTAAGGAGTAAACTCTTGATCTAAAACACCATATTTCCTTATTTAAATAATAACTCACCTCATTGCATCATGTAGACATCGAGGTGAACAAAGTAGTTGCAGATCCAGAGCCCTCGATCCCCGAAGAAGTTCTCGTCACCGACATAGGAGATCAAGGCAAGCCCCGGAGCACAACCTGTTTTTAAAGTTTTCCTTTTATCAATATGTGTCGTGATTGTGCATTAGGTTTTCAGGAGTTGATTGAAACCGTACTGCATCTATTTCCTTAGGGACCCTATCGATGTATTGGTATAGGTACCCCTAAGATAGTATGCTATGATTAGATATAGTCACTGGTAGAAGTCGAGCAGAGTGGACACTGCTCGCGACTGTTAGGAGTTGATTGAAACCTTCACATGATACATATGATACATGGCTATGGATGATTAAGGAAAGATAAAATTGGAGGTTCATACAGGGTACAAGTAGGTCGGCGACTGGACCAGGTCCAGGGTGACCGTAGTCTTGTCTGATCCGTGTGGCACAGTTGGTCAAGTATTGAATGTACTGATCATATGCTGGGTATAATGCAAAGTCGAACCTGTCCTACGATGTCTGATTCGGAGGCGATCTGGGGTGGGCAGTTGTGGGAACTTCACAGAAACAGTCCGGGATGCGGCACTGCTAAGGCAGGCATAGGAGGAAATTGACTTTGCAGGATCTGGTGTGAATGGTTGCCACATGCGGTCTGGGACGCGCACGTGTCGTATGATTAGGTTATCCCTACAGGTGTAAATCATTTCGAACCGCTGTCACTCTCAGTCTATGACTTTGCTTGACCTCTCTGTCGCATACATTAAGTTGATGAGCTATGAGGATGATGATTCAATTATGATCATTATTTTCTCTTCTGCTTCTATTTATGATTGAGTAGATCAGTGCAAACTAAAGTTACGATTCTAATCACTTAACCTGGGCTAAAACTTGACCAGAGTAGCTTCAGGTAGTGCGAGTCCTTTTTGCAAGATAAACCTACCCTGAGTCAGCCAGCATGTCTAGGTGCCGGCTGTAGATAGCCAATTTGACGGGTCAGTCTTGTTGAGCTTCTTAGAAGCTCACGCTTTGTGAATACGTGGTTTTCAGACGTCCGACGCGTTGTGACACCCCAGGTGTCACCAGGGCTTACATTGACCACTTTAAACCCTAATCGGAAATTTTAACTAAGCAGTGTCGAAATTCAATTAACAGGAAGAAAATCCAAACCCTAACTCATGACTATCCAAATTTTCACAAAACACTAGCCATATTTCTACATAAAAATTAATTACACTTCAAAATAGAATTTTGCAAATTTATTCAAGATTTTTGGGAAAGATTTGGACCTCTTTAAAATTGACACAATCAATAATCGTCTTGGAAATTCAAGAATTTTTAGAAGCCAAATCATGACTTGAACCCTAAATGAAAAGTGCTCCAAATAAATCACTGAGGCTACAAAAAAATTTTCAAAAAAATTTTGGATCTCAGGAAGCATGCCTTTCAATTGAATTAGGGATTCAAGGTTTGTATAAAGGAGAAATTGAAAAGGAAAAATAAAAAAGGGGGAAGCAAGGATGCTACAGTGCCCGGCCGCCCTAGGGCCAACGGCCGGGTGACTGCACCACCGCCGCCGGCCGACACGGCGTTATGGGCGCACGTCGCCTTCATTGCCACGCACGCCGCCATCAATTCCCTTCCTCTCTCTCTTCTCCTCCCATCTCCCTCTCCCTTCCTTCTCCCACGGGTGCCGTCCTCCCCTTGTCGCCATGTCGGGCAATAATGCCGCCGCCCATGCCGCCATGCTGCTCCCTCTCTCCCCGCTCCAAAGTCTTTTAAATGGCACGTCCTGCTCCTTCTTTCCCCTTTCTCCTTCCTCCATCGCGCCACTCCCAATTCCCCTCTTCTTCCTCGGTACGCCGCCGCCCGCCATTACCGAGCGCCCCTCCACGGTGAACTTCGTGCTCCGGTCCTCCTCCACCCAAATTGCCGTGTCTAACCTCTTCCTCTCTCCCCCGTGCAGCTCACAGAATTCTTGGCTCTCCGGATTGGCGCTTCTCTCGCCGGAATTTTCACCTCGCCGCGCCGCCGCCACCCCTTCCCCGGTGAGAACCTCTCTTCGGTAGTAGAGCTCGAGCTTTGCCGTGTTGCCGAGCTTCGCGTAGAAGTATTAGGGCGAAGGATCGACCGCTGCCGAGCACTCCTCCGCCGGGAAAAGGCCGCCTGAGCTCGCCGGAATCCACTCCCCTGTTTGGCCCTAAATTGTGATTTTCCTATTAATTGCTCTATTTTGTAAAATCCTTAAAAATTCACAGAAAATCCAAAAATGGCAAACCGAAATTGTTTAGAAACCTCATGAAAAGGACTAAATTTCTCTTAAAGCACCTTTTTGAAAACGGCCAAGAATTTGCAGGAATAATTAAAATACTCTTGTCTATTTTTGAATTTTAATTTAAATTATAGAGCAGTGCTAGGTCTAAGATTTGATCCACGAGCACGTCATGACAATAGACACCTTCTGGAATTTTATGGGGATTTTAGGACCACAAAGTTGCATACAACACTTTAACAATACTCCAATCTGCCTAGTTAAAGTATCATTTTCTAAAACACATTTTGTAAAAGTCATCCAAAAGGTTATCCCAAAAGCAAAGCTTTAGCTTTGGTGCTCATGAGTGACCCCATAAAATTTCATAATTTTAATCTAAGGTTTACTAATGGTTTCTGATTTTAAAAATGATCTTGAGGTATAATTAAAAGTTTTATTTTTAGCTCTAGGTTAATAGTCGTAGTTATTAAATAATTAATACCCGAAGAAAAGTGTCGATCTAACCCTAACCAAAGTGAAATCCTTAATTTTGAAAACATGCCAACTAAGAATCATTTTCGGGAAAGAAAATGAGAAGTTTCATTTGAACCACAATCATAGAATCAAGACTTAATAAAAACGACGAAATCAAGGAAATTAGAGTTAACCCTAATTCCTAAACGTTGAAACCCTAGTTAATCTTTAATAAAGGCATTGTGACTCTTTTCATTAAACTTATCACAAATCATACTACATCATGTAATGAAGTAGCCACCCTTTATTTTATCAAGTCTTGGTCATCGCCGTCTCACAAACTGCATTTTCATCATATAGGAACCGACCGGGAATTTCCGACAGAAAACGAGAATCCGGAGGAGGCACCCGCAGGAGCTAACTTCTCTCTTGAGTGCGCTGACTTTTCTGCAGACCAACAAGCCCCGGTGCACACCTATATTTTACAAATTTTATGTTTAACACTATGTGTGTAGGAATTGCTTGTGCATTAAGTTTCGAGGAAATTGCCGTGAAACCTAGTTGCATGACTTGGTAGGTTTTCCTATGCGGTATCCTTATTAGAGCCATCACGATAGAATGCAAAGCTTTAAGGGTAGGAAATGGTAGGATATGAGTAGTAGGGAGGCTATTCATATTTGCTCAAAGAAACAATTTCGAGGAATGGGAGTTAACGATTGAATAAAACTTGAAACTTTATCGAGTGCGGTTGCATTGATCAAGTTTGAGTTGTGTACATAGTGCATACTGGTAAATGGGACCAGAAAACCGACGTAGCTCATTGTACTTTGTTGGAGAATTGTCCATCTCTCTTTCCGGGTGAATGGACCGCAGGGTGGATGAATTCGCATTTTGTTTTCTTGGGCTCGTGCTATTGGGAAAGGCTTGGGGCCGTACAGGGATGCAGGGCATCGCCTGGAGGACCATGTCCTTGGAGAGATGGATGTTGGGCCAACTCTGTCACGATGTTGCGAAAGGTGGCCACGTGTGACTCATTTGAGTGTGCACATGTCGTGTCATTCGGGTTTCTCCTGCAGGATGTAAATCAATTATAATTGCTGTTCTCATGGTTAAGAGTAACACTTGCTCCTTTCTGCCGCAGCGATATGTAATAAGCAACAGTGTGATGAAAATAGCTGTTTTACCCCTGTGTTGTCGGGCTGAATTCTTGATTGTGTAGTATAGTGGCACACTTAGTTGTTAATAGTGAACCCTGTTAAATTGGCTAAAAATGGAAAAGACAATTAGCGCTGTTTTCGCAATACCAGGTCAACTTCCACCAAATACTCCCTGCATTCTACGAGTCGGTCATTAGATGGCCATGTTGACGGGTAAGTCTTGCTGAGTGTTAGTTGCTCAGGGTTTGTGAATTAGTTGTTTTTGCAGATGATTTCTCTAACTTTGGTTCGTTTGGCTTTGTTGGTTGGGAAGGGGAAGCACCCTCGGAGTGGACCTTCGAGTGGGTTCCCGCTTCTCCGGCCCATGAAGATTAAGCATCCTAGGGCTGGCGTTCTTAATTGTATCGTCGAGTTGTAATTATTAGCTTCTGCTGTCCTACGCTTGTTTTCAAACTACGTTTCCGCACTTTTAATCTCTGAACCTAATGGTGTAACCCTCAGACTAATTTACCCTTTAAATCAAGTTTGCGTGTCCTCGTTAATTCTTGTAATGTATGGTCGCTTGCTTCGCCAAGTGACACCCTAAAGTAATCCTGGATGAGCAACCGTAAGATTTTCTCGGACGGGGTTGCGACACGCGTTTACCTAGGATGATAGCTAGTGGGAGGAACCTCGTACAGAGTTCGGAACCTCCAGTGGGAGCATTGCGAATCGCCGCAGTAAACATTGTGTGGCTAGTAGTATGGTGCCACTGGGCAAGGCCCATACTTTTGCTGAATTATGAGAGTCGGAGTCTGTACCCCGTTTGAAGTCTTCCGCTGTATTTCGTGATTTCAAAAACTCTATTCGTACTCTGATGATGTAAACTTAATTTTAAATAATAGAACCATATCATATTAAATTCTCTAATCCTGTAAATGATTGCTGTTTATCCTACCTGTGTTGTACCATGTGTATGCTCGCTTCGCCGAGCATTGACCAACAGGGTCCTGGCGAGAGCAGAGCCGTCCCGGATTCAGTTTTCTAGGGTGGGTCTGTCACATCGTCGAAGTTCGGCACCACCCCCTATAGAACCCCCATGACTTGCTGAGCAAGGTTGGGGTGGCCAAGGGCGCCAACTCGCCACCGTTGAGCTTGCCGCCGGCGAGCTCCCACCTTCCCTATTTTTGAGTTTAATTGAATTTTGTTATTTTCTGGCTGATCTTGTAAAAGGCGTAATAAATCGATGGAAGCTATAAAAATGAAGAACCAAAATTCTCTAGAATCCTGGTAAGATGCTCTAACTGTCTGCTGAAACACTTTTTCATGAAAAGTCCATGGAACTTACTAAATAAATAGATTAAGGTTTTTTGTTTTGATGTATTGCTGGAGTTCTAGAGCTCTTCTAGAGCTGAGACTGTGCCCAGAGGTGTGGCATTTCCTGCATGACCTCTTGTAATTTTTTCATGATTTAATCTTAATAAATGCATGCATGTAATTTTTTTTCAAAGCTGTCATTTTAGTTCAATATTTCCTGAATTACATTATGCATGTCAACCAAAAATCATAATACCTGCTCAAAGCTTCATGGTAGGTGCTTGAAAGTGCATCTATCTAGTTTCAGATTTTATCATGCAGTTTAGAGCCTTTTCTTGAATTTCTAAATTTAATTAACAGAAACTTGTATGAATTTTTATAAAATCCAGAAACTTCAGTTCAACCTCAACTCAACTCCAAAAATCATATTTCAGAGAGTACTATCAATTAAAAATAATCTCCTGGCAGGATCTGAAACTTCATTTTAGTCCATGGTCGTAGGTGAATAATTTACTTTGATTAAAGTTGAAAATCATTAGGTTGAACTCACCTTGACATGAGTAAACTCTTTAGAAGTAATGATGAAAACACCATATTATCAATGATGAAAACACCATATTTTTAATGATGAAAACATCATATTATCATATCACTAATGGCAGCACCATAATATTGCATGGGACGTGTGTTCTGGTGGGATGCGGCACTGCTAAGGTACAATTTTAGGGGGAATGACCTTGAAAAATCTCAGAAAAAATAGATAAATTCGTGGAAAAAAAATCTGAAACATGTAAGAACTGGCTTCACGCGTGGAGGGGTGACGGTAGAGGATTTATGGGGAGGCAGCATCCTTCATCATAGAGAGTTGCACAGAGGCGACGATAATAGTGTTAGAGGAGACGAGCGATGGAGCGAGAGGACGGGTGCGACACCCCAGGTGTCACAGCAGAATCCGTTGATAAATTTTAAACCCTAGGATTTAATTCTTGAACTTTGAGGCAAAATTTACACTTGAGCTAATAAGAAATAATGTTTAAAACACTTCCACGAACCTCCATAAAACTTTTGGTAATTTACTGAGCACTTTTAATTGATCAGGAGTTTTCACACATAGTACAAAAATCATTTCTTTAACAAGAAAGAATTCAAACACCACTTTCAAAATCCATCAAAAGTCCTATATAACCCCAGCAATATGTTTACATGGCAATTAAGTTCACTTCAAATAGAATTTTGGAGATTTTATCAGAATTTTTGGAAAAGATTTGACCCCCTTAAAAATTCAAACAAACTTGAATTTAGTTGGAAATTCACAAATTTTTGGAAACAGAATCAGGACTTCATCCTTGAATGAAAGTTGTTCCAAATAAATCATTGAGCACTCAAAAAATTTTTCAAAAGTTTCCGAGCTCAGGAAGTATGAATTTCATTTAAATTTAGAGAAGGATTTTAAAATAAATTGAAAAAAATCAAATTAGAATAGCTCGCCGCCAAGGCGGCCAATTCGGCGCGCAGCAGCAGCGCAGCGTGCCGAGCGCCGGCCGGCGCTCCTTTTCGCGCCGAGCCATCAAGCCTTGCTGGAAATCACGCAACCAAGATCCTCTCCTCCCTCTCCCTCCCTCTCTCTCTCTCACCCCCTCCTTCCCTCTTTCCCCATGCCGCTTTACCCCTGGGCGCACGCCACCGTCGCCGCCTCCAATCCCCGACACGCAGCTCTGCCAATCCTTCCCTTCCTCTCTCTCGCACCGCATTAAGGCGCACCCAAGCCCCCCTCCGCACTTCCCCTCCTCCATTCCTCTCCTACCGTAGTGCCTGCACCATTCTTTTTCCTCCTCCTCCGCCCGAGCGCGCCGCCCGCCATTGCCGCCCAAAGGACGCATGGTGAGCGCCACGTCTGGTCAATCTCCTCTGCTCTTCATGCAGCTCCCGAAGGTCACCGTTCCCAAATGGTCGCCCCGTTCAACGCGAACACGAAGCCGCCGCCGTCCGCCACAATGCGCACCGTCGCCGGCGACGCTCCGGTGAGTATTCCACATCTTGTGGTGTTGCCGGTCATCTCCAAGGTGTGTAGAAGCTTTAGGAAGAAGTCTCGAGCATAATCATGCACCCACGCGTCGCCACGAGCCCGCCGGAGTTCGCTTCGGTACTGCCATCGTCGCGCCACCCTCCGCCATGCTCCGTCGGTCGCCGTCGCGCTTTCGGGGAACCCCTCGCCGCGCGCAAGGCTGGGGCACTCCCAACTGCCCTTCCCCATCGCCGCGAGGCCTCCCCCACCGCCAATTGCTCGCCAGAGCACAGCCCGCCGCCTCCCCTGTTCTGCCCCCCCCCTCCTCTTCTTTCAATTAAATTTCGATTTCCTATTATTTAGCCGGTTTTGTAAAATGCCTAGTAAATCGTGGAAAATTTTGTTGGAATCTTTGTAAAATTCACTAATTTACTGCTGAAACACTTTTTCAAAAAGGTTCATGGAACTTCCTCAATAATAGATAATTCCTTTCCCTGTTTGAATTTTAATTGGAGTTCCATAGAGGTTCTAGGGTTGAAACTTGGACCATGAGTGTAACGCAGCAGTGTCCACCTCCTGCAAATTTATCACGGTCTTACAACAAAAAAGTTATATGCATGTCATTAAAAATACTTCAAACTATCAATTTAAATTGTCATTTTCTAAAATGTATTATGTAATCGTAATTCATCTTATTCATGTTGCATCATGTAGACACCGAAGCGCACGAGGTAGCTGTCGATCCGGAGTCTTCGATCCCCGAAGAGGTCGTCATCACCAACCCCGGAGACAAAGACAAGCCCTGGTGCACAACCTGTTTTAAAGATTTTTCTTTTATCACTATGTGTCGTGATTGTGCATTAGGTTTCTAGGAGTTAATTGAAACCCTAGTTGCATCTGTGTTTCCATAGGAAACCCTATCGATACTTGGTTTTGGTAACCATTGTAGTATGCTATGCTTAGCGATACTTGCCGGTAGAAGTCGAGCAGAGTGGACGCTGCTCGTGACTGCTAGGGTTTGATTGAAACTTTCGCATGAAACATATGACACGTGACTATGGATAAGGAAAGCTAATAGCTGGAGGGTCATATAGGGTACAAAGTAGGTCGGCAACTGGACTGGGTCCAGAGTGGCCGTAGTCTTGTCTGATCCGTGTGTCCCGAGTCTGATCGAGCATTGAATGTACTGATCATATGCTGGGTATAATGGGGCACAGTAAACCTACGTAGCCTAGTGATTGCAAAGTCGAACCTGCCCTACGGTGTCTGATTCGAAGGCGATCTGGGTTTGGCAGTGTGGGAACTCCACAAAAACCGTCTGGGACGTGTATTCTGGTGGGATGCGGCATTGCTAAGGCAGGCGTAGGAGGAAATTTACTTTGCAGAATCTAGTGTGAATGGTTGCCACGTGCGGTTTGGGACGCGCACGTGTCGTATGGTTAGGTTATCCCTGCAGGTGACAAATCGATTCGAATAGTTATCGCTCCCAGTTTGTGAGTATGCTTGTGAACGCACCACATTATAATCAAGTTGATGAGCTATATGGATAATGACTAAGATATGAGGATTATTGTCTATTATTCTATTATGATTTCCTAGATCAGTGCAAACTAAAGTTATGATTCTAATCACTTAACCTGAGCTAAAATTTGACCAAGACTAGTTCGGGTAATGCGAGTCCTTTGGTAAGAAACCTACCCTGAGTCAGCTAGCATGTCTAGGTGTCGGCTGTAGATAGCCAATTTGACGGGTCAGTCTTGTTAAGTTTCTTAGAAGCTCACGCTTTGCGAATACGTGGTTTTCAGGCGCCTGTAAGAGATTGCTGTTTATTCTGCCTGTGTTGTACCATGTGTATGCTCGCTTCGTCGAGCATTGCCCAATAGGGTCCTAGCGAGATGCGGGATCCGTCCCGCATTTGGTTTTCTGGGGCGGGTCGTGTCAGCTTGGTATTAGAGCCGTGTTGGGAATTGGTATGGCATTTAAAGGAATATTTTCAAAAAACGTGAGAGTGAGGTATGAGCCCTAATAGGAGTAAGTAGTATCAGGTGGTAAAACTAACCTAGTGCAGGAGCTAACTAAACCCAATTTAGATTTACATTTCTGTAATAACGCACCTACGCTCAGGTAAGCAAGGTAAGGTACGCCGCTCGATTGCATTGAAAGGTCGAGAAATCCCTGTTGTGTCAGCAACAGTAGCGTTCTATACCAGGATGGTACGGAAGGAGGTATTATGTTCGTTGTAACATAGTACACCCCCTTGCCATTTAGGGAGAAAAGCGAACCTCTATCGTACTGTCGCAACCCCGTCCGATAAAATCGTACGGTTGCTCATCCAGGATCATTTGGGAGGGCCGCTTGCCGAAACAAGTGACTTTACAGTACAATAATTAACAAGGACTCGCATAAATGACTTAAAGATACATTAATTCTGGTTATATTACAACTGATTTCAGAAGTTTTAGAAGTGCGGTAACGTAGTTTTGATAACAAACACGTGGATTTCAGCGGAAGCAAAAATCTAACACTCGGCGCCTCGATCAAACACCCCAGCCCGATGGTGTTTAATCTCTACGGGAGGGAGAAGCGGGGACCCACTCGAAGGTCCACTCCGAGGGCGTCTCCTCTTCCCAACCACCCTGGCTACAGTCAGCACTAATACCTGTAAAACAACAATCACAAACCGTGAGCGACTGACGCTGAGCAAGACTTACCCGTCAATAGGCCTTCTAAGGCTGACTCCTAAAATACTGAAATATTGGTGGTAGCTGGTAGGTATTTGCAAAAGACAGCACTACTGATGGTTTTTCAGTATTTTAGCCAAGTTATCAGAATTGCTAATGTAATTCTACTAAGTGTGACAGCAACTAAACAAGCAAGTGCAATACAACAGTCTAAAATTTATTCTCAAACCTCCGATCACAATTCTGCTATCACATTTTATAGTGTCGCCACGGCAGAAAGGAGCAAGTGGTACTCAATACCGCGAGGGACGGCAATTATAATTGATTTTACATCCTGCAGGAGAAACCCGAATAACACGACACGTGCGCACTCCACGAGTCACACGTGGCCACCTTTCACTGCATCGCGACAGAGTTGGTCCAACATCTATCTCTCCAAGGACATGGTCCTCCAGGCAACGTCCTGCGTTCCTGTACGGCCCCAAGCCTTTCCCACTAGCACATGCCCAAGGAAAACAGAAATGCGAATTCATCCACCATACTGGTCCGTTCACCCGAAAAAAGAGATGGCCAATTGTCCAAACACTGCGCAATGAGCTATGTCGGTTTTCTGGGTCCCATATGCCAGTATGTATTCGGTACACAACTCAAACTTGACCAATGCAACCGCACCCGACACCGTGCTCAAATTTTATTCACACAATGTTGGGTCCTGACTTTCTCAATTACTTCTATAAATAATCCCCTGAGTAGTCTCCATACCACTCAAATCCCCTCGTTGCCCTATTAGTAGGCATAGCACTAACGTACTGGCTCTACAGAACAACCCGTAGGAGATCCTACAAGTCATGCAACTAAGTTTTCACACAAGCCTCGAAACTTAATGCAACAGAACCTACATACACAGTGAGAAAGTAAAACTTTAAACATAGGTATGCACCGGGGCTTGCCTCGGTTCGGGGAGAAGTTAGCACAGTCGATGGCGGGGTCGGCAGCGGGGAAATCCTCCTCAGCCTCGGTGGCCGTCTGCAGCTCGGTTCCTATGTGAAGATGCAAGGTAACTTAGTTTACACCGGGATTTAATGCTGGTGGTGGTAACTTGTATTAACAGAGAAGTGAAGGTGCATGAATTTCTTTTTAACAAAATTAGTGTGTTGTTTCGGTAAACAGGATTTAGCTAGACTGGTCGGACGGCAAAGATTACCAGAGGGTTGACGGTAAGAACGAACGACAACGGACACCGGTCGCCGGAAAAGAGATGTTGACGCGCCGCTACTTCTGCAATAATGCGGGAGAATGGGGCGGCGGTTAGAGACGATATCGGCGGATGATGGAACCGTCGGCAGGGCATGCGTTACCGAGCTCACCTGAGCACGAGAGAAACTTGCTCTATTATCAGCCCTGCGGAGCTCTTCGACGGTAAAGGCGGAAGGCATGGGAGACGAGAGCAGAGAAGCGAGCGTGCAGGAAGAGCAAAAGAATGCGCACGAGTGAAACGTTTCGTCTCTGGAATTTATCAGTCTCCGTTCCTCTTGTCTCTCCAGGACACGGCGCAAGTTGGCACGGCGCCAGCGTACTGCAGCGCATGGGCGCCAGGCGTGCGCGTCCCATCACGAAGACTTTCGGCGCGGAGGCGGCACTGCTGTGTACGGCCAGGCGCTTTTACGGTTGGGAAGATGGCCGGCAGCATTAATGGCGCGGCCGCTCTGAACTCGGGTCCGACGAGTCTATCCGACCTCGGGGTCGAGCGAGGCGGAGCGAAACGGCTGACGAAGGATCGGACGAGACGGAAATAATGTCCGACCACTGGGGTCGGGGTCGGGCGAATCGGAAAATTCCTCCGACCTATGGGTCGGAGGTCGGCGAACCGGAAAAAAAATCCTCCGACCTCTGGGTCGGAGGTCGGTGAATCGGACCCACAAAGTCGGGGTCGGGAAGGCATGGAAAGGAACAGGGAAGCGGCACCCGGGGGTGGAGCAGGGACTCAGGCGGCGGCTCGTGGGTGGGAGAACAGAGGGAGCCGGGCGGCGCGACGGTGGAGAGCGGGGGTTCCGGCGGCGCTAGCGAGAGTAGGCTCGGGCAAGCCGGCTACGGCGAGCAGCGACGGCGGCAAGCAGCCGCACGGCAACAGCGCGACGCAGCAGGGCAAAGGCCGGCCGGGTCAATTCTGCATCGGCAGAGCAGAAAAGAAAATAAAGATTGGATTTCAAAGTAGATTTTTGAATTCAAGTTCTTTTGATTAGGTCCTATGATTTCATTTACTTTGGGTTTTGAGATTTTTATTGAACACAATCAAGTCTTTATTGACAATAGATTTAGCGAGAATTTAGTTCGGGATGTTACACGTACGAGGTGTGGGTTATGGACCTGTTGCGAATGCAGACCTTCACAACAGCAGACTCTTGTGCCGTTGGTGCACAAGAGATGAGTTTGTTCCTCATGACTTAGGTTTTGCGCATGCCTCCGCTATCTGAGGTAAAGAGCAGTCTGTCGCGGCGCAGGGAAGGTCGGCACGTGATCCCCGTACGTGGCCTACTCGGGGCGACCCATATGGCAATGATATGGGTTATTATTTTACTTTTGATATATAATATATTGCAACTGCCTGTGATGTCATATTCTGTAGGTACGCTAACCTCAGTATCGTAAGAAACGTGTAGCAACGCCTAACTTGAGTGCGATCTGCCACCGCCTAAATGTATATTCTGTTTATTTTGTGAGGATGCATAGGCCGAGGCAGGATTGCATTGCATGCTAAAATTGTACAACAAACGAAGTTTACAGGTGGCTAGTTTATCAAAACCTTGGAATGTTAAAATCCTTCAAACTTATACTAAAATCATCCAGGAGCAAAAATTCCATCAATAATGGCTGTAACACTTTCAGGAAAGTAAAGGACCTCCCTCCCCTTAGAGAATGCGTGGCACCCAGTTCGACAAACAAGTCCTACATAGAGTTCCTTGTCAAATTTGAGGCTTTTAACAGTACTTTCCTCGATGAGAAGATTGTCTCCTTGACAGGTCAACTTAGATGGTAAAGTACCTTGGGTTATTAGTATCACTAGTTTAGCAATGCTCATGTTAGTCGACGTACCAATCTTGGATCACTCTTTTACGCAGGGAGGAGAATATTTTACGTATCGAAAGAAAAAAAAATGCATGCCTTGAACTATGTGTCAACATGTGGCTTTTGATTATTAAAATATTGTTCATCTCTGTGATGCAGATGTCTTACAACATGATTGAGCAGGGACCAGCGGAGCTTGGAGTTGAGAACCCCACTCTCACTCGCGTCAACAAAGAACCGGGACGTAGGGGATTTGTGGAGCTAGTCCGCTAGACGATGCAGTCGCTAGGCTATACAGAGTCTCCTTGGGTCCAAATCAGGGAGTTCAAACAGCTGGTCTACCTCGCGGCTCAGCTGTATTTACTCTCCCCACTCATCCTCACCGAGCTGATTGGGAGACTTGGACTTTTACCTCCGTTGGTTCTGACAAGGTTGAAGCCATTGAGGCTGCTGGCCAAGAAGCTCTACTGAAGCTTTGTGAAGGACATTTGGAGGATTTGGCAGATCAGCCAGCGGCACTGTTTCCAATACGGGACCAAATTAATTGTACCTGGCGCCACAATATCAAGAACGCCATGAACAAGACTCTCTAGGGGGAGAAAGACCATGTGACTCCATTGTTCATGTTGAGCTTGGCAATGCTCAACTTGTATGAGGACACCGCCTTCACCGCCCAGTGTGACCGCCAGGCTTTGGGACGAGCTCATGAGGAGATAGCCCGACTCCAGGAGAAGCTGAAGAGCTTGGAGAGCAGGAACAATGGGCTGCGTGCTCGTTGTGACGCTCGAGATACGCAAATTGCCGAGTTGAAGGCAGTTTCTGAAATCAAGACTGCTCAGATTCATGCTCAGTCGTAGGAGCAGTGTAACCGTGATAATACAAGGATGGCTTGTTTGACAGTCTAGGAAGTTTATGGAACAGATGTACTATCATCACTTTGGGAATGAATGAAGTGATTTCTATAAGTCATCAGTGCATTTCTTTATGAAATTCCTTTTTTATATGTCAAGACAGAATCATGGAATGAACTGCACTAATGAGGACCTCTTCGCTTTTTCAGCATGGTAAGCACGAGAGGTGGACGTCAAGACGCTGAGAGCTCCAACCCGCCACCCCCGCCAAATGAGCCGACCTTGGCCGCGGCTCTGGCAGCCATGCTGCAAAGCAGCCAACAAAGGCACGAGATGCTGCGGGCCATAATGGAGAATGGTGGCCAAAACCGAGGTCCCAGAATCCAAGATCAGGACAGCACTTATGCTGATTTTCTAGCAATCGCATCCCCTGGAATTCAAGGTTGCCCGGGAACCAATGGAAGCAGATCATTGGCTTCACACAATCAAGGCCAAATTTTGGCTGCTCCGTTGCACGGAGCAGTAGAAGACCTTGTTCGCCGCCCAGCTGCTCCAGGGGCATGCAGGTGCTTGGTGGGCCAACTACCTCGCCACCCTCCCGCCAATGCCCTAGTGCCTTGGCACAGTTCAGGGAAGCGTTCCACGCCCATCACATCCCCGCGCGCCTGACACAGAGGAAGGCCAAAGAGTTCATGGCCTTAACCCAAGGCAATCATTCCATCCATGAGTACTCCTGAGTATTCAACCAGCTTGCTTTGTATGCTCCAGAGCAGGTGGACACGGATGCGAAGCGGAAACATCGCTTCATGGAGGGGTTGAACATTCCACTCCAGGGCCGCCTAGCCCTGAATCAAGGGGGCTCCTTCAATGAATTTGTGAGCAACACCCTCATTGCCGAAGAATATTTAGAAAAAGAGCAATGGGAGAAGAAGCGGGTCAGCGGTGGTCCGTCAAATGCGCCACCGCCGAAATACCGTTTGGTGTACACAACACCGGATGTTAGAAGGTACAGGACGGCACCACCGCAGGGGCAATCCTTTTGCCCCCTGCAGCAACCCTATAGGACCCCGCAACATCAGCAGCAGAGTGGCTATCATGCACCACCGCCCTTACTACAGAAGAACCAGGGTGTCGGCCCACCTCAGTAGGGCGCCCGACCTGGACCAGGAACCCCGTGCTTCACTAGCGGGCAGCCGGGGCACTTCGCTCGCGAGTGTCCTATGCACCAGCAGTCTGGAGGCAATCGTCAGGTCAACTAGGGACAGGGCCAACAGAGAGGTTAGAAGGCCCCCAGAACCGGTCGGGTCAACTACACCACGACCGAGGAGATAGCCGAAGGAGAGCATGTGCTTGTGGGTACGTTCCTGCTCTCTGGTCATTCGGCATTCGTTCTATTTGATTCGGTGCCTCACACAATTTCATCAGCAAAAACTTTGTTAAGGATAAAGACTTAGTTACTATTCATCTAGAGCCACCCTTCGTCATAAAATCTCCTGGGGGAATATCTTGTCACAATATGGCTTAAGGGAAACACCACTAAATCTAAGAGGTTACACCTATCCTATCTTGTCATAATCCTAGATGAGCAGGGCATCGATATTATCATTGGTATGAAATGGATGAAACACCAAAATGCCCTCGTCGATATAACTCACCGTGTAGTCCGCCTAACCTCCCCACTTCACAGGTCTGTTTCCCCAAACTTAGATCACCCTAGATCCACTTTCAAGCAATTCTGCCTTGTTATCGGAAAGAGTTTGGATGAGATACCAGTGGTGAGAGAATTCCCAAATGTGTTCCCCGAAGACCTACCTGACTTACCCCCGGATAGGGATGTTGAGTTTCAGATTGACCTACAGCCAGGCACAGCCCCAATCTGCCGTGGACCATACAAGATGGCATCGAAGGAACTAGCTGAGTTGAAGGTACAGCTGAAGGAATTGTTGGACGAGGGTTCATCCGGCCCAGTTCCTCACCTTGGGGTGGTCCAGCTCTATTTGTGAAGAAGGACCAATCCTTGAGACTATGCGTGGATTATCACCCCTTGAATGCAGTCACTATCAAGAACAAGTATCGACTACCACGCATAGATACTCTGTTTGATCAGCTAGCTGGAACAAAGATCTTTTCCAAAGTCGATCTTAGGGCTGGCTATCATCAGATCAAGATTCGTCCCATCGATGTTCCAAAGACGGCCTTCTCCACCAGATATGGCTATATGAGTACTTAGGGATGTCATTTGGGCTCACGAATGCACCGGCATACTTCATGTACCTTATGAACTCGGTTTTCACGTCAGAGCTAGATAAATTTGTAATGGTGTTCATTGATGACATTCTAGTGTACTCCAAAACTGCCGATCAACATGCTGAAGATCTCCGGATAGTCCTACAGCGACTCAGAGATCATCAACTCTATGCCAATTCAGCAAATGTGAATTTTGGATTGAGCGTGTCCAATTCTTGGGTCACGTGGTGTCCGCTAAAGGCATTTCTATTGATCCAGAGAAAGTGCAAGATGTGGTTGATTGGAAAGTGCCCACGTCAGTCCACAAAGTGCGTAGCTTCTTGGGTTTAGCTGGATATTATCGTCGTTTCATCCCCAGCTTCTCCAAGATTGCTAACCTTATCACAGAGCTACTCAAGAAGGATCAGAAGCTCAAATGGACAGAGAACTGTGAAGAGGCTTTTCAAACTCTGAAGAAACACTTAACCACAGCACCGGTACTCGCCCAACCGGACTTGAGCAAGCCTTTTGACGTGTATTGTGATGCGTCAGGAATTGGGCTTGGTTGCGTGTTGATGCAAGAGGGACGGGTAATTGCTTATGTTTCTGACACGACCCGCCCAGAAAACCTCGTCTCAGGACGGATCTGGTCAGTCGTTAAGCCAAGATCTTGTTGGGCAACGCTCGGCGAAGCGAGCGTACACACAATACAACACAGACAGGAATAAACAGCAATAATTTACAAGAAGAGAGAACTTAATACATCATTGGTTCATAATTTAGAAGTTGAATATTACATTGTTTCAGAGTGCGCAACAGTTTTGAAAATGATAAACAGCGGAAGACTAGAACTATTGCATCTCCGACACTCGGACTTAAGCAAAAGCACGCGCCGTGCCCACGGGCGTCATGCTACTAGCCACTTCAACATTCATTGCGGCGACTCGCACAACTCCCGCTGGAGGTTCCCAAACTCGAGGGGAGGCTCCTCCCAATGGAAGCTACCTGCTGGTTCCTGCATGACGGCGCCTGAAAACCACAAACGCTAACGCGTGAGCTTCTAAGAAGCTTAGCAAGACTTACCCGACAAAAGTGGCTGACTACAGCCGACTCCTAGACATGCTGGCCGACTCGGGTGGGTTTACTTGCAAAAGGACTCGCAAGCCTATACTATTTTTGTCAAATTTTAGCATCAGATTAAGTGGTTAGAAGATAAATTTAGTACTAAGCAAACATAATAGAATCAACAATATCAATATTAGTATTCATAATTCATTCTCATTATGTCTCGACCTATTCACTAGAATGTGACAGAGAGTCCAAGTAAGCCCATAGCTGAGAGCGACAGCGATTCGAACCGATTTTTATACCTCTGCAGGGTTAACCTAATCGTACGACACGTGCGTGTCCCAGACTCGCACGTGGCAACCGTTCACACCAGCTCCTGCAACGTCAATTCCCTCCTACGCCTGCCTTAGCAGCGCCGCGTCCCACCAGACAACACGTCCCAGACGGTTTCTGTGGAGTTCCCACGCTACCCACCCCAGATCTCCTCCTAGTCAGACACCGTAGGGCAGGTTCGACGTTGCAATCACTAGGCTACGTAGGTTTACCGGGGCTCATAACACCCAGCATACGATTAGTACATTCAATACTTGCTCAGCTGTGCCACACGGATCAGACCAGACTACGGTCACCCTGGTCCCGGACCAGTCGCCGACCTACTTGTACCCAGTCTGACCCTCAATCTTTTATCTTTCTTACTCATTGATAATCGTGTGGCACATCTCATGAAATAGTTTCATTCAGTATCCTACTACTCGCGAGCAGCGTCCACTCTGCTCGACTTCTACCGACAACTATCTGCTAAGCATAGCATACTAAGGGGTATCTATACAAGCTACCGTCAGGGTTTCCTATGGGAAACAGATGCAACTATGGTTTCAATCAACTCCTAGCACTTAATGCACAAACAAGACACACTCAGTTATAAAAGTAAAACTTTAAAATTCGGTTGTGCACCGGGGCTTGCCTGGTTCCTCTGAGCTGATGTCGACTTCTTCGGCGGGGGTCGAGGAACTTGGATCCGCAGCTACTTCGTGAGTGTCAGAATCTACATGATGCAGTGGGATTATGATAAGTTTAATGAAAATGAAATTTATTATTATTATCGACAGTAATCTAGGGTTTAGATTGGCGACGCCTAGAATTAGGGTTAACCCTAATTACTCGACACCGTCGATTAAATTAAATTCTTTAATCTGTGAATGGTGTTTAAAGAAGTCTATTAAACTCCCATGAGGTGACTTTTAGTTGACATGTCCAACAACTTCAACTCTAGTTAAGTTAATTTGACAATTTCCATCGATTAATATTATTTAATTACTTCGGCTATTAAACTAGGGTTAAAATGAAGATTTTAATTCTTCCTCAAGAGTATTTTTAGTTGGTAGTACTCCCTGGAATAAGCATTTTGGGCTTTGTTTGGGGCCTAGATGAATTTTTTATATTTTACAAAAATTCATCGAAGTTCCTGTTTTTAAATCTTATAAAATCAGAAATCACTAGTAAACATTAGAATAAAATTATGAAATTTTATTTGGGCATTTCTGAGCACCAGATATAAAACTTTGCTTTTGGGTCTAACCTCGAAAATGACGCGGACCCGCCCAGAAAACCACGTTTCGGGACGGATCCGGTCTGTCGTTGAGCCAAGATCCTGTTGGGCAACGCTCGACGAAGCGAGCGTACACACGGTACAACACAGGCAGGAATAAACAGCAATAATTTACAGGGAGAGAAGTTAATACAACATTAATTGCTGGATTGTAGCTTAAGTCTTACAAGGATTCAGAGTGCGCAATAAAGTTTTAAAAATCGAAACAGCGGAAGACTCGATTGATACAGACTCCGACACTCATATATTAAGCAAAAGCATGCACCCTGCCCAGGGGCGTCAATATAAGATATATATCAAAAGTAAAAACAACAACCCATATCATTGCCATATGGGTTGCCCCGAGTAGGTCACGTACGGGGATCACCTTCCCTGCGCGGCGACAGACTGCGCTTTACCTCAGGCAGCGGAGGTATGAGAGTGTTCCGCAAAACCGAAGTCGTGAGGAACAAATTCATCTCTTGTGTGCCAAAGACACAAGACTCCACTGTTGCGAAGGTCTGCTTTCGCAACAGGTCCGTAACCCACACCTTGTACGGTAGAGGTCCGCTTTTCTCCCTAAACGGCAAGGGGGTGTACTATATTACAACGAACATAGTACCTCCTTCCATACCACCACGGTATAGAACGCTACTGTCGCAGACGCAACAGGGATTTCTCGACCTTTTACCGCAGTCGAGCGGCGTACCTTACCTTGCTTACCTTAGCGTCGGTGCGTCGTTACAGAAATGTAAATCTAGACTGGGTTTAGTTAGCTCCTGCACTAGGTTAGCTTGCCACCTGATAACCTATTACCTAATAGGGCTCGTACCTCACTCGCGCGTAATTTTTGAAAATATGCCTTAAACGTTGTACCGATTCCCAACACGGCTCTGATACCAAGCTGACGCGGACCCGCCCAGAAAACCACGTTTCGGGACGGATCCGGTCTGTCGTTGAGCCAAGATCCTGTTGGGCAACGCTCGACGAAGCGAGCGTACACACGGTACAACATAGGCAGGAATAAAAAGCAATAATTTACAGGGAGAGAAGTTAATACAACATTAATTGCTGGATTGTAGCTTAAGTCTTACAAGGATTCAGAGTGCGCAATAAAGTTTTAAAAATCGAAACAGCGGAAGACTCGATTGATACAGACTCCGACACTCATATATTAAGCAAAAGCATGCACCCTGCCCAGGGGCGTCATGCCTCTGGCCACTTCAAGTTACTGCGGCGACTCGCACAGTTCCCACTGGAGGTTTCCGACCTCGGGGTGAGACTCCTCCCAGTGGTTGCTATCGCCCTGATTCATGCCGGCGCCTGAAAACCATATAACGCTAACGCGTGAGCTTCTAAGAAGCTCAACAAGACTGACCCGTCAAAAGACTGACTACAGCCGACTTCTAGACATGAAGGCTGGTGGGGGTGGGTTTTATTTGCAAAACGGACCCGCAACCTGCGCTACTCTTGGTAAATTTTAGCACAGGTTAAGTAGTTAGAATGTAACTTTAATTCGCACTGATCTAATCAAGCATAATAAAAGTGACAAGTAAATAGTAATCATCATAGTGCCACTCTCATTGCATCTCAACTTATTTACAAAGAATGTGGTGCGTTTCACGAGTATGCTCACCAACTGGGAGCGACAGCGGTTCGAAATGATTTTTATACCCTGCAGGGGGAAACCTAATCGTACGACACGTGCGTGTCCCAGACTCGCACGTGGCAACCGTTCGCACCAGCTCCTGCAACGTCAATTCCCTCCTACGCCTGCCTTAGCAGTGCCGCATCCCACCAGACAACATGTCCCAGACGGTTCCTGTGGAGTTCCCACACTGCCCACCCCAGATCTCCTCCTAGTCAGACACCGTAGGGCAAGTTCGACGTTGCAATCGCTAGGCTACATAGGTTTACTGGGGCCCATTACACCCAGCATACGACCAGTACGTTCAACACTCGATCAGTCTCGGACCACACGGATCAGACAGGTCTACGGTCACCCTGGACCCGGTCCAGTCGCCGACCTAGTTGGTAACTTGTCTGACCCTCAAACTTTTATCCTTCTTTAATTATCTCATCATCAGGTGTCATAATGTATCAAATGGTAGTTTCATCCAACGTCCTACCTTTCGCGAGCAGTGTCCACTCCGCTCGACTTCTACCGGCAATACTTGCATAGCATACTAAGGAGTATCTATACCAACTACCGATAGGGTTTCCTAGGGGAAACAAATGCAACTAAGGTTTCAATCAACTCCTAACAACTTAAATGCACAATCAAGCCATACTGAGTTATAAAAGGAAAACTTAAATAATGGTTGTGCACCGGGGCTTGCCTGGTTCTTCGGCTGCGCGGTCGACTTCTTCTGCGGGAACGGAGGAGTCGGGCTCTGCAGCTACCTCACGTGCTTCGGAATCTACATGATGCATTATGATTAAGATTAATTCAAGGGAATGATAACATAATGTTTTTATTAAGGAGTATTCTAGGTTTCAGTCGGCGACGTTTAGAAATTAGGGTTAACCCTAAATTCTTCGACGCCACTGGTTTAAATAGGTTTGACTTAATGAATGGGGTTCGAAGACATCTATTCAATTTCTTACTGTGCGATGAGAAAATGGGTCATATTCCCTGAATTAGACTAAATTCAAATTTTTGGTTGAGATCGAGCGGCTCTTTTCTTCGGAGAATAATTATTTAATAAACTACGATTATTAATCTTAGGGTCAAAATGAAAATTTTTATTTGCACTAAAATTTTATTTTTAGTGGATAGTTCTCTCTGAAATATGAATTTTGAAATTTGGTTGAGGCCTAGATGAATTTTCTAGATTTTATCAAAATTCAACAAATTTTCTGTTATTTAAAATGGTAAAATCAGAAATAATTATTAAACCTTGGAATAAAATTATGAAAGTTTATGTAGCCACTCATGAGCATCAAAACTAAAGTTCTGCTTTTGGGTTGAACTTTTTGGAGTACTTTTATAATATATTTTGGAAAAAGGTAAATTAGTTAAGCAGAATGAAGTATCTTAAATAGGTTACATGCAACTATGTGGTCCTAAAATCCTCATAAAATTCCAGAGGATGCCTACTGTCATGCCATACTTGTAGATCAAATTTGAGCCTTAGGATTTCTCTACATTTTAAATTAAAATTCAAAAACAGAAAAGATTGTTCTAAATATTCCTAAAAATATATAGTCATTTTTGAAAAAGTGTTTTAACAGAAAATTAGTGCATCATATGAGGATTCTAACAAATGTTGTTTTGGAATTTTTGGGCTTTTCTGTGATTGGTTAGACACTTAGCAATGTTGACAAAATTAATAGATAAAATGAAATTTGTCGCTACAGTGTGGCTGAAACAGGGGGGGGGGGCGGCGGTGGAAATCCGGCGATGCTCCGGCGGGGTGGCTCGGCCAGGAGGCGGCGATTCATGGTGAGTCTATCACGCTCTACCCACCGGCGCTGAGCTCGCTCTCTGGAATGACCGGAGCATGGCCGGCGGCGAGGAGTGGCGGCAATGCCCGAAGGCCGACGGGGGGATCACCGGAGGGGCGGCGGAGGGTGGAGGTTAGTCGGTCCAGGAGGCTCACCGTGGTGTAGTGATTCGGTTTGACGGAGTTGGAGGTCTCGGGGATGGCCGGAAGACCAAAGCCGACGGTGAGCTCGATCGGCGGCAGAAGGGGAAACCGACGGCGGCGCTAGGATTCCGTCGTCGCCGGCGAGTTTCTGTGGATGAAATCTTGTCACAACGATTCACAAGGATGAGAGGGATGAGACGGATGAAGGAATTGTAGAATGGGGGTACCGTGAGGAGGAATTTGAAGGTTGACGATCGGGGCGGCGTTCCTATTGCCGGGGAGGACGATCGGGGCGTTCCGGGCGGAGGGAGCAACCGGAGGGAAATTCAATCAACCGGAAGCTGTGCCGGAGCGAGGGAAACAAGTTAGACAAGGTTAGGGCGGTGGAGAATGGTCGGAAGGGTGGTCTCACCGTGAGCCTTCCTTCGGCGGCAATGGCGACGGCGGCACCCGAGCGAGGGAAAACAGCAATGGTGCGCTGAGGAATGAAATGGGACGTGGGGAAAAGAGTAGGAAGACTCGGAGCGCTCCTTTAAGTGTGCGGAGAGGGATAGGGGAGGGTTAGCCAGAGAGGGACGGCGGGATTGGCCGGCGGGGCGGTGGCTTTCCGCAGGAGCTCTGCTGCGCGGCAATTCGGGCGTGCGGCAGTGAGACAAGACGGGAGAGGGAAGGAGCAGAGGGAGGGGAGAAGATTTGGCGAGATTTTGTGAAGAGCCTTGAAGGCTGGGTGCGGAAAAAGCGAGCCGGCCGGCGGGAGCGGGGCGCTGCCGCTCGGCGGATTGGCCGCGTCGGGCGGCCACACTGTAGCTCGTCAGGCTATTTTCAAATTGAATTGAATTACTACAAGTCCCTGCTAAATTCGATTGAAACCCCTACCTCCCCAGCTGAGAAAATTTTGAAAATTTTTGTGTATGTTCAGAGATTTATTTGGAACACTTTTTATTTAAGGTTCGAGTTCTGAATCGGCTCCCAAAATTTCATAAATTTTTGAGTCCACTTTAGTTTGTGTGAATTTTAAAAAGGTTTAAAACTTATCTAAAAATTCTGAATAAATTTCCAAAATTCTACTTTGAAGTGAACTTAATTGTTATGCAAAAATATAGCTAGTGTGTTGTGGAAATTTGATAGGTCACTCATTAGGGTTTAATTTCTTCCCGAAGAATAAAGGTTTCGACACTGTGGGTGGAAATTTTCTGAACCTACCAATTGTGTTCTGTGGATTATCAAAATTTTTCGTAGGGTTCTTATGGGTATTTCAAACATCATTGCACTTACTCCCATTGTCGATTTTGCTTTTAGGTGTGAATTCTTGTCGATTAGGGTTTTAAGTCGTCGATTTAGGTCCTGGTGACACCTGGGGTGTCACAGTCCTCCCCCCTAAAAGAAATCACGTCCCGAGATTTGAGCAGAAGGTTTGGGTAGGCATAGGTACCTATGGGGCTGGGAGTAGTTTGGGGTAGTGGGATCGAAGAAACTCTGCAGACTCCCAGGTGGCCTCGTCTTCCGTGTGGTTGCTCCACAGAACCTTGTAAAACTTGAGTGTCCGTCTTCTAGTAACTCGCTCTTTTTCATCCAGTATCCTAATTGGACGCTCTGGGTAAGTTAAGTCCGGTTGCAATTCTGGCGCTTTTGGAATTACTTGGTCCACGGGTGCCTTCAGACACTTCTTCAATTGTGAGACATGGAAAACGTTGTGTATCCCCGATAATTCTTCTGGCAGCTTCACTTGATATGCCACTGGTCCGCACTTGGCCGTGATAGGATAGGGACCTATGTACCGGGGTGCTAACTTGCCTCTGATCCCAAACCGTTGAACTCCCTTCATTGGCGAGACCCGTAGGTACACGTAGTCTCCTATCTCGAAACTTAGTGGTCTGCGCCTTCGATCTGCGTAACTCTTTTGCCTTGACTTGGCGGCCTTTAGGTTTGCTTGAACGACTCGTACCTTCTCTTCGGCCTGCTGCACTAGGTCTGGCCCCAAAATAATTCTTTCACCTGCTTCTGACCAATTGAGTGGCGTCCTGCAACTACGGCCGTAAAGTGCTTCAAACGGTGACATCTTGATGCTGGCTTGATAGCTATTGTTGTACGAGAACTCTGCCAAGGACAGATAAGTGTCCCATCCTTTTCCATGCTCCAAGACACAAGCTCGAAGCATGTCTTCAAGTATTTGGTTTACTCTTTCAGTCTGGCCATCTGTCTGGGGGTGGTAAGCTGAGCTATGAATTAGCTTGGTTCCTAGTTACTCATGGAGTTGCTTCCAAAACCGATAAACTGGGTACCTCGGTCGGAGATGATTGTTTTGGGCACCCCATGCAGACAGACTATGCGATCAATGTATAACTGGGCATACTTCTTCATGGTGTATCTGGTCGACACCGGAATGAAGTGGGCTGTCTTTGTCAAACGGTCTACTATGACCCAAATTGAATCTAACTGCCGGGCCGTTAAGGGTAGTCCAACAATGAAGTCCATGCTTATGTCTTCCCATTTCCATGACGGAATGCTCAAAGGTTGTGACAACCCTGCGCCCTTCAGATGGTCGGTCTTTACTCTGCGGCAGGTGTCACATTCCGCTATGTACCGAGCGATCTCTCTTTTCATCCGAGTCCACCAAAACTTTTTCCGCGGGTCTTGATACATCTTGTTACTGCCAGGATGAATTGAGTACTTGGATAAGTGAGCCTCATCCATGATCTTTCTTCGGAGCTCGTGATTCTTGGGTACTACTAGTCGATTCTTGAACCATATAACTCCGTCTTCGTCTTCTCGGAAGCACTGCATCTTCTTTTCTTGCAGTCCTAATCTGATCATTTCCATGCCCTTGTCAGTCTTCTGGGCCTTGGCCACCTCGTCTCTAAGTGTGGGCACTAAGGCTAGGTTGTAGAGGGCTCCATGAGGTAGAATTCTTACGGTTGGCTCTAGCTCTTCGGTTGCAACTCCTTGATCCAGGTAGTGACAATGGGCGTTTCTGCTCAGTGCATCTGCTACCACGTTAGCCTTGCCCGGATGATAGTGGATCTCTATTTCGTAATCCTTGATTAACTCTAGCCATCGCCGTTGCCTCATATTCAGCTCATTCTGAGTGAAGATGTACTTGAGACTTTTGTGGTCGGTGTAGAGGTGTAGTAGGTTACCCAATAAGTAATGCCTCCACACCATCAGAGCCAATACCACGGCTGCCAATTCCAAATCATGGGTGGGATAATTCAGCTCGTGCTTACGGAGTTGTTTAGAAGCATAAGCAATTACCCGCCCTTCCTGCATTAACACGCAACCAAGTCCAATGCCCGACGCATCACAATACACGTCAAAGGGCTTGTTCAAATCTGGTTGGGCGAGTACCGGTGCTGTGGTCAAGTGCTTCTTCAAAGTCTGAAAGGCTTCTTCGCACTTTTCTGTCCATTTGAACTTCTGGTCCTTCTTGAGCAGCTCTGTGATAGGTTTGGCAATCTTGGAAAAACTGGGGACAAAGCGACGATAATACCACGCTAACCCCAAGAAACTTTGCACCTTGGGGACGGTTGAGGGTGCTTTCCATTCCACAACATCTTGCACCTTTCCTGGATCTACAGAAATACCTTCTGCAGAAACCACATGTGACACCCCAGGTGTCACTTAAACAGTCATCGACAAAACAAAAACCCTAAAAAGGACTTTTTACACTTTTGAGTAAAACTAGCACTTGAGATAATGATCAATGTACCTAAAACACTTCCTTTAAACTATAAAAAAAAATATAGTAAATTAATTTTTGAACACTTTCACCAAACAGGGACCCTCAATCCACGGTACATGGTCATTTCCTATTCACACTCCAACCCAAAACCCTAATCGGTAATTCACTCGTTTAAAAATAGAATCAACCTTAGAAATAAAAAGAAATAGTGTTTAGAATACTCCAAAGGAACACTATGCAAACTTTGATCAACAACAGAACACTATACCTAGGTTTGGAGAAATTTAACTGACAGAGTCGAAATCTCGTTAACAGAAAGAAACCCAAACCCTAACTCTTGACCATCAAAATTCCCACAGAACCCTAGCCATATCTTTACATAACAATTAAGTACACTTCAAAATAGAATTTTGGGAAATTATTCAAGATTTTTGGAAAGGATTTAGACCCCTTAAAAATTCACCCAAACTCTAATCAACTTAGAAATTCAAGAATTTTTAGAGACCAAATCGTAACTTGAACCTTAAATGAAAAGTGTTCCAAATAAATTCCTGAGCTTTTACAAAAATCTTCAAAATTTTTCGAGCTCGGGAAGGGTGCCAATTCATTGAATTACCTTCCAGCCTTAATGAAAAAAAAAATTAAAAAAAAAATAAAAATAAAACTGTTGCCGGGCGGGCTACAGTGCCCGCCCGCCCGACAACAGGGGCGCGCAGCCGCCCGACACCGGAACGCGCGGCCGACACGGCAATTCCCGTCGCACGTCGCCTTTACCCCGTGCCGGCGCCGCTCCCTTGCTCCCCTCCCTCACTTCACTCTCTCTCTAGCTATCTCTCTCTCTTTGACTCGCCGCCGTTTTCTCCTCTGCCGAGCCACGCCGCCATGTGCCGCCCGAGCTGCTCCAGCGCACCGCCGAGCCATGCCCCTCCGCCATTTCCCTACTCCCCTACCTCCTCACTCCCTCTCGCTCTGGCTCTCTTCCTCCCTCTCTCTTTTTCTCTGCTCCGCCGCCCTGTGCGCCGCCCGACAACAGGGGGTGCGCCGCCGCCCGCCATGCCGACCCCCCCCCTGCTCCCTACTTCCCCTACCCCATTTCTCCTATAAATTGCGCGCGAGCTCCCCAATTCTTCCCCCCTTCTTCTTCTCCTCCCCACGCGCGCGAAGCTCCCCTCAATTCCACTGTTTCCGGCCGCCACCCCTCATTGCCGCCGCCTCCACGGTGAAACACCGCCCCGACTCAATTTCAATCAAATTCACTCATCGAATCAACTCTTCTCCACCTCGTGAAGCTCACAGAAGCCTCCAACCCTCCGACGGCGAGCCACCTCGTCGGAATTTTGACTTCGCCGCCGCCACCGAAGCACCCCCACGGTGAGACCCCCTCTGCCGTGCCCAACCTTGCTGAATACCATGTTGCCGAGCTTCGTCATGTCGTGTGGATCATGAAAAGCCAAGGTTCGACGGCCGGCGACCACCCCATCGTCGGGAATTGGCCGCCGGAGCTCGTCGGAGACTGTGCACTGTTTTTCCTTTTTCCTATTTATTTTTCAGATTATTACTCTATCTTCTAAAAACCCTAGAACATCACAGGAAGATCCAAAAATGCCAAACCAAAATTTGTTAGAACCCTCAAGAAAAGTACTAATTTTCTGTTAAAACACTTTTTAACAGATGGCCAAACATTCGCAGAATTAATTAGAAACACTCCTTTCTGTTTTTGAATTTTAAATGGCATCATAGAGCAATGCTAGGGTTAACCTTTGATCTACAAGTACACCATGATACTACACACCCTCTGGAATTTTATGAAGATTTTAGGAACACAAAATGGCATCTAACCCTATTAAATAACTTCAATCTGCCTAGTTTAAATAGCATTTTCTAAAGTACATTGTAAAAGTCATTTGCAAGGTTAGACCCCAAACGAAAAGTTGTAGATCTGGTGCTCAGGAATGCTCACATAAAGTTTCATAATTTTATTCTAATGTTTACTAGTTCTTTGTGATTTTACAAGATCTAAAAACAGGAATTTTGATGAATTTTTATGAAAGACAGAAAATTCATCTAGGCCCCACCCAAAGCCCAAAATGCTTATTCCAGAGAGTACTACCCACTAAAAATAATCTTGAGGAAGAATTAAAATCTTCATTTTTAACCCTAGTTTAATAGCCGAAGTAATTAAATAATATTAACCGATGAAAAATGTCGCATTAACTTAATTAAAGTTGAAGTTGATGAACATGCCAACAAAAAGTCACTTCATGGGAATTTAATAGACTTCTTAAAACATCATTGACAGATTAAGCATTTAATTTAATCAACGGCGTCGAGTAATTAGGGTTAACCCTAATTCTAGGCGTCGCCAATCTAAACCCTAGATTACTGTCGATAATAACAATAAGTTTCATTTTCATTAAACTTATCATAATCATACTGCGTCATGTAGATTCTGACGCTAACGAGGTAGCTGCCGATCCAAGTTCCTCGACCCCCGTCGAAGAAGTCGACATCAACTCAGAGGAACCAGGCAAGCCCCGGTGCACAACCGAATTTTAAAGTTTTTCTTTTACACTAAGTGTGTCTTGTTTGTGCATTAGATGCTAGGAATTGATTGAAACCATAGTTGCATTGTTTCCCATAGGAAACCCTGACGGTAGCTTGTTTGGATACCCCTAGTATGCTATGCTTAGCAGATAGTTGCCGGTAGAAGTCGAGCAGAGTGGACGCTGCTCGCGAGTAGTAGGATTTTGAATGAAACTATTTCATGACATGTGCCACACAATTGTCAATGAGTAAGAAAGATAAAAGATTGAGGGTCAGACTGGGTACCAATAGGTCGGCGACTGGTCCGGGACCAGGGTGACCGTAGTCTGGTCTGATCTGTGTGGCACAGCTGGGCAAGTATTGAATGTACTAATCGTATGCTGGGTGTTATGGGCCCCGGTAAACCTACGTAGCCTAGTGATTGCAACGTCGAACCTGCCCTACGGTGTCTGACTGGGAGGAGATCTGGGGTGGGCAGCGTGGGAACTCCACAGAAACCGTCTGGGACGTGTTGTCTGGTGGGATGCGGCGCTGCTAAGGCAGGCGTAGGAGGGAATTGACGTTGCAGGAGCTGGTGTGAACGGTTGCCACGTGCGAGTCTGGGATACGCACGTGTCGTACGATTAGGTTAACCCTGCAGAGGTATAAAAATCGGTTCGAATCGCTGTCGCTCTCAGCTATGAGCTTACTTGAACTCTCTGTCACATTCTAGTGAAATAGGTTGAAACACCATGAGGATGAATTATGAATATTAATATTGCTATTGTTGATTCTATTATGTTTGTTTAGTTCAGTGCTAACTAAATTTATTTTCTAATCACTTAATCTGATGCTAAAACTTGACAAGAGTAGTATAGGCTTGCGAGTCCTTTTGCAAGTAAACCCTCCCGAGTCAGCCTTCATGTCTAGGAGTCGGCTGTAGTCAGCCACTTTTATCGGGTAAGTCTTGCTGAGCTTCTTAGAAGCTCACGCGTTAGCGTTTTGTGGTTTTCAGGCGCCGTCATGCAGGAACCAGCAGGTAGCTTCCATTGGGAGGAGCCTTCCCTCGAGTTTGGGAACCTCCAGTGGGAGTTGTGCGAGCCGCCACACTGAATGTTGAAGTGGCTAGTAGCATGACGCCCGTGGGCACGGCGCGTGCTTTTGCTTAAGTCCGAGCGTCGGAGTTGTAATCGTTCTAGTCTTCCGCTGTTTTTGTTTTAAAACTTTTTGCGTACTCTGAATTCAATGTAAGACCTAACTTTAAATATTATGAACCAATGATGTATTGAATCCTCTTTCCTTGTAAATTATTGCTGTTTATCCCTGCCTGTGTGGTATCGTGTGTACGCTCGCTTCGCCGAGCGTTGCCCAACAGGATCCTGGCTTAACGACTGAACGGCTCCGTCCCGAGACGAGGTTTTCAGGGCGGGGTCGTGTCACCACATGACCCAGAAACTGAACACGCTCAATCCAGAATTCGCACTTGCTGAATTTGGCGTACAGCTGATGATCTCTGAGTCTTTGTAGAACTATGCGAAGGTGCTGAGCATGCTCATCGGCCGTCTTAGAGTATACGAGGATGTCATCAATGAACACCACTACAAACTTATCCAGCTCTGGCATGAATACTGAGTTCATGAGGTACATGAAGTACGCTGGTGCGTTAGTGAGTCCAAACGACATCACCAAGTACTCATACAGCCCATATCTGGTGGAGAAAGCCGTCTTCGGAACGTCCACGGGAGTATCTTGATCTGATGGTAACCAGACCGAAGGTCGACCTTAGAGAAAACCTTTGCTCCAGCCAGTTGATCAAACAGAGTATCTATGCGTGGTAGTGGATATTTGTTCTTGATAGTGACCGCGTTCAAGGGGCGGTAATCCACGCATAGTCTCAAGGATTTGTCCTTCTTCTTTACAAACAATGCCGGACATCCCCAAGGCGAGGAACTGGGCCGTATGAAGCCCTTGTCCAGCAACTCCTTCAACTGTGTCTTTAGCTCTGCCAGCTCCTTGGGTGCCATCTTGTACGGTCTGCGGGAGATCGGGGCTGTGCCTGGTTGTAGCTCAATCTGGAACTCCACATCTCTATCCGGTGGTAAGCCAGGTAAATCTTCTGGGAATACATCGGGAAATTCCTTAACCACTGGTATCTCATCCAGATTTTTCCCGACAACATGGCAGACTTGTTTGAGGGCAGATCTAGGATGATCTTGGTTTATAGATACGGAACCGTGAAGTGGAGAGGTTAAGTGGACTACACGGTTAGCAATATCAAGGATGGCATTGTGGTGCTTCATCCATTTCATGCCGAGGATAATGTCGATACCCTGCCCATCTAGGATGATGAAGGAGGTAGGATAGATGTAGCTTCCAAATTTTAGAGGTGTCTCACTTAAGCCATAGTTGGACAATATGTTACCCCCAGGCGATTTTATGATAAATGGCGGCGCTAGGGGAACCGTGACAAGGCTTTTACCCTTGACAAAATTTTTACTGATAAAATTGTGGGTGGCGCCGGAATCAAATAGGACGAAGGCTGAATGGGTAGAGAGCGAGAACATACCCGCCAGTACTTGCTCTCCTTCAGAAATATCTTCGGCCGTGGTGTGGTTCACCCGACCAGTTCTGGTGTTCCTTTGTCCTCTTTGCTGACCCTGCCCCGGGTTTGCCTGCTGGTTGCCCCTAGCTTGCTGGTTGGAGGGGCACTCGCGGGCGAAGTGCCCGGGTAGCCCGCAGGTGAAACAAGGCGTGCCAGCTCCAGGACGGGCGCCCTGTTGAGGTGGGCGGACACCCTGGTTCCTCTGTGGCGGTGGTGGTGCGCGGTAGCCAGCCTGTTGTTGATTCTGCGGAGGCCGGTATGGCTGCTGTGGCGGACGGAATGACGGAGCTTGCGGCGGGGTCGCCTTGTATTTCCTACCATCTGGTGCGGTGTACACCAGACGATACTTTGGTGGCGGGGCATTTGATGGCCCACTACTGGCTCGCTTCTTCTCCCGCTGCTCTTTCTCCAAGTACTCTTCGGCGATGAGGGCGTTGCTCACCAACTCGTTGAATGAGCCGCCTTGGTTCAGGGCCAAGCGACCCTGGAGTGTAAGGTTTAGCCCCTCCATGAAACGGTATTTCCGTTTCGCATCCGTGTCCACTTGCTCTGGAGCGTATAGAGCAAGCTGGTTGAACACACGGGAGTAGTCATGCACCATGCGGTTGCCTTGTGTCAAGGCCATAAACTCCTTGGCCTTCCTTTGCATAAGTCCCGCGGGGATGTGATGAGCGCGGAATGCCTCCCGAAATTGCGTCCAGGGCACCTGGGTGTTTTCCGGGAGGGTGGCTAGATAGTTAGCCCACCAAGCTCCGGCGTGCCCTTGGAGCATCTGGGCTGCAAACAGCGTCTTCTGAGTCTCCGAGCAACGGAGTAGTCCAAACTTGGCCTCGGTGGTGCGAAGCCAATGGTCTGCCTCCATTGGTTCCCGTGCGTCGCGGAATTCTGGAGGATGAGTGGCCAGGAAATCAGCATACGTGCTGTCCTGGTTTTGGTTCCTTGCGCCCCGATTCTGGCCATTATTCTGCAGGATGGTCCGCAGCATTTCTTGTGTCTGTTGGCTGCTTTGGAGCATGGCCGCCATAGCCGTGGCTAGAGTTGGCTCCACTGGCGGGGGTGGCGGGTTGGAGCTCTCCCCCTCTTGACGTCCAGCCCTGGTGTTCACCATTCTGGAAGAGAGTGAAAAGTGGTCCCCATTAGCGCAGTTCACTCCATGACCATGGTTGGATATATGTAAAAGGATGTCAAAATGCATGGCATGGACAACTCATAAAAACAAACTCCATTCCTTTCCAAAATAATGACAGTACATTAGTTCCTTCAAGTTCCCTAGACTGTCAAATCACCACTCTTACATCCAAAAGGTTACAACGCCACTAAGATAAACTCATGAGAACACACGCTAATCGCCATGACAGGCACAACGCACTCCTTAAACGACTCATCTAGCTGAGCTTGGCGTCGTAAAACCACCTCTGATCTACTCCTCATCTGGCTCTGGGTCTGAAGCTTCGGGGTCCGACACCTCTGACTCAGGCGCATCATCGTTAGCGGGAGGGGGCTGCTGTGCCTCCAGAAGTCCCGCTATCTGATGCTGCAGATGATGGTTCTCATGGGCGAGGTCCTCAGCTAACACAATCGCATTATCCCTGAGTATCTCTAGCTGGTGAATGTGCTGCAACATAATGTTGCAGTCATTCTCCCTAGCATGGACTTGGGCAGTCTTAATCTCAGAAACCGCCTCCAGCTCAGAGATGCGTGTAGCACGCGCGTCGCAGCGAGCACGCAGTGCATTGTTTATGCTCTCCAAGTCCTGGACATTCTTCTTGAGTTGGGTTATCTCCACACGAGCCTATCGCAAGGCCTGTCGATCCATCTGGGCGGTGAGAACAGTGTCCTCATGCAAGTTGAGCAGTGCTAGGCTCAACGTGAACAAGGGAGTGACGTGGTCCATCTCTCCCCTGAAAGTCCTCTTCTGAGCATTCTTAACATTACGGTGCCAGGTGCGATCGACCTGGTCCCGTATGGGAAACATCGCCGCTGGCTTGTCTGCCAAGTCTTCTGTGTGCTTCTCGCATATCCTCAGTAGGGCCTGATGAGCGGCTGACTCAATGGCTTCGGTTTTGTCCGAACCGAAGGTGGTGGTGGTGTAAATCTCTCCGTTGGCATGCTGAGGGTGTGTGGGTAGTGTAACCGTGGCCGAGCAGCGTGGTAGATCATACTGCCGATACTCCCGGATTTGAAACCAAGGGGTCTCTGGATAACCCAACGACTGCAAGGTCTGACCAAGGATCTCCACGAATCCCTTGCGTCCCGATTGCTTGGTGACGTAGGTAGGGGTGGAGCCTTCAACGCCTATCTCCGCGAGCCCATGCTCGATCGTGTTGGCGTCCATCTGCATCACAGAGGTGAATAATATTTTATCAATCAGAAGCCACATGTTGACACAAAGTTCAAAGCATGCTAAATCTTCCGGTACATAAAATATTTTTCATCCCTGCGTAAAAAGGTGATCCAAATTGATCACTAAGGATGCTAACTAGCAACAGCCGATTTGTCCAAGGTGCTTTACCATCTAGTTGACCTGTCAAGGAGACAATCTTCTCATCGAGGAAAGTTCTGGGAAGGCTCAAGGGTGCACAAGGGTTTTACTCCAACTCAGTGAATTCCACGCAATCCCTAAAGGAGGAAGGTATCCAGGTTGACTTCTTAATTTTTCTGATGGTGTGACAGCCATTATTGAGGAAATTCTGGCTTCTGGATGGTTTTAGTATAAGTTTGAAGGGTTTTAATATTTCTCTATGCAATGCAATCCTACATCGGCCTATACGTCCTCACAAAGTAAAGAGAAAATACGCTTAGGCGGTGGCAGAATCGCACTCAAGTTAGCCGTTACTACACGTTTCTCATGATATCGTGGTTAGCGTACCTGCAGAAAATGGCATCACAGGCAGTTCAATATAAGATATATATCAAAAGTAAAAACAACAACCCATATCATTGCCATATGGGTTGCCCCGAGTAGGTCACGTACGGGGATCACGTGTCCGACCTTCCCTGCGCGGCGACAGACTGCGCTTTACCTCAGGCAGCGGAGGTATGAGAGTGTTCCGCAAAACCGAAGTCGTGAGGAACAAATTCATCTCTTGTGTGCCAAAGACACAAGACTCCACTGTTGCGAAGGTCTGCTTTCGCAACAGGTCCGTAACCCACACCTCGTACGGTAGAGGTCCGCTTTTCTCCCTAAACGGCAAGGGGGTGTACTATATTACAACGAACATAGTACCTCCTTCCATACCACCACGGTATAGAACGCTACTGTCGCAGACGCAATAGGGATTTCTCGACCTTTTACCGCAGTCGAGCGGCGTACCTTACCTTGCTTACCTTAGCGTCGGTGCGTCGTTACTGAAATGTAAATCTAGACTGGGTTTAGTTAGCTCCTGCACTAGGTTAGCTTGCCACCTGATAACCTATTACCTAATAGGGCTCGTACCTCACTCGCGCGTAATTTTTGAAAATATGCCTTAAACGTTGTACCGATTCCCAACACGGCTCTGATACCAAGTTGACGCGGACCCGCCCAGAAAACCACGTTTCGGGACGGATCCGGTCTGTCGTTGAGCCAAGATCCTGTTGGGCAACGCTCGACGAAGCGAGCGTACACACGGTACAACATAGGCAGGAATAAAAAGCAATAATTTACAGGGAGAGAAGTTAATACAACATTAATTGCTGGATTGTAGCTTAAGTCTTACAAGGATTCAGAGTGCGCAATAAAGTTTTAAAAATCGAAACAGCGGAAGACTCGATTGATACAGACTCCGACACTCATATATTAAGCAAAAGCATGCACCCTGCCCAGGGGCGTCATGCCTCTGGCCACTTCAAGTTACTGCAGCGACTCGCACAGTTCCCACTGGAGGTTTCCGACCTCGGGGTGAGACTCCTCCCAGTGGTTGCTATCGCCCTGATTCATGCTGGCGCCTGAAAACCACATAACGCTAACGCGTGAGCTTCTAAGAAGCTCAACAAGACTGACCCGTCAAAAGACTGACTACAGCCGACTTCTAGAGATGAAGGCTGGTGGGGGTGGGTTTTATTTGCAAAACGGACCCGCAACCTGCGCTACTCTTGGTAAATTTTAGCACAGGTTAAGTAGTTAGAATGTAACTTTAATTCGCACTGATCTAATCAAGCATAATAAAAGTGACAAGTAAATAGTAATCATCATAGTGCCACTCTCATTGCATCTCAACTTATTTACAAAGAATGTGGTGCGTTTCACGAGTATGCTCACCAACTGGGAGCGACAGCGGTTCGAAACGATTTTTATACCCTGCAGGGGGAAACCTAATCGTACGACACGTGCGTGTCCCAGACTCGCACGTGGCAACCGTTCGCACCAGCTCCTGCAACGTCAATTCCCTCCTACGCCTGCCTTAGCAGTGCCGCATCCCACCAGACAACACGTCCCAGACGGTTCCTGTGGAGTTCCCACACTGCCCACCCCAGATCTCCTCCTAGTCAGACACCGTAGGGCAGGTTCGACGTTGCAATCGCTAGGCTACATAGGTTTACTGGGGCCCATTACACCCAGCATACGACCAGTACGTTCAACACTCGATCAGTCTCGGACCACACGGATCAGACAGGTCTACGGTCACCCTGGACCCGGTCCAGTCGCCGACCTAGTTGGTAACTTGTCTGACCCTCAAACTTTTATCCTTCTTTAATTATCTCATCATCAGGTGTCATAATGTATCAAATGGTAGTTTCATCCAACGTCCTACCTTTCGCGAGCAGTGTCCACTCCGCTCGACTTCTACCGGCAATACTTGCATAGCATACTAAGGAGTATCTATACCAACTACCGATAGGGTTTCCTAGGGGAAACAAATGCAACTAAGGTTTCAATCAACTCCTAACAACTTAAATGCACAATCAAGCCATACTGAGTTATAAAAGGAAAAACTTAAATAATGGTTGTGCACCGGGGCTTGCCTGGTTCTTCGGCTGCGCGGTCGACTTCTTCTGCGGGAACGGAGGAGTCGGGCTCTGCAGCTACCTCACGTGCTTCGGAATCTACATGATGCATTATGATTAAGATTAATTCAAGGGAATGATAACATAATGTTTTTATTAAGGAGTATTCTAGGTTTCAGTCGGCGACGTTTAGAAATTAGGGTTAACCCTAAATTCTTCGACGCCACTGGTTTAAATAGGTTTGACTTAATGAATGGGGTTCGAAGACATCTATTCACTTTCTTACTGTGCGATGAGAAAATGGGTCATATTCCCTGAATTAGACTAAATTCAAATTTTTGGTTGAGATCGAGCGGCTCTTTTCTTCGGAGAATAATTATTTAATAAACTACGATTATTAATCTTAGGGTCAAAATGAAAATTTTTATTTGCACTAAAATTTTATTTTTAGTGGATAGTTCTCTCTGAAATATGAATTTTGAAATTTGGTTGAGGCCTAGATGAATTTTCTAGATTTTATCAAAATTCAACAAAGTTTCTGTTATTTAAAATGGTAAAATCAGAAATAATTATTAAACCTTGGAATAAAATTATGAAAGTTTATGTAGCCACTCATGAGCATCAAAACTAAAGTTCTGCTTTTGGGTTGAACTTTTTGGAGTACTTTTATAATATATTTTGGAAAAAGGTAAATTAGTTAGGCAGAATGAAGTATCTTAAATAGGTTACATGCAACTATGTGGTCCTAAAAACCTCATAAAATTCCAGAGGATGCCTACTGTCATGCCATACTTGTAGATCAAATTTGAGCCTTAGGATTTCTCTACATTTTAAATTAAAATTCAAAAACAGAAAAGATTGTTCTAAATATTCCTAAAAATATATAGTCATTTTTGAAAAAGTGTTTTAACAGAAAATTAGTGCATCATATGAGGATTCTAACAAATGTTGTTTTGGAATTTTTGGGCTTTTCTGTGATTGGTTAGACACTTAGCAATGTTGACAAAATTAATAGATAAAATGAAATTTGTCGCTACAGTGTGGCTGAAACAGGGGAGGGGGGGGCGGCGGTGGAAATCCGGCGATGCTCCGGCGGGGTGGCTCGGCCAGGAGGCGGCGATTCATGGTGAGTCTATCACCCTCTACCCACCGGCGCTGAGCTCGCTCTCTGGAATGACCGAAGCATGGCCGGCGGCGAGGAGTGGCGGCAATGCCCGAAGGCCGACAGGGGGATCACCGGAGGGGCGGCGGAGGGTGGAGGTTAGTCGGTCAAGGAGGCTCACCGTGGTGTAGTGATTCGGTTTGACGGAGTTGGAGGTCTTGGGGATGGCCGGAAGACCAAAGTCGACGGTGAGCTCGATCGGCGGCGGAAGGGGAAACCGACGGCGGCGCTAGGATTCCGTCGTCGCCGGCGAGTTTCTGTGGATGAAATCTTGTCACAACCATTCACAAGGATGAGAGGGATGAGCCGGATGAAGGAATTGTAGAATGGGGGTACCGTGAGGAGGAATTTGAAGGTTGACGATCGGGGCGGCGTTCCTGTTGCCGGGGAGGACGATCGGGGCGGCGTTCCTGTTGCCGGGGAGGACGATCGGGGCGTTCCGGGCGGAGGGAGCAACCGGAGGGAAATTCAATCAACCGGAAGCTGTGTCGGAGCGAGGGAAACAAGTTAGACAAGGTTAGGGCGGTGGAGAATGGTCGGAAGGGTGGTCTCACCGTGAGCCTTCCTTCGGCGGCAATGGCGACGGCGGCACCCGAGCGAGGGAAAACAGCAATGGTGCGCTGAGGAATGAAATGGGACGTGGGGAAAAGAGTAGGAAGACTCGGAGCGCTCCTTTAAGTGTGCGGAGAGGGATAGGGGAGGGGTAGCCAGAGAGGGACGGCGGGATTGGCCGGCGGGGCGGTGGCTTTCCGCAGGAGCTCTGCTGCGCGGCAATTCGGGCGTGCGGCAGTGAGACAAGACGGGAGAGGGAAGGAGCAGAGGGAGCGGAGAAGATTTGGCGAGATTTTGTGCAGAGCCTTGAAGGCTGGGCGCGGAAAAAGCGAGCCGGCCGGCGGGAGCGGGGCGCTGCCGCTCGGCGGATTGGCCGCGTCGGGCGGCCACACTGTAGCTCGTCAGGCTATTTTCAAATTGAATTGAATTACTACAAGTCCCTGCTAATTCGATTGAAACCCCTACCTCCCCAGCTGAGAAAATTTTGAAAATGTTTGTGCATGTTCAGGGATTTATTTGGAACACTTTTTATTTAAGGTTCGAGTTCTGAATCGGCTCCCAAAATTTCGTAAATTTTTGAGTCCACTTTAGTTTGTGTGAATTTTAAAAAGGTTTAAAACTTATCTAAAAATTCTGAATAAATTTCCAAAATTCTACTTTGAAGTAAACTTAATTGTTATGCAAAAATATAGCTAGTGTGTTGTGGAAATTTGATAGGTCACTCATTAGGGTTTAATTTCTTCCCGAAGAATAAAGTTTTCGACGCTGTGGGTGGAAATTTTCTGAACCTACCAACTGTGTTCTGTGGATTATCAAAATTTTTCGTAGGGTTCTTATGGGTATTTCAAACATCATTGCACTTACTCCCATTGTCGATTTTGCTTTTAGGTGTGAATTCTTGTCGATTAGGGTTTTAAGTCGTCGATTTAGGTCCTGGTGACCCCTGGGGTGTCATAGAAAATGACTTTTACAATGGACTTTAGAAAATGGTGTTTAAACTAGGCAGATTGAAGTTATTTAATAGTGTTAGGTGCCATTTCGAGTTCCTAAAATCTTCATAAACTTCCAGAGGGTGTGTAGTACCATGGTGTACTTGTAGATCAAAGGTTAGCCCTAGAATTGCTCCATAATGCAATTTAAAATTCATAAATAGAAAGGAGTGTTTCTAATTAATTCTAAAAATTTTTGGTGATTTGTTAAAAAGTGTTTTAACAGAAAATTAGTACCTTTCATGAGGGTTCTAACAAAGTTTGGTTTGGAATTTTTGGATCTTCCTGTGATTTTCTAGGGTTTTTAGAAGACAGAGCAATAATCTGGAAAATAAATAGGAAAAAGGAAAAACAGGGCACAGTCTCCGACGAGCTCCGGCGGCCAATTCCCGACGATGGGGTGGTCGCCGGCCGTCGAACCTTGGCTTTTCATGATCCACACGACATGACGAATGGTATTTTTCAAGGTTTTGGCCGGGATAGGGGGTCTCACCGTGGGGGTGCCTCGGGGCGGCGGCGATCGATGAAATTCCGGCGAGGTGGCTCGCCGTTGGAGGATTGGAAGGTGCTGTGAGCTTCACGAGGTGGAGAGGAGCTGATTTGGTGAGTGAATTTGATTGAAATTGATCGGAGGTAGGGTTTCACCTTGAAGCGGCGGCAATGGAGTCGGTGGGCGGCGGCCGGGGCAGAGAAGAAGGTGCTTCGCGCGTGGGAGGAAGAAAAATGGAGGAGGGGGAGAATTGGGGAGGAGCTTGTGCCATTTATAGGGGGCCGGGGGGTAGGGGAGAGCAGGGGGCAGTAGGGGCGGCAATGGCGGCTCGGGCGGCGCAGGCGTCGGGCGGCTCGGGCGACGTCAGAGAAAAAGAGAGAGAGAGGAAGAGAGCCAGAGCGAGAGGGAGAGAGCGAGGGGGGGGGGGGCGGGCGGCGAGGAAACGGCGACGTGCCCACAGGAGCCCGTGTCGGGCGGGCGCAGCCGTGCCCTGCCGCGCCGCGTTGTCGGGCGGGCGGGGCACTGTAGCCCGCCCGGCAACGGCGGTTTGATTTTTTTTTAATTTTAGCTGGAATGTAATTCAGTGAATTGGCACTCTTCCCGAGCTTAAAAAATTTTGACAATTTTTGTACAAGCTCAGGAATTTATTTGGAACACTTTTCATTTAAGGTTTAAGTTATGATTTGACCTCTAAAAATTCTTGAATTTCTAGGTTGATTATAGCTTCCGTGAATTTTTAAGAGGTCTAAATCTTTTACAAAAATCTTGAATAATTTCCCAAAATTCTATTTTGAAGTGTACTTAATTGTTACATAAAAATATAGCTAGGGTTCTGTAGAAATTTTGATGGTCAAGAGTTAGGGTTTGGATTTCTTTCTGTTAACGAGATTTTGATACTTTTAGTTGAGAATTCTCCGAACTTTGCTAAAATGCTCTGTTGTTTGTCAAAATTTTTGTAGTGTCTCCTTAAAGCATTTTAGACAATATTTCTTTTTATTTCCATGATTGAATTTGCTTTAAAGTGAGTGAAATTATGAATTAGGGTTTATAGTTGTCGACTTTTGTCCTGGTGACACCTGGGGTGTCACAGCCCTCCCCCCTAAAAGAAATCGCGTCCCGAGATTTAAGGAGAGGGTTAGGATAGTCATAGGTACCTAAGGTCTTGGGAGTAGCTCGGGGTAGTTTGACTGAAGAAATTCTGCAGATTCCCACGTGGCTTCGTCTTCTGTGTGGTTGCTCCACAGAACCTTGTAAAACTTGAGTGTTCGTCTTCTAGTAACCGTTCTTTCTCATCCAGTATCCGGATTGGACGTTCTGGGTAGGTCAGGTCTGGTTGCAACTCTTCTGCTTCTTGAACCACTTGGTCTACTGGTGTCTTCAGACATTTCTTCAATTGGGTAGACATGGAATACGTTATGCATTCCCGATAATCTTTCTGGCAGTTCCACTTGACACGCCACTGGTCCGCAGTTGGCTGTGATAGGGTATGGACCTATGTATCGGGGTGCTAACTTGCCTTTGATCCCGAACCGTTGAACTCCCTTCATTGACGAGACTCGTAGGTAGACGTAGTCTCCTACCTCAAAGGTCAATGGTCTATGCCTCTTATCTGCATAGCTCTTCTGCCTTGACTTGGCGGCCTTCAAATTAGCTTGTATAACCTGTACTTTCTCTTCAGCCTGCTGCACTAGGTCTGGTCCCAATACAACTCTTTCGCCTGCTTCTGACCAATTGAGTGGGGTTCTGCAACTACGGCCGTAAAGTGCTTCGAAAGGGGACATTTGGATGCTGGCTTGGTAACTGTTGTTGTATGAGAACTCTGCCAGTGATAGATAGGTGTCCCACCCTCTTCCGTACTCTAAAACACAAGCTCGGAGCATGTCTTCAAGTATTTGGTTCACTCTTTCCGTCTGACCATCAGTCTGAGGGTGGTAGGCTGAGCTGTGGATTAGTCTGGTTCCTAGTGACTCATGGAATTGCTTCCAAAACCGGCCGGTGAACTGGGTACCTCGATCGGAGATGATTGTCTTGGGCACTCCATGCAGACAGACTATCCGGTCAATGTATAGTTCCGCGTACTTCTTCATTCTATAGTTGGTACTGACAGGTATGAAATGAGCAGACTTTGTCAAGCAATCCACTATGACCCAAATTGAGTCCAACTTTTGAGCTGTCATGGGCAGTCCAACAATGAAGTCCATACTTATGTCTTCCCACTTCCATGACGGAACGCTTAACGGTTGCGACAGCCCTGCGCCTTTCAGATGGTCGGCCTTTATTCTGCGGCAGGTGTCACATTCCGCTACATACCGAGCGATTTCCCTCTTCATCCTTGTCCACCAAAACTTCTTCCGCAGATCCTGATACATCTTGTTACTGCCAGGGTGAATTGAGTACTTGGATAAATGAGCTTCATCCATGATCTTCCTTCGGAGCTCGTGATCCTTCGGCACTACCAGTCTGTTCTTGAACCACAAAACTCCCTCTTCGTCTTCACGGAAGCACTGCATCTTCTTTTCTTGTAGTCCCAATCTGATCTTCTCCATGCCCTTATCAAGCTTCTGGGCCTTGGCTACCTCATCTCTAAGTGTTGGCACTAAGGCAAGGTTGTAGAGTGCTCCGTGGGGTAGAATCCTCATGGCTGGCTCTAGTTCTTCGGTTGCAACTCCTTGATCCAAGTAGTGGCAATGGGTGTTTCTGCTCAATGCGTCTGCAACCACGTTGGCCTTGCCCGGATGGTAGTGGATCTCTATCTCGTAGTCCTTGATTAATTCTAGCCATCTTCATTGCCTCATGTTCAACTCATTCTGGGTGAAGATATACTTGAGACTCTTGTGGTCGGTGTAGAGGTGTACCAAGTTTCCCAACAAGTAATGCCTCCACACCTTCAAAGCCAATACCACGGCTGCTAATTCCAAGTCGTGTGTGGGGTAATTTACTTCATGCTTGCGGAGTTGTCTAGAAGCATAAGCAATTACCCGTCCTTCTTGCATCAACACACAACCAAGTCCAGTGCCCGACGCATCACAATAGACGTCGAAGGGTTTACTCAAATCCGGCTAGGCGAGTACTGGTGCTGTGGTCAAGTGCTTCTTCAAAGTCTGAAAGGCTTCTTCGCACTTTGCTGTCCACTTGAACTTGGGTAGGTCTTGAGTAGGTCTGTAATAGGCCTGGCAATCTTGGAGAAGTTGGGAATGAAGCGACGATAATATCCTGCTAATCCCAAGAAACTCCGCACCTTGTGGACTGTTGTGGGTGCTTTCCAATTAACAACATCTTGCACCTTTCCCGGATCAACAGAAATACCTTCCGCGGACACAACATGACCCAGAAACTGAACACGCTCAATCCAAAACTCGCACTTGCTGAACTTGGCATAGAGCTTATGATCTCTGAGTCTTTGGAGAACTGTCCGAAGGTGCTCTGCATGCTCATCGGCTGACTTGGAGTATATTAGGATGTCGTCGATGAACACCACAACAAACTTATCCAACTCTGGCATGAAGACTGAGTTCATGAGGTACATAAAGTACGCTGGTGCGTTTGTGAGTCCAAACGACATCACCAAATACTCATACAACCCGTATCTGCTGGAGAAAGCCGTCTTTGGGACGTCACTGGGACGGATCTTGATCTGATGATATCCAGACCAAAGATCAACTTTCGAGAAGACCTTTGCTCCTGCCAACTGATCAAATAGATACCGCACAATAGTTAATGCGTGGCAAAGGATACTTGTTCTTGATAGTTACCGCATTCAAGGGACGGTAATCCACGCATAGCCTCAATGACTGGTCCTTCTTCTTCACGAACAATGCCGGACAACCCCAAGGCGAGGTACTGGGCCGTATAAAGCCCTTGTCTAACAATTCCTGCAGCTGTTTCTTCAACTCTGCTAGCTCTTTGGGTGCCATCTTGTACGGTCTGCGGGAGATCGGGGCTGTGCCTGGCAACAGCTCAATCTGAAATTCCACATCTCTATCCGGTGGTAAACAAGGTAAGTCCTCTGGGAATACGTCCGGAAACTCCTTAACCACTGGTATCTCGTCCAGACTCTTCCTGACAACATTGCAGACTTGATTGAGGGTGGCTTTAGGGTGATCTAGGTTTATGGACATGGAACCGTGAAGTGGACTACACGGTTAGCGATGTCAAGGATGGCAGTATGGTGTTTCATCCATTTCATGCCGATGATAATATCGATACCCTGCCCATCTAAGATGATGAAGGAAATAGGATAGATGTGACCTCCCAGATTGAGGGGAGCTTCACTTAAGCCATGGTTGGATAATATGTTGCCCCCAGGCGATTTTATTACGAAAGGTGGTTCTAGGAGAACTGTGGTTAGGTTTTTGCCTTTGACAAAATTCCTACCGATAAAATTGTGGCTTGCACCGGAATCGAAAAGAACAAAAGCTGAGTGGGTAGAGAGCGAGAACGTACCCGCCAGTACTTGTTCGCCTTCAGCAATTTCCTCGGTCCTGGTGTAGTTTACCCGACCGGTCCTAGTGTTCTTCTGGCCCTTTTGCTGGCCCTGTCCTCGGTTCGACTGCCGGTTGCCTCCGGACTGCTGGCTGGAGGGGCACTCGCGGGCGAAGTGTCCGGGCTGCCCGCAATTGAAGCAAGGCGCGCCTGGTCCAGGGCGGGCGCCCTGTTGAGGTGGGCGGACACCTTGGTTCCTCTGTGGCGGGGGAGGTGCGCGGTAGCCGGTTTGTTGCTGATTCTGTGGGGGCCGGTATGGCTGCTGCGGCGGACGGAACGACGGCGCCTGCGGCGGGGTTGCCTTGTACCTCCTACCATCGGGCGCAGTGTACACCAGACGGTACTTGGGTGGCGGGGCATTTGATGGCCCATCGCTGGCGTTGCTGACGAGCTCATTGAATGAGCCGCCTTGGTTCAAGGCCAAGCGACCCTGAAGTGTGATGTTCAGCCCTTCCATGAAGCGGTGCTTCCACTTAGCATCCGTGTCAACCTGCTCCGGAGCATATAAAGCGAGTTGGTTGAAGACACGGGAATACTCGTGCATCGTGGGGTTTCCTTGTGTCAAGGCCATGAACTCCTTGGCCTTCCTCTGCATGAGTCCCGCGGGGATGTGGTGAGCGCGGAACGCCTCCCGAAACTGTGCCCATGGCACCTGGGTGTTGGCCGGGAGAGTGGCCAAGTAGTTGGCCCACCAAGCTCCGGCGTGTCCATGGAGCATCTGGGCCGCGAAGAGCGTCTTTTGAGTCTCCGAACAACGGAGTAGCCCAAATTTGGCCTCGATTGTACGAAGCCAATGGTCTGCCTCCATGGGTTCCCGGGCATCTCTGAACTCCGGGGGATGAGTGGCCAGGAATTCAGCATATGTGCTGTCCTGATCGCGGTTCCGAGCGCCTCAATTCGTGCCGCTACTCTCTAGGATAGTTCCCAGCATCTCTTGCGTTTGCTGGCTGCTCTGAATCAGGGCCGCCATAGCTATGGCCAAGGTTGGCTCAGCTGGCGGGGGCGACGGGTTAGAGCTTTCCGCCTCCTGACGTCCGGCTCTAGTGTTCACCATGCTGAGAAAGTAAAAGGATCCTTACTAGAGCAGTTCAGCCCATGTCCACCTCTCATCATAAGTAAATGTACGTCAATATGCATGGCACGGATATCTCCATAAGAACAAACTCCCTTCATTCCCCAAAAGATGACAGTACATCCATCGTCCAACTCCTTAGACTGTCAAACCACCATTCTTACATCCACAAGATTACCGCACCACTAAGATAAACTCCTAAGAACACACACTGACACCAAGACAAGGACAACGCACTCCTTAAGCGAAACATCTAGCTAAACTAGCACTTCGGAGCCACCTCCAATCTACTCCTCATCTGGCTCTGGGTCTGAAGCTTCGAGATCCGATACTTCTGACTCAGCGCGCATCATCGTTAGCGGGAGGCGGCTGCTGTGCCTCCAAAAGTCCCGCTAACTGATGCTGCAAATGATGGTTCTCGTGGGCGAGGTTCTCCGCCATCTGAACTGCGTTATCCCTGAGTACCTCCAGCTGGTGAATGTGTTGCAACATGATGTTGCAATCATTCTCTCTAGCATGGATCTGGGCAGTCTTAATCTCGGAGACCGCCTCCAACTCAGAGATACGTGTAGCGCGCGCGTCGCAGCGAGCACGCAGTGCATTGTTTCTGCTCTCCAAATCCTGGACCTTCTTCTTGAGTTGAGCCATCTCTACATGTGCTTGTCGCAAGGCCTGGCGATCCATCTGAGCTGCGAGAACAATATCTTCATGCAAGTTGAGTAGCGCTAGGCTCCACGTGAACAAGGGAGTGACATGGTCCATCTTTCCCCTGAAAGTCCTCTTCTGAGCATTCTTAACATTGCGGTGCCAGGTGCGGTCGACCTGGTCCCGTATCGGAAACATCGCTGCTGGTTTGTCTGCCAGGTCCTCGAGGTGTCGCTCGCAAATCCTCAATAAAGCCTGATGAGCGGCTGACTCGATGGCCTCCGTCTTATCTGAACCGAATGTGGTGGTGGTATAAATCTCTCCGTTGGCATGCTGAGGGTGCGTGGGTAATGTCACGGTGGTCGAGCAGCGCGGTAAGTCATACTGCCGATACTCCCGGAACTGAAACCAAGGAGTCTCTGTATATCCCAATGACTGTAGGGTCTGCTCGAGTATCTCCACGAATCCTCTACGTCCGGACTTCTTGGTGACGTAGGTAGGGGTGGAGTCCTCAATGCCTATCTCTGCGATCCCATGCTCGATTGTGTTGGCGTCCATCTACAACACAGAGATGAATAATATTTTATCAATCAGAAGCCACATGTTGACACATAGTTCAAAGCATGTTAAATCTTCCGATACGTAAAATATTTTTCATCCCTGCGTAAAAAGGTGATCCAAGTCGGTCACTAAGGATGCGAGCTAGCGACAGCCGGTAGTCCAAGGTGCTTTACCATCTAAGTTGACCTGTCAAGGAGACAATCTTCTCATCGAGGAAGGTTCTGGGAAGGCTCAATGATATACAAGGGTTTTGCTCCAACTCGGTTGGTTCCACGCAATCCCTAAGGGAGGAAGATATCCAGGTTGACTTCTTAAATTTTTATTGGTGTTACAGCCATTATTGATGGAAATTTTTTTTTTTTGCTCCTGGATGGTTTTAGTATAAGTTTAAAGGATTTTTAACATTTCTTCATGCAATGCAATCCTACATCGGCCTACACGTCCTCACAAAGTAAAAGAATACGCATAGGCGGTGGCAGAATCGCACTCAAGTTAGCCGTTACTACACGTTTTCTTACGATATCGTGGTTAGCGTACCTGCAGAAAATGGCATCACAGGCAGTGTCATATAATATATATCAAAAGTAAAAACAACAACCCATATCATTGCCATATGGGTCGCCCCGAGTAGGTCACGTACAGGGATCACGTGTTCGACCTTCCCTGCGCGGCGACAGACTGCACTTTACCTCAGGCAGCGGAGGTATGAGAGTGTTCCGCAAAACCGAAGTCGTGAGGAACAAACTCATCTCTTGTGTGCCAAAGACACAAGACTCCACTGTTGCGAAGGTCTGCATTCGCAACAGATTCGTAACCCATACCTCGTACGGTAGAGGGCCGCTTCTCTCCCTAAACGGCATGGAGGCGTACTATGTTACAGCGAACATAATACCTCCTTCCATACCACCATGGTATAGAATGCTACTGTTGCGGATGCAACAGGGATTTCTCGACCTTTCACCGCAGTCGAGCGGCGTACCTTACCTTGCTTACCTGAGCGTAGGTGCGTCGTTACAGAAAAGTAAATCTAGACTGGGTTTAGTTAGCTCCTACACTAGGTTAGCTTGCCATGATAACCTATTAACTAATAGGGCGCGTACCTCACTCGCATGTTTTTTGAAAATATGCCTTGAACGTTATATCGTTTCCCAACACGGCTCTGATACCAAAGCTGACACGACCCGCCCAGAAAACCTCGTCTCAGGACGGATCTGGTCAGTCATTAAGCCAAGATCTTGTTGGGCAACGCTCGGTGAAGCGAGCGTACACACGATATAACACAGGCAGGAATAAACAGCAATAATTTACAAGAAGAGAGAACTTAATACATCATTGGTTCATAATTTAGAAGTTGAATATTACATTGTTTCAGAGTGCGCAATAGTTTTGAAAATGATAAACAGCGGAAGACTAGAACTATTGCAGCTCCGACACTCGGACTTAAGCAAAAGCACGCGCCGTGCCCACGGGCGTCATGCTACTAGCCACTTCAACATTCATTGCGACGACTCGCACAACTCCCACTGGAGGTTCCCAAACTCGAGGGGAGGCTCCTCCCAATGAAAGCTACCTGCTGGTTCCTGCATGACGGCGCCTGAAAACCACAAAACGCTAACGCGTGAGCTTCTAAGAAGCTCAGCAAGACTTACCCGACAAAAGTGGCTGACTACAGCCGACTCCTAGACATGCTGGCCGACTCGGTGGGTTTACTTGCAAAAGGTCTCGCAAGCCTATACTATTCTTGTCAAATTTTAGCATCAGATTAAGTGGTTAGAAGATAAATTTAGTTAGCACTGAACTAAGCAAACATAATAGAATCAACAATATCAATATTAATATTCATAATTCATTCTCATTGTGTCTCGACCTACTCACTAGAATGTGACAGAGAGTCCAAGTAAGCCCATAGCTGAGAGCGACAGCGATTCGAACCGACTTTTATACCTCTGCAGGGTTAACCTAATCGTACGACACGTGCGTGTCCCAGACTCGCACGTGGCAACCGTTCACACCAGCTCCTGCAACGTCAATTCCCTCCTACGCCTGCCTTAGCAGCGCCGCGTCCCACCAGACAACACGTCCCAGACGGTTTCTTACTCATTGATAATCGTGTGGCACATCTCATGAAATAGTTTCATTCAGTATCCTACTACTCGCGAGCAGCGTCCACTCTGCTTGACTTCTACCGACAACTATCTGCTAAGCATAGCATCCTAAGGGGTATCTATACAAGCTACAGTCAGGGTTTCCTATGGGAAACAGATGCAACTATGGTTTCAATCAACTCCTAGCACTTAATGCACAAACAAGACACACTCAGTTATAAAAGTAAAACTTTAAAATTCGGTTGTGCACCGGGGCTTGCCTGGTTCCTCTGAGCTGATGTCGACTTTTTCGGCGGGGGTCCAGGAACTTGGATCCGCAGCTACTTCGTGAGTGTCAGAATCTACATGATGCAGTGGGATTATGATAAGTTTAATGAAAATGAAATTTATTATTATTATCGACAGTAATTTAGGGTTTAGATTGACGACGCCTAGAATTAGGGTTAACCCTAATTACTCGACACCGTCGATTAAATTAAATTCTTTAATCTGTGAATGATGTTTAAAGAAGTCTATTAAACTCCCATGAGGTGACTTTTAGTTGGCATGTCCAACAACTTCAACTCTAGTTAAGTTAATTCGACAATTTCCATCGATTAATATTATTTAATTACTTCGGCTATTAAACTAGGATTAAAATGAAGATTTTAATTCTTCCTCAAGAGTATTTTTAGTTGGTAGTACTCCCTGGAATAAGCATTTTGGGCTTTGTTTGGGGCCTAGATGAATTTTCTATATTTTACAAAAATTCATCGAAGTTCCTGTTTTTAAATCTTATAAAATCAGAAATCACTAGTAAACATTATAATAAAATTATGAAATTTTATTTTGGCATTCCTGAGCACCAGATATAAAACTTTGCTTTTGGGTCTAACCTTGAAAATTACTTTTACAATGGACTTTAGAAAATGGTGTTTAAACTAGGCAGATTGAAGTTATTTAATAGTGTTAGATGCCATTTCCTGTTCCTAAAATCTTCATAAAATTCCAGAGGGTGTGTAGTGCCATAGTGTACTTGTAGATCAAAGGTTAGCCCTAGCATTGCTCAATAATGCAATTTAAAATTCATAAACAGAAAGGAGTGTTTCTAATTAATTCTACAAATTTTTGGTGATTTGTTAAAAAGTGTTTTAACAGAAAATTAGTACCTTTCATGGGGGTTCTAACAAATTTTGGTTTAGAATTTTTGAATCTTCCTGTGATTTTCTAGGGTTTTTTGAAGACAGAGCAATAATCTGAAAAATAAATAGGAAAAAGGAAAAACAGGGCACAGTCTCCGACGAGCTCCGGCGGCCAATTCCCGACGATGGGGTGGTCGCCGGCCGTCGAACCTTGGCTTTTCATGATCCACACGACATGACGAATGGTATTTTTCAAGGTTTTGGCCGGGATAGGGGGTCTCACCGTGGGGGTGCCTCGGGGCGGCGGCGATCGATGAAATTCCGGCGAGGTGGCTCGCCGTTGGAGGATTGGAAGGTGCTGTGAGCTTCACGAGGTGGAGAAGAGCTGATTTGGTGAGTGAATTTGATTGAAATTGATCGGAGGTAGGGTTTCACCTTGAAGCGGCGGCAATGGAGTCGGTGGGCGGCGGCCGGGGCAGAGAAGAAGGTGCTTCGCGCGTGGGAGGAAGAAAAATGGAGGAGGGGGAGAATTGGGGAGGAGCTCGCGCCATTTATAGGGGGCCGGGGGGTAGGGGAGAGCAGGGGGCAGTAGGGGCGGCAATGGCGGCTCAAGCGGCGCAGGCGTCGGGCGGCTCGGGCGACGGCAGAGAAAAAGAGAGAGAGAGAGGAAGAGAGCCAGAGCGAGAGAGAGAGAGCGAGGGGGGGTGAGGAGGTAGGGGGGGGCCTGGCGGCGAGGAAACGGCGACGTGCCCACAGGAGCCCGTGTCGGGCGGGCGCAGCCGTGCCCTGCCGCGCCGCGTTGTCGGGCGGGCGGGGCACTGTAGCCCGCCTGGCAACGGCGGTTTGATTTTTTTTTTTTAATTTTAGCTGGAATGTAATTCAATGAATTGGCGCTCTTCCCATCTCGAAAAATTTTGAAAATTTTTGTACAAGCTCAGGAATTTATTTGGAACACTTTTCATTTAAGGTTCAAGTTATGATTTGACCTCTAAAAATTCTTGAATTTCTAGGTTGATTATAGCTTCCGTGAATTTTTAAGAGGTCTAAATCTTTTACAAAAATCTTGAATAATTTCCCAAAATTCTATTTTGAAGTGTACTTAATTGTTACGTAAAAATATAGCTAGGGTTATGTGGAAATTTTGATGGTCAAGAGTTAGGGTTTAGATTTCTTTCTGTTAACGAGATTTCGACACTTTTAGTTGAGAATTCTCCGGACTTTGCTAAAATGCTCTGTTGTTTGTCAAACTTTTTGTAGTGTCTCCTTAAAGCATTTTAGACAATATTTCTTTTTATTTCCATGATTGAATTTGCTTTAAAGTGAGTGCAATTATGAATTAGGGTTTATAGTTGTCGACTTTTGCCCTGGTGACACCTGGGGTGTCACAGTTTCGAGGCAACTTCGTTGCACGAACTAAATTACCCAACACACGACTTGGAGTTGGCAGCCGTGGTATTAGCTCTGAAGGTGTGGAGGCGTTAGTTACTGGGAAATCTGGTGAATCTCTACACTGACCACAAGAGCTTAAAGTACATTTTCACTCAGAATGAGTTAAACATGAGGCAACGCAGGTGGCTAGAGTTGATCAAGGATTATGAACCGGAAATTCACTACCATCCCGGCAAGGCCAACATAGTTGCAGATGCATTGAGTAGAAATGCTCACTGTCATTACCTAGGCCAAGGGGTTACAATAGAAAAACCAGAGCCGACTTTGAGGATTCTACCCCATGGATACCTATACAACCTAGCCTTAGTACCAACACTTAAGGACGAGGTAGCCAACACCTAGCAACTTGACAAGGGCATGGAAAAGTTCAGGCTAGGGCTAAAAGAAAAGAAGATGCAGTGCTTTCGCAAAGACGAAGACGGAGTTCTGTGGTTCAAGGACAGATTGGTAGTGCCAAAAGATCACGAGCTCCGAAGGAAGATCATGGATGAAGCTCACTTGTCCAAATACTCCATTCATCCTGGCAGCAACAAGATGTACCAGGACATGAGGAAGAAGTTTTTGTGGACAAGAATAAAGAGAGAGATCACTCGGTACATAGCCGAGTGCGACACTTGCCAGAGAGTGAAGTCAGATCATCTGAAAGGTTCAGGATTGTTTCAACCTCTAAGTGTTCCGTCCTAGAAATGGAAAGATATCAATATGAACTTTATTGTCGGTTTACCTATGACTACTAAAAAATTGGACTCTATTTTGGGTCATAGTAGACCGATTAACCAAGACCGCCCATTTCATCCCCGTGTCTACCAGATACAGAAAGAAGTATGCCCAGCTATACATTGACCGAATAGTGTGTTTGCATGGAGTGCCCAAGACCATAATCTCCAATCGAGGTACCAGTTCGTAGGCCGATTTTGGAAGCAGCTCCACGATTCGTTAGGAACTAGATTAATCAATAGCTCTGCCTACCACCCCCAAACGGACGGCCAATGTAACATCCCGGCCCAGGGCTTAATAGTATTGATAGAATACTCATATCAACAAGTTGCAACTTCTTTTCCGGTAGCCTAGCTCCAGAAAACTCTAAGGTTAAGCGTGCTTGGCCTGGAGCAATTTCAGGATGGGTGACCGATCGGGAAGTTATTCCCGGGTGCGCATGAGTGAGGACAAATGTGCGCAGAAAAGACTTGTGTTGGTCTGTGAGGTCAGCTTATATCCTATAAAAGCTATCTAATGTAAACGGACCCGGCCTCGGGGAGGCCGGACGTTACAGCCAAACTGAAAGGGTAAATCATATCCTCGAGGATATGCTCCAAGATTGTGTTTTGGAGCATGGGAAAAGTTGGGATAATTATCTGTCATTGGCAGAATTCTCGTACAATAACAGCTACCAAGCGAGCATCCAAATGTCACCTTTCGAAGCACTGTATGGTCGCAGCTGCAGAACGCCACTCAACTGGTCGGAGGCAGGCGAAAGAATTGTAATTAGACCTCATCTACTGCAGCAGGCCGAGGAAAAAGTACGAGTCATTCAAGCTAATCTGAAGACTGCCAAGTCCAGACAGAAGAGGTACGCAGATAGAAGGCGTAGACCGTTGAATTTCGAGGTAGGAGACTACGTCTACTTAAGAGTCTCACCCACCAAGGGAGTTCAGCGGTTTGGAGTCAGAGGCAAGTTAGCACCCCGATACATCAGTCCGTATCTCATCACTGCCAAGTACGGACTAGTGGCATACCAGGTGGAACTACCAGATGGGTTAACGGGGATAGACAATGTCTTTCACGTCTCCCAACTGAAGAAGTGTTTAAAGGCACCCGTAGATCAAGTAATTCCAGAGGTGGAAGAGCTGCAACCAGACCTGACATATCCAGAACGTACAATTCAGATACTGGACGAGAAAGAACGGGTTACCAGGAAGCGAACACTCAAGTTCAACAAAGTCCCGTGGAGCAATCACACGGAGGATGAAGCCACGTGGGAGTCCGTAGAATTCCTACGATCATACTACCCCGAGTTACTCCCAGCCCCATAGGTAACCATGCCTACCCATCCACCTCCTTAAATCTCGGGACGCGATTTCTTTTAGGGGGAGGGGGATGTAACATCCCAGGTGTCACTATAGAATCCGTCGACAAATTTTAAACCCTAGGATTTAATTCTTGAACTTTGAGGCAAAATTTACACTTGAGCTAATAAGAAATATTTCTGAGCACTGACGCGGACCCGCCCAGAAAACCACGTCTCGGGACGGACCCGGTCGGTCATTGAGCCAGGATCCTGTTGGGCAACGCTCGGCGAAGCGAGCGTACACACGATACAACACAGGCAGGAATAAACAGCAATAATTTATAAGGAGGGAGAAATTAATACAACATTAATTCATGGATTGAAACTTAAGTCTTACAAAGATTTAGAGTGCGCAAATAAAGTTTTTGAACAACGTAGCAGCGGAAGACTTGATCGTTACAGACTCCGACGCTCATACATTAAGCAAAAGCATGCACCATGCCCAGGGGCGTCATGCTACTGGCCACTTCAAGTTACTGCGGCGATTCGCACAGTTCCCACTGGAGGTTTCCGACATCGGGGTGAGACTCCTCCCAGTGGCTGCTATCGTCCTGGTTCTGCATGTTGGCGCCTGAAAACCACATAACGCTAACGCGTGAGCTTCTAAGAAGCTCAACAAGGCTGACCCGTCAAAATGGCTGACTACAGCCGACTTCTAGACATGAAGGCTAATGGGGGTGGGTTTACTAGCAAAACGGACCCGCAAGCCTATACTACTCCGGGTCAAATTTTAGCACAGGTTAAGTGATTAAAATGTAACTTTAATTAGCACTGAACTAATCAAGCGCAAGGAGTAACAAAGTAATAATAATCATTATAGTATCATCATCATTGAACCTCATCTTATTTACTAAAATGTGACAGAGAGTCCAAGTAAACTCATAGCTGAGAGCGACAGCGATTCGAACCGATTTTTATACCTCTGCAGGGTCAACCTAATCATACGACACGTGCGCATCCTAGACCGCACGCGGCAACGGTTCGCACCAGCTCCTGCAACGTCAATTCTATCCTACGCCTGCCTCAGCAGCGCCGCATCCCACCAGACAACACGTCCCAGACGGTTTCTGTGGAGTTCCCACGCTGCCCACCCCAGATCACCTCCGATTCAGACACCATAGGGTGAGTTCGACGTTGCATTTACTAGGCTACGTAGGTTTACTGGGCCCCATTATTCCCAGCATATGATTAGTACATTCAATACTTGCCCAACTGTGCCACATGGGTCAGACCAGACTACGGTCACCCTGGTCCCGGACCAGTCGCCGACCTACTTGTACCTGGCCTGGCCCTCAACCTTTTATCTTTCCTTACTTATTCACAACCATGTGGCACCTCTCCTGAAATAGTTTCATTCAATATCCTATCAATCGCGAGCAGCGTCCCCTCTGCTCGACTTCTACCGGTAAGAACTTGCTAAGCATAGCAACTAATTGGTCATCTATACCAACTACCGGTAGGGTTTCCTATGGGAACAAATACAACTAAGGTTTCAATCAACTCCTAACAACTTAATGCACAAACATGACACACTTATTTGTAGAAGAAAACTTTAAACAATGGTTGTGCATCAGGGCTTGCCTGGTTCTCCGACTTCGTGGTTGACTTCTTCTGCAGGAATGGAGGAATCGGGCTCTGCAGCTACCTCGCGTGCTTTGGAATCTACATGATACACTATGATTATAAGAAGTTCAAAGGAATGATAACATAATGTCTTTATCAAGAAGCATTCTAGGTTTTCAATCGGCGACGTTTAGAAATTAGTGCTAACCCTAATTCTTCGACGCCACCAGCTTAATTATGTTTCGACTTAATGAATGGGGTTCCAAGAAATCTACTCAAATTCCCACGAGGTGATTTGTAATTGGCCATATTCCCTGAATCAAGCAATTCAAACTTGGGCGAGGCTTGATCAGTACTTTACTTCGGATAATAATTATTTAATAAACTACGACTATTAATCTTAGGGTTAAAATGAAATCTTTTAGTTATACTACAATTTTATTTTTAGTTGATAGTGCTCTCTGAAATATGAATTTTAAAATTTGGTTGAGGTCTAGATGAATTTTCTAGATTTTATAAAAATTCAACAAAGTTTCTGTTATTTAAATTTTAAAATAAGAAATAATTACTAAACCTTAGAATAATATTATGAAATTTTATGTAGTCACTCATGAGAATCAAAGCTAAAGTTCTGTTTTTGGGTTGAACTTTTTGGAGTACTTTTATAATGTATTTTAGAAAAATGTAAATTAGCTTGGCAGAATGGGGTATTTTAAATAGGTTACATGCAACTCTATGGTCCTAAAATCCCCATAAAATTGCAGAGAATGCCTACTGTCATGCTGTATTCCTAGATCAAATTTGAGTTCTAGAAATGCCATAGAATTTAAACTAAAATTCAAAAACAGAAAAGGTTATTCTGAATATTTCTGAAAATCCCTGGTCATTTTTGAAAAGTGTTTTAACAGAAAATTAGTCCATCTCACAAGGATCCTAACAAATTTTAGTTTGGAATTTTTGGATGTTTCTGTGATTTGTTAGACATTTTGCAAATTGACCAATTAATCAGGAGAAGAATATTTAAAAGGTTAGCTGGCGGCAAAACAGGGGAGGCGGCGGGGCAAGTCCGGTGAGGCTCCGGCAGCAGGGTGGCTCGGCCCGGAGGCAGCAATTTCCCGGTTAACTCATCACCCTCTACCCAACGGCGCCGAGCTTGCTCTCTGGGACGACCGGAGCATGGCCGGCGGCGAGGAGCGGCGGCAGCGCCCGAAGTCCGACGAGGAGATCACCGGAGGAGCGTCGGAGGGTGGGGGTTAGTCGGTCTAGAAGGCTCACCATGGCGTGGGGATTCTGTTTGACGGAGTTGGGGGTCGCGGGGATGGCCGGAAGACCGAAGTCGACGGTGAGGTCGAATGGCGTCAAGAGGTGGACCGACGGCGGCGCTAGGAATCCGTCGTCGCCGGCGAGTTTCTGTGGCCGAAACCTTATCAAAACCAATCAAAAGGACGAGAGGAGGGAGCCGGAGGAAGGAATTGCAGAATGGTGGTACCGCGTGGAGAAATTTGAAGATCGTCGGTCGGGGCGGCGTCCTGTTGCCGGGGAGGATGATCGAGGCATTCCGGGCGGAGGGAGCGACCGGAGGGGGACTTGGTGAACCAGGAGCTGTGCCGAAGTGAGGAAAACAGGTTAGGCAAGGTGAAAAGACCGGTGGATGGCCGGAAGGGTGGACTCACCGTGAGCCTCTCTTCGGCGGCAATGGCGACGGCGGCAACCGAGCGAGAGGAACAGCAATTGCGCGTCGAGGAAACGAAATTGGTCGCGGGGAAAGGAGTAGGGAGGCTGGGCATGCCTTTAAGGTGTTGCGAGAAGAGATAGGGAGGGGGAACAGAGAGGGATGGCGGGATTGGGCCGGCGGGGCGGTGGCGTGCTGCAGGGGCCTTGCCGCACGGGGAGGAGCAACGAGAGAGTGAGAGGAGGAGGAGGGAGGAGGAGATCGATTTGCAAGATCTTGTCGGAGGCTTGAATGCCTGGCGCCGGGACGCGACCCCCCCTGCCGGCGCGAGAGGCGCCCTGCCGGTCGGCGGATTGGCCGAGGCGGGCGGCCGTACTGTAGCTCGTCAGGCTATTTTCAATTTGATTTTTGAATTACCACAAAGCTCCTTCTTGATTCAATTGAAAACCCAACCTCCTCAGCTGAGAAATTTTTGAAACTTTTCGTGTATGCTCAGGGGTTTATTTGGAACACTTTTTGTTCAAGGTTCGAGTTCTGAATTGGCCCCTAAAATTTCTTAAATTTTTGTGTCCATTTTAGTTTGTGTGAATTTTAAGAAGGCTTAAATCTTATCTAAAAATTTTTAATAAATTTCCAAAATTCTATTTTGAAGTGAACTTAATTGTTATGCAAAAACATAGCTAAGGTGTTGTGGAAATTTGATAGGTCACTCATTAGGGTTTACTTTCTTCCCGAAGAAGAAGGTTTTCGACACTGTGGGTGGAAACTTTTTGAACCTACTAGTCGAGTTCTGTTGTTTGTCACAATTGGCGTAGTGTGCCTTTGGTGTATTTCAACAATCATTTCTTTTTACCACCAGTGTTGATTCTGCTCTTAAGTGTGAAATTTTTGTCGATTAGGGTTTTAAGTTGTCGATTTAGGCCCTGGTGACACCTAGGGTGTCACAAGCACTTTTAATTGATCAGGAGTTTTCACACACAATACAAAAATCATTTCTTTAACAGGAAAGAATTCAAACACCACTTTCAAAATCCCTCACAAATCCTATATAACCCTAGCAATATTTTTACATGGCAATTAAGTCCACTTCAAAATAGAATTTTGAAGATTACATCAGAATGTTTGAAAAATATTTGACCCCCTTAAAAACTCAAACAAACTTGAATGTAGTTGGAAATTCACAAATTTTTAGAGATAGAATCAGGACTTAAATGAAAGTTGTTCCAAATAAATCACTGAGGGGTCACAACAATTTTCAAAATTTTCCGAGCTCAGGAAGTATGAATTTCATTTGAATTTGGAGAAGGATTTTAAAATAAATCAAACAAAATCAAATTAGAATCGCTCGTGGCCACGGCGGCCAATCCGGCGCGCCGCAGCGGCGCAGCATGCCGAGCGCCAGCCGGAGGTCCTTTTTGCGCCGGGCCATCAAGCCTCGCCGAGAATCGCACACCAAGATCCTCTCCTCCCTCTCCGTGTCTCTCCCTCTCCATCCTTCCCTCTTTCCCCGGGCCGCTTTACTCCCGGGCGCATACCACCGCCGCCGCTTCCAATCCCCGACGCACAGCTCTGCTATCCCCTCCCTTCCTCTCTCTTCGCAGGGCATTAAGGCGCACCCGAGCCCCCCTCCTCACTTCCCCTCCTCCATTCCTCTCCTACCGCAGCGCATGCACCATTCTTTTTCCTCCTGCTCCTCGTGTAGCTCCCGAGGTCACCGTTCCCCAGATTGTCGCCCCATTCGACTGGAACGCGAAGCCGCCTTCATCTGCCACAATGCGCACCGTCGCCGGCGACGCTCCGGTTAGTTCCACCCCGTTGTGGTGTTGCCGGTCATCTCCAAGGTGTGTAGAAGCTTTAGAAATCGAGGACAAATCTACAAATGCCAAACCAAATTTTGTTGGAATCCTTGTAAAATGCACTAATTTACTGCTAAATCACGTTTTCAAAAAGGTTCATGGAACTTCCTCAATAAATAGATTAGTCCATTCTATTTTTGAATTTTAATTAGAGTTTCATAGAGGTTTTGGGGTTGAAACTTGGACCATGAGTGTAACATAGCAATGCGCACCTCCTGTAATTTTATCAAGATTTTAAAGCAACAAAGTTATATGCATGTCATTTTCTAAAATACATTATGAAAGTCATCCAAAAATCTAAACCCTTCATCAAAACTTTATATTTGATGCTCATTGGTGCATGTAAAAGATTTCATGATTTTCCACTAAGGTTTAGTATTTATTTTTGATTTTATAAATTTAAATAACAAAAAATTTGCTGAATTGTTATAAAATCTAATAAATTCAAATTAACCTCAACCAAACTCCAAATTTCATGTTTCAGAGAGAACTATCAAATAAAAATGACCCCCAGGTAGAATCTGAAGTTTCACTATAGCCCATGATTTGATTAACAGGAAATTTAAATGAATTTTTGTAAAATTTAGGAATTTCAGTTTGACGTCAACCAAAAATTAAAATTCCTATTTCAGAGAGAACTGTCAATCAAAAATAGTCCCCTGGTAAAAATGTAAAGTTTCCCTTAGGTCCACACTCAATAAAAATTTAATGCTTAAATAAAATGCCGAAGTCGAAATATTAGGGTTAGCCCTAAAACCCCTAAGTGGTAATAATGTGAACATCATAGTAATCTACGATGAAAACATCATATTATATTATTTAATCATATTTATCTTATTCATGTTGTATCATATAGACACCAAAGCACACGAGGTAGCTGTCGATCCGGAATCTTCGATCCCCGAAGAGGTCGTCATCACCAACCCCGGAGAACAAGGCAACCCCCGGTGCACAACCTGTTTTAAAGTTTTTCCTTTTATCACTATGTATCGTGATTGTGCATTAGGTTTTTAGGAGTTGATTGAAACCCTAGTTGCATCTGTTTTCCATAGGAAACCCTATCGATACTTGGTTTTGGTAACCATTGTAGTATGCTATGCTTAGCGATACTTGCCGGTAGAAGTCGAGCAGAGTGGACGCTGCTCGTGACTGCTAGGGTTTGATTGAAACTTTCGCATGAAACATATGACACGTGACTATGGATAAGGAAAGCTAATAGCTGGAGGGTCATATAGGGTACAAAGTAGGTCGGCAACTGGACTGGGTCCAGAGTGGCCGTAGTCTTGTCTGATCCGTGTGTCCCGAGTCTGATCGAGCATTGAATGTACTGATCATATGCTGGGTATAATGGGGCACAGTAAACCTATGTAGCCTAGTGATTGCAAAGTCGAACCTGCCCTACGGTGTCTGATTCGAAGGCGATCTGGGTTTGGCAGTGTGGGAACTCCACAAAAACCGTCTGGGACGTGTATTCTGGTGGGATGCGGCACTGCTAAGGCAGGCGTAGGAGGAAATTTACTTTGCAGAATCTAGTGTGAATGGTTGCCACGTGTGGCCTGGGACGCGCACGTGTCGTATGGTTAGGTTATCCCTGCAGGTGAAAAATCGATTCGAATCGTGTCGCTTCCAGTTTGTGAGTATGCTTGTGAAATGCACCATATTATAATTAAGTTGACGAGCTATATGGATAATGACTGAGATATGAGGATTATTATCTGTTATTCTACTATGATTGCCTAGATCAGTGCAAACTAAAGTTTATGATTCTAATCACTTAACCTGAGCTAAAATTTGACCAAGACTAGTTCAGGTAATGCGAGTCCTTTGGCAAGAAACCTACCCTGAGTCAACCAGGATGTCTAGGTGTCGGCTGTAGATAGCCAATTTGACGGGTCAGTCTTGTTGAGCTTCTTAGAAGCTCACGCTTTGCGAATATGTGGTTTTCATGCGCCGACGCGTATACCCAGGATGATAGTTACCAGTGGGAAGAACCTCGTTCGGAGATTGGAACTCTTTAGTGGGAACATTGTGATTCGCCGCAACGAATGTTGTGTGGCTAGTAGTATGGTGCCACTGGGCAAGGCCCATACTTTTGCTTAATTATAAGAGTCAGAGTCTGTACCTCGTTTGAAGTCTTCCGTTGTATTTCGTGATTTCAAAAACTCTATTTATACTCTGATGATATCAGACTTAATTTCAATTTAAGGAATCATGTTGTATTAAAATTCTCTCCTCCTGTAAGAGATTGCTGTTTATTCTGCCTGTGTTGTACCATGTGTATGCTCGCTTCGCCGAGCATTGCTCAACAGGGTCCTGGTGAGATGCGGGATGTGTCCCGGATTTGGTTTTCTAGGGCGGGTCCGTGTCAACAAGGCCAGCTTCCCTGCCTCCGGAAGAGCGTTTTCTGGCCCCTTCTAACCCTGTCACAATCGGGGCGCATTTTCCCCAAGCTGCCTGCTCCCAAATGGCACCGTCGCCTTCCCCAAGACTCTTCGCCGCATGTAATGATGCCACTGTGGACTCAACGAACCAACCAACGGGCGCCACATGCCAGCACGCCACGCGCCATTAAGGTGTTGCAAGCCTGCAGTGTGCCGGATGGGGTTAAGGCGATGTGACCTGTCACCCTGTCTCGTCTCAGGAACCGTCCTTGAAAGTGGCCCCTTGGACGCCTACCGGAAAGGCCGTCCCGGGTTCCTCGCCGAGGGTGTCTGATGAGGACATCGACTCTCCAACAGCAGCACCTGCGCCTCCACTTCCTCAGGCTGCGCCTGATGCCATGACCGAGTCAGACTCTACTTCGACTTCAGCTGTGGTGCCATATCAAGGCCCAATGACTCGGACCCATGCTCGAGAACTCAACTATGTCACGCTGCTACGGAAACAAGGCCCAGAAGCATCGACAGGCGATCAGGCCAGCTAGAGCCGCACGTGTGTTCAGCCCTTGTCACGCGTGCGCCATGTGGGCCCCACCTAGGGCCGCGCGCCCTCCTTGGCCGCACCCCCACTTTAGGGTTGCACCCTCTTCTTGTGTATTTAGTCCGGGGCTGCGCCCCTGTTAGTCTTTGAGTCTTATTTAATTGTTAGCTTTAGCTACAGCCGTCACACGCATTACAGCGCTGCCACGTGTATTCAGAACTCCACCTTCATGTAATACAATAGATTGCTTGCATCTCTTTCTTGCTCGTTCTTCGATTGCACGCAGGAAACAATCTTCGTGATCAGGCTGATCTTGCACCAGCAAGGTTGGTAACCATCGGGAGTTGGTTCAGCGATTGCATTGGCGCCTCGGGCTTGCTCGTCGTAGTCGGATCGTGAGGGTCTATTTCCACCAAATCAAATTTATCTTCACTCACCGAAAGATCGGACACTCCAGCTCTATCATGTGGTATCAGATTCCAGTGTTTCTCGTGAGTTTTTCGTGTGTTTTTTGTTCATCCTATAGTCCACAAAGACCAAAAACAAAAAATTTTTTCCGGTTAGATCTGTTATCCCAGCACCCCCTTGCGCCTTGCACTTTCGATCAGTAATTTGCATTGTTGAATTTGTGTGCCTGCGCGTTTCGTTGTTGCTGGATTACTTGTGTTTTTATCCATCTATTCTAGCCGCCACAAACCCTAACACTGCCCCCCCTGCCGTACGCGCCTAGAGCTGCTCCCTCCGCGCCGCGCACGAGTCCTGCTCGGTTACGATCTGCTATCTCAGCGCCGCGCGCGAGTTCTGCTCGGTTACGAGCTGCTGCTTCCGCGCCGCGCCAGAACCCAACTCGGTTACGCCCCTGCTTTGTGGTTCCGCCGCGCGCGCCTCCGCCAAGTCCTACCCAGTAACGCTCTCACTTCCTGCTGCACCGTGTGCACCACATCTGCCACGGTGAGTCCCGTTCGCTCATGGCAGCACACCTTGCCGCGCGGAGTCCAGAGCGGCCACGCCCTGCCGTGCCAAATCCTGGCCCATCACGCCGCCGAATTCCACTCGTCTCCGCCTCTATTCTGTTTTCGTGACAGTCCAATAAAAAAAAAACAAAAAAAAGAGAAAAGAGCACGTAAGTGTGCCATAAAAAAAAAACAACCGAACAATAGAGGTTTGTTTCTCGTGATCGTTTTTGCTGGGACAATCCCAAGTGATCTGGTTCGCGTGTGTCCTTGTTGGACTCGTGAGTCTGTCCATGTTCTGCAGCATCGGCTCCGTGTTCTGCAGCATCAGCATCTTTTAATTACCTTTTTACCCCTGCCAGCTCCGGCAAAGGTGCATGTGGTGACTTGTTCATTTGCTTTCCTTTGTCCATATAATCAGTTTTGGGCGCTCAGCTCTTTCTCGCACTTGTTTCCAGCAGCGTCCATACATGTTTAGCACTATTATTCAACTTTACAATTGTGACACCCCAGGTGTCACTAGGGCAAAATCGACAACTGTAAACCCTAATCCATAATTTCACTCGCTTAAAAGCAGATTCAACCTTGAAAATAAAAAGAAATACTGTTTAAAATGTTTTAAAGGAACACTATAAAAAGTTTGACAAACAACAGAACACTATAGCAAAGTCCAGGAAAATCTCAACTAACAGTGTCGAAATCTCATTAATAGGAAGAAATCTAAACTCTAACTCTTGGCTACCAAAATTTCCACAGAACCCTAGCCATATGTTTACATAACAATTAAGTACACTTCAAAATATAATTTTGGAAATTTATTCAACATTTTTGGACAAGATTTAGACCTCTTAAAAATTCACACAAACTATAATCATCTTGGATATTCAAGAATTTCTAGATACCAAATCATGACTTGAACCCTAAATGAAAAGTGCTCCAAATAAACTCCTATGCTTGCACAAAAATTTTTGAAAATTTTTAAGCTCGGGAAGTGTGCCATCCAATTGAATTGCATTCCAGCTTTAGTGTTAAAAAAAATTTGTTTGAAGCCTGTCGGGGCGCGGCACCGTGCCGCCGCCCGCCTCAGGCGGCAGGCACGCCCCGGCTGACACGGCCTCTCCCTGGTAGCAGTGCGCACGTCGCATTCAAGTGCCACTCTCTCCCGCGCTCCCTCCCGTCTCTCTCTCCCCCTCTCTCTCTCTCAATTTCTCCCGCGCGCGCCCCCGAGCCGCGCCGCCCGCACGCCGCCCTTTGCGCCGCCCATACCGCCGTGCCCCTGCTCCCCTACCCCGGCTCCTTTAAAAACCGGTGTGCCTCCTCCCCACTTTCTCCCCGCGCACGCAGTCCTCCTCCCTTCCCCTGCCCCGGCCGGCCGCCGACGCCATAGCCACCCGCAACCGCCCCTCTAGGTGTACTCCACCCCCGACCAATCCTCCGCTCCAATTCCCTCGACAAAACACTCCCTCTCACTCCCGTGAAGCTCACCAAACCCCCACTTCTCCGGAATCAAGCCCCATTCGCCGGATTTCTTTTCCACCGCCGCCGCCCCAAGACCCTCTACGGTGAGCACCCCCTTCCTGTACAAAAGCTTGATCTTCGTCGTGTTGCCGAGGATCACGGTGTCGTGTAGATTGTGAAAAACCAAGGTATCATCGCCGGCAATTACTCGCCGGAGCTCGCCGGCGCAATCCCCTATTTTTTTCTTTTTCCTATTTATTTTCTAGATTATTGCTCTGTCTTGTAAAATTCATAGAAATTCACATAAAACTCCAAAAATAGCGAACCTAAATTTGTTAGAAACCTCATGAAAAGTAATAATTTTCTGTAAGCACTTTTTAGAGAAAGGCCAAACATTTGCAGAATTAATTAGAACACTCTATTCTGTTCTTGAATTTTAATTTGAATTCTGGAGCAATGCTAGGGCTAATCTTTGATCCACAATTACACAATGATATTACACACCTTCTGAAATTTTATGAGGATTTTAGGACCACGAAGTTGCATGTAACCCTTTTGAATCACTTCAATCTGCCTAGTTAAAATACTATTTTCTAAAGTACATTGTAAAAGTCATTCAAAAGGTTAGACCCAAAAGTAAAGTTTTAGATTTGGTTCTCCTGAATGCCCACATAAAATTTCATAATTTTATTCTAAGGTTTACTAGTGCTTTCTGATTTTATAAAATTTAAAAACAGGAACTTTGATGAATTTTTATAAAATATAGAAAATTCATCTAGGCCCCAACCAAAGCTCAAAGGCTTATTTCACGGAGTGTTATCAACTAAAAATAATCTTGGGGAAGAATTAAAAGCTTCATTTAACCCTAGGATAATAGTCGAAGTTGTTAAATAATTATTAACTCATGTAAAATGTCGAGTTAACCTTAACTAAGGTTGAAGTTGTGGGACATGCCAACTAAAAGTCACCTCATTAGAGTTGAATAGATTTCCTTGAACCTCATTCAACAGTTAAGAATTGAATTTAATCGACGGAGTTGAGTAATTAGGGTTAACCCCAATTCTAGGCGTCGCCGATCGAAACCCTAGGTTGCTATTGGTAAAAGCAATAAGTTTCTTTGCGATTGAACTTATCTTAATCATACTGCATCATGTAGATTCTAAAACGCATGAAGTAACTGCAGATCCAGTTGCCTCGGCCTCCGCAGAAGAAGTCTTCAACAGCTCCGGAGAACCAGGCAAGCCCCGATGCACAACCGATGTTTAAAAATTTTGCTTTTATAACTCAGTGTGTCTTGCTTGTGCATTAAGTGCTAGGAGTTGATTGAAACCATAGTTGCATTTGTTTCCCATAGGAAAGCCTATCGGTAGTCAATGTTTAAAAAAGCGGTAGAGGAAAGCGGGCGGTCGGGCACCGCCTAGCGCGTAGGCGGTTTAAGCGGTGCCTAGGCGTTTCTAGGCGTTTTGCAAAAAATGCGGAACCAACTGTGTGTATATATGTAATATATAAAAATTTACCGGACATTTACATATCATTTTGATGTTTCCACACATCTCCCATTCCTCCTCTATCTTTTCCCAACGTTCCTGTGTCATTTTTAGCACCAACGGCGTTTCTAGGCAGCCAGGTAGGTCGCGCGGACGAGAGAAAGCAGGCATACAGGAGCACGGCCGGTGGCGGCGGCGAGCGCAAAGCCGGCAGCGGGCGCGCATGCGCACGGTCGGCGGCTGCGGCGCGCGCTCTGGTTTCAATTTGGAGCCGCCAGGATGCGGGGAGCAGTGGGGGGGAAGAAGTTAGGGCAACCAAATGTTCCTTCATATACCCACAAAAAAGAGGTCCATTCAATTAAGCGCCCAAAAACGGTAAAAAAGCGGCGCCTAGGTAAAAAAGCGCCACTTAATCGGACCTCCGCCTAATACCCATCGCGTAGCTGAAAGCGACGCGTTCAGGCTCCGCGCAGCGCCTAGGCGCCGCCTAGGCACGCTTTTTTACCGCTTTTTTAAACTCTGTCGGTAGTTGGTATAGATACCCCTTAGTATGCTATGCTTAGTAGGTATTGCCGGTAGAAGTCGAGCAGAGTGGACGCTGCTCGCGAAAGGTAGGTTGTTGGATGAAACTATCATTTGATACATTATGACACATGATGATGAGTTAATTAAGGAAAGATAAAAGTTTGAGGGTCAGACAGGATACCAATTAGGTCGGCGACTGGACTGGGTCCAGGGCGTAGACTTGTCTGATCCGTGTGGTCCGAGACTGATTGAGTGTTGAATGTACTGGTCGTATGCTAGGTGATATGGGCCTCAGTAAACCTATGTAACCCCGTGATTGCAACGTCGAACCTGCCCTACGGTGTCTGACTAGGAGGAGATCTGGGGTGGGCAGCGTGGGAACTCCACAGAAACCGTCTGGAACGTGTTGTCTGGTGGGATGCGGCGCTGCTAAGGCAGGCGTAGGAGGGAATTGACGTTGCAGGAGCTGGTGTGAACGGTTGCCACGTGCGAGTCTGGGACACGCACGTGTCGTACGATCAGGTTTCCCCCTGCAGGGTATAAAATCGTTTCGAACCGCTGTCGCTCCCAGTTAGTGAGCATGCTCGTTAAACGTACCACATTCTAGTAAATAGGTTGAGATACAATGAGAATAAATCATGATTATTACTATTCCTATTGTTGCTCTTGTTATGTTTGATTAGTCTCAGTGCTAACTAAATTTATATTCTAATCATTTAATCTGGTGCTAAAATTTGACAAGAGTAGTATAGGCTTGCGAGTCCTTTTGCAAGTAAACCCACCCCCTTCAGCCTTCATGTCTAGGAGTCGGCTGTAGTCAGCCAATTTTGTCGGGTCAGTCTTGTTGAGCTTCTTAGAAGCTCACGCGTTAGCGATATGTGGTTTTTCAAGCGCCGTCATGCAAGACCTAGCAGGTAGCTTCCATTGGGAGGAGCCCCTCCCCGAGATCGGGAACCTCCAGTGGGAGTTGTGCGAGTCGCCGCAGGAACATTGAAGTGGCTAGTAGCATAACGCCCGTGGGCACGGTGCATGCTTTTGCTTAAGTCTGAGCGTCGGAGTCTGTAATCGATGAAGTATTCGGTTGTTATTTTCAAAACTTTATTTGCGTACTCTGATTCACTGTAAGACTTAGGATTCAAACTATGAACCAATGATGTATTAAGTTCTCTCTCCTTGTAAATCATTGCTGTTTATTCCTGCCTGTGTTGTATCGTGTATGCGCTCGCTTCGCCGAGCGTTGCCCAACAGGATCCTGGCTCAATGACCGACCGGATCCGTCCCGAGACGAGGTTTCCTGGGTGGGTCCGCGTCAGCAATTATTGTTTGATCGTGCTAATCCTTGTCTTGAGTGCAGCCTATCCAGAACTACACATATTACTATTACGAGCAGGTTTTGTTTCTCCAGGCAAGCGCTCCTCCAATCTTTCATTGGTTCTACCTGTTGGTTGCAGCTCACCCCTGTGTGCTTGGTAAGAACGGGTAAGAATTTGATAACAGCGTTATTTTGAGCGATTTACCTCCCACCATACACCTGCTATCGTAGTGTTCTCTCCGTTGCTGTTTTGTGTTTGCACTAACAATGGCAGGAAATGACGCCAAGACGGACCCTACACTGCAGATGTGCACGCGCACATCGAAGGCCTTGCCGGCGACATCAAGACGCTGCATGAACGGATGGATTCCACGATTGCTTCATCGATCGAGCGTTTCGACCAGATCGACCTCGCTCAAACGACTGCCCACGCGACGCTTGAGACGATCATGACTCGTCTTGAGACCTTGACCACGTAGCTAACAGAGTTGCAGCAAGCGCGCGACTATGGCGGTGACACAGAGCAGGACGATGGTGATCGCCGGGGTCGTGCACGCAGGGTACGTGTCCCACCTCCTGATTCCTTCGCTAAGATCAAATTTCGCATTCCATCCTTCATTGGCAGATATGATCTTGCTGCTTATCTTGATTGGGAATTAGAGGTCGAACAGAAATTTTCATGTCATGACATTCCTGTTAATATACAAGTTAAGGCTGCTGTTAGTGAATTTACTGATTTTGCTTTAATTTGGTGGCGTGAATATAAACAAAAGTTTCCCAATAACACTCCCACCACTTGGGATCAACTAAAAACTGCCATGCGTCACAGATTTGTTCCTTCTTATTATGTCCGTGATTTGCTCAACCAAATGCAACGATTCAGTAAGTTTCCCAAACTGTTGAGGAATATTACCAAGCATTACAAAAGGATATGATGCGTTGTGGTTTAGTTGCGCAGGAGGACGCTGCTATGGCACGTTTTAGGGGTGATTTGAACCGTGAAATTCAGGACGTCCTTGATTACAAGGAATATGATGATATGACCACTTTGTTTGAATTTGCTTGCAAAGCTGAACGTGAAGTGCAGGGATGACGATCGTCGACACGCGCTAACTCTTTTGCAGGACGCGGCCAAGCTCCCACCCCAGCCCCCCGTCCGGCGTCCTCCACGTCGTCCTCCACGCCGCGCGAGCGTGCGCCGTCCACTTCAAGCGCATCACCACGCGAGCAGCCGGCCAAGCCGGCAGCACCTCCGGCCCACGGCGCCTCTCCTTCCACAGGACGCACTCAGGACATTCAGTGCCATCGTTGCAAAGGTTACGGTCATGTGGTTCGGGACTGCCCCAACAAGCGTACCTTGCTGATCCGTGACAATGGTGAGTACTCTTCAGCTAGTGATACTGAGGAGACTAGACATGTTATGCTTTCCACTGACCATGCAGATCATACGGAGGTTCACGTTGATTCCAGCGCTGCCGATAGGTATGAGAGTCTTGTTGTGCAGCGTGTCCTCAGTACACAGGTTGCCACGACCGAGCACAATCAGCGACCCATGATTTTCCACACAAGGGCGTGGTACAGGAACGAGCGATCTGGATCATCATCGACAGTGGCAGCTGCAACAATTTGGTGAGTACGGTGTTGGTAGAGCAATTATCCTTACCCACTCGCCAACATCCACACCCGTACCACATCCAATGGCTCAATGATGGTGGCAAAATAAAGATAACGCGCTCTGTACATATTCCCTTTTCTCTGGGCGCCTATTCGGATTATGCTGATTGTGATGTTGTCCCTATGGAAGCATGCTCTTTGTTGCTTGGTCAACCTTGGCAATATGATACTGATAGTGTACATCATGGTCGTTCAAATCATTATTCACTCATGTTTAAGGGTCAAAAATTAATCATTCATCCCATGACCCCGGAACAAATTCTGAAAGATGACATGGCTCAGGCGGTCAAGACAGCAAAGTCTCACAAATCACCTCCAGCCGCCCCTGCTAGATCTGAAATCAAGTTGCATACCCCTGTTTTGCTTGCTACACGTGCTGATTTTGCTGAGCTGCGTGATGATAATTTGCCTTGCTATGCACTTGTTTGCTCCAACATGCTTGTTTCACTTCATGAGGCACTATTTTTGGATATTCCCCCTACTGTTGCTAACCTTTTACAGGACTATGCTGACGTCTTTTCCAAGGACTTGCCTCCGGGTCTTCCTCCTATCCGTGGCATCGAACATCAGATCGATCTCATCCCCGGCGCCCAGCTTCCAAATCGCGCCCCGTACCGCAATAATCCCGATGAGACAAAGGAGATCTAGCGCCAGGTGCAAGCACTACTGGACAAGGGCTACATCCGTGAGTCACTCAGTCCTTGCTTGGTTCCTGTTTTACTTGTTCTTAAGAAAGATGGTTCCTTATACCAAAATCCTTAATGCCAAGGTCGACCGCTGCTTGGAGGCCGGCAAGCAGCCCCTCGTACTTGGCCATATTGTTGGTGGCTCCGAAGTGAAATTGTATGACGTATCACAACTCTTCTCCCGTTGGGGGCAATGATGACCACGCCTGCCCCTGACCCTCGCAGGGTGACGGATCCGTCGAAAAACATGGTCCAATTGTGGGAGTAGCCGTCAGGGTTCATCTTGGGTTTGGCCAAGAGATCTTCTTCCTCAACCGCCGGTGTCGAGGTCTACACCGCGATGAAGTCAGCTAGGGCGTGAATTTTCATGGCATCGCTGCTTACGAATTCTAAGCCGAACTCCCCCAGCTCTACTGTCCACTTCGCTACGTGGCCCATGGCCTGTCACATCCCCATACTCTAGTCCTTTGGTCGGATGGAAATGAGCTCACTGACCTTGATTTTGAATTTTTGACCATTTCCTGTTAAATGGGGAGTTTTGGTTCCGGGTAGCAGATGACGCGAACCCACCCAGAAAACCTCATTTCAGGACGAATTCTGTCAGTCGTTGAGCCAGGATCCTGTTGGGCAACGCTCGACCAAGCGAGCGTACACACGATACAACACAGGCAGGAATAAACAGCAATGATTTACAAGGAGAGAGAACTTAATACATCATTGGTTCATAGTTTGAAACTTTCTTAGAGTGAATCAGAGTACGCAATTAAAGTTTTGGAAATAACGGCAGAAGACTTCATCGATTACAAAGTCCGACGCTTAGACTTAAGCAAAAGCATGCACTGTGCCCACGGGCGTCATGCTACTAGCCACTTCAATGTTCACTGCGGCGACTTGCACAACTCCCACTGGAGGTTCCCGATCTCGAGGTGAGACTCCTCCCAATGGATGCTACCAGCTTGGTCCTGCAGGTCGGCGCCTGAAAACCACATATTGCTAACGCGTGAGCTTCTAAGAAGCTCAACAAGACTTACTCGTCAACGTGGTTGACTACAGCCGACTCCTAGACATGAAGGCTGACTAGAGTGGGTTTACTTGCAAAAAGGACTCGCAAGCCTGTACTACTCTTGTTAAATTTTAGCGCAGGTTAAGTGATTAGAAAATAAATTTAGTTAGCACTGAGCTAAGCAAACATAATAGAAGTAACAATAGCAATGATAATCATCATAGTATCATTCTCATCATATCTCAACTTCTTTATTAAAATGTGGTACGTTTCACGAGCATGCTCACTAACTGAGAGCGACAGCGTTTCAAAATTTTTATACTCTGCAGGGAGAAACCTGATCGTACGACATGTGCGTGTCCCAGACTCGCACGTGGCAACTGTTCACACCAGCTCCTGCACCGTCAATTCCAGCCTACGCATGTGTGACACCCCAGGTGTCACCAGGGCAAAGTTGACAACTATAAACCCTAATCCACAATTTCACTCACTTTAAAGCAGACTCAATCTTGGAAATAAAAAGGAATATTGTTTAAAATACTTTAAGAAAACACCATGAAGAGTTTGGCAAATAACAGAACACTATAGCAAAATCCGAAAAAATCTCAACTAACAGAGTCGAAATCCTACTAACAGGAAGAAATCCAAACCCTAAGTCCTGGCTGTCCAAATTCCCACAGAACCCTAACCATATTTTTACATAAAAATTAAGTACACTTCAAAATGGAATTTTGGGAAATTATTCAAGATTTTTGGAAAAGATTTGGACCTCTTAAAGATCCACACAAGCTATAATCAACCTAGAAATTCAAGAATTTTTGGGGGCCAAATCATGACTCGAACCTTAAAAGAAAAGTGTTCCAAATAAATTCCTAAGATTGTATAAAAATTCTCAAAAATTTTTGAGCTCAAGAAGTGTGCTTTTTAATTAAAACAATAAAAATAAAATAAAACCGCTGTTGCCGGGCGGGCTACAGTGCCCCGCCCGCCCGACAACGCGGCGCGCAGCAGCAGCCGCCCGGCCGACACGGCCTTTTCTCCCACGCACAGTGAATTCACTCCGTTGCCGCTCCCTTGCCTCTCTCTCTAGCTCACTCCCTCCCGCGCTCTCTCTCTCCCTCTCCTCTGCCCGAGCGCGCCGCTCCTCCTCACTGTGCGCCGCCCGACAACCGAGCCACCCGAGCCGCCCCAGCGCGCCGCCTGCCTTGACGACCATGCCGGCCATAACCCTAATGCCCCTCTAAACCCTACGCCAAGCCTCTTCAAAACGGTGCACCCCCCCCCCCCCACCCCACTTTTCCTTTTTCCTTCACCCGCGCGAGACCCTTCCTCCTCCCTGCTCAGGACGACGCCGCCATTGCCGCCGCCCTCCACCTCCACGTCGACAGGTCACTCTGGCGAGTTTCAAGCCGCACCACCGTCCCCCCTAGACTCCCCTCCACCCCCAGTTGCTCTCCGAAGACCAAGCCCGCCGGCGGTGCCCTAGCTTCGCCGGAACGCCGCCGCCTTCCTCTCGGCCGAAGTACCTCACCGCCGATCACCCCTCCTCAAATTGCATTATAGAGCAATACTAGGGCCAACCTTTGATCCACCAGTACATCATGGTACTACACACCCTCTGGAATTTTATGAAGATTTTAGGAACACGAAATGGCATCCAACCCTATTAAATAACTTCAATCTGCCTAGTTTAAATACCACTTTCTAAAGTACATTGCAAAAGTCATTTATAAGGTTAGACCCAAAAGCAAAGTTTTAGATCTGGTGCTCAAGAATGCCCACATAAAATTTCATAATTTTATTCTGAAGGTTACTAGTACTTTCTGATTTTACAAGATCTAAAAACAGGAACTTTGATGAATTTTTGTAAAATATAGAAAATTCATCTAGGCCCCACCCAAAGCCCAAAATTCTTATTCCAGGGAGTACTACCAACTAAAAATAATCTTGAGGAAGAATTAAAATCTTCATTTTAACTCTAGTTTAATAGCCGAAGGAGTTAAATAGTATTAACCGATGAAAAGTGTCGCATTAACTGAACTAAAGTTGAAGTTATTAATACATGCCAACTAAAAGTCACCTCATGAGAGTTGAATAGATTATTTAAACATCATTCATAGATTAAGAATTTAATTTAATCGACGGCGTCGAGTAATTAGGGTTAACCCTAATTCTGGGCGTCGCCAATCTAAACCCTAGGTAATTATTGATAATAACAATAAGTTTCTATTTCCTTGAACTTATCATAATCCTACTGCATCATGTAGATTCTGACGCTCACGAAGTAGCTGCGGATCCAGTTGCCTCGACCTCCGTCGAAGAAGTCAACAACGCTGAAGAACCAGGCAAGCCCCGGTGCACTACCGAGTTTTAAATTTTTTTTCTTTTATGACTAAGTGTGTCTTGTTTGTGCATTAAGTACTAAGAGTTGATTGAAAACCATAGTTGCATTTGTTTCCATAGGAAAACCCTAACGGTAGTTGGTATAGACACCCCTTAGTTTGCTATGCTTAGTAGGTATTGCCGGTAGAAGTCGAGCAGAGTGGACGCTGCTCGCGAAAGGATAGGCTGTTGAATAAAACTATTTCATGAGATGGGCCACACGAATGTGAATAAGTAAGAAAGATAAAAGTTTGAGGGTCAGACAGGATACAAAGTAGGTCGGCGACTGGACCGGGTCCAGGGTGACCGTAGACTTGTCTGATCCGTGTGGTCCGAGACTGATCGAGTGTTGAATGTACTGGTCGTATGCTGGGTTTTATGGGCCCCAGTAAACCTACGTAGCCTAGTGATTGCAACGTCGAACCTGCCCTACGGTGTCTGACTAGGAGGAGATCTGGGGTGGGCAGCGTGGGAACTCCACAGAAACCGTCTGGGACGTGTTGTCTGGTGGGATGCAGCACTGCTAAGGCAGGCGTAGGAGGGAATTGATGTTGCAGGAGCTGGTGTGAACGGTTGCCACGTGCGAGTCTGGGACACGCACGTTTCGAACCGCTGTCGCTCCCAGTTAGTGAGCATACTCGTGAAACGCACCACATTTTAGTAAATAGGTTGAGACACAATGAGAATGAACATGATGATTATCTTGCTATTGTTACTTCTATTATGCTTGCTTAGCTTAGAGCTAACTAAATTTACTTTCTAATCACTTAACCTGGGCTAAAATTTGACAAGATTAGTACAGGCTTGCGAGTCCTTTTGCAAATAAACCTACCCCCATCAGCCTTCATGTCTAGGAGTCGACTGTAGCCAGCCATTTTATCGGGTAAGTCTTGCTGAGCTTCTTAGAAGCTCACGCGTTAGCGTTTTGTGGTTTTCAGGCGCCGTCACGCAGGAACCAGCAGGTAGCTTCCATTGGGAGGAGCGTCTCCCCAAGTTCGGGAACCTCCAGTGGGAGTTGTGCGAGTCGCCGCAGTGAAATGTTGAAGTGGCTAGTAGCATGACGCCCGTGTGCACGGCGCGTGCTTTTGCTGAAGTCCGAGTGTCGGAGTTGTAATCGTTCTAGTCTTCCGCTGTTATCGTTTTCGAAACTTTTGCGTACTCTGAAACAATGTAATATTCAACTTCAAAGTTATGAACCAATGATGTATTAAGTTCTCTCTTCTTGTAAATTATTGCTGTTTATCCCTGCCTGTGTTGTATCGTGTGTACGCTCGCTTCGCCGAGCGTTGCCCAACAGGATCCTGGCTTAACGACTGACCGGATCCGTCCCGAGACGAGGTTTTCTGGGTGGGTCGTGTCAGGAGAGAGGAAGGGGGAGGAAATCTGTTGTCACGATTTGATGCTATGGAGGGGTAATGGCGCGGCGCTGCTCGGCCGCAACCATGGTAAAGTCGTACCGGGCAGCGCACTGTGGTGGAGGTGGCGTACTGTTCACGGTACAGCTATTTTCAATCTCAAATTTTTAACTATTCCAACTCCCTACACTTGAGTCAATTGAAAACCCTAGCTCCGGAGTTCAAAAATTTTTAAAACTTTTTGTGTCAGCTAAGAGAATTATTTGGAACAACTTTTTTTATAGGAATACTCCCTTATTCAGCTCCTAAAAGTCTTTGAATTTTCAACTTAGTTCAAAATTGTCAAAATTTTCAAAGGGTCTAGACTTTTTCCAAAATTTTTGATAAAATCTCCAAAATTCTATTTTAATGTGTAGTTAATTGTTATGTAAAAATATGGCTAGGGTTTTATGAAATTTGGATAGCCATGAGTTAGGGTTTGGATTTAATTCCTGTTAACAGGATTTTGACACTGCCAGTTGGAACCCATCATGGAGCAACCACTCTGCGAGTACTCTGCTCCACGAGGCGAGTTCTACAGGCCACCGAGTGCTTCTCAACCTATTAAACAACTGGCTACGAGCTTCGCTCGGCTTTTATAGCCATGGTTCGGGAGCAATCCTTCTCTGGCCTAGATAGCGAGAACCCCTATAATCATCTGCGAGAGTTTGAACAATTGTCTTCATGTCTAGTCATTCAAGGCATGATGCAAGAAACTCTCAAGTGAAAACTGTTTTCGTTCTCTCTTGTTCAGAGAGCAAAGCAATGGTACATGCATACAGTAGGAAGTGTACAAGGGGAATGGGAAGAGCTGAGGAACAAATTTTGTCTCGCCTTTTTCCCATTATCCCGAGTCACCTCTCTGGGAAGGGAAATTCTCGACTTTCAACAGTCTGAGAAAGAATCCACAGGCACAGCCTGGTCGCAATTTTGATGCTTACCCAGTCCGAACCAGACTTACTTCTGCCCGACGCAGTGTTACTCCAACACTTTGCTCTGGGATGAGATGTTGGAAATGTTAGCCAACCATTCTTACTTCTGTTTCCTTGATGGATATCCTGGCTTTCACCAAATTCCCATCCATCCCGATGACCAAAACAAGGCCACGTTCACATGCCCTTACGGAACATATGCCTACCGTAGAATGCACTTCGGTTTGTACAATGCACCTGCCTCATTCCAATGGTGCATGATGTCTATTTTCTCAGACATGATAGAAGATATCATGGAATTTTCATGGATGATTTCTCCGCCTAAGGAAAAACCTTTGATCATTGTCTTGAGAACTTAGACAAGGTCTTGGAAAGATGTATAGAAAAGGACCTAGTGCTCAACTGGGAGAAATGTCATTTTATGGTCCGAGAAGGAGTCGTTTTGGGACACCTAGTGTCCGAACATGGTATCGAGGTGGACAAGGCCAAAATCGATGTCATAGAAAGGCTTCCACCTCCTATCAATGTGAAGGGAATCCACAGCTTCCTAGGCCATGTAGGGTTCTACAGGTGATTTATAAAGGATTTTTCCCAGATCGCCAGACCCCTCACTACCCTTTTCGCTAAAGATGCACCCTTTGTATTTAACGATGAGTGCCACAAAGCTTTTGAAATCTTAAAGAAAGCACTTATCACAGGTCCAATTATCCAACCACCGGATTGGAAGCTGCCTTTTGAAATCATGTGTGATGCTAGTGATTATGCTGTTGGAGTAGTCTTGGGGCAAACCAAGGATAAAAAGACCATGCCATCGCCTATGCTAGCAAGACCCTAACAGGAGCCTAGCTTAATTATGCCACCATAGAAAAAGAACTCCTAGTCGTAGCCTTTGCTATAGACGAGTTTAGGTCCTACCTTGTGGGCGGCAAGGTCATAATCTACACTGACCATGCAGCCCTCAAATACCTCTGAACTAAAAAGGACGCTAAACCTCATCTAATCCGTTGGATTCTCCTACTCCAAGAATTTGATCTAGAAATAAAAGATAAGAAAGGATAAGAGAATTCTGTAGCAGATCATTTGTCGCATAGGCAGTACACTAACATGCAGGAAGTACCAATCAATGACTTCCTACGCGACATGCTGCTCAAGGTGACAAACGACACCCCTTGGTACGCAGATCTTGTGAATTTTATTGTCACAGGATACATACCACCAGGATGAAACAAGCGAAAGCTTCTCTATGAGAGTCGACGTCACCTATGGGACGATCCATACCTCTATAGAGTGTGCAGACGAACTCCTAAGAAGATGCGTTCCAACAACAGAAGCTGCTCAGATCATTGAGAAGTGTCATGCCGGGCCATACGAAGGACACTATGGTGCTTTTTTCGCACATAAGCCAAGATCTGGCAGTCAGGATTCTACTGGCCAACCATGTATGAAGATGCCAAGGATTTCGTGAGAAGATGTGCATGTTGTCAAAAACATGGTGGAATCACTGCTCGGGATGCAATGCCCTTGACATATAACTTGCAAGTCGAGCCATTTGATGTCTGGGGAATAGACTTTATGGGACCTTCCTTGTGAGGTCGCCCAAGTACTTCTCGCCTGGGAGAAGGGACGTACCAGCACCATTGTTGGCATTGATGCTGATCTTTCTAGTGGTCGGGCACTGCTGTGGGCTTGAGGAGCGAGCGTGCTGGTGCTTGGCCTTTAGGGGCGAGTCCGTGCGGACACGCGAGCGATGCGCTGACTAGCTGCGTGGCTTGTCAACCTCCATTGGTGGCAGGACCTCTTATGGGAAGGGGGTCCCGATATTCCTACAGATTCTGATAATCAATGATTTGGACGGAGTCGCGACACAAATTGATCCCGCTTCCGAACGGCATGTCCGAACGTCGCAATCGCAGCACCACGTCTCCTCTGGATATCACCCGCGTGAACACGGATGACCTCACCGAGAAGGTTAGTCTTTGCCTGCGAATCAAAGAACACAAGCAAGAATGAAGTAGAAAGCAACCAAATTACAGATGAAGATTAAACTCACAAAGTTGGGTTCTCACAAACCGATGAAACGACAATGCTGTTTTTAACAGGAATAATCTAAGCAAAACCCAAACCGTAATGGTGGGATGACGGCTGGATATAAAGGAATTGGGGATGTGCAAGTCCCTTGGACACAACCCTAGCGGACTCTAACTCGGTACAAGGTCAACCGGCCCAAAGTCGGTGTCGCAGCACCTGATAGATTCTGGACTGTCCAATATTTCCATGATTCCCGTGGATTCTGGAGAAATTTGGACGTGGGACCAGTTCCATTGGAAAGATAATTTCGTTCTCTTTCCATGAAGTAGTAGATCATCGAAAATGGAGTCCATATGTGATAGAACTGGAGTGCCCGATCTTTCGGTGAGTGAAGATAACTTGATTTGGTGAAAGTAGACCCTCATGATCCGACTACGACGAGCAAGCCCCAGGCGCCAATGCAATCGCTGAACCAACTCCCGATGGTTACCAACCTTGCTGGTGCAAGATCAGCCTGATCACGAAGATCGTTTCCTGCACGCAATCGAAGAACGAGCAAGAAAGAGATGCAAGCAATCTGATGTATTACTTGAAGTTGGAGTTCTGAATACACGTGGCAGCGCTGTAATGCGTGCGACGGCTGTAGCTAAAGCTAACAATTAAACAAAACTCCAGTCTAAACAGCGACGGCTGTGTGGAATATAAAGTAGGGACGTCCTAGGGTTGAAGGCGGCCAGGGGTTGGACGCCCACAACTTGGGCTTAAGGCCCAACACGTTACATGGCCAAATTGGTCCAAACAGGTGAGGTAGCACCTTGCTATGGTCACACAGAATGATCCACGGATCTTCTAGAGCTGGAACCAGAACCAAAACGATGGCATCGTCGTCCCCTTTCCAACGAGTCCAAGATCTCCCCGTTTCGACATCGTATGAGGGAGTTATGATCGAAACATCGACGACGTGTCTGCTGAATCCGAGGGCGACGTGGCAGTTGAGTTGCAGATGAGTTGCAACTTGGAGAAGGCCATGGCGTCGGTGTGTTAGTTCCTTAGCAGCATGACGAAGTTCAGCTCTCGTGCACGGGCTCGAGTGATTGGCCCTTGATATGGAGGCGCCACTGGAGTTGCGTCCGACTCGGTCACAGCTTGAGGGAGCGCAGGCGCAGGTGCTGCTGTTTGAGAGTCGATGTCCTCATCAATATGCGACCAGGGCGTCTGTGCAGACTGCTTCTGAACTCCGAATTGGATTCGAAGTTGATGTGGGCTGGGCCTCCGACTTGGCTTGGACGTCCGTGGCGGACTCCAAGCTGGTCTCCTGTCGTTTCTCTGTCCTCTCCATGATTCCTAAGAAGAATAGAATCATTAGGTAGATTACTATCCTCGAGAATCCATAATGGAGTGCTAAGGAATGAGCTCAGCTCTATATTAAGTTGTCGGGCACGAGCTCTAGTGATTAGACCTTCATGTGTAACAACGGAAGAAGGATTTTGTGTATCCATGGGTGTGATGTCCTCATCATCCTCCCCCTCTTGAAGTGGAGTTGTTCTCAACTCAAGGTCATTCTCTTCTCCCAAGTATGGCCTCAAATCTGAAATGTTAAAAGAGGGACTAACGCTGAACGAGGCAACTCAAGCTTATATGCATTATCATTAATTTTCTCTAAAATCTCAAAAGGAGCAGCAGCTCGTGGCATCAAGTTAGACTTTCTCAAATCAGGAAACCTATCCTTTCTCAAGTGCAACCAAACAAAATCACCTGGTTCAAGTTTTCTTTCCTACCTTTGCTACCAGCTATCCTATATTTTTCATTCATTTTTTCAATATTTTCTTTAGTTTGAGCATGCAACTTGAAAAGAAAATCAGCATGCTCTTGAGCATCATTATTCACTCTCGCTAGTAGGCAAAGGCAAAATATCAATAGAAGCACGAGGGTTGAAGCCATAGACTACCTGAAAAGGACTTACCTTAGTGGTCGAGTGTTCCGCGCGATTGTAAGTGAACTCCACATGGGGCAAACATTCTTCCTGCATCTTCAAATTATTCTTCAGGATTGCTTGCAACATGGTGGACAAGGTGCGTTTCACTACCTCCGTTTGACCATCAGTTTGTGGATGATAAGTTGTAGATAATAGAAGCTTGGTACCCAACTTATTCCACAAAGTGCGCCAAAAATGACTCAAGCACTTAAGCATCACGATCTGAAACAATAGTAGAAGGCACACCATGCCAACGAACTATCTCTTTGAAAAAGAGGTCAGCAATATGAGTAGCATCATCGGTTTTATGACATGGTATAAAGTGTACCATCTTAGAAAAACGATCCACAACAACAAAACCGCTATCCCTCCCCCTCTTTGTCCTAGGCAGTCCTAAAACAAAATCCATTGAAATATCTGCCCAAGGTATAGAAGGAACATGAAGAGGCATGTATAAACCATACAAACGAGACTTAGCTTTTTGACATATAGTGCAGCGAGCAACAAAACGCTCGACGTCTCGTTTCATCTTTGGCCAAAAGAAGTACGTGGCCAAAACATCCTCCGTCTTCTTAGAACCAAAAGTGTCCCATCAAACCACCTCCATGCACCTCCTATAACAATAAAAGACGAATGGATCCAACTGAAATACATAGGCGGTTAGCTCTAAACAGGAACCCATCATTGAGCACATATTTGTTCCACGAATGGCCCTCACTACAATGCAGCAACACATCTTTAAAATCAGCATCCAAAGCATATTGTTGTTTAATGGATTCGAGGCCAAAAATGCGACAATCAAGTTGAGACATCATGGTATAGCGTCTAGATAAAGCATCAATGATAACATTATCCTTTTGTTTCTTGTGTTTGATGACATAAGAAAAAGATTCAATAAATTCCACCCACTTAGCATATCTATGATTCAGATTTGTTTAATATGCTTAAGTGATTCATGATCAGAATGGATGACAAATTCTTTAGGCTATAAATAATGTTGCCACGACTCTAAAGAACGGACAAGAGCATACAATTTTTTATCATATGTGAAATAATTAAAGCAGGACCATTTAACTTCTCACTAAAATATGTGACTCCTCCTGTGATGGGCCCCAATGGAAAGCAACGCCCTTCTTTGTCAACTCAATCAGCGGCGTGCCGATGGTGCTGAATTCTTTGACAAAACGGCGATAAAATCCCGCTAGGCCAAGAAAACTCCTCATGTGCGAAACCGTTGTGGGCGTAGGCCAACTATCAATCGCCTCCATCTTAGCCTTATCAACCTCATTGCCCTATGGAGTTACAACATAGCCAAGAAAAGAGACTCGATCGGTACAAAAGGTGCGTTTGTCGAGGTTACCAAACAAACATGCATCACATAAGGCAGAGAAAACAACACGTAGATGATCCATATATTCAGCCATAGACTTGCTATAAATCAGGATATCATCAAAGTAAACCACCACAAATTTACCAATGAATGAACGTAAAACTTCATGTATTAATCTCATGAAAGTGCTAGGTGCATTAGTTAAACTAAAAGGCATGACTAACCACTCATACAACACAAACTTAGTTTTATATGCAGTTTTCCATTCATCACCGAGTTTCATTCTAATCTGGTGGTAACCACTACGCAAGTCAATTTTAGTGAAAACTATAGGAACACACAACTCATCAAGCATGTCCTCTTGCTTAGGAATAGTATGGCGATACCGTATATATAGTAATGTTGTTTATGGCTCTACAATCTACACACATGCGCCACGAACCATCTTTCTTAACAACCAAAAGAACAGGAACAGCGCAAAGACTAAGGCTCTCATATACGTACCCGTGGTCCAGAAGATCTTGACTTGGAGCTGAATTTCCTTAGTCTCCTTAGGGTTGGTTCGGTACGCCACACGGTTTGGCAAACTTGCACCAGGAATCAAGTCAATCTGGTGCTCAATCCCACGAATGGGTGGCAGTCCTGGTGGTATCTCATCAGGAAAAACATCTCGAAACTCCTACAGAAGATTAGTAACCACAGGTGGCAATGTGCAAGGCAAATTATCAATAGAAAATAAACCATCCGTGCATAGTAAAGCATAGCATATAGCAGTACCATCATAAATTTCAGCAAGGTCAGATTTTATAGCAAGCATAACAGGAGATTTCAAAGTTATATCTTGCTGAATTTCAGGTTTATTATGAGATTATTATTTAGCATTAGCAGCCCTCTCCCTATCAGATTCAATGGTTGCAGCAGGTGTCATAGGTAACAAAGTAATTTTCTTCCGGTTATGCATAAAAGTGTATTTGTTATTACGACCATGGTGCAAAGCATCATTATCATGTTCTCAAGGACAACCCAATAAAAGAGAGCGTGCTTGCATAGGGACAACATCACAATCCACATAATCACTATAAACACCAAGGAAAAAAGGAACACGATAAAATTGTGTTACCTTAGCTTTACCCGAGTCATTCAACCACTAAATATGATATGGATGTGGATGTGGTCGTGTTGTCAAGCCAAGCTTCTTGACTAGATTTGAGCTTACCAAGTTGTTGCAGCTACTCCATCAATAATCACCCGTGCTCGCCTATTCTTGATCATGAACTCAATCTGAAACAGGTTATGGCGTTGTAGCTGATCGGGTTGAGTTACCTGAGTATTGAGGACCCTCTAGACAATGATGGCTCGATAGGACATGTCGGCGCTGTCAAGGACTAGGGAATCCGCAACACCGTCCGCAGCATCAGCATCATTGTCACCATCGTCTTCTATGTCGGAGGTGCTCACGTAACCTCCATCATCAGTGGTGATGTAGGCTCGTTTGCTTGGACAGTCACGCTGCACGTGGTCAAGTCCAAGGCAGTGATGACACAGAATGTCACTCGGGCGCCCCGGATGTAGTGGAAGGAGGATTCTTCGCTGGGCCCTGCACAGAAGATTTAGAAGAATCTGCAAAGCGTGTCATTGCAGGCGGTGCTGTAGTGGTAGGTCGCTTCCTCGCTGTTGCAGGAGGTGGACGAAAGCTTGACGAAGACCGCGTTGCTCATGTAGATGTAGTCGTACTAGGTGGGAAGGAGCGGCTAGTTCTTTTCCTCACTATTTCTTGTCGTCCCTGCAATTCTTTCTCCGCAAGCATAGCTTGGTAACAACTGGTTGACATTGTTAAAGGTTTTATAATCAACGATGTCCTGAATATCATGCCTTAAACCCCCATAAAAGCGACAAACTTTGTCCTCAATATCCTCAACTATTCCACAACGCATCATGCCCTTTTGCAGCTCAGTATAACAATCTTGTACGGAATTACTGCCTTGCTCTAAGCGCTGTAGTTAAAACGTATATCTCGCTGAAAAGAAGGTGGTACAAAACGATCACGCATGGTTTTTTCAAAGCATCCCAAGTGGTAGGAAAACGTCCTACAACAGCTCGACCAGTCCACCAAATAATAGCAAAGTCCTTAAATTCACTAGTAGCTTGTCGAACCCCATGTTGCTCAGGAACTAGGTGGGAACTAAATTTCTGATCTACGGTCATCTCCCAATCAAGATAATTCTCAGCATCATACAAACCAGAAAATGACGGTATGGAAAATTTCACTTTAGCAAAAGGATCATCATGAGGGCGAAGACGGTGATTGTTGTTGTTGTCACCTCCCATACCGTGTTGGTTACGGCATAGTCGATGTCGAAGTCGTGCATCCTGAGTTGCACTCGTGTACACGTTGCCGTCAGCATCAAAGATAGAAGCGGCATCGTCGTCATCGTCGTCATCTTGGTTGTCTTGCTGCCCGTTGGTGGACGCCTCTCGAACGCATCAAGGCGCGACGAGAAAGCGGCCAGATTGGTGAAGCCCTCAAGAGCAGGGCCTATATTCGGATTGAAGAAATTTTTTATCACAGCTGTAGAGATCTTCTCGTCTGTGGCCTCTAGCGTCTTGTCAATTGCTCCCTTCAACTGGCCCTGGCCCTGGCTGACACACTCGTCGAAGTCCGCTGGAACTGTCGAATCGTCGCCACTTGACATGATGAAAGAGAACGAAAACACATGAGAAGATAGACGAAGGTTATCCCAATCAACTACCGTGTTAGGTGGCACTCTTGGTCTGCAACCGGAAGTTACAAAACAAGTTCTTGCAAAGATCTAAGTGAACACAAAGCAAAGATACCTTGGAGAAGTGATCCGGAGATTATAGGGTTAAGAATCCGTGCCTGTTCAGAAGGTTTAAGTGGAGCTTGGAAAACTAATATATATGTAAGTGGAACACAAATAAAAAACAGATAGCAATATTGAATAAATGTCCAAAGTATTGGTCCTGGTTGCTGGCTTAAAACATCCTATGACAGTTATGATACGCGGTCAAAGAACATGTGTAGGGAAACAGCGACAAAGATCAATAGCCCAAAGAAAATTGAATTCCGCATAAGCAGAAAATAGCATCGAGTGTTCCAACAAAAGTTTATCAATTTGTTTCTTTTCTTTCTTTTTCTTTTATGTTAACACTAGAAGTAATCACAATACTTCTGTCCTTTTTTTGTAATATTTCTTTTTCTCAACTCAAAGCATGTGAAACCTAACCACACAAATTTTCTGATCAAAAAGATACAATGGCTAAACTGAACTGTGTGGCAGGCGTTTTTCTTATCTAAGGTTGAAAAACAAACTAGGATAGCGGAAAAAAAGGTGGAATTCTACGGCGGAAGCTCTGGATAAGGCGATAAATAGTGATGGATGATCAACCAGTGTGAATCTAGTGAATAACAGATCAGACACAACAAACGAAGGGGTGGGATCTGGGTGGGGAAAAAAATTGACGGCAAGGGTTTGACATAAGGCGGCAGAAGCAAAACAAACTGTGATGGGACGTGATCTAAACCAGCAACGAGACTCGATCAACGACACAAATTCAACACTTCGGACTCTGAAATTAAAATATGCAGAGGCTAAACACGATTTTGGACAGGATGTAACCTAAAACTACAATTATGATTTTGGCTTTTTATGGACTATAGGATGAAAGGAAAATAAGGAACTAGAGTGAACAATGATGAACCTGAGGAACACCTGAAGCTCTGATTACCATGACGCGGACCCGCCCTAGAAAACACAAATCCGGGACAGATCCCGCATCTCGTCAGAATCCTGTTGGGCAATGCTCGGCGAAGCGAGCATAGATAAGGTACAACATAGATAGGATAAACAGCAATCTTTTTACAGGATGAGAGAATTTAATACAACATAGTTCCATAATTTAAAATTAAGGTTTACATCATCAGAGTATGAATAGAGTTTTTGAAATCATGAAATACAGCAGAAGACTTCAAACGGGGTACAGACACCAACTCTCATAATTAAGCAAAAGTATGGGCCTTGCCCAGTGACACCATTCTACTAGCCATACAACATTCATTGCGGCAAATCACAACGTTCCCACTAAAGATTCCCAAACTCTGGACGAGGTTCTTCCCAATGGCTATCAGCCTAGGTATACGCATCGGCGCCTGAAAACCACGTATTCGCAAAGCGTGAGCTTCTAAGAAGCTCAACAAGACTGTCCCGTCAAATTGGCTATCTACAGTCGACACCTAGACATGCTGGCTGACTCAGGGTAGGTTTATCTTTGCAAAAGGACTCGCATTACCTGAACTATTCTTGGTCAAGTTTTAGCTCAAGTTAAGTGATTAGAATCATAACTTTAGTTTGCACTGAACTAGTCAATCATAAAAGAACAACATATAATAATCATCCTATCTCAGTCATCATCCTTATAGCTCTTCAACTTAATTATAATGTGATGTGGTGTGTTTCACGAGCAAACTCACAAACTAGGAGCGACAGCGATTCGAACCGATTTACACCTGCAGGGATAACCTAACCATACGACACGTGCGCGACCCAGACCGCACGTGGCAACCGTTCGCACCAGATCCTACAAAGTCAATTCCCTCCTACACCTGCCTTAGCAATGCCGCATGCCACCAAAACACACGTCCCGGACGGTTTCTGTGGAGTTCCCACACTGCCCACCCCAGATCGCCTCCGAACCAGACACCGTAGGGCAGGTTCGAGTTTGCAATCACTAAGCTACGTAAGTTTATTGGGCCCTATTATACCCAGCATATGATCAGTACATTCAATGCTCAATCAGACTTAGACCACACGGATCAGACAAGACTACAGCCACCCTAGACCCAGTCCAGTTGCCGACCTACTTTGTACCCTATCTGACCCTCCTGTTTTTATCTTTCCTTAATCATCCATAGCCTTGTGTCATATGTTTCATGTGAGAGTTTCAACCAAACCCTACCAGTCGCGAGCAGTGTCCACTCTGCTCGACTTCTACCGGTAAATATATTCTAAGCATAGCATACTACAATGGTTACCTAAACCAAGTACCGATAGGGTTTCCGATGAAAAACAGATGCAACTAGGGTTTCAATCAACTCCTAGAAACCTAATGCACATCATGTCACTTAGTGATAAAAGGAAAAACTTTAAAACAGGTTGTGCTCCGGGGCTTGCCTTGATCTCCTGTGTTAGTGATGACGACTTTTTCGGGGGTCGAAGACTCCGGATCGACAACTACCTCGTTCCCTTTGGTGTCTACATGATGCAACATGAATGAGATGAGTTATTATTAAATAAGGAAATATGGTATTTTCATCAGAGAAAAAAAATCAAGAGTTTACTCCTAAAAAGGTGGGATTCAACTATCACTTACTATTTTTGACTTCGGCTTTTAAATAAGTTGATTATTTGCTTAACACCCATGGTCTATTATGAAATTTCTAGATTCTATTAGGAGATGATTTTTATCTGATAGTGATATCGGAAAGACGATTTTTGGGTTTGGGTTGAGGTTGAACACAAGTCCCTAGATTTTATAACAATTCTAACGAGTTTCTGCTATGAGATTATTCACAGGTATGCATGGAATCTTGTAAGGTTGAATTCTAGCAAAGGTTCTAGCTCCAGAAGAGTTCTGGAACTCCAGATGTGAAGCCAAAATAGAACATTTGAGTTTTGTGTGCCATGACATACATCTGTCAGAAGTTCCAACTCTAGATGAGTTCTTGAACTCCAGATGTAAAGCAAAAACAGAACATTTGAGTTATGTGTGCCATGACATACATCTGACAGAAGTTCCAACTCCAGATGAGTTCTGCAACTCCAGATGTAAAGCGAAAATAGAACATTTGAATTCTGCTTGCTATGACACACATCTGACAGAAGTTCTAGTTCAGAAGAGTTCTGGAACTCTAGATATGAAGCAAAAACTGAATGTCTCTACTTATCTATTTAGGCATGACACACATTTGAATTAGCAGTCGTGTGTCATATGTTTCATGCGAAAGTTTCAATCAAACCCTAGCAGTCGCGAGCAGCGTCCACTCTGCTCGACTTCTACCGGTAAGTATCGCTAAGCATAGCATACTACAATGGTTACCTAAACCAAGTATCGATAGGGTTTTCTACGGAAAACAGATGTAACTAGGGTTTCAATCAACTCCTAGATACCTAATGCACAATCACGACACATAGTGATAAAAGAAAAAAAATTAAAATAGGTTGTGCACCGGGGCTTGCCTTGGTCTCTGGGGTTGGTGATGATGACCTCTTCGGGGATCGTAGACTCCGGACCGACAGCTACCTTGTTCACTTCGGTGTCTACATGATGCAACATGAACAAAATGAGTTATGATTAAATAATATAATATGATATTTTCATCATACATTACTATGGTGTTTTCATCATTACCACTTAGGGGTTTTAGGGCTAACCCTAATATTTCGACTTCAACATTTTATTTAAACATTAAACTTTTATTGAGTGTACACCTAAGAGAAACTTCATAGTTTTACCAGAAAACTATATTTAGTTGATAGTGCTCTCTAAAATAGGAATTTTAAAATTTCGTTGAGATCAAGCTGCATTTCCTAGATTTTATAAAAATTCATTTAATTTTTCTGTTAATCAAATCATGGGCTATAGTGAAACTTCAGATTCTACCAGGAGTCATTTTTAGGTGATAGAGCTCTCTAAACATGAATTTTGGAGTTTAGTTGAGGTCAAATTGGATTTTCTAAATTTTATAAAAATTCAGCAAATTTTCTGTTATTTAAACTTATAAAATCAAAAATAAATACTAAACCTTAGTGTAAAATCAAGAAATTTTATACATGCACCAGTGAGCACCAAGTCGAAATTTTTTATTAAGGGTTTAGATTTTTGGATGACTTTCATAATGTATTTTAGAAAATAACAATTTAAATTGATAGTTCGGAGTATATTTAATTACATGCATATAACTTTGTTGCTGTAAAATCCTAAGAAAATTACAGAATGTGCACACTATTATGATACACCCATGGTTGAAGGTTCAATCCTAGCATCTTTCTGGAACTATAATTCAAATTCAAAAACACAAAGGACTAATCTATTTATTGAGGATTTTCCATGAACCTTTTTGAAAAAGTGTTTCAGCAGTAAATTAGTGCATTTTACAAGGATTCCAACAAAATTTGGTTTGAAATTTTTTAGATTCTTTCTCAATTTACTAGGCATTTTACAAAATCGGCTAAATAATAGGAAACTGAAATTAAATTGGAAGAGTGGGCAGAACAGGGTAGGTGGCGGGCTGTGCTCCGGCGAGCGATTGACGATGGGCGGAGCCTCGCCGGTGGTGGGGAACAGCAAACGGAAGTCCCCTGAGTTTGCGCGCGGCACAGGGTTCCCCGGAAGCTCGACGGCGACCGGCAGAGCACGGTGGAGCATAGCGCGCGACGGAGGCGGTACAAGTGCGAACTCCGGCGAGCAATTGGCAGCGCGGCGAAACACGATTTTGCTCGGGGTTTGGTCCTAAAGCTTCTACGTGCCCTGGAGAGGACCGGCAACACCAAAACGGGGACCGAAGCTCACCGGAATGTCGTCGACGACGGTGGGCGTCGTAGCGGATGGCGGCGGCTTTGCGTTCCCGTCGAACGGGTGGACCGGAGAGGGGCTTGATGGAACAGGAGCTGCGCTAGGATGAGAGGAACACATTAGACACGGTGAGAAGCGGGGAAAATGGCCCGAAAATGGGGCTCACCGTGCGTCCTTCGGGCGGCAATGGCGGTGGCGGTGTCCGAAAGGAGGAGGAAGAGAAGTGGCGCGCTCGCTGCGGTAGGAGAGGAATGGAGAGTGGGGGAGAAGTGGGGAGGATCGGGTGTGCCTTAATGTGCCGCGAAGAGAGAGAAAGGGGAGGGGGTGTGGCAGAGCTCGTCGGTGAATGGCGAAGCGCGACGGTGGCGTGTCACGGGGAAGGAAACAGGGAGAGGGAGAGAGGGCGCCGCGCGCGGGAGGGAGAGAAGGAGGGAGGAGAGAGGAGGGGAGGATCTTGGTGGATCCTTGCCGGCATAATGGCGAGGGAAAAGTTGTGTCCGGCCGGCTCCTGCCACGGCTGCCAGCCACTGCGGCGGTTAGCCGTCGGGGCAGCGGCTGGGATTTGATTTGATTTTTTTGTATTTTATTCAAAATCCCGATCTAAATTCAGTTGAAATTAATTGCCATGTAAAAAATATTGCTAGGGTTACATAGTATTTTTGATGGATTTCGAAATGGGTATCTGAATTGTTACGTCCTAACAAATAATTTTGTTACTATGGATTCAAAGTTCCTAATTTGATTGCTTGGTAATTTAGCAAAATTTTTATGGAGCTTCATGGAGGTGTTTTGAACAATATTTCTTATTAGCTCAACTATAAATTTTGCCTCAAAGTTCAAGAATTAAATCCTAGGGTTTAAAATTGTCGATGGATTCTGTAGTGACACCTAGGGCGTCACAGTTATCACCCGCGTGAACACGGATGACCTCGCCGAGAAGGCTAGTCTTTGCCTGCGAATCGAAGAACACAAGCAAGAATGAAGTAGAAAGCAACCAAATTACAGATGAAGATGAAACTCACAAAGTTGGGGTCTCACAAACCGATGAAACGACGATGTTGTTTTTAACAGGAATAATCTAAGCAAAACCCAAACCCTAATGGTGTGGTGACGGCTGGATATAAAGGAATTAGAGACATGCAAGTCCCCTGGACACAACCCTAACGGACTCTAACTCGGTACAAGGCCAACCCAAAGTCGGTGTCACAGCACCTTGACAGATTCTAGACTGTCCAATGTTTTGACTATTCATGTGGAATCTAGAGGAATTTGGACGTGTGACCAGTTCCATTGGAAAGATAATTTCGTCCTCTTTCCATGAAGTGGTAGATCACTTAAAACGGAGTCCATATGCGACCAGGACGTCCGTTTCGGTGCAGAAGCTCCTGGACTCCGAATTGGATTCGAAGTCGACGTGTGCGCCTCCGACTTGGCTTGGACGTCCGTGGCCGACTCCAAGCTGGTATCCTGTCATTTCTCTGTCCTCTCCATGATTCCTAACCAGAATAAAATCATTAGGTAGTATCTATCCTCGAGAATACGTAATGGAGTGCTAAGGAACGAGCTCACCTCTATATTAACTTGTCGGGTGCGAGCTCTTGTGGTTGGACCTTCATGTGTAACAATGGAAGAAGCATTGTGTGTATCCATAGGTGTGATGTCCTCATCAGCCTCCAATGGTTCGATGAATGCAGGGATGTCGAGGCGGAAGGGCACAATCTCCTTGACCGGGGTGATCTCCCCGGAGAGGTTTGTTAACGGTCCTTAAGTGTCATATTTGACCGTCAAATCTCTGCATAAATAATAAAAAAGAATACGTTAAAATTAGGAATAGGTTTATTACTAACCAAGTCCACAAGTTTTGGTGAATATTTAGATGCAGGTGATTTATCCAGAATTATTGAGAGAAAAAAATAAGAAAACTATTATCCAATGAGGCATAAAGGATTTATGGGCTATTCAACGTATAAAATCTGCCCAAATACCAAAGCCCACCACGGAGACAGGATTGAAACTGTGGCACCCCAAGTGTCACTACAGAATCCACCGACAAAAATCGTAATCCCTAATAGTCAAATCTTGCACTTCGAAGCAATTTGACACTGGAAGTAATAAGAAATGTTGTTTGAAACACTCCAAAGAACCACTACGAAAGTTTTGACAAATAACAAAACACTTTTAGTAGAGTCGGGAGATTTTAACTGCCAGTATCAAAATCCTTCTTTGACAGGAAGGAATTCAAAACCGAACTCGAAATCCATCAAAAGACCTATGTAACCCTAGCAATCTTTTTAGATGACAATTAAGGTCACTCCAAAATGGAATTTTGGAGATTTATTCAAAATTTTTGGAAAAGATTTAAGCCCCTCAAAAATTCCAACAAACCTAAAAATAAGTGAAAATTCATGAATTTTTAGAAACTGAAACAGGACTCGACCCTTAAATGAAAGTTGTTCCAATTAAATCATTGAACATACCCAAAACTTTTCAAAATTTTTCAAGTTTGGGAAGTATAAATTTCACTCGAATCTAGTTTGGAATTTTGAATTAAATCAAAAAAGAAGGGGGAGATCAAATCAATTTAAGACCGCCGCGCCGCCCACCAACGGCAGTGCAGCTGCGCCGCCTTCCCCGTCGGTCGCGCCTGCGCCGTTCGCCGAGCTGTTGCCTCAGCACAAGAATCCCGCAAAGGTTCCCTCCTCTCTCTCTCTCTCCTCCCTCTCCTTCCTCTCTCTCTCCCTCGCCCGCCGCCCAATCCACGGCCACCGCTCGCCGTCCGCCTCTCCCTCCCTCTGTTTCCCAGTCGACGACGCGCGCCCAACAAGAACCCCATGACAAACCATCTCTCTCCCTCTCCAACGACGCATTGAAGCCCCACTGCCACACATCCCTCCCCCCTTTTTCTTTTCCCAGTGCGCGCGCTGAATGGCCACCATTGCCGCCGCCCAAAGGCCCGCTCGTCGGCGACCACCTTCCGGCCGCTTCCGTAGCCTTCATCCCCAACAAACTGAATCCCCATGCCATGGTGAGGCTCCTAGAGCCCTCCTTTTTCACTCTACTACGCTCCTCCGACGAGCTCGTCGCCGGAATTAGGGCGCCGCTGCAGCTCCTCGCTACCGGCCACACTCCGGTCGTCCTCGGCGGTCAAGTCCAGTACTCACGAGTAGAAGGTTACGAGCTGAGCAAGATTCCCTCACCCCAGAGCCGAGCCACCCCACCGCCGGTTCGATGGAGCTCGCCGCCGCCCTCCCCTGTTTTTGACTGCCTCTGCTTCTTTTTAAAATTCAATTTCCTATTAATTAATCAATTTGTAAAGTCTCTAATAAATCAAGGAAAAATCCAAAAATTCCAAACCAAAATTTGTTCACATCCCCATAAGACTAGCTAATTTTCTGCTGAAACACTTTTTCAAAATCATTCATGAAATTTCTTGAATAATTAGATAAAACTTTTTTGGTTTTGAATTTTAGTTGAAGTTCCAGAGAAATTCTAGGGCTAAAACGTGAACCATGAGTGCACCATGATAGTATGCATCTCCTGAAATTTTTTTGAGATTTACAACTAAAAAGTTATATACATCTCATTAAAGATACTCTAAACTGCCAATTTAAATTGTCATTTTCTGAATACATTTTGAAAGTCATCCAAAAATGAAAACCCTGAAGCAAAACTTTCGATTTGGTGCCCACAGGTGTCTACATCAAATTTCATGATTTTACTCTAGGGTTTAGTATTTATTTCTGATTTTATAATTTTGATTAACAGAAAATTTGCTGAACTTTTGTAAAATCTAAAAAATTCAACTTGCCCTCAACCAAACCCCAAAATTCATATTTCAGAGAGTACTGTCAAATGAAAATCAGCTTCTGATCGAGTATGAAGTTTCACTTGGTCCACACTCAATAGGGAGCAATGTTTTAATAAGTGTCGAAGTCGAAAATTAGGGTTAACCTATGACACCCCAGGTGTCACTTAAACAGTCATCGACAAAATGAAACCCTAAAAAGGACTTTTTTGAGTAAAACTAGCACTTGAGATAATGATCAATGTACCTAAAACACTTCCATTAACCTATAAAAAAAATTTAGTAAATTAATTTTTGAACACTTTCACCAAACAGGGACCCTCAATCCGCGGTACATGGTCATTCCCTATTCACACTCCAATCCAAAACCCTAATCGATAATTCACTCGTTTAAAAACAGAATCAACCTTGGAAATAAAAAGAAATAATGTTTACAATACTTCAAAGGAACACTACGCAAACTTTGATCAACAACAGAACACTATACCTAAGTTCGGAGAAATTCCAACTAGCAGTGTCGAAATCTCACTAATAGAAAGAAAATCCAAACCCTAACTCTTGACCATCAAAATTTCTACAGAACCCTAGCTATATTTTTACATAACAATTAAGTACACTTCAAAATAGAATTTTAGAAAATTATTCAAGATTTTTGGAAAGGATTTAGACCCCTTAAAAATTCACACAAGCTATAATTAACTTAGAAATTCAACAATTTTTAGAGACCAAATCATGACTTGAACCTTAAACGAAAAGTGCTCCAAATAAATTCCTGAGCTTGTACAATAATTTTTGAGCTCGGAAGTGTACCATTTAATTGAATTACACTCGGGCTCTGATTAAAAAAAAAATTTGCCTGTTGCCAGGCGGGCTACAGTGCCCGCCGCCCGCCCGACAAAGCGGCGGGCGGCAGGGCACTGAGCCCCGGCCGACACGGCCGACTTGACGCTGCTTTCAGCACGTCGCCCTCATTTCCGCGCCCCTCTCTCTCTCTAGCTCCCTCACTCTCTCTCTCCCCCTCACTTTTCCTTCCTCCCCCGCGGCAATTTACTCCTCACTGTGCGCCGACCGGGACACGGCGCCGCCCGAGCCGCCATGCCAGCGTGGCCGTGCTATTCCTCCCCTGCTTCCCCCATCTTCCCGCCCAAAGGTCCTTTAAATAGGCCCGAATTGCTCTTCCTTCTTTCGGTCGGCGCCGTTGCGCCATTGCTGCCGAAGCCCCCCCTCGTGGTGAGCCCTATCCTCCGGTGGACAATCCCGCGCCACACCATGTCTAACCTCTTTCTCCTTCCTTTGCGCAGCTCTCGGCCCACCAAATCCCTCCCCGGCCCCTCCATTCAACGGAAACGCGTCCACGCCGCCGTCCGCCGAGGCCCATTCCGTCGCCGGCAAGCTCGGTGAGAAATTCCTTCGATGTTGTTGGTGGCCGGTCCTCTTTGTGGTGTGTAGAGACTTTAGAGCCAAACCACGAGCAACATTGTGCCCTATTGCACCGCCGCGAGCTCGCCGGAGTTGGCAATGGCGCCGTCACCGTCGCGCGACCCGTTCTGCTAACCGCAGCCGGTCGCCGCCACACTCCAAAACCCTCTCCACCCCACGAGCTAGGCAGGAGCACCGTCCCCCGGATTTCCCACCACCAGCAGGGGCCCCGCCGCCGAGATCGCCGGACCTCCCCCGCCGCCTCCCCTGTTTCCCCAGTTCTGCCTCATTTCCAATTTTCTATTTTTTTTCCTAATGATTGCTCGATCTTGTAAAATCCCTAGAAATTTACAGGAAGATCCAAATATGCCAAACTAAAATTTGTTGGAACCCTGGTGAAAGGTACTAATTTTCTGTTAAAGCACTTTTTAACAAATGACCAAAAATTTGCAGAATTAATTAGAACAACTCTTTCAGTTTCTGAATTTTAATTTGAGTTATAGAGCAATGCTAGGGCTAACCCTTGATCCACAAGTACATCATGGTACTACACACCCTCTAGAATTGTATGTGATTTTAGGAACACGAAATGGCATCTAACCCTATTAAATAACTTCAATCTGCCTAGTTTAAAGACCATTTTCTAAAGTACATCGTAAAAGTCATTTATAAGGTTAGACCCAAAAGAAAAGTTTTAGATCTGGTGCTCAAGAATGCTCACATAAAATTTCATAATTTTATTCTAAGGTTTACTAGTGCTTTCTGATTTTATAAATTTAAAAAATAGGAAATTTGGTAAATTTTTATAAAATATAGAAAATTCATCTAGGCCCCACCCAAAGCCCAAAATGCTTATTCCAGGGAGTACTACCAACTAAAAATAATCTTGAGAAAGAATTAAAATTTTCATTTTAACCCTAGTATAATAGCCGAAGGAATTAAATAATAGTAACCGATGAAAAGTGTCGAATTAACTTAACTAGAGTTGAAGTTGATGAACATGCCAACTAAAAGTCACCTCATGAGAGTTTAATAGATTTCTTTAAACATCATTCACAGATTAAGAATTTAATTTAATCTACGGCGTCGAGTAATTAGGGTTAACCCTAATTCTGGGCGTCGCCAATCTAAACCCTAGGTTATTATCGATAATAACAATAAGTTTCTATTTCATTGAACTTATCATAATCCTACTGCATCATGTAGATTCTGACGCTCACGAAGTAGCTGCGGATCCAGTTGCCTCGACCTCCGTCGAAGAAGTCAACAACGCCGAAGAACCAGGCAAGCCCCGGTGCACAACCGTTGTTTAAATTTTTCCTTTTATGACTAAGTGTGTCTTGTTTGTGCATTAAGTACTAGGAGTTTATTAAAACTATAGTTGCATTTGTTTCCATAGGAACACCCTAACGGTAGTGGGTATAGACACCCCCTTAGTCTGCTATGCTTAGTAGGTATTGCCGGTAGAAGTCGAGCAGAGTGGACGCTGCTCGCGAAAGGATAGGTTGTTTAATGAATCTATTTTATGAGATGGGCCACACGAATGTGAATAAGTAAGAAAGATAAAAGTTTGAGGGTCAGACAGGATACACAGTAGGTCCGCGACTGGACCGGGTCCAGGGTGACCGTAGACTTGTCTGATCCGTGTGGTTCGAGACTGATCTAGTGTTGAATGTACTGGTCGTATGCTGGGTATTATGGGCCCCAGTAAACCTACGTAGCCTAGTGATTGCAACGTCGAACCTGCCCTACGGTGTCTGACTAGGAGGAGATCTGGGGTGGGCAGCGTGGGAACTCCACAGAAACCGTCTGGGACGTTGATAGAACTGGAGTGCCCGATCTTTCGGTGAGTGGAGATAATTTCGATCTGTGGAAGCTAACCCTCACGATCCGACTACGACGAGCAAGCCCGAGGCGCCAATGCAATCGCTGAACCAACTCCCGATGGTTACTAACCTTGCTGGATTGCAAGATCAGCCTGATCACGAAGATCAATCCCTGCACGCAATCGAAGAACGAGCAGGAATAAGAGGCGAGCAATCTAATCTATTACTCGAAGGTGGGGTTCTGAATACACGTCGTATGACGGCTGTAGCTAAAGCTATCAATTAAACAAAACCCAGAGAACAAAAGGGGCGCAGCCCTTGACTAAGTAAGGTGGGGGGGGGGGGAGGCGCAGCTCCCTGGTGGAGGCAAACCCTAGGGCGTCCACGTGTAGGCCTTTAGTTGGGCCGACTATTCTCCAGGCCCGTCGTTCCTTAATAGCGTCACAAAGTTGAGCTCTCTTGCCCGGGCCCGAGTGAGAGGCCCCTTATATGGAGTCGCTGCTGGGATTGAAATAGAGTCCAATGCTGTCACGGCTGGAGTTGCATCCGACTCGGTCGCAGCTTGAGGTAGAGGCGCGGCTTGATTTGGTGTAGGCGCAGGTGGAGTTGAACCCGTGTTGGAGTCGATGTCCTCATCAGACGTGTTGTCTGGTGGGATGCGGCGCTGCTAAGGCAGGCGTAGGAGGGAATTGACGTTGCAGGAGCTGGTGTGAACGGTTGCCACGTGCGAGTCTAGGACACGTACGTGTCGTACGGTCAGGTTTCCCCCTGCAGGGTATAAAATTGTTTCGAACCGCTGTCGCTCCCAGTTAGTGAGCATGCTCGTGAAACGCACCACATTTTAGTAAATAGGTTGAGACACAATGAGGATGAATTATGATTTTACTAAAGTTGTTGTTACTTCTGTTATGTTTGCTTAGTTCAGTGCGAATTAAATTTATTTTTCTAATCACTTAAACTGTACTAAAATTTGACAAGAGTAGTATAGGCTTGCGAGTCCTTTTGCAAGTATACCCACTCAAGTCAGCCAGCATGTCTAGGAGTCGGCTGTAGCCAGCCATTTTGTCGGGTAAGTCTTGCTGAGCTTCTTAGAAGCTCACGCGTTAGCATTTTGTGGTTTTCAGGCGCCGTCATGCAGGACCCAACAGGTAGCTTCCATTGGGAGGAGTCTCTCCCCGAGTTTGGGAACCTGCAGTGGGAGTTGTGCGAGTCGCCGCGGTGAAATATTGAAGTGGCTAGTAGCATGACGCCCATGGGCACGGCGCGTGCTTTTGCTTAAGTCCGAGTGTCGGAGTTGTAATCGTTCCAGTCTCCCGCTGTTATCGTTTTCAAAACTTTTACGTACTCTGAAACAATGTAAGATTCAACTTCAAATTTATGAACCAATGATGTATTAAGTTCTCTCTTCTGGTAAATTATTGCTCTTTATCCCTGCCTGTGTTGTATCGTGTGTACGCTCTCTTCGCCGAGCATTGCCCAACAGGATCTTGGCTCAACGACTGAACGGATCCGTCCCGAGACGAGGTTTTCTAGGCGGGTCGTGTCATAACCCTAACACCCTAAGCGGAATGATGAAAACATCCTATTACCTCCCTTAACTACAACTCATATTATTCGCATTGCATCATATAGACTCTGAAGCGAACGAGGTAGCTGTCAACCCGGAGTCATCAATTCCCGCAGAAGCTGTCGACACGAACCCTGGAGAACCAAGCAAGCCTCGGTGCACAACCAAGATTCAAAATTTTTTCCTTTTATAACTATGTGTTATGATTATGCATTAGGTTGTCAGGAGTTGATTGAAACCCTAATTGCATCCGTTTTCCATAGGAAACCCTATCGGTACTCGGTATAGGTATCCCCTATAGTATGCTATGCTTAGCGATACTTACCGATAGAAGTCGAGCAGAGTGGACGCTGCTCGCAACGGCTTGGGTTTGATTGAAACTTTCACATAAAACATGACATATGCTATGAATGATTAAGGAAAGATAAAACTTGAGGGTCAAACAGGGTACAAGTAGGTCGGCAACTGGTCTGGGACCAGGGTGACTATAGTCTTGTCTGATTCGTGTGGCACAACTAGGCAAGTATTGAATGTACTGATCATATGCTGGGTATATGGGGCCCAGTAAACCTACGTAGCCTAGTGATTGCAAAGTCGAACCTGCCCTACGGCGTCTGATTCGGAGGCGATCTGGGTGGGCAGTTGTGGGAACTCCACAGAAACCGTCTGGGACGTGTGTTCTGGTGGGATGCCGCACTGCTAAGGCAGGTGTAGGAGGGAATTGACTTTGTAGGATCTGGTGTGAACGGTTGCCACGTGTGGTCTGGGACACGCATGTGTTGTATGATTAGGTTTCCTCTAAAGGGTATAAAAATCATTTCGAACCCTTGTCGCTCTCAGTCTATGAGTTTACTTGATCTCTCTGGCACATACATTAGGAAGATGAGCTATGAGAATGATGATTAAGCTATGATGATGATTTATCTGTTATTCTAGTTATGATTAATTAGATCAGTGCAAACTAAAGTTACTATTCTAATTACTTAATCTGTGCTAAAACTTAACCAAGAATAGTTCAGGTAATACGAGTCCTTTTGCAAGGTAAACCTACCCTGAGTCAGCCAGCATGTCTAGGAGTCGGCTGTAGTTAGAAAATTTGATGGGTCAGTCATGTTGAGCTTCTTAGAAGCTCACGCTTTGCGAATACGTGCTTTTCAGGCACCGACATGCATACTCAGGATGAGAGCATCCAGTGGGAAGAATCTCGTCCAGAGGTCGGGAACCTCTAGTGGAAGCTTTGCGAATCGCCGCAATGAATCTTAAAGTGGCTAGTAGCATGACGCCACTAGGCATGGTTCATGCTTTTGCTTAGTCTGAGAGTCAGAGTCTGTACCTCGTCAAGTCTTCCGCTGTAATCGTGTTTTCAAAACTCTATTTCATACTCTGACATTGTTGTAAGACTTAAATTTTTAATTTATGAAACAATGATGTATTAAATTCTCTTATCTTGTAAAAAAATATTACTGTTTATCCTGTCTGTGTTGCACCATGTGTATGCTCGCTTCGCCGAGCATTGCCCAACAGGATCCTGGCGAGATGCGGGATCCGTCCCGGACTGAGTTTTCTGGGGCGAGTCCGCGTCAGCTTGGTATCAGAGCCGTGTTGGAAAATGGTATGACATTTAAAGGCATATTTTTGAAAATTGCGTGCGAGTGAGGTGCGAGCCCTATTAGATGATAGATTATCAGGTGGCAAACTAACCTAGTGCAGGAGCTAACTAAACTCAGTTTGGATTTATATTTCTGTAACAATGCACCTACACTCAAGTAAGCAAAGTAAGGTACGCCGCTCGACTGCGGTGAAAAGCCAAGAAGTCCCTGTTGCATCGGCAACAGTAACGTTCTGTACCGTGATGGCATGGAAGGAGGTATTATGTTCGTTGTAACATAGTACACCCCCTTGCCGTTTAGGGAGAAAAGCGGACCTCTACCGTACGAGGTGTGGGTTACAGACCTGTTGCGAATGCAGACCTTCACAACAGTGGTGTCTTGTGCCGTTGGTACACAAAATATGAGTATGTTCCTCACAACTTAGGTTTTGCGAAACACTCTCATACCTCCGCTGCCTGAGGTAAAGTGCAGTCTGTCGCCGCGCAGTGAAGGTTGGACACGTGATCCCCGTACGTGGCATACTCGGGGCAACCCTTATGGTAATAATATCAATAATATGGGTTGTTGTCTTTACTTTGGATATATATTGCAACTGCCTGTGATGTCATCTTCTGCAGGTACGCTAACCTTGGTATCTTAAGAAACGTGTAGCAACGTCTAACTTGAGTGCAACCTACCACCGCCTAAGCATTTATTCTTTTTACTTTTGTAAGGACGTATAGGCCGAGGCAGGATTGCATTGCATAATGAAGATTTCAAAACCAATAAAGTTACTGAATTTTTATTTATCAAATCCAGGAACCTTAAAATTTCCATCAATAATGGCTGTAACACAGTCGGAAAATAAAAAGTCAACCTGGATACCTTCCTCCCTTAGATATTGTGGGGCACCAATCGAGTTTTCATGGAACCCCTGGAAAATTTGAGCCTTTTTACAGTACTTTCCTCGATGGAAAGATTGCCTCCTTGACAGGTCAGCTTAGCCGGCAAAGCAACTTGGGCAAATTGGTTACCGCTAGACTAGCAACGTCAGTATCAATCTTGGATTACTCTTTTACGCAGATGTCACATCCCAAAAGTTTCAATCTTTTGTCCTTTTGATAATGAGCTCACTGATTCAATCATTTGATTTTGACCTTTTCCTGTTTTGAATTTGGGTCAGGGTGAAATTCGTCGTTTTCGCGAAACCCTAATCGACTTTCAAGAAGCCTTTTGTTTTCTTAATAAAACTACCCCAATGTTTTTGCATAACAATTAAATATACATTAAAAAAGAATTTTGGAAATTTTATGAAAATTTTTGGTAAAGGTTTAAACCCTTTTAAAATTCCAACAAGTTTGAACCTAATTAAAATTCACAGATCTTTAGAAGCTGATTCAGTGAACCTTCCTTTAATAAAAGTTGTTCCAAATAATTCCTTTAGCTCACACAAAAAGTTTCAAAAATTCTTGAGCTCGGGAGCTAGGGTTTTCTGTTGAATCAAGAAGGAGCTATTGAATTAATTTAAAAATCGAAATTGACAATACCCTTATGGTGAACAGTACCTCCGCAGCCAACCACCGCCGGCCGACCGCCCCGACCAATCTCCCGCGCTGCGCCATCACTCCTCAGCAGTGAATCTCTCCAAGAGATTTTTCTCCCCATTCCATCTCCTTTCTCCTCTCTCTCCCTTCCTCCCTCTCTCTGGCGCGCTCTGATTTCACCGTACGGCACGCCATCGCCCACGGCAGGAGCACCGCCTCCCGCGCCCAATTGCCGGCCGCCGCGCCTCTTCTCCAATCCGCGTGCACCACTGCTCTCTCCCTCCCTTGGCTCAGTTTCCCCTCGAGTACAAAGCCGAAGCACCAGCACCACCTCCTTTCCCTTCTTCTTTCTCTGTTCTGCCGCGCGCCACAGAACACCGCCGCCATTGCCGCCCCACCGACGCCAGCTCGCCCCGGCCACTCCCAAGCCGCGCCACCGTGCCCGGAAGATCCCCCTCGACTCCCTGTTGCTCTCTGTCCACCAAGGCCACCAGCCGTGCCCCCTGTCGCTCGGAACACCGCCGCCCCTGTTCCTCGGCCGACAACAACGCCGGCGGCCACCTCTTCCCAAAATTCGTCACCACGGTAGCTCGATTCTTCAATTCCCTCAACCGGCTTATTCCTCTCACCATGGTACACCAATTTGATAAGCTATCGGCCGCAGATCATCGCCGGTGAGGAAGGAACACCTCGCGCCACCATCGGCCGCCATTGAAGCCGCCACCGGAGCTCACCGTCGCCAACCACCGTGCTGCCTTTCCCGTGGCCTTAATCCTTTCCAAATCAGTTCTTTGGATCAAGGTGATGCTCTACGACCTTTCAATTTCCCTCCTAGCCCCCTCCTCCGGCGAGATTCTCACCGGAGCAACCGCCACTGCCTATTCCCCTGTTTCTGTTACTGTTCCATTCAATTTCTATTTTCCTTTTATTTAGCCAGAAGTTGCATAGTGTGTAGAAAATCTTGGAAAATTCTAAAAATGCTAAACCTAATTTTATTTGAATCCCTGAATAATGAGCTAATTTTCTGTTAAAGCACTTTTTCAAAAATGTCCCTGGAATTTCTTTAATAATTCAATGTATTATTTCTGTTGTTGATTTTTATTTGAAGATCCAGAAGGTTTCTAGGGTTGATTTTTGTACCATAATTTTATCTTGGCATGATTCATCTCCTGAATTCTTACTAGAATTTTTCATGAAAAATTGTGCATGCATGTTATTGATATTATCTCCAAAACCCTAGATTATTTACCTTTGTTTAAAGTACATTAGGGAAGTCGCCCAAAAGCCCAAGACCTTTAACAAAAACTTTAGTTTAGATTCTCAGTAGTAGCTCTATAAAGTTTCATGATTTTTACATGGGTGTTAGTGCATGTTTCTGATTTTATAAGTTTGGAAAACAGAACATTATTTGATTTTTAGTAAATTCATAGAAGCTCAACTTGACCCCAAACCAGAGCCAAAAGTCTTAGTTTAGAGCCTACTTTAAACTAAAAATGGTCCCATGCCTGTAACTTAACTTTGAATTTCACCGGAAAAGTCGTTACGACTTTTACGGCACCGTTACGGTATTCCCGATGTCGTAAACAGGCCACGACCATCGGAGGGCTCGTGTTCCTGCTAACGTGAGTCAAAACCACTCAAACTTAGTCTCGTAGTAACCCAAGCCACTCAGTAAAGCTAGTACATGAGATGTGTTTTGGGAATTTTTCCCGAAAGTGACATCCGTGTGCCACCCGATATTGGAACCGGGAACCCGGGAACCGGGAAAACCCGTAACCGGAATCGGTAAACTGTTTAGGTCATAACTTGAGCTGTAGAACTCCGATTAACTCCGTTCTTTTTACATTGTGCTCATAGACTCAGTAGCTACCTCTCTGCATCATATCGCATCATTTGTGCATCATGGCATCATGGCATGCATCTCATATCGACGCGTTTTTGCTTTATAGAATACGATCCGCCAGAGAGTGACGCGGGTGCTGCTACGGGAGAAGCACCAGAGGTTGATCCAGCTGCTGGGGAAGTCAACACCGCTGCTGTTGAAGGCAAGCACCTCATATTGCTACCCTAAGTAATTTACTTATTTATGAAATGACTGCTTATGTCTAGGGTTTGCATTAAGTCGGGCATAGTGATAAAATCGGGAACACCTATTATTGCTGCATGTACCCCTCCTTGCTATTGCTTACGTCACCTTGACAAACTGGGTAGAGTGTCTTTATTCGAGTCACGAAATGCTTAGCCCTGCTTAGATAACACGGTAGAAGTCGAGTGGTAAGTCCCACTCGCACGTATAGGAACCACCTTGATTACTTATGGACTTGTGACGAGTTCATATGTTGGTAAAAGCTGAAAAGTGTTCAAAGCTGAAATCTGGACGGTGGGATAGGAGTGCAGCAAGACATGGAGGTCTTGTGTGCCGTAGGCCCCGTCTGGGTTGACCTAGGACCCAACCGTGTTATTCTTGGCCTGAGCACTTTCCGTTCATACCACATGTCCGATATAATGGTAAGACAAGCTGAGTATCTCACTGCGTACCAACGTTTGGCCGATGACTGCACGGTGTGTGTAACGAGGGATTCATGGGTGCCTGCGAGGCCGTGACACTCGACGAGGGACTCACGTGTGCCTGCGAGGCCGTGGTACTCGGCACCGTGTGGATTTTCCAACCGTGTGGGCACGAGTGTGAAAAAGGTTGACATGAGTACCCCCTTGTGTAACTTTAGCGGGTTGCATGAGCCGTATGGTCCTCAGTCGTGTGGGTACAGTTGGACTCCCCTGCAGGGTGTAAAATCGGTTCGAATCCGCCGCGGTCTCGGTTATGATCAAGCTCAGTGTCCTTTGGATAATATCGTAGAGTTGTCACATAACATGATGGGAACTGGGATGTTGTTGATGAAATTGGGATATGGTTATTGGTATCCATGGTTCGGATGGAACATGGATGATGGCATATACATGGTTTATGGTTACATGGTACTTAGGGATTGAGTTTTTAGTAGTTGTTCATGCCCGCAGAGTCTTTTACTTTATGCTTATTCACATATGCTTAGTTTCTGCTTTAAGCAATCGAGTCCGTTCCTATACCTTATTTACCTTGCTACAGCCTCATTGCATTATCCTTGGAGTCGGGAACTAATTCCCATAAGAGGGTAAGACTTGCGAGTACCTTCGTACTCAACGTTTGTTGTTTAAGTTTTTGCAGGTGAGGATGAGTTGGTCTTCGGCTACTTTGTCCCCGCCGATGCCGGCGAGGGCGAGGCGTAGTCAAGACGTTCGAGTGACCGTGATTTGCGATGTTCGTGTGCTGGGCATCGCAATCCTTTGCTGTTTTCTCATTGCAACCGCTGCGACTATCGTTTTCCTTAGAATTGCTTCCGCTCTTTGATTTATTAGTTTCAAGACTTATAATGAACCTTGTGTAAGAATATTTTTAAATTAATGTTATTCATTAATGTGACCTATGTGATGTATCACCCGTGACGTTGCCGACGTGCTTGGATCTTGGGCATTGCTTGAGAAGCATGTCGGGGGACTGCCGGGTTTATATTCTTTTTCATCGGGTTGAGTTCTCGCATACCATGCGTGGGCCGCGAGTCAACTTGGTAAACTTGAATATAAATTGGTCGGATCTCTCACAAGCGCTGGTATCAGAGCCAAGGTTCACAAAAATACACCCTAAAATTTTGCTTAGCAACACGGGGTGGGTAGTTGTGTCTTAAAATTACTAAATTCAACTAAAAGTTGTAGCAGTAGTTGCTGTTTTTAGGTCCTCACCTTTCTTAACTTGTTTTAGTTTTTTTTTAGAACTAGGAATACACCCTGCATTGCTGCCCTCCTTGATAGATGGGTCGTTAGAATAGTTTAGCGGGTCTTGGCAGCCACCCATTTGTGTTAGGGCGCGTGTTTTGTCTAAACCCCTCCTTTCCTCTTCAAAATCGCCCATGTTAACGTTGTGTGTTTATTTTCAGTAGTGTCGTTGTGCTTGGGAAGAGTGTTTTATGCATCCATGTGAGAATCGTTAGTACGGAGCATGTTTGCATATCATTGCATGCATCGATCATCTCTTTGCTTGGTTTTGAGTTGCAAATTGCTAGTTGGGTTTTGATCGTCTTTTGTTGACTGGTTTTTAACAACAAAATGAACAAGTTTTGTTTCGTCGTTGAAATGACTTGTTTAACTTTCAAAACTTTTGTCGTTGTTTTGAGTTTCGTGTTCGAGTTTAGTGAGCTCATCCAATCTGAACATCGGTGTATGTTGGTCAATACACCATGTCTGTCATCTCGTAGCATCCATTGCTGCCTTCATATCATCGATAGCATTCCCAGCAACCCGTATTTTCCCTGTCTATGACACGTCCTTGTTGTCATAGCATGGCATCGTCTGGTTGTCTATTCTTCCGGTCGCTAACCGTGGTTTTGGCGACAGGATGAATACCCGAAGCCGCACTCGTGAGGCCGGTGAAACCTCCGGGCTGCTGAAGGCCAAGGACGCCAGACCACACCACCACCGCCACCACCAGCCCCTACCATGGCTGAAGTGCTCATGCAAATCGAGCACAATCGGTGGGAGCACTCTGAGTATCTCCGTATCATCGCTGAGGGCATCAGTCAGCATGGCGCGGAGCGCAACGCTGCTCGTGAGGATGACTTCTCTGACTTTCGCCGCACCGAGCCGCCTGTCTTCACTCGGGCCAAGGACCCCCTTGACGCTGACCATTGGCTTCGCACCATTGAGCAGAAGCTCGATCTACTCCGGTGCGGAGAGCATCAGAAGGTTCTTTTTGCTGCCCATCAGCTGCAGAACGAAGCCGGTGCATGGTGGGATACCTACCGTGCCACCCAGCCCGACAACCACCGTTACACGTGGCAAGAGTTCCGTACTGCCTTCCGTGCCTTTCACATCCCGGATGGTGTGATGGAAATCAAGAGGCTGGAGTTCCTTGCCCTCAGGCAAGGCAATCGTTCGGTGATGGAGTATGTGCACCAATTCAACTACCTTGCACAGTACGCTCGCACCCAAGTGGCAACCGACGCGAGCAAGAGGGGCTATTTCTACAATGGTCTTTCTGAGGAGATGCAGGACAAGTTGTCTATCATCATTTCAGAGGTCGGCAGTTTTAACCAGCTCGTGGATCGTGCCATAGTTGCCGAGGACAAGATGAACAAGCTTGCAGCCAAGAACCGCAAGCGTGCTGCCCCACCGCCTCAGAATGGGAACCCACAGCGTCCTCGCACGGGCTCAGCTCCACCGCAGCCCATGTGGATGGTACGTCGTGCTCCTCCTGCTGCTGGACAAGCTCCCAGGCCGCCTATGGGACAAGCTGGAAATCAAGCTGTTGGTCCGTGCTTCAACTGTGGCCAGCGCGGTCACCTTTCCCGTGGCTGTCCGTATCCAAGGCGTGGAGCGGGGGCTGCTGCTCCAAACCAGCCACCGCGCCCACCTATTGCTGCTCCACCACAGCAAGGCAACAAGCCCCAAGTTCCCAAGCGTGGCCGTGTCAACTACACGACCGCCGCGGATGTGCCTGAAGGTGCCGACGTGCTCGTTGGTACGTTATCCGTTGACTCTCGTCCTACCAAAGTTCTTTTTGATTCTGGTGCATCTCATTCCTTTATTAGACGAGAGTACGCTACCCAATATAACTTAAAGATATTCCCTACCCGTACACCTTATCTCATAGAATCCCCCGGAGCCAAAATCCACGTAGACTCCATGGTTCCGACATCGTTGACCCCAGTCAGCGGTGTTACCTTTCAAGCCAATCTCTTACTCCTAGATTTTCAGGGGTTAGATATTATTCTCGGGATGAATTGGATGATTTCTCATGATGCCGTCATCCACGTGGCTTCCAGAGTTGTTTCTCTGAAAGGCCCAACCGGCGATCGTTTTGCGCTACACCTTGAGGGTGGTGATTCCGGGTTGTACCATTTGAAAGGTGCGACTAGTTCTGAGTTTTCCTCTATCCCCGTTGTGTGCGAATATCCGGATGTTTTCCCTGATGATTTGCCGGGTATGCCGCCCGACCGGGCTATTGAGTTTGCCATCGAACTCGAACCAGGAACAGCTCCAATTTCGAAATGACCGTATCCAATGTCTTCTGAGGAGTTGGCTGAAATGAAGAAACAATTGATAGATCTCCTCGATAAGGGCTTTATTCGTCCAAGTTCTTCTCCTTGGGTTTGTCCCGCTATCTTCGTGAAGAAGAAAGATGGCACATTGCGCATGTGTGTCGATTATCGTCCCTTGAACGCCGTTACCATCAAAAACAAATATCCACTTGCGCGGATCGATATCCTTTTTGATCAGCTTTCTGGCGCTCGTTGTTTCTCCAAAATTGATTTAAGGCTGGGCTACCATCAAATAAAGATCAGAGAAGAGGATATTCTGAAAACCGCCTTTTCTACTCGTTACGGCTTGTACGAGTACCTTGTCATGTCCTTTGGTCTCACCAATGCCCCTGCCTACTTCATGTACTTGATGAACTCATTTTCATGGAGGAACTCGATGTATGTGTGGTGATCTTCATTGATGATATCCTTGTGTTCTCCAAGACGGAAGCAGATCATGCTGTTCACCTCCGAATTGTATTCGGGAAGCTTCGTGAACACCGTCTTTATGCCAAATTCAGCAAGTGCGAATTCTGGCTGCACGAAGTTGCTTTTCTTGGGCACGTCATTTCTGAAAATGGTGTTGCCGTAGATCCCACCAAGGTGCAAGAAGTGCTTGATTGGTCTCCACCAACCAATGTGAAGGAAATCCGCAGTTTCCTTGGACTTGCGGGTTACTACCGTCGGTTTATCAAGGATTTCTCCAAGATTGCCAAGCCAATGACTAGGTTGCTGTGCAAAGGAGAGAAATTTCTTTGGTCCTCGAATTGCGAGCAAGCTTTCCAGACATTGAAGACATTGCTTACCACAGCGCCCGTTCTTGCGCAACCCGACATCCACAAGAGCTTTGACGTCTATTGCGACGCTTCTCGTGTTGGACTCGGATGTGTGCTTATGCAAGACGGGAGAGTCATTGCTTATGCTTCTCGCCAATTGAGGTCACATGAGGAGAATTATCCTACTCATGATCTTGAGCTTGCCGCCGTTGTTCATGCTTTGAAAATCTGGCGACACTATCTCCTTGGCAAGACTTGCAATATCTATACCGACCACAAGAGCCTCAAATACGTATTCACCCAAGCTGATTTGAATATGAGGCAAAGAAGATGGCTTGAGTTGATCAAGGACTACAAGCTAGAGGTGCATTATCACCCAGGCAAGGCTAATGTTGTGGCTGACGCGTTGAGTCGCAAAAGCCGTTGCAACTGCCTAATTGGGAAGACCCGAAATCGCTCCCTATGTGAGGATTTTCGGAAGCTTGGTCTACAAATGGTGGAAGAAGGTTTCCTTGCCAACCTTGAAATAAAATCCACACTTTTGGATCAGATCAAGGAAGCCCAGAAAAATGACAAAGGAATGGCTCGTATCCGGGAGAAAATAAAATCGGGTAAAGCCAGATGTTTTTCTCTCGATGAGCAAGACGTGTTATGGTTTGGAAAACGTCTTGTGGTGCCAAAAGTCGATGAGCTGAAGATGAAAGTTCTCAATGAAGCTCATGATTCCTTGCTATCCATACACCCCGGGAGCACAAAGATGTACCAAGACTTAAAGACCAAATTCTGTGTCGCAACCCCGTCCGATAAAATCGTACGGTTGCTCATCCAGGATCATTCAGGGGTGCCGCTTGCCGAAACAAGTGACTTTACAGTACAATAATTAACAAGGACTCGCATAAATGACTTAAAGATACATTAATTCTGGTTATGTTACAACTGATTTCAGAAATTTTGGAAGTGCGGAAACGTAGTTTTGATAACAAACACGTGGATTTCAGCGGAAGCAAAAGTCTAACACTCGGCGCCTCGATCAAACACCCCAGCCCGATGGTGTTTAATCTCCCCGGGAGGGAGAAGCGGGGACCCACTCGAAGGTCCACTCCGAGGGCGTCTCCTCTTCCCAACCACCCTGGCTAAAGTTAGCACTAATACCTGCAAAACAACAATCAACAAACCGTGAGCGGCTGACGCTCAGCAAGACTTACCCGTCAATAGGCCTTCTAAGGCCGACTCCTAAAATGCTGGAATATTGGTGGCAGCTGGTGGGTATTTGCAAAAGACAGCACTACTAATGGTTTTTCAGTATTTTAGCCAAGTTATCAGAATAGCTAATGTAATTTTACTAAGTGTGACAGCAACTAAGCAAACAAGTGCAATACAACAGTTCTGAAATTTATTCTCAAACCTCCAATCACAATTCCTGCTATCACATTTTATAGTGTCGCCACGGCAGAAAGGAGCAAGTGGTACTCAATACCGCGAGGGACGGCAATTATAATTGATTTTACATCCTGCAGGAGAAACCCGAATAACACGACACGTGCGCACTCCACGAGTCGCACGTGGCCACCTTTCACTGCATCGCGACCGTGTCGGTCCGACTGCCATCTCTCCAAGGACATGGTCCTCCAGGCAACGTCCTGCGTCCCTGTACGGCCCCAAGCCTTTCCCACTAACACATACCCAAGAAACAAAAATGCGGAATCATCCACCATAACGGTCCATTCACCCGGAAAAAGAGATGGCTGGTCGTCCAATCACTGCGCAATGAGCTACGTCGGTTTCCTGGGTCCCATATGCCAGTATGTATTCGGTACACAACTCAAACTTGACCAATGCAACCGCACCCGACACCATGCTCAAATTTTATTCACACAATGTTGGGTCCTAACTTTCTCAAATACTCCTATAAATAATCCCCTGAGTGGTCTCCATACCACTCAAATCCCTTCGTGGCCCTATTAGTAAGCATAGCGCTAACGTACTGGCTCTAACAGAACAACCCGTAGGAGATCCTACAAGTCATGCAACTAAGTTTTCACACAAGCCTCGAAACTTAATGCACAACAAAAAAAACTACATACACAGTGGGAAAGTAAAACTTTAAACATAGGTATGCACCGGGGCTTGCCTCGGTTCGAGGAGAAGTTAGCACAGTCGATGACAGGGTCGGCAGCAGGGAAATCCTCCTCAGCCTCGGTGGCCGTCTGCAGCTCGGTTCCTATATGAAGATGCAAGGTAACTTAGTTTACACAGGGATCCAATGTTGGTGGTGGTAACTTGTATTAACAGAGAAGTGAAGGTGCATGGATTTCTTTATAACAAATTTAGTGTGTTAGTTTCGGTAAACGGGATTTAGCTAGACTGGTCGGACGGCAAGGATTTACCAGAGGGGCTGACGGTAAGAACGAACGACAACGGAGACCGGTCGTCGGAAAAAGAGATGCTGACGCGCCGCTACTTCTGCAATAATGCGGAAGAATAGGGCGGCGGTTAGAGACGATAACGGCTGATGAGGGAACCGACGGCAGGGCATGGGTTACCGAGCTCACCTGAGCGCGAGAAAAACTTGCTCTGCTTTCGGCCCTGCGGAGCTCTTCGGCAGAGATGGCGGAAGGCAGAGGAGACGAGAGCACAGAGACGAGCGCACAGAAAAGCAAATGAGTGCGCACGAGTGAAACGTTTGGTCTCTGGAAAATATCAGTCTCCGTTCCTTTTGTCTCTCCAGGACGACGCAAGTTGGCACGGCGGCAGCGTACTGCAGCGCATGGGCGCCGGGCGTGCGCGTCCCATCACGAAGACTTCCGGCGCGGTGGCAGCACTGCTGTGTACGGCCAGGCGCTTTTACGGTTGGGAAGATGACCGGCAGCATTAAAGGCGTGGCCGTTTCGAGCTCGGTCCGACGAGTTGGTCCGACCTCGGGGTCGAGCGAGGCGGAGCGAAAAGCGGCTTGTCCGACCTCGGGGTCGAGCGAGGCGGAGCGAAATGTCCGACCTCGGGGTCGAGCGAGGCGGAGCGAAATGTCCGACCTCGGGGTCGAGCGAGGCGGAGAGTGCTGACGAAGGATCGGACGAGGCGGAAATAATGTCCGACCACTGGGGTCGGGGTCGGGCGAATCGTAAAAATACTCCGACCTCAGGGTCGGAGGTCGGGCGAAACGGACTCACAAAGACGGGGTCGGGAAGGCATGGAAAGGAACAGAGAAGCGGCACCCGGGTGGAGCAGGGACTCGGGCGGCGGCTTGCATGACCCGGGGAGAACAGAGGAAAAACTGGGCGGCGCGACGGTGGAGAGCGGGGGTGGTTCCGGCAGCGCTAGCGAGAGTAGGCTCGGCAAGACGGCTACGGCGAGCAGCGACGGCGGCAAAGCAGCCGCACGGCAACAGCGCGACGCAGCAGGGCAAAGGCCGGTCGGGTCAATTCTGCATCGGCAGAGAGGAAAAGAGAAACAAGAAAGAAAACGAAGATTGGATTTCAAATTAGATTTTGAATTTAAGTTCCTTTTGATTAGATCCTATGATTTCATTACTTAGGGTTTTGAGATTTTTATTGAACACAATTAAGTCTTCATTGACAAAAGATTTAACGAGAATTTAGTTCGGGATGTTACATTCTGGTGGACTCGCATGAAGCGGGAAATTGCTCAATACGTCTCCAAATGTGACGTATGTCAGCGGGTGAAAGCTATCCACTTAAAACCCGCGGGCACGCTGCAACCATTGCCTATTCCATCATGGAAATGGGAGATATTGGCATGGATTTCATTGTTGGTTTGCCTAGAACTTCGGGTGGTTATGATTCCATTTGGGTGATTGTTGACCGCTTGACAAAGTCTGCACATTTCCTTCCAGTCAAGACCACGTATTCTTTCAAGGAGTATGCCGAGTTATACCTCACTCGCATCGTGTGTCTTCATGGTGTTCCTAAGACAATAATTTCAGACCGAGGCACCTAGTTCGTCTCTCGGTTTTGGAAAAGTCTTCATCAAGCATTGGACACCAAGCTTATTCATAGTTCGGCTTACCACCCGCGAACGGGAGGACAAACCGAACGGGTTAATCAAATCCTTGAGGACATGTTGAGAGCTTGTGTGCTAACCTACGGCAAAAGATGGGAACTTTGCTTACCTTTCGCGGAGTTCTCTTACAACAATAGCTACCAAGCTAGCCTCCAAATGTCCCCATTTGAAGCACTCTATGGGAGAAGTTGTAGAACCCCATTGAACTGGTCTGAATCCGGGGAACGACCTTTCTTCGGTCCTGATTTGGTTCGCGATGCTGAAGCTCAAGTGCGCCAAATCCAGGAACATCTCCGAGTTGCTCAATCTCGCCAGAAGAGCTACACCGATCGTCGTCGGGTAGAACTTTTCTTCAAAGTTGGAGACTATGTTTACCTCAAAGTTTCACCACTCCGAGGCACAAGAAGATTCCAGGTGAAAGGGAAGTTAGCCCCACGCTACATTGGTCCCTTCAAAATCCTTGCAAGACGTGGTAACGTGGCATATGAGCTAGAGTTGCCATCCTCTCTTGGTAACGTCTACAACGTCTTCCAAATCTCGCAATTGAAGAAGTGTCTCCGTGTCCCGACTGAGGCTATCTCCATGGAGCATGTCGAAGTCCGACCCGACCTCTCTTATGTGGAGTATCCTCTACGCATCCTTGCGCGTTCGGAACACAAATTGCGCAATCGTGCAATCCCGATGGTGAAAGTGCATTGGAGCAGACACACAGAAGAAGAAGCAACATGGGAACGTGAGGACAAAATGCGGGGAGGACTACCTGGAGCTTTTCACAGAGCCGTAAGTCCCCTCGTTGTTTTCTTCACATTCGCTTCTTAGCATTCCTTATCATTGATATTCCTTTCGCCACCCTACTTAAACTTTTAATCTCGGGACGAGATTCTTTTAAGGGGGGGTGGTCTGTCACATCCCAAAAGTTTCAATCTTTTGTCCTTTTGATAATGAGCTCACTGATTCAATCATTTGATTTTGACCTTTTCCTGTTTTGAATTTGGGTCAGGGTGAAATTCGTCGTTTTCGCGAAACCCTAATCGACTTTCAAGAAGCCTTTTGTTTTATTAATAAAACTACCCCAATGTTTTTGCATAACAATTAACTATACATTAAAATAGAATTTTGGAGATTTTATGAAAATTTTTGGTAAAGGTTTAAACCCTTTTAAAATTCCAAAAATTTGAACCTAATTAAAAATTCACAGATCTTTAGAAGCTGATTCAGTGAACCTTCCTTTAATAAAAGTTGTTCCAAATAATTCCTTTAGCTCACACAAAAAGTTTCAAAAATTCTTGAGCTCGGGACCTAGGGTTTTCTGTTGAATCAAGAAGGAGCTATTCAATTAATTTAAAAATCGAAATTGACAATACCCTTACGGTGAACAGTACCTCCACAGCCAACCACCGCCGGCCGACCGCCCCGACCAATCTCCCGCGCTGCGCCATCACTCCTCCTCAGCAGTGAATCTCTCCAAGAGATTTTTGTCCCCATTTCCATCTCCTTTCTCCTCTCTCTCCCTTCCTCCCTCTCTCTAGCGCGCTCTGATTTCACCGTACGGCACGCCATCGCCCACGGCAGGAGCACCGCCTCCCGCGCCCAATTGCCGGCCGCCGCGCCTCTTCTCCAATCCGCGTGCACCACTGCTCTCTCCCTCCCTTGGCTCAGTTTCCCCTCGAGTACAAAGCCGAAGCACCAGCACCACCTCCTTTCCCTTCTTCTTTCTCTGTTCTGCCGCGCGCCACAGAACACCGCCGCCATTGCCGCCCCACCGACGCCAGCTCGCCCCGGCCACTCCCAAGCCGCGCCACCGTGCCCGGAAGATCCCCCTCGACTCCCTGTTGCTCTCCGTCCACCAAGGCCACCAGCCGTGCCCCCTGTCGCTCGGAACACCGCCGCCCCTGTTCCTCGGCCGACAACAACGCCGGCGGCCACCTCTTCCCAAAATTCGTCACCACGGTAGCTCGATTCTTCAATTCCCTCAACCGGCTTATTCCTCTCACCATGGTACACCAATTTGATAAGCTATCGGCCGCAGATCATCACCGGTGAGGAAGGAACACCTCGCGCCACCATCGGCCGCCATTGAAGCCGCCACCGGAGCTCACCGTCGCCAACCACCCTGCTGCCTTTCCCGTGGCCTTAATCCTTTCCAAATCAGTTCTTTGGATCAAGGTGATGCTCTACGACCTTTCAATTTCCCTCCTAGCCCCCTCCTCCGGCGAGATTCTCACCGGAGCAACCGCCACTGCCTATTCCCCTGTTTCTGTTACTGTTCCATTCAATTTTCTATTTTCCTTTTATTTAGCCAGAAGTTTCATAGTGTGTAGAAAATCTTGGAAAATTCTAAAAATGCTAAACCTAATTTTATTTGAATCCCTGAATAATGTGCTAATTTTCTGTTAAAGCACTTTTTCAAAAATGTCCCGGGAATTTCTTTAATAATTCAATGTATTATTTCTGTTGTTGATTTTTATTTGAAGATCCAGAAGGTTTCTAGGGTTGATTTTTGTACCATAATTTTATCTTGGCATGATTCATCTCCTGAATTCTTACTAGAATTTTTCATGAAAAATTGTGCATGCATGTTATTGATATTATCTCCAAAACCCTAGATTATTTACCTTTGTTTAAAGTACATTAGGGAAGTCGCCCAAAAGCCCAAGACCTTTAACAAAAATTTTAGCTTAGATTCTCAGTAGTAGCTCTATAAAGTTTCATGATTTTTACATGGGTGTTAGTGCATGTTTCTGATTTTATAAGTTTGGAAAACAGAACATTATTTGATTTTTAGTAAATTCATAGAAGCTCAACTTGACCCCAAACCAGAGCCAAAAGTCTTAGTTTAGAGCCTACTTTAAACTAAAAATGGTCCCATACCTGTAACTTAACTTTGAATTTCACCGGAAAAGTCGTTACGACTTTTACGGCACCGTTACGGTATTCCCGATGTCGTAAACAGGCCACGACCATCGGAGGGCTCGTGTTCCTGCTAACGTGAGTCAAAACCACTCAAACTTAGTCTCGTAGTAACCCAAGCCACTCAGTGAAGCTAGTACATGAGATGTGTTTTGGGAATTTTTCCCGAAAGTGACATCCATGTGCCACCCGATATCCGAACCGGGAACCCGGGAACCGGGAAAACCCGTAACCGGAATCGGTAAAACTGTTTAGGTCATAACTTGAGCTGTAGAACTCCGATTAACTCCGTTCTTTTTGCATTGTGCTCATAGACTCAGTAGCTACCTCTCTGCATCATATCGTATCATTTGTGCATCATGGCATCATGGCATGCATCTCATATCGACGCGTTTTTGCTTTACAGAATACGATCCGCCAGAGAGTGACGCGGGTGCTGCTACGGGAGAAGCACCAGAGGTTGATCCAGCTGCTGGGGAAGTCAACACCGCTGCTGTTGAAGGCAAGCACCTCATATTGCTACCCTAAGTAATTTACTTAATTATGAAATGACTGCTTACGTCTAGGGTTTGCATTAAGTCGGGCATAGTGATAAAATCGGGGACACTTATTATTGCTGCATGTACTGCTCCTTGTTATTGCTTACGTCACCTTGACAAACTGGGTAGAGTGTCTTTATTCGAGTCACGAAATGCTTAGCCCTGCTTAGATAACACGGTAGAAGTCGAGTGGTAAGTCCCACTCGCACGTATAGGAACCACCTTGATTACTTATGGACTTGTGACGAGTTCATATGTTGGTAAAAGCTGAAAAGTGTTCAAAGCTGAAATCTGGACGGTGGGATAGGAGTGCAGCAAGACATGGAGGTCTTGTGTGCCGTAGGCCCCGTCTGGGTTGACCTAGGACCCGGCCGTGTTATTCTTGGCCTGAGCACTTTCCTTTCATACCACATGTCCGATATAATGGTAAGACAAGCTGAGTATCTCACTGCGTACCAACGTTTGGCCGATGACTGCACGGTGTGTGTAACGAGGGAGTCATGGGTGCCTGCGAGGCCGTGACACTCGACGAGGGACTCACGTGTGCCTGCGAGGCCGTGGTACTCGGCACCGTGTGGATTTTCCAACCGTGTGGGCATGAGTGTGAAAAAGGTTGACATGAGTACCCCCTTGTGTAACTTTAGCGGGTTGCATGAGCCGTATGGTCCTCAGTCGTGTGGGTACAGTTGGACTCCCCTGCAGGGTGTAAAATCGGTTCGAATCCGCCGCGGTCTCGGTTATGATCAAGCTCAGTGTCCTTTGGATAATATCGTAGAGTTGTCACATAACATGATGGGAATTGGGATGTTGTTGATGAAATTGGGATATGGTTATTGGTATCCATGGTTCGGATGGAACATGGATGATGGCATATACATGGTTTATGGTTACATGGTACTTAGGGATTGAGTTTTTAGTAGTTGTTCATGCCCGCAGAGTCTTTTAATTTATGCTTATTCACATATGCTTAGTTTCTGCTTTAAGCAATCGAGTCCGTTCCTATACCTTATTTACCTTGCTACAGCCTCATTGCATTATCCTTGGAGTCGGGAACTAATTCCCATAACAGAGTAAGACTTGCGAGTACCTTCGTACTCAACGTTTGTTGTTTAAGTTTTTGCAGGTGAGGATGAGTTGGTCTTCGGCTACTTTGTCCCCGCCGATGCCGGCGAGGGCGAGGTGTAGTCAAGACGTTCGAGTGACCGTGATTTGCGATGTTCGTGGGCTGGGCATCGCAATCCTTTGCTGTTTTCTCATTGCAACCGCTGCGACTATCGTTTTCCTTAGAATTGCTTCCGCTCTTTGATTTATTAGTTTCAAGACTTATAATGAACCTTGTGTAAGAATATTTTTAAATTAATGTTATTCATTAATGTGACCTATGTGATGTATCACCTGTGACGTTGCCGACGTGCTTGGATCTTGGGCATTGCTTGAGAAGCATGTCGGGGGACTGCCGGGTTTATATTCTCTTTCATCGGGTTGAGTTCTCGCATACCATGCGTGGGCCGCGAGTCAACTTGGTAAACTTGAATATAAATTGGTCTGGTCTTTCACAGCAGAGATGAGAATATTTTACGTATTGGAAGATTTTGCATGTGTTGAACTATTTGTCAACATGTGCCTTCTGATTACTAAAAATATTTCCCATCTCTGTGTTGCAGATGTCGGACTACATGATCGAGCAGGGAACCATAGAGTTTGGTATTGAGTACTTCACCCCTACCCACGTCACCAAGGAATCGGGATGCAGGGGATTTGTGAAGATCCTCCGCCAGACCTTGCAGACGCTGGGTTATGTAGAGACTCCTTGGTTTCAGATCCGGGAGTTTAGGCACTATGACCTACCGCGCTGCTCAGCCACAGTTACGCTGCCCACTCACCCTCGTCAAGCCAATGGAGAGACTTGGACCCTCACCACATTTGGTTCGGACAAGACTGAGGCAATCGAGTCAGCAGCTCATCAGGCGCTAGGCTTTGCGAGAGACACATAAGGAATCTGGCAGACTAGCCAGCGGCGATGTTCCCGATACAGGACCAGGTCGACAGTATCTAGCGCCGCAATGTCAAGAACGCCCAGGTCAAGACCCTCAAGGGGGAGACAGACCACGTGACTCCGTTGTTCATGCTGAGCTTGGCAATGCTCAACTTGCATGAGGACACCGTTCTCACTGCTTAGTTGGACCGCCAGGCTCTGGGACAGGCTCACGAGGAGATAGCCCAACTCCAGGAGAAGGTTAAGAGCTTGGAGAGCAGGAACAATGGGCTGCGTGCTCGTTGCGACGCCCGAGCTACGCGCATTTCTGAGTTGGAGGCAGTCTTCGAAATCAAGACAGCTCAGATTCATGCCCAGGAAAATGACTGCAACATTATGTTGCAGCACATACATCAGCTGGAGTTTCTGTGGAGTGAGGCCATGCGATGGCTGAGAACCTCATTCATGAGAACCATCATCTGCAGCATCAGATTGACGGACTCCTAGAGGCACAGCAGCCGCCTCCCGTGAACGACGATGCCCCTAAGTCGGAAGTATCGGATCCCGATGCTTCAGACCCAGAACCCGAGGAGGAGTAGAGCAGAGATGATTTCACAAAAATCAAGTTATCTAGATGTTCGCTTAAGGAGTGAGTTGTGCTTGTCATGGTATTTAGTGTTGTGTTCTCGTGGGTCCACCGTAGTAGCGGTGTAACCTTGTGGATGTAAGAAGGGGTGGTTTGACAGTCTAGAGAGTTTATGGAACTAATGTACTATCATTATTTTGCGAATGAATGAAGCTTGGTTTTATGAGTTATCTGTGCCATCCATTATGACATTATTTTGCATATGTCGAGATATAATCATGGAATGAACTGCACTAATGGGGACCCTTTCCACTTTTCAGCATGGTGAACACTAGAGGTGGACGTTAGGACGCTGAAAGCTCCAACCCGCCACCCCCGCTAGCTGAGCCCACGTTGGCTGCAGCTATGGCGGCCATGCTACGAAGCAGCCAACAAACTCAGGAAATGCTCCGGGCAATACTAGAGAATGCTGGCACAAATCGAGGCGCCAGGAACCAAAACCAGGACAGCACTTATGCTGACTTCCTGGCGACGCATCTCCCGGAATTCAAAGATGCCCGGGAACCAATGGAAGCAGATGACTGGCTTCGCACGATCGAGGCCAAATTTGGGCTGCTCCGTTGCACGGAGCGCCAGAAAACCCTCTTTGCTGCCCAGATGCTCTAGGGGCATGCCGGTGCTTGGTGGGCTAACGACCGAGCCACCCTCCCGCCAAACACCCCGGTGCCATGGACGCGGTTCCGGAAAGCGTTCCGCGCCCATCACATCCCCGCAGGGCTGATGCAAAGGAAGGCCAAGGAGTTCACGGCCTTAACCCAGGGCAACCGCTCGGTGCACGAGTACTCCCGCATCTTCAACCAACTTGCTCTATATGCTCCAGAGCAGGTTGACACGGATGCAAAACGGAAACACTGTTTCATGGAAGGGCTGAACATTCCACTCCAGGGTCGCTTGGCCCTGAATCAAGGGGGTTCATTCAATGAGTTCGTGAGCAACGCTCTCATCGCCGAAGAATACCTGGAGAAAGAGCAACGGGAGAAGAGGCGAGTCAGCGGTGGGCCATCGAATGCTCCACCACCGAAGTACCGTTTGGTGTACGCACCGGATGGTAGGAGATGTAGAGCGACCCCGCCGCAGGCTCCATCGTTCCGTCCTCCGCAGCAGTCGTACCGGCCCCCATAGAGTTAGCCACAGTTTGGCTACCGTGCACCACCCCCACCGCAAAGGAACCAGGGTGTCCGCCCACCTCAGCAGGGCGCCTGTCCTAGACCAGGAAACCCGTGCTTCACATGCGGGCAACCGGGACGTTTCGCTCGTGAGTGTCCCTCGAACCAGCAGACCGGAGGCAACCGGCAGGCCAACCAATGGCAGGGCCAACAGGGGGCCAGAAGAACCACAGGACCGGTAGGGTGAACTACACCACGACCGAAGAAATAGCTGAAGGAGAGCCTGTGCTGGCGGGTACGTTCTCGCTCTCTGGTCCTTCAGCATTTGTTCTCTTTGATTCGGGTGCCTCACATAATTTCATCGGAAAAAACTTTGTTAAGGGTAAAAACTTAGTTACTGTCCCCCTGGAACCACCCTTCATCATAAAATCACCTGGGGGAAACATCTTGTGAAACCATGGCTTAAGGGAGACACCACTAAATCTAGGAGGTCACACCTGTCCTACCTAATTCATAATCCTAGACGGGCAGGGTATGATATAATCATTGGCATGAGATGGATGAAACATCAAAATGCTCTCCTGGATATAGCCAACCGTGTAGTCCGCCTAACCTCACCACTGCACGGGGCGGTTTCCTTAAACCTAGACCACCCTAGATCTGCTCCCAAACAAATCTGCCATGTTGTGAGAAAAAGTCTACATGAGATACCACTGGTCAGAGAATTCCCAGACGTGTTTCCAGAAGATCTACCAGGCTTACCCCCAGGCAGGGATGTTGAATTCCAGATTGACCTACAGCCAGGCACAGCCCCAATCTCCCGCAGACCATACAAGATGGCACCAAAAGAACTAGCCGAGTTGAAGATACAGTTGAAAGAATTGCTGGACAAGGGCTTTATACGGTCCAGTTCCTCGACTTGGGGTTGTCCGGCTCTGTTTGTAAAGAAGAAAGATCAATCCTTGAGACTATGCGTGGATTACCGCCCCTTGAGCGCGGTCACCATCAAGAACAAGTATCCACTGCCACGCATAGATACTCTGTTTGATCAGCTGGCTAGAGCAAAGGTCTTTTCTAAAGTCAATCTTAGATCTGGCTATCATCAGATCAAGATTCGTCCCATCAATGTTCCAAAGACGGCCTTCTCCACCAGATATGGGCTGTATGAGTATTTGGTGATGTCATTTGGACTCACTAATGCACCAGCATACTTCATGTACCTGATGAACTCAGTTTTCATGCCGGAGCTGGATAAGTTTGTAGTAGTGTTTGTTGATGACATCCTAGTGTACTCCAAGACTGCCGATGAGCATGTTGAACATCTCCAGATAGCCCTACAGAGACTCAGGGAACATCAACTTATGCCAAATTTAGCAAATGTGAATTTTGGATTGAGCGTGTCCAATTCTTGGGTCACGTGGTGTCCGCTGAAGGCATTTTTGTGCATCCGTGGAAGGTGCAAGATGTCGTTGATTGGAAAGCACCCACAGCAGTCCACAAAGTGCGAAGTTTCATGGGATTAGCGGGATATTATCGTCGCTTTATTCCCAGCTTTTCCAAGATTGCCAAACCTATCACAGAGCTGCTCAAGAAAGATCAAAAGTTCAAATGGACGGAAAAGTGTGAAGAAGCTTTTCAAACTTTGAAGAAGCACTTAAACCACAGCACTAGTACTTGCCCAACCAGACTTGGACAAGTCCTTTGACGTGTATTGTGATGCGTCGGGTATTGGACTTGGTTGGGTGTTGATGCAAGAAGGACGGGTTATTGCTTATGCTTCAAGGCAACTCCGTAAGCATGAGCTAAATTACCCCACACACGACTTGGAGTTAGCAGCTGTGGTGTTAGCTCTGAAGGTGTGGAGACATTATTTACTAGGAAATCTAGTCAATCTCTACACCGACCACAAGAGCTTAAAGTACATCTTCACTCAAAATGAGTTGAATATGAGGCAACAAAGATGGCTGGAGTTAATCAAGGATTATGAACTGGAGATTCACTACCATCCAGGCAAGGCCAATGTAGTTGCGGATGCACTGAGTAGAAACGCCCACTGCCACTATTTAGATCAAGGGATTACCACCGAAGAACCAGAGCTGACCTTGAGAATTCTTCCTCATGGATCCCTATACAACCTAGCTTTAGTGCCAACACTTAGAGATGAGGTAGCCAAAGCCCAGCAACTTGACAAGGTCATGGAGAGGATCAGGCAAGGACTAAAAGAGCAGAAGATGCAGTGCTTCCGGGAAGACGAAGATGGAGTTTTGTGGTTTAAGAACAGATTGGTAGTGCCAAAAGATCACGAGCTCCGAAGGAAGATCATGGATGAAGCTCACTTGTCCAAATACTCCATTCATCCTGGCAGCAACAAGATATACCAGGACTTGAGGAAGAAGTTTTGGTGGACAAGGATGAAGAGAGAAATCGCTCGGTACATAGCAGAGTGTGACACTTGCCGAAGAGTGAAGTCAGATCATCTGAAAAGCGTAGGATTGTTACAACCTTTAAGTGTTTTGTCCTGGAAATGGGAAGATATCAGCATGGATTTCATTGTTGGGTTGTCCGTAACCTCTCGACAGCATAATTCCATTTGGGTAGTCGTGGATCGTCTGATAAAATTCGCTCATTTCATACCTGTCAGTACCAATTATAGAATGAAAAAGTGTCACATCCCAAAAGTTTCAATCTTTCATCCTTTTGAATATGAGCTCACTAATTCAATCATTTGATTTCAACCTTTTCCTGTTTCGAACTTGGGTCAGGGTTTCGAAGTTTTCGTCGTTTTCGCAAAACCCTAATCGACTTTCAAGAAGCCTTTTGTTTTCTTAATAAAACTGCCCCAATGTCTTTACATAACAATTAACTATACATTAAAATAGAATTTTGGAGATTTTATGAAAATTTTTGGTAAAGGTTTAAACCCCTTTAAAATTCCAACAAGTTTGAACCTAATTGAAAATTCACAGACCTTTAGAAGCTGTTTCAGTGAACCTTCCTTTAGTAAAAGTTGTTCCAAATAGTTCCTTTAGTTTGCAGAAAAAGTTTCAAAAATTCTTGAGCTCGGGAGCTAGGTCTTTCAATTGAATCTGGAAGGAGGAATTGTAAAATCGATTTTGACAAAACGCTGACCGTGAACAGTACCACCGCCCGACACCCATTGCCGCCCGCAGCCAACCACCGCCGGCCGACTGCCCCGGCCAATCTCCCGCGCCGCGCCTTCACTCCTCCTCAGCAGTGAATCTCTCCAAGAGATCTTCCTCCCCATTTCCATCTCTCTTCCTCTCTCTCCCTCTCTCTGGTGGGCCATCACTTTCCTCTCTGCCGCACGCCATCGCCACGGCAGGAGCACCGCCTCCCGCGCCCAATTGCCGGCCACCGCTCCCTTCTCCAATCCGGGGTGCGCCACTGCTCTCTCTCCCTCCCTTGGCTCCTCCTCCTCGAGTACAAAACCGAAGCTCAAGCTCCCCCTTCTTCTTTCTTCGTTCCTCCTCTGTCCCTGTCAGTGCGCCGCCACCGCCATTGCCGCCCGAGCCACCCCCACCGTCGACAGCTCGCCTCGGCCACTCCCAAGCCACGCCACCGTGCCAAGCAAGCTCCCCTCGACTCACTGCAGCTCTCCAACCACTAGCCCCCACCGGTTGTGCCCTAATTTCCCAGGAACGTCGCCGCCCTGTTCCTCGGCCGACAACAACGCTAGCGGCCGCCTCTTTCCAAATTTCGTCACCACGGTAGCTCCATTCTTTGATTCCTTTCACCAGCTTGTTCCTCTCACCTTGGTACACCGATTTGATAAGCTATTGATCGCAGCTCATCGCCGGTGAGGGAGATTCTCCCGCGCCACCCGTCGGCCGCCATTAGCAGCGCTTCAGAGCACACGTCGACAACCACCCTGCTGCCTTTCCCGTGGCCTTAATCCTTTCCAAATCAGTTCCTTGAATCAAGGTGATGCTCCACGACCATCTAATTCCTGCCCCAACCTTCTTGTCCGGCGAGATTTCACCGGAGCACCGCCACTGACTAATTCCCCTGTTTCTGCTACTGTTCCATTCAATTTTCTATTTTCCTTTTATTTAGCCAGAAGTTGCATAGTGTGTAGAAAATCATGGAAAAGTCTAAAAATGCCAAACCTAATTTTATTTGAATCCTTGAATAATGACCTAATTTTCCGTTAAAGCATTTTTTCAAAATTGTCCCTGGAATTTCTTTAATAATTTAATGTATTATTTCTGTTGTTGATTTCTATTTGAAGTTCCAGAAGGTTTCTAGGGTTGATTTTTGTTCCATAATTTTATCTTGGCATGATGCATCTCCTGCATTTTCATCAGAAGTTTTCAGGAACATTTGTGCATGCATGTCATTGTTAATATCCCCGAGATTAGTTACCACTGTCTAAAGTACATTAGGGAAGTCGCCCAAAAGCCCCAGACCTTTAACAAAAACTTTAGTTTAGATTCTCAACAGTAGCTCTGTAAAGTTTCATGATTTTTGCATAAGTTTTAATACATGTTTCTGATTTTATAAGTTTGAAAAACAGAACATTGTTTGATTTTTAGTAAATTCATAGAAGCTCATCTTGACCCCAAACCAGAGCCAAAAGTCTTAGTTTAGAGCCTACTTTAAACTAAAAATGGTCCCATGCCTGTAACTTAATTTTGAATTTTCACCGGAAAAGTCGTTACGACTTTTACGGCACCGTTACGGTATTCCCGATGTCGTAAACAGGGCAACGACCATCGGAGGGCTCGTGTTCCTGTTAACGCGAGTCAAAACCACTCAAACTTAGTCTCATAGTAACCCAAGCCACTTAGTAAAGCCAGTACATGTGATGTGTTTTGGGATTTTTCCCGAAAACGACATTCGTGTGCCACCCGATATCGGAACCGGAACCCGGGAACCGGGAAACCCGTAACCGGAATCGGTAAAACTGTTTAGGTCATAACTTGAGCTGTAGAACTCCAAATGCCTTCGTTCTTTTTGCTTTGTGTTCATAAACTCAGTAGCTACCTCTCTGCATCATATCGCATCAATTGTGCATCATGGCATCATGGCATGCATCTCATACCGTCGCGTTTTACTTTATAGCTTACGAACCGCCAGAGAGTGACGCGGGAGAAGCACCAGAGGTTGATCCAGCTGCTGAGGAAGTCAACACCGCTGCTGTTGAAGGCAAGCACCTCATATTGCTACCCTAAGTAATTTACTTAATTATGAAATGACTGCTTACGTCTAGGGTTTGCATTAAGTCGGGCATAGTGATAAAATCGGGAACACCTATTATTGCTGCATGTACCCCTCCTTGCTATTGCTTACGTCACCTTGACAAACTGGGTAGAGTGTCTTTGTTCGAGTCACGAAATGCTTAGCCATGCTTAGATAACACGGTAGAAGTCGAGTGGTAAGTCCCACTCGCACGTATAGGAACCACCTTGATTACTTATGGACTTGTGGCGAGTTCATATGTTGGTAAAAGTTGAAAAGTGTTGAAAGCTGAAATCTGGATGGTGGGATAGGAGTGCAGCAAGACATGGAGGTCTTGTGTGCCGTAGGCCCCGTCTGGGTTGACCTAGGAACCGGCCGTGTTATTCTTGGCCTGAGCACTTCCCGTTCATACCACATGTCCGATATAATGGTAAGATAAGCTGAGTATCTCACTGCGTACCAACGTTTGGCCGATGACTGCACGGTGTGTGGAACGAGGGAGTCATGGGTGCCTGCGAGGCCGTGACACTCGACGAGGGACTCACGTGTGCCTGCGAGGCCGTGGTACTCGGCACCGTGTGGATTTTCCAACCGTGTGGGCACGAGTGTGAAAAAGGTTGACATGAGTACCCCCTTGTGTAACTTTAGCGGGTTGCATGAGCCGTATGGTCCTCAGTCGTGTGGGTACAGTTGGACTCCCCTGCAGGGTGTAAAAATCGGTTCGAATCCGCCGCGGTCTCGGTTATGATCAAGCTCAGTGTCCTTTGGATAATATCGTAGAGTTGTCACATAACATGATGGGAATTGGGATATTGTTGATGGACATGGAATATGGTTATTGGTATCCATGTTTTGGATGGAACATGGATGATGGTACGTACATGGTTTATGGCTACATGGTACTTAGGGATTGGGTTTATTAGAAGTTCATGCCCGCAGAGTCTTTTACTTTATGCTTATTCATATATGCTTAGTTTCTGCTTTAAGCAATCGAGTCCATTCCTATACCTCATTTACCTTGCTACAGCCTCATTGCATTATCCTTGGAGTCGGGAACTAATTCCCACAACAGGGTAAGACTTGCGAGTACCTTCGTACTCAACGTTTGTTGTTTAAGTTTTTGCAGGTGAGGATGAGTTGGTCTTCGGCTACTTTGTCCCCGCCGATGCCGGCGAGGGCGAGGCGTAGTCAAGACGTTCGAGTGACCGTGATTTGTGATGTTCGTGGGCTGGGCATCGCAATCCTTTGCTGTTTTCTCATTGCAACCGCTGCGACTATCGTCTTCCTTAGAATTGCTTCCGCTCTTTGATTTATTAGTTTCAAGACTTATGATGAACCTTGGTATGTAAGAATATTTTAAATTTATGTTTTTCATTAATGTGACCTATGTGATGTATCACCTGTAACGTTGCCGACGTGCTTGGATCTTGGGCATTGCTTGAGAAGCATGTCGGGGGACTGCCGGGTTTATATTCTCTTTTATCGGGTTGAGTTCTCGCATACCATGCGTGGGCCGCGAGTCAACTTGGTAAACTTGAATATAAATTGGTCGGGTCTCTCACAAGCGCTGGCATCAGAGCTAAGGTTCACAAATACACCCTAAAATTTTGCTTAGCAACACGGGGTGGGTAGTTGTGTCTTAAAATCACTAAATTCAACTAAAAGTTGTATTAGCAGTTGCTGTTTTTAGGCCCTCACCTTTCTTAACTTGTTTTGGTTTTTTTTTGAACTAGGAATGCACCCTGCATTGCTGCCTTCCTTGATAGATGGGTCGTTAGAATAGTTTAGCGGGTCTTGGCAGCCACCCATTTGTGTTAGGGCGCGTGTTTTATCTAAACCCCTCCCTTTCTTTTCAAAATCGCCCATGTTGACGTTGTGTGTTTATTTTCAGTAGTGTTGTTGTGCTTGGGGAGAGTGTTTATACATTCGTGTGAGGATCGTTAGTACGGAGCGTGTTTGCATATCATTGCATGCATCGATCATCTCTTTGCTTGATTTTGAGTTGCAAATTGCTAGTTGGGTTTTGATCATCTTTTGTTGACTGGTTTTTAACAACAAAAAGGAACAAGTTTGTTTCACCTTTGAAAAGGCTTGTTCAACTTTCAAAACTTTTGTCGTTGTTTTGAGTTCGTGTTCGAGTTTAGTGAGCTCATCCTATCTGAACATCGGTGTATGTTGCTCGGTACACCATGTCTGTCATCTTGAAGCAACAATTGCTGCCTTCATATCATCGATAGCATCCCCAGCAACCCGTATTTTCCCTGCCTATGACACGTCCTTGTTGTCATAGCAATGCATCGTCTGGTTGTCTATTCTTTCGGTCGCTAACCGTGGTTTTGGCGACAGGATGAATACCCGAAGCCGCACTCGTGAGGCCGGTGAAACCTCCGGAGCTGCTGAAGGCCAAGGACGCCAGACCACACCACCACCGCCACCACCAGCCCCTACCATGGCTGAAGTGCTCATGCAAATCGAGCGCAATCGGCGGGAGCACTCCGAGTATCTTCGTATCATCGCTGAGGGCATCACTCAGCGTGGTGCGGAGCGTAACGCTGCTCGTGAGGATGACTTCTCCGACTTTCGCCGCACCGAGCCGCCTATCTTCACTCGGGCCAAGGACCCCCTCGACGCTGACCATTGGCTTCGCACCATTGAGCAAAAGTTCGATCTACTCCGGTGCGGAGAGCATCAGAAGGTTCTTTTTGCTGCCCATCAGCTTCAGAATGAAGCCGGTGCATGGTGGGATACCTACCGTGCCACCCAGCCCGACAACCACCGCTACACGTGGCAAGAGTTCCGTACCGCCTTCCGTGCCTTCCACATCCCGGATGGCATGATGGAGATCAAGAGGTTGGAGTTCCTTGCTCTCAAACAAGGCAACCGATCGGTGATGGAGTATGTGCACCAATTCAACTACCTTGCACAGTACGCTCGCACAGAAGTGGCAACCGATGCGAGCAAGAGGGGCTATTTCTACAATGGCCTTTCTGAGGAGATGCAGGACAAGCTGTCTGTCATCATTTCAGAGGTCGGCAGCTTTAACCAGCTCGTGGATCGTGCCATAGTTGCCGAGGACAAGATGAACAAGCTTGCAGCCAAGAACCGCAAGCGTGCTGCCCCACCGCCACAGAATGGGAACCCACAGCGTCCTCGCACGGGCTCAGCTCCACCGCAGCCCATGTGGATGGTCCGTCGTGCTCCTCCTGCTGCTGGACAAGCTCCCAGGCCCCCTATGGGTCAGGCTGGAAATCAAGCCGTTGGTCCGTGCTTCAACTGCGGCCAGCGCGGTCACCTTTCCCGTGGCTGTCCGTATCCAAGGCGTGGAGCGGGGGCTGCTGCTCCAAACCAGCCACCGCGCCCACCTGTCGCTGCTCCACCACAGCAAGGCAACAAGCCCCAAGTTCCCAGGCGTGGCCGTGTCAACTACACGACCGCCGCTGATGTGCCTGAAGGTGCCGACGTGCTCGTTGGTACGTTATCCGTCGACTCTCGTCCTACCAAAGTTCTTTTTGATTCTGGTGCATCACATTCCTTTATTAGGCGAGAGTATGCCACACAATATAACTTAAAGATATTCCCTACCCGTACACCTTATCTCATAGAATCCCCCGGAGCCAAAATCCACGTAGACTCCATGGTTCCGACCTCGTTGACCCCAGTCAGCGGTGTTACCTTGCAAGCCAATCTCTTACTCCTAGATCTTCCGGGGTTAGATATTATTCTTGGGATGAATTGGATGATTTCCCACGATGCCGTCATCCACGTGGCTTCCAGAGTTGTTTCTCTGAAAGGCCCAACCGGCGATCGTTTTTCGCTACACCTCGAAGGTGATTATTCCGGGTTGTACCATTTGAAAGGTGCGACTAGTTCTGAGCTTTCCTCTATCCCTGTTGTGTGCGAATATCCGGATGTTTTCCCTGATGATTTGCCGGGTATGCCGCCCGACCGGGCTGTTGAGTTTGCCATCGAACTCGAACCAGGAACGGCTCCTATTTCAAAACGGCCGTATCCGATGTCTTCTGAGGAGTTAGCTGAAATGAAGAAGCAGTTAAAAGATCTCCTCGACAAGGGTTTTATTCGTCCAAGTTCTTCTCCATGGGGTTGTCCCGCTATCTTCGTGAAGAAGAAAGACGGCACATTGCGCATGTGTGTTGATTATCGTCCCTTGAACGCCGTTACCATCAAAAACAAATATCCACTTCCGCGGATCGATATCCTTTTCGATCAGCTTTCTGGCGCTCGTTGTTTCTCCAAAATTGATTTAAGGCTGGGCTACCATCAAATAAAGATCAGAGAAGAGGACATTCCAAAAACCGCTTTTTCTACTCGTTACGGTTTGTACGAGTACCTTGTCATGTCCTTTGGTCTCACAAATGCCCCTGCCTACTTCATGTACTTGATGAACTCTATTTTCATGGAGGAACTCGATGTATGTGTAGTAATCTTCATCGATGATATCCTTGTGTTCTCCAAGACGGAAGCAGATCATGCTGTTCACCTCCGAATTGTACTCGGGAAGCTTCGTGAACACCGTCTTTATGCCAAATTCAGCAAGTGCGAATTTTGGCTGCACGAAATTGCTTTTCTTGGGCACGTCATTTCTGAAAATGGTGTTGCCGTAGATCCCACCAAGGTGCAAGAAGTGCTTGATTGGTCTCCACCAACCAATGTGAAGGAAATCCGCAGTTTCCTTGGACTTGCGGGTTACTACCGTCGGTTTATCAAGGATTTCTCCAAGATTGCTAAGCCAATGACTAGGTTGCTGTGCAAAGGAGAAAAATTTCTTTGGTCCTCGAATTGTGAGCAAGCCTTCCAGACATTAAAGACATTACTTACCACAGCGCCCGTTCTTGCGCAACCCGACATCCACAAGAGTTTTGATGTCTACTGCGACGCCTCTCGTGTTGGACTCGGATGTGTGCTTATGCAAGACGGGAGAGTCATTGCTTATGCCTCTCGCCAATTGAGGTCGCATGAGGAGAATTATCCCACTCATGATCTCGAGCTTGCCGCCGTTGTCCATGCTTTGAAAATCTAGCGACATTATCTCCTTGGCAAGACTTGCAATATCTATACCGATCACAAGAGCCTCAAATACATATTCACCCAAGCTGATTTGCATATGAGGCAAAGAAGATGGCTTGAGTTGATCAAGGACTACAAGCTAGAAGTGCATTATCACCCAGGCAAGGCTAATGTTGTGGCTGACGCGTTGAGTCGCAAAAGCCGTTGCAATTGCCTAATCGGGAAGACCCGAAATCGCTCCCTATGTGAGGATTTTCGGAAGCTTGGTCTACAAATGGTGGAAGAAGGTTTCCTTGCCAACCTCGAAATAAAATCCACACTTTTGGATCAGATCAAGGAAGCCCAGAAAAATGACAAAGGAATGACTCGTATCCGGGAGAAAATAAAATCGGGTAAAGCCGGATGTTTTTCTCTCGATGAGCAAGGCGTGTTATGGTTTGGAAAACGCCTTGTGGTGCCAAAAGTCGATGAGCTGAAGATGAAAATTCTCAATGAAGCTCATGATTCCTTGCTATCCATACACCCAGGAAGCACAAAGATGTACCAAGACTTAAAGACCAAATTCTGGTGGACTCGCATGAAGCGGGAAATTGCTCAATACGTCTCCAAATGTGACGTATGTCAGCGGGTGAAAGCTATCCACTTAAAACCTGCAGGCACACTGCAACCATTGCCTATTCCATCATGGAAATGGGAGGATATTGGCATGGATTTCATTGTTGGTCTGCCTAGAACTTCGGGTGGTTACGATTCCATTTGGGTGATCGTTGATCGGTTGACAAAGTCTGCACATTTCCTTCCAGTCAAGACCACCTATTCTTTCAAGGAATATGCAGAATTGTACCTCACTCGCGTTGTGTGTCTTCATGGTGTTCCGAAGACAATTATTTCAGACCGAGGCACCCAGTTCGTCTCTCGGTTTTGGAAAAGCCTTCATCAAGCGTTGGACACCCAGCTTATTCATAGTTCGGCTTACCACCCGCAAACGGGAGGACAAACCGAACGGGTCAATCAAATCCTTGAGGACATGTTGAGAGCTTGTGTGCTAACCTATGGCAAAAGATGGGAGCTCTGCTTACCTTTTGTGGAGTTCTCTTACAACAATAGCTACCAAGCTAGCTTCCAAATGTCCCCATTTGAAGCACTCTATGGGAGAAGTTGTAGAACCCCGTTGAATTGGTCTGAATCCGGGGAACGACCTTTCTTCGGTCCTGATTTGGTTCGCGATGCTGAAGCTCAAGTGCGCCAAATCCAGGAAATCTCCGAGTTGCTCGATCTCGCCAAAAGAGCTACGCCGATCGTCGTCGGGTAGAACTTTTCTTCAAAGTTGGAGATTATGTTTACCTCAAAGTTTCACCACTCCGAGGCACGAAAAGTTTCCAGGTGAAAGGGAAGTTAGCCCCACGCTACATTGGCCCCTTCAAAATCCTTGCAAGACGTGGAAACGTGGCGTATGAGCTAGAGTTGCCATCCTCTCTTGGTAACGTTTACAACGTCTTCCATATCTCGCACTTGAAGAAGTGTCTCCGTGTTCCCACCAAGGCTATCTCCATGGAGCATGTCGAAGTCCGGCCCGACCTCTCTTATGTGGAGTATCCTCTACGCATCCTTGCGCGTTCGGAACGCAAATTGCGCAATCGTACAATCCCGATGGTGAAAGTGCATTGGAGCAGGCACACCGAAGAAGAAGCAACATTGGAACGTGAGGATAAAATGCGGGAGGACTACCCGGAGCTTTTCACAGAGCCGTAAGTCCCCTCGTTGTTCTCTTCACACTCGCTTCTTAGCATCCCTTATCATTGATACTCCTTTCGCCAACCTTCTTAACCTTTAATCTCGGGACGAGATTCTTTTAAGGGGGGGTGGTCTGTCACATCCCAAAAGTTTCAATCTTTTCTCCTTTTGAATATGAGCTCACTAATTCAATCATTTGATTTCAACCTTTTCCTGTTTCGAACTTGGGTCAGGGTTTCGAAGTTTTCGCCGTTTTCACAAAACCCTAATCGACTTTCAAGAAGCCTTTTGTTTTCTTAATAAAACTACCCCAATGTTTTTGCATAGCAATTAACTATACATTAAAATAGAATTTTGGAGATTTTATGAAAATTTTTGGTAAAGGTTTAAACCCCATTAAAATTCCAACAAGTTTGAACCTAATTGAAAATTCACAGACCTTTAGAAGCTGTTTCAGTGAACCTTCCTTTAATAAAAGTTGTTCCAAATAATTCCTTTAGTTCGCAGAAAAAGTTTCAAAAATTCTTGAGCTCGGGAGCTAGGTCTTTCAATTGAATCTGGAAGGAGGAATTGTAAAATCAATTTTGACAAAACGCTGACCGTGAACAGTACCACCGCCCGACACCCATTGCCGCCCGCAGCCAACCACCGCCGGCCGACTGCCCCGGCCAATCTCCCGCGCCGCGCCTTCACTCCTCCTCAGCAGTGAATCTCTCCAAGAGATCTTCCTCCCCATTTCCATCTCTCTTCCTCTCTCTCCCTCTCTCTGGTGGGCCATCACTTTCCTCTCTGCCGCACGCCATCGCCACGGCAGGAGCACCGCCTCCCGCGCCCAATTGCCGGCCACCGCTCCCTTCTCCAATCCGGTGCACCACTGCTCTCTCTCCCTCCCTTGGCTCCTCCTCCTCGAGTACAAAACCGAAGCTCAAGCTCCCCCTTCTTCTTTCTTCGTTCCTCCTCTGTCCCTGTCAGTGCGCCGCCACCGCCATTGCCGCCCGAGCCACCCCCACCGTCGACAGCTCGCCTCGGCCACTCCCAAGCCACGCCACCGTGCCAAGCAAGCTCCCCTCGACTCACTGCAGCTCTCCAACCACTAGCCCCCACCGGTTGTGCCCTAATTTCCCAGGAACGTCGCCGCCCTGTTCCTCGGCCGACAACAACGCTGGCGGCCGCCTCTTTCCAAATTTCGTCACCACGGTAGCTCCATTCTTTGATTCCTTTCACCAGCTTGTTCCTCTCACCTTGGTACACCGATTTGATAAGCTATTGATCGCAGCTCATCGCCGGTGAGGGAGATTCTCCCGCGCCACCCGTCGGCCGCCATTAGCAGCGCTTCAGAGCTCACGTCGACAACCACCCTGCTGCCTTTCCCGTGGCCTTAATCCTTTCCAAATCAGTTCCTTGAATCAAGGTGATGCTCCACGACCATCTAATTCCTGCCCCAACCTTCTTCTCCGGCGAGATTTCACCGGAGCACCGCCACTGACTAATTCCCCTGTTTCTGCTACTGTTCCATTCAATTTTCTATTTTCCTTTTATTTAGCCAGAAGTTGCATAGTGTGTAGAAAATCATGGAAAAGTCTAAAAATGCCAAACCTAATTTTATTTGAATCCTTGAATAATGACCTATTTTTCTGTTAAAGCATTTTTTCAAAGTTGTCCCTGGAATTTCTTTAATAATTCAATGTATTATTTCTGTTGTTGATTTTTATTTGAAGTTCCAGAAGGTTTCTAGGGTTGATTTTTGTTCCATAATTTTATCTTGGCATGATGCATCTCCTGCATTTTCATCAGAATTTTTCAGGAACATTTGTGAATGCATGTCATTGTTAATATCCCCGAAACCCTAGATTAGTTACCACTGTCTAAAGTACATTAGGGAAGTCGCCCAAAAGCCCCAGACCTTTAACAAAAACTTTAGTGTAGATTCTCAGCAGTAGCTCTGTAAAGTTTTATGATTTTTTCATAAGTTTTAATACATGTTTCTGATTTTATAAGTTTGAAAAACAGAACATTGTTTGATTTTTAGTAAATTCATAGGAGCTCATATTGACCCCAAACCAGAGCCAAAAGTCTTAGTTTACAGCCTACTTTAAACTAAAAATGGTCCCATGCCTGTAACTTAATTTTGAATTTTCACCGGAAAAGTCGTTACGACTTTTACGGCACCGTTACGGTATTCCCGATGTCGTAAACAGGGCAACGACCATCGGAGGGCTCGTGTTCCTGTTAACGCGAGTCAAAACCACTCAAACTTAGTCTCATAGTAACCCAAGCCACTTAGTAAAGCCAGTACATGTGATGTGTTTTGGGATTTTTCCCGAAAACGACATTCGTGTGCCACCCGATATCGGAACCGGAACCCGGGAACCGGGAAACCCGTAACCGGAATCGGTAAAACTGTTTAGGTCATAACTTGAGCTGTAGAACTCCGAATGCCTTCGTTCTTTTTGCTTTGTGTTCATAAACTCAGTAGCTACCTCTCTGCATCATATCGCATCAATTGTGCATCATGGCATCATGGCATGCATCTCATACCGTCGCGTTTTACTTTATAGCTTACGAACCGCCAGAGAGTGACGCGGGTGCTGCTGCGGGAGAAGCACCAGAGGTTGATCCAGCTGCTGAGGAAGTCAACACCGCTGCTGTTGAAGGCAAGCACCTCATATTGCTACCCTAAGTAATTTACTTAATTATGAAATGACTGCTTACGTCTAGGGTTTGCATTAAGTCGGGCATAGTGATAAAATCGGGAACACCTATTATTGCTGCATGTACCCCTCCTTGCTATTGCTTACGTCACCTTGACAAACTGGGTAGAGTGTCTTTGTTCGAGTCACGAAATACTTAGCCATGCTTAGATAACACGGTAGAAGTCGAGTGGTAAGTCCCACTCGCACGTATAGGAACCACCTTGATTACTTATGGACTTGTGGCGAGTCCATATGTTGGTAAAAGTTGAAAAGTGTTGAAAGCTGAAATCTGGACGGTGGGATAGGAGTGCAGCAAGACATGGAGGTCTTGTGTGCCGTAGGCCCCGTCTGGGTTGACCTAGGAACCGGCCGTGTTATTCTTGGCCTGAGCACTTCCCGTCCGATATAATGGTAAGATAAGCTGAGTATCTCACTGCGTACCAACGTTTGGCCGATGACTGCACGGTGTGTGGAACGAGGGAGTCATGGGTGCCTGCGAGGCCGTGACACTCGACGAGGGACTCACGTGTGCCTGCGAGGCCGTGGTACTCGGCACCGTGTGGATTTTCCAACCGTGTGGGCACGAGTGTGAAAAAGGTTGACATGAGTACCCCCTTGTGTAACTTTAGCGGGTTGCATGAGCCGTATGGTCCTCAGTCGTGTGGGTACAGTTGGACTCCCCTGCAGGGTGTAAAAATCGGTTCGAATCCGCCGCGGTCTCGGTTATGATCAAGCTCAGTGTCCTTTGGATAATATCGTAGAGTTGTCACATAACATGATGGGAATTGGGATATTGTTGATGGACTTGGAATATGGTTATTGGTATCCATGTTTTGGATGGAACATGGATGATGGTACGTACATGGTTTATGGCTACATGGTACTTAGGGATTGGGTTTATTAGAAGTTCATGCCCGCAGAGTCTTTTACTTTATGCTTATTCATATATGCTTAGTTTCTGCTTTAAGCAATCGAGTCCATTCCTATACCTCATTTACCTTGCTACAGCCTCATTGCATTATCCTTGGAGTCGGGAACTAATTCCCACAACAGGGTAAGACTTACGAGTACCTTCGTACTCAACGTTTGTTGTTTAAGTTTTTGCAGGTGAGGATGAGTTGGTCTTCGGCTACTTTGTCCCCGCCGATGCCGGCGAGGGCGAGGCGTAGTCAAGACGTTCGAGTGACCGTGATTTGCGATGTTCGTGGGCTGGGCATCGCAATCCTTTGCTGTTTTCTCATTGCAACCGCTGCGACTATCGTCTTCCTTAGAATTGCTTCCGCTCTTTGATTTATTAGTTTCAAGACTTATGATGAACCTTGGTATGTAAGAATATTTTAAATTTATGTTTTTCATTAATGTGACCTATGTGATGTATCACCTGTGATGTTGCCGACGTGCTTGGATCTTGGGCATTGCTTGAGAAGCATGTCGGGGGACTGCCGGGTTTATATTCTCTTTTATCGGGTTGAGTTCTCGCATACCATGCGTGGGCCGCGAGTCAACTTGGTAAACTTGAATATAAATTGGTCGGGTCTCTCACAAAAAGTATACAGAATTATACATTGAGCGAATAGTGTGTCTATATTGAGTACCCAAGACCATAATCTTTGACCGAGATACCCAGTTCATAGGACGCTTTTGGAAGCAGCTCCACGAATCGCTAGGGACTAGGCTAATCCATAGCTCTACCTACCACCCGCAGACAGATGGCCAAACAGAAAGAGTAAACCAAATATTTGAAGATATGCTCCGAGCTTGTGTTTTGGAGCATGGGAAAAGCTGGGATACTTATCTGTCATTGGCGGAAATTCTCGTACAACAACAGCTACCAAGAAAGTATCAAAATGTCGCCTTTTGAGGCACTCTATGGCCGTAGTTGCAGAACACCGCTCAACTGGTCGGAAGCAGGCGAAAGAGTCATACTTGGACCCGATCTAGTGCAGCAGGCTGAGGAAAAAGTACGGGTCATTCAAGCTAATCTGAAGACCGCCAAGTCCAGACAGAAGAGCTATGCGGATAGAAGACGTAGAGCACTAAGTTTCGAGATCGGCGACTACGTCTACCTATGAGTCTCGCCAACAAAGGGAGTTCAGCGATTCGGGGTTAGAGACAAGTTAGCACCCCGATACATCGGTCCGTATCCTATCACAGCCAAGTGCGGACCTGTGGCATACCGGGTGGAACTACCAGAAGGATTATCGGGGATACACAATGTTTTCCATGTCTCCCAACTGAAGAAGTGTATAAGGACACCAATCGATCAAGCGATCCCAGAGGCAGAAGGGTTGCAACCAGATCTAACCTACCCAGAACGTCCAATTCAGATACTAAATGAGAAGGAACGGGTTACCAAGAAGCGCACACTCAAGTTCTACAAAGTCATGTGGAGCAATCACACGGAAGATGAAGCCATGTGGGAGTCTGCAGAGTTCCTTCGATCACACTACCCTGAGTTACTCCCAGACTCATAGGTACCCATGCCTACTCTAACCCTCTCCTTAAATCTCGGGACACGATTTCTTTTAGGGGGGAGGGCTGTGACATCCCAGGTGTCACTACAGAATTCATCGGCAAAAATCATAAACCCTAATAGTCAAATCTTGCACTTAAGCAATTCGACACTGGAAGTAATAAGAAATGTTGTTTGAAACACTCTAAAGAACCACTACGAAAGTTTTGGCAAATAACAGAACACTTTTAGTAGAGTCGGGAGATTTTTAACTACCAGTATCAAAATCCTTCTTTAACAGGAACTCAAACCCTAACTCGAAATGCATCAAAAGACCTATGTAACCCTAGCAATCTTTTCACATGACAATTAAGTTCACTCCAAAATGGAATTTTGGAGATTTATTTAGAATGTTTGGAAAAGATTTAAGCCCCTCAAAAATTCAAACAAAGCTGAAGTTAAGTGGAAATTCATGAATTTTTAGAAACCGAAACAGGACTCGACCCTTAAATGAAAGTTGTTCCAATTAAATCATTGAACATACCCAAAACTTTTCAAAATTTTTCAAGTTCAGGAAGTATAAATTTCACTCGAATCTAGTTTGGAATTTTGAATTAAATCAAAAAAAAGGGGGAGATCAAATCAATTTAAGACCGCCGCGCCGGCCACCAACGGCAGTGCAGCTGCGCCGCCATCCTCACCGGCCGCGCCTGCGCCGTTCGCTGAGTTGTCGCCTCAGTGCAAGAATCGCACAAAGGTTCCCTCCTGTCTCTCTCTCCTCCCTCTCCTTCCTCTCTCTCTCTCTCCCTCGCTTCCCCCTTTATTTTCCCCACTGCCGCACGACAGCTCGCCCGCCGCCCAATCCGCGGCCACCACTCGCCGTCCGCCTCTCCCTCCCTCTGTTTCCCCGTCGACGACGCGCGCACGACAAGAACCCCATGACAAACCATCTCTCTCCCTCTCCCACGACGCATTGAAGCCCCACTACCACACCTCCCCACCCCTTTTCTTTTCCCCGTGCGTGCGCCGAATGGCTGCCATTGCCGCCGCCCGAAGGCCCGCTCGTCGACAACCACCTTCCGGCCGCTTCCTTAGCCTTCATCCCCAACAAACTGAATCGCCACGCCACGGTGAGGCTCCTAGACCCCTCCTTTTCCACTCTACTACGCTCCTCCGACGAGCTCGTTGTTGGAATTAGGGCGCCGCCGCAGCTCCTCGCCACCGGCCACACTCCGGTCATCCTCGGCGGTCAAGTCCGGTAATCTCGAGTAGAAGGTGACGAGCTGAGCAAGATTCCCTCGCGTCCTGGCCGAGCCATCCCACCACCGGTTCGCCGGAGCTCGCCGCCGCCCTCCCCTGTTTTTGGCTGCCTCTGCTTCTTTTTAAAATTCAATTTCCTATTAATTAATCAATTTTGTAAAGTTTCTAATAAATCATGGAAAAATCCAAAAATGCCAAACCAAAATTTGTTAGAATCCTCATAAAAAGGACTAATTTTCTGCTGAAACACTTTTTCACAAACATTCATGAAATTTCTTGAATAATAAGATAAACCTTTTCTGTTTTTGAATTTTAGTTGAAGTTCCAGACAAGTTCTAGGGCTAAAACGTGAATCATGAGTGCACCATGATAGTATGCATCTCTTGAAATTTTCTTGGGATTTTAAAACCACAAAGTTATATACATCTCATTAAAGATACTCTAAAGTGCCAATTTAAATTGTCATTTTTGAAAATACATTATGAAAGTCATCCAAAAATCAAAACCCTAAAGCAAAACTTTAGATTTGGTGCTTGTAGGTGTCTACATCAAATTTCATGATTTTACTCTAGGGTTTAGTATTTATTTCTGGTTTTATAATTTTGATTAACAGAAAATTTGCTGAATTTGTGTAAAATCTAGAAAATTCAACTTGCCCGCAACCAAACCCCAAAATTCATATTTCAGAGAGTACTGTCGACTGAAAATAAGCTTCTGATCGAGTATGAAGTTTCACTTGGTCCACACTCAATAGGGAGCAATGTTTTAATAAGTGTTGAAGTCGAAAATTAGGGTTGACCCTAACACCCTAAGCGGAATGATGAAAACATCCTATTACCTCTGTTAACTACAACTCATATTATTCGCGTTGCATCATGTAGACTCTGAAGCGAACGAGGTAGCTGCCGACCTGGAGTCGTCAATCCCTGCAAAAGCTGTTGACACCAACCCCGGAGAACCCGGCAAGCTCCGGTGCACAACCAAGATCTTAAAGTTTTTCCTTTTATAACTATCTGTTATGATTGTGCATTAGGTTGTCACGAGTTCATTGAAACCCTAGTTTCATCTGTTTTCCATAGGAAACCCTATCGGTACTCGGTATAGGTATACCCTATAGTATGCTATGCTTAATGATACTTACCGGTAGAAGTTGAGAACAGTGCACGCTGCTCACAATGGCTTGGGTTTGATTGAAACTTTCACATGAAACATGACACATAGGTTGGCGACTAGTTCGGGACCAGGGTGACCGTAGTCTTGTCTGATCCGTGTGGCACAGCTGGGCAAGTATTGAATGTACTGATCATACGCTGGATATATGGGGCCCAGTAAACCTACGTAGCCTAGTAATTGCAAAGTCGAACCTGCCCTACGGTGTCTGATTCAGAGGCGATCTGGGGTGGGCAGTTGTGGGAACTCCATAGAAACTGTCTGGATGTGTGTTCTGGTGGGATGCGGCACTGCTAAGGCAGGCGTAGGAGGGAATTGACTTTGTAGGATCTGGTATGAACGGTTGTCACGTGTGGTCTGGGACGTGCACGTGTCATATGATTAGGTTTCCCCTGTAGGGTATAAAAATCATTTCGAACCGCTGTCGCTCTCAGTCTATGAGTTTACTTGATCTCTCTGCCACATACATTAGGAAGATGAGCTATGAGGATGATGATTAATCTATGATGATGATTTATCTGTTATTCTAGTTATGATTGATTAGATCAGTGCATACTAAAGTTACTATTCCAATCATTTAACCTGAGCTAAAACTTGACCAAGGATAGTTTAGGTAATGTGAGTCCTTTTGCAAGGTAAACCTACTCTGAGTCAACCAGCATGTCTAGGAGTCGGCTGTAGTTAGCCAATTTGACGGGTCAGTCTTATTGAGCTTCTTAGAAGCTCACGCTTTGCGAATACGTGGTTTTCAGGCGCCGACGTGCATACCCAGGATGAGAGCATCCTGTGGGAAGAATCTCGTTCAGAGGTCGGGAACCTCCAGTGGGAGCTTTGCGAATCGCCGCAGTAAATCTTGAAGTGGCTAGTGGCATGATGCCACTGGGCACGGTTCATGCTTTTGCTGAGTCTGAGAGTCAGAGTCTGTACCTCATCAAGTCTGTCGCTGTAATCGTGTTTTCAAAACTCTATTTCGTACCTGACATTGTTGTAAGACTTAAATTTTCAATTTATGAAATAATGATGTATTAAATTCTCTTGTCTTGTAAAAAAAATTACTGTTTATCCTGCCTGTGTTGTACCATGTGTATGCTCGCTTTGTCGAGCATTGCCCAACAGGATCCTGACGAGATGCGGGATCCGTCCCGGACTGAGTTTTCTGGGATCCTGGCGAGATGCGGACTCAGGAGAAGCCCAGAAGAAGCCAAGCTTGAGTGGGGCCCACCACAAGTCAACCGAACTGGGGGGTGGCCCGACCTGCCAGTGGGGCCACTCAGGCCCCACTTTGGCAGGAAGCTTCCAATTGACATACCAAAGGCAGTGCTAACCAGGCTCGGGAGTTACTGACTCCAGGTGGCGGGAAAAGAGAGATGGAAGGAGGGACGGAAACTCACCCCCCAAGGCAGCTCCACCTATAAATAGTACCCCTCTCCTCACTCTCTGGCATCAACTCTTCACTCACTTTTACAATTGTGGTGCTGCATTAGAGGATTAGGCTCTTAGGCTCTAGTCCTTAAAGCTCTAGAAAGGAAGAGAGTGAGGCGGATGTTCTCCAAGGGAAGCGCCGGCTTGTCGGTGCGCTCTTGGCATAGGATTCTCCACTAAGTTGAGTCGGAGTGGTGGCCTATCATCACTCTGCTTCACAGTTGTACCTCGATAAATGCTTTATTTAATCAAGTAAGTATTTCTACACACTTTATGTGTATATTATCTTTGTCTCATAAGTAGTGTTTATTCTTCGCTTACTAGTTCACCGTATACTACTTAGTATATGCTTTAACTTAACTACGTGCTAGATCCCTGCGCAAGGTTAAAGTAGTAATAGTCTGTGTAGACGTGGTGTCTAGACAAAATATTGCCTGTGAGTGGTGTGTATCCCATGGAGCTAGAGGTAGGCGTCTTGAAGTGACAACCTTGTCTGTCCTTTGTAATCCTCCACGTCCAGATATGTAAGTAGCCTTTTATAGTTACCGGATTCTTTTCCCTGGATTGCAAGTAAACCAGAGGCCTAAATAAGCGAGGATAGAATAAACCTTCTTGCTTAGATTAGGATTTATCTCTTATGTTGCTTCCATCCCTGGCCCACTTTTTAGTGAGGTTGTTCCCTGGACTTGACTAGTAGTTAGCCTACACACTTTCTTAGTGGAAATTACGATACGTTGATATACTCTAGGATGAAGTGCTACAACGGTACTCCGTGCGGTTTTGGATTTATTTGTGATCGTAAGAACTACCGACAGCCGATCTCCTGGATCGGTCGATCCCTAGACGGTCCCACTCGGCCCCACCTTTGACGTGGCATGAGTTACCGCCTCTCCAAGTCAGTTCTGAAGTCGGTGGTGCGAACGAGTGGCGGGAAATGGTCCAGAGCAGGGGGAAGGAGAGCCACACACTTCGATTTACCCCCCAAGGCACCTCACCTATAAATAGGATCCCTCTCCTCAATCGAACACACAACAAGAAGAGTTTCTACCTACAACACCCTCTCATTTCAGTACTAGTGGAGTTAGAGGCTAACCCAAGAGCTCTTCTAGCTCTCTAGTAGTGTCTTCATAGGAATAGGTATGAGTCTAGTAGTAGTCTCTTTTATTCCTTTTGTAAAACTTTGTGATATTCAAATTCAATATATTTCAATGCTTTATTCCTAAATGCTTGTGTGGTTATGATTATCCTTATGACTGCCATGTGTGTATACTTAGATTATATACTAGTTTACTAGTTATAGTCATAAGTATTAATATGAATTTATTCATGTGTATATGTGATATGCTTAATATAGTTGATCATTGCTTTGGCATTGGTTTATTGTGCTCTTTAGAGTATGCTCTAGTCAAAGGACTGAGGTCTGCCGGGCGGCTTAGCATAATATTTAGGAATGTAATCGTGGTGCTTAGATTACTAGATATCCTTGAATGTCGTGTGACCCATAGAGCTGGTTGGTCGGAGTTGGTCGGATTGTGTTTTCTCCACCTCAACGATCCATGGGGTGACTCCATGGCAGGCTATGATTGGCCTGAAGTGTGTTTTCTTGCCATGGAGTGGATTATGCCTCAATTCTTGTGATAAATATCTGCATGCACCAACTTTCCAAGTACATGTGAAACTTTATTAGTTTTAAACTAACATGCATATATGAAATGCATGTCCTTATTCATTTTTAGAGAAATGTTGATGGTATATTTGGTACTTAACGACCATCAACAGTTACCTCCATGGGGATTCTCCCCAAAGCTTTCTTGTTCCTCACGGGGCAGGTGGAGGTTGGTACCATTGCCATTGGAAGAATGCCATCATGTTGTTGTTGATGTCGCTTAGTTGAGCACTGGCATTGTCCTGCCAAAGATGGGTCTCGTCGATGAAGGTGTTGAGCGTGTTTTGTACCTCGTCAGTGCGCACATTTAGGCATCCATTTGTTGGGTCAAGCTTGCCATCCCCCTCTCAAGGTCACGATAACCCCGAGAAGAGAATGATCGACGAGCGGACCATGGTGTGCACCTCCACTTGAGTCCGTGGACTGGCGGGAGCTGTAGCCCTCCCAAATTGCAGCAGATGTTGGTACCCACTGTCCTGAGCTAGCACTTTGCCAAGCTGACCCACCAGCCTCATATGGATGAGGAGGTTGGTCCCAACATCGTGCGGGTCCGTCTTAACCTTCCTCTTGTACATAGGCTCTGGGCTGTTGCTCCGTCCTGTGTGCCTGACTGCGAGTGCTAAAGAAAGATCTCCTGGGCGGCTCCTCCTTTTTAAGAGGTATGGTTAGCTCCCGGCAAGTATACAAGGGAAACTCCGGGTTAGGTAACCGGATTTCATTTGTATAGCCGGGGTAGGAAAGTACAAGGGAGCCATCGGGTTTGTGTTTGAGTGTATGCCCTTATACAAGATAGCTCTCACCTACTAGAGAGCGTGGCCCGGGTATGTTTGTGGTTAGGGCATTGGTTAAAGCACCCATCTAGAGGCTATGTGAGTAACAAGGGAAGTGCACTCTATGGCTCCCTTGTTTGGAATGTGATCTAACCATTGGTTAATCATGCCTTTACAGGGGAAATTTTTATCCTCTTAACCATAGCATAAAGAATTCTTAATTCTTCAGTGCGAATTGTCCTAATGTCTTCCCGAGGGAAACAAGTAAGGACAAGCCACTTATGCATAAGGTTAAGGGTAGGATTTTGAATTGCACTATTTCTAAGTTTTCCTAGGGAGGTTTGTGCAGTGACGCTTTGCCAAAAATCTTGTTTCTTAAAACCGGGGGTGGCATTTTCCAATTTTACAGAGCAATGTTGGTCAAGGCCTAGCATCAAGCTAAATTCTTTCCATGAAAGATTATACTCTTTATTAAAGAACCAGAAAGAAAGCCCCTTTGTCAAGATTTAACGGTGCACAAAAATGAATAGTGAGAAGATGTGAACCGTCCTCACTAATACTAGCGAAGTTCTCCCACCCCATGACATGAAAAATAGTGTCAAATTTAGAATCCATACCTATGTTGGCAAGCAGCTTCGGATCAAATGTTCGCATAGGAACAAATGTCCGGTTGACGAGCAGGTTGTAGAGTCTGCGCTCGGGGTCATCCTTCAAGTTGAGTATATTGTCATGTGTGAGCATCGGCGTGTTGTCTTCCTCATTGGTGCAGCTCCAAAATTTTCGTGAGGTGAGCGTGATGAACCTTCGGTGGCGGGAGGAGTGTCGGTGCTGCACCTCGAACTACTCCTCGTCACCCTCTGGAGGAAACTCATTGAGCAAATTCCCTCTATGCCACTAAAAATTTTACTACTTCCTTCTACGACATCGAGAAAGCTGAAGTTCCTTCATTACCACTAAAAATTTTCACGGTGCCTCCTATGCCACTACCGTTAGTTTCTCCCTAACGGTGTGGAATCTTCTTGGTTTTTTTTTTCTTATATGCCACTTATATGGTTCTGACTATAATTTTTTAAAATTTTACTTTTGTTTTTATATAGACAATAATATTTCTCACTCATGATTTGAATATATATTTTTTACGACCGTTAATTTTGAATACTTCAACAATAATTTTTTGATGATGAGTATTTTACAATTTTTCCAATATAATATTTTTTAACAATATAGCAGACTTTATATTCAGTAGATCGATTCAAAAAGGGAAAATTGATGTGACACAGTAAATGCCAGCTGAAGGGTAAAAAAAAAGAGTGAGAAATCATCAACCGTCAAAAAAATATTATAAAAGTCTTCAAAATTAAATCATAAAATAATTATACCAAAAATCATGAGTGAAAAATATTATTGTTTAAGATAAAACTGATGGAAAATTTTTTACAAGGAACACTATATTATACTGAGAATTTTATATGAGTGACATACAAGGAAAAAAAATGTGCAGATTTAACACCGTTAGTGAGAAACTAACAGCAAGGGTATAGAAGGCACTGTAAAATTTTTTGGTGGCAATGAAGGAACTTCAGCTTTTTCGATGTCGTAGAAGGAACTGGTAAAATTTCTAGTGGCATAGAGGGAATTTGCTCAAACTCATTCCCTTCTTCATGACTACTCGAACGAGTGGGGTTACTGTGTAAAACAAATTTCACACCCGCTCGAAAGTCACTTGAGCACGAGATGTATGTCTAGCAAATATTTTTTGGGTCAGTTTTTGAGCTAGCAATGCAAGCAAATGAGAGTAAGAGCAAGAGAGCAAGTTGGGGGGGGGGAGTGAGCAAATGAAAGAATGAGTGATGGAGCTCTCCCCCGGTGTGACACCCTAGGTGTCACCACAGAATTCACCGACAATATCGTAAAACCCTAGTAGTCAAATTATACACTTGAAAGCAAAATCGACACTTGAAGTAATAAGAAATGTTGTTAGAAACATTCCGAAGAGCCACTACAAGAATCTTGGCAATAAAGAGAACACTTTTATAAAGTCAGGAGATTTTAACTAGCAGTGTCAAAATTCTTCTTTAACAGGGAAAAATTTAAACCCCACTTCGAAATCCAACTAAAATCCTATGTAACGCTAGCAATATTTTTACATGGCAATTAAGCTCACTTCAGAAAGGAATTTTGGAGATTTAATCAAAATTTTTGGAAAAGATTTAAACCCTTTTAAAATTCACACAAACTATTTTCTAATTGGAAATTCAAGATTTTTTAGAGCCTGAATTAGGAGTTGAACCTTAAATGAAAGTTGTTCCAATCAATCATTGAGCACACTCAAAAATTTTCAAAATTTTTCAGGTTCGAAGCATTTGGTTTTCAATTGATTTTTGTTCAGGGTTTTGAATAAATAGCAAATCAAAAAAAAAAAATAGTTCGGCCGCCGCCCCCAACGGCCAACCGCCGCAACGGCTGGCCGCCACGGCAGGCGCAAGCCGGGCTCACCTTTTGAGCCAAGCTTTCAAGTCGGCAGAGATTTGGAGATCTTCCCTGTCCCTCTCTCGCTCATCTCTTTCCCTCGCCTATCTTTTCTCCATTGCCGCACGCCAACGCCGCCCACGCCGCCCACTCGCCGGCGTTGCGTGCTGCCGCTTCACTCCCCCCTCTGTTTTCTCCTCGACAGCACACTAGCGTCAAAAGCACACGCCAAGCTTCCTTCCTCCTCTCTCTCTCTTCCTTTCTCCCTCCCTCCCTCACTGGCGCACGCCCTGCCTCGCACCCTGCGGGCATGCCACCGCCGCCATTAAAGCCGTCCCCCCCCCCACCTTCCGTGGACAGCTCGATACGAAGCAAACCAAGCCACACCACCTTGCCGACGGAGCTCGCCTCGCCCTCCTCTCTCTTACCGACCACTAAGGCCCCCTCCGGTTGCTCCCTCCGCCCGCAACGCCCCAATCCTCTTCCCCGGCCGAGGGCACCACCGCCAGCCAACAATCTTCGATTTCCTCCTCACGGTACCACCGTACTGCAATCTTTACTCTGACCCCTCCCTCTCTTACTTGTGCCTCGTTTTGACAACGGTGTGGCCGCAGAAAATCATCGGGAGCGAAGAATTCCTCGCGCCAACACCGCCGCCATTGCCGCCGCCCGAAGGCCCGCTCGTCGGCGACCATCATCCGGCCGCTCCCGTAGCCTTCATCCCCAACAAACCGAATCCCCATGTCACGGTGAATCCCTTGGACCCCTCCTTTTCCACTCTCTATGCCCCTTCGACGAGCTTGTCGCCGGAATTAGGACGCCACCGTCGCTCCTTGCCGCCGGCCACACCCCCGTCATCCTCGGCGGTCAAGTCCGACACTCCCAAGTAGAAGGTGACGGGCTCAGCATGATTCCATCGCCCCCTGGCCGAGCCACCCCACCGCCGGCTCGCCGGAGCTCGCGACCGTTTTCCCTTGTCCTGCCGCCTTTATTCTTTTTAAATTTCAAATTTCCTATTAATTGATCAAACTTGTAAAGTGTCTAACAAATCGAGGAAAAATCCAAAAATTCCAAACCAAAATCTGTTACAGTCCTCATGAAAAGAACTAATTAGATAAACCTTTTCTATTTTTGAATTTTAATTGAAGTTCCAGAGGAGTGCTAGAGCTAAAACTTGAACCATAAGTGCAACATGATAGTATACATCTTCTGAAAATTTCTTGGAATTTTACAACCACAAAGTGTTATACATCTCACTAAAGATACTCTAAACTGCCAATTTAATTTGTCCTTTTCTAAAATATATTGTGAAAGTCATCCAAAAATAAAACCCTAAAGAAAAAATTTAAGTTTGGTTCTCATAGGTGTCTACATCAAATTTCATGATTTTACTCAAGGGTTCAGTATTTATTTTTGATTTTATAAATTTAAATAACACAAACTTTGTTGAATTTTTATAAAATATAGAAAATTCAACTTGGCCTTAATCAGACTTCAAAATTCATATTCCAGAGAGTGCTATCAACTAAAAATAAACTCATGGTAAAAATTGAAGATTCATTTTAACCCTAGTTTGAATACGAGTAGCTTCTACTAAATATTTATAAAACCTAGGAAAAACCCAGCTTGATCTCGACCAAATTTTAAATTCCTAATTCAGAGAACATTGCCAACTAAAAACAATTCCTTGGGAAAGTAAGGATTTTCGTTTTGAACCACGCTCATAAGGTAAAAGCTTTAATAAAAAGATGGAGTCGAGGAATTAGGGTTAACCCTAACATCTAGGAGTCAATGATGAAAACACTATAGTGTGCTTTGTTAAAACATCATCTTAACTTTTGATTCGACTCATCATATTCATAGTGCATCATGTAGACATCAAAGAGAATGTCGTAGCTGACAATCCAGAGTCCGCAATCTCCACCGAAGCAGTCGACATCAACCCCGGAGAACCAGGCAAGCCCCGGTGCACAACCAAGTTTTAACATTTTTCTTTTATATCTATGTGTCCTGATTGTGCATTTAAGTTTCTAGGAGTTGAATGAAATCCTAGTTGCATCTGTTTCCATAGGCAACCCTATCGGTAATTAGTATAGGTGACCATATTAGTGTGCTATGCTTAGCTATCCTTATCGGTAGAAGTCGAGCAGAGTGGACGCTGCTCGCGATTTGGTAGGGATTGATTGAAACTATCACATGAGACATATGACACCTGGTTATGGATGATTAAGGAAAGATAAAACTGCAGGGTCAGACAGGGTACCAAGTAGATCGGCAACTGGACTGGGTCCAGGGTGGCCGTAGTCTTGTCTGACCCGTGTGATCGGAGTCTGATCGAGCTTTGAATGTACTAATCGTATGCTGGGTATAATGGGACCCAGTAAACCTACGTAGCCTAGTGATTGCAAAGTCGAACCTGCCCTACGGTGTCTGATTTGAAGGCGATCTGGGGTGGGCAGTGTGGGAACTCCACAGAAACCGTCCGTGACGTGTGTTCTGGTGGGATGTGGCGCTGCTAAGGCAGGCGTAGGAGGGAATTGACTTTGCAGGATCTGGTATGAACGGTTGCCACGTGCGGTATGGGACGCGCACGTGTCGTATGATTAGGTTTTCCCCTGTAGGGTATAAAAATCATTTCGAACTGCTGTCGCTCCTAGTTGTGAGTTTCCTCGTGAAACGCACCACATTATAATCAAGAAGTTGAGACACAATGATAAGGATAAAGTTATGATGATTATTATTGCATACTGCTTCTGTTTTGATTGTTTAGATCAGTGCCAACTAAAGTTACCATTCTAATCACTTAACTGAGCTAAAACTTGACCAAGAATAGTTCAGGTAGTGCGAGTCAGCCAGCATGTCTCGGTGGGGGCTGTAGCCAGCCAATTTGACGGGTCAGTCTTGTTGAGCTTCTTAGAAGCTCACGCTTTGCGAATACGTGGTTTTCAGGCACCGACGTGCATATCCAGGATGAGAGCACCTAGTAGGAAGAATCCCGTCCAGAGTTTGGGAACCTCTAGTGGGAGCGTTGCGAATCGCCGCAGTGGCTAGCAGCATGATGCCACTGGGCAAGGTTCATGCTTTTGCGTAGTCTGGGAGTCGGAGTCTGTTCCTCGTTTGAAGTCTTCCGCTGTTGTTCATGATTTTCAAAACTTATTCGTACTCTGATGTAAGACCTAAATGTTTAAATTATGAGACAACGACGTATTAAATTTTCTTACCTTGTAAAAGATTGCTGTTTATCCTGCCTGTGTTATACCATGTGTATGCTCGCCTCGCCGAGCATTTCCCAGTAGGATCCTGGCAAGATGCGGGATTCATTCCAGACTGGGTTATCTGGGGCGGGTCCGCGTCACCCGGCCTCTCCTCTTATAGCCAACCATCTCAACGGGCAGAATCGTAGAGCAACGGTCACAAGACAACCGTTGGAAAAAGATGGGCACCAGTGGGTCCCACAATAGGTCGGCCGACCTAGGGGTTGCCTGATCAGTGGGTGGGCCCACTTGGTCCCATTTTTGGCCCACAGTCCCCAACGGCTCTATTGATCAAAGCTGGGGTACTTGTCCCGCTAGAAATTGCTCAGAAAATATTTTTTGTTGAAATAGCTCAAATTCTGACAATAAAAAATTATTATTATTATTTTTGGTTGAAAAATAAATTATGAACATGCAGTGGGTTGAAATTAAATATGATGATGCAATTGAAAAACTCGAATTTGTATGAAAGGGAAATATGGATACGTACTGTTTTTCCTGTCGGCAAGGTCTCACCGTTTCAAGTCCAGCGGTCAGGACTTCTCCGTTCATTTAGCTTGATGACGCAGTGATCTGGCGTCGGAGATGAAGCCACGGACGGTTGTACTTCCTTCTGGCGCCACACCTTCTTAGTCTTCTTTTGTTTAGGTGTGGTGGAGGACACCATGATCTTGACGGGTTGAGGTTTTGCTCACCAACTTTGCCAGTATGTTGTAGATTTCTTTAGCCTAGGAGGATTCTCCCTCTCGATGAAACTCTTGGTCACATCCCCAAATTTCAGTCCTTTGTTCAGATGGAAATGAGCTCACTGACCTTGGTTTTGAGTTTTGACCATTTCCTATTAAATGGGGAGTTTTGGGTCCGGGTAGCAAATTTGCAAAATATTGCTTTATATTGAAACTGCTAATCAAAATAGAATTTTGGAGATTTTTTTGGATTTTTTTGAAAAGGTTTAAACCCCTTAAAAATTCAAACAAATTTAATCTAGTTGAAAAGTTACAAAATTTTAGAAAACAAAAGTTGTTCCAAATAATGTCCTGAGTGCCCATAAAAATTGTCATAATTTTTGGAGCCAAGGAAGTACGGATTTCACTTGAATTTAGAAACGAGATTTGAAATATTGCAAAATTCAAAAATTAGATCGGCGGGCCACGCCTGCCACACCGCTGTGACAGACCTGCCCTAGGAATATCCAATCCGGGATGGATCGTCTCGCCAGGATCCAGTTGGGCAATGCTCGGTGAAGCGAGCATACACATGATACAACACAGACAGGATAAACAACAATTTTTTACAGGATGAGAAAATTTTAATACATCAAGGTTCCATAAAATTTAAAGTTAAGTCTTACATCATCAGAGTACGAATAGAGTTTTGAAAATCATGAAGTACAGCGAAAGCATTAAACGAGATATAGACTCTGACTCTCAGACTTAAGCAAAAGCATGAGCCTTACCCAGTGGCACCATGCTACTAGCCACGCAAGATTTAATGCGTGAATCACAACATTCCCAGTGGAGGTTCCCTAACTCTGGATGAGGGTCTTCGCACTAACAGCTATCCTCATGGGTATACGCGTCGGCGCCTGAAAACCACGTATTTGTAAAGTGTGAGCTTCTAAGAAGCTCAACAAGACTGACCCATCAAATTGGTTATCTACAGCCGACACCTAGACATGCAGACTAACTCAGGGTAGGATGCTTTGCCAAAGGACTCGCATTACCTGAAGCTATTCTGGTCAAATTTTAGCTCAGGTTAAGTGATTAAAATCATTACTTTAGTTTGCACTGATCTAGACAATCATAAATAGAAGCAATAGATAAAATAATCATCATATCATAATCATCATCCTCATAGCTCATCATCTTAATTAAAATGTGGTGCGTTCCACTAGCAAACTCACTAACTGGGAGCGAAAGCGATTCGAACCGATTTACACCTGCAGGGATAACCTAATCATACGACACGTGTGTGTCCCAGACCACACGTGGCAATCGTTCATACCAGTTCCTGCAAAGTCAATTCCCTCCTACACTGCCTTAGCAGGTGCTGCATCCCACAAAAACACACGTCTCGGACGGTTTCTGTGGAGTTCTCACAACTGCCCACCCCAGATCGCCTTCGAATTAGACACCGTAGGGTAGGTTCGACTTTGTAATCATTAGGCTACGTAGGTTTACTCGGCCCCACTATACCCAGCATATGATCAGTACATTCAATGCTCGATCAGACTCGGACCACACGAATCAGACAAGACTATGGCCGACCTACTTGTACCCTGTCTGACCCTCCAGTTTTACCTTTCCTTTAATCATACTTAGCCATGTGTCATCTGTTTCAGGTGATAGTTTCAATCATCTCCTATTAGTCGCGAGCAGCGTCCACTCTGCTCTACTTCTACCAGTAAGTATCGCTAAGCATAGCATACTACATTGGTTATCTATACCAAGTACAGATAGGGTTTGCTATGGAAAACAGATGCAACTAAGGTTTCAATCAACTCCTAGAGACCTAATGCACATTCACGACACAAAGTCATAAAAGGAAAACTTTAAAAACTGGTTGTGCACCGGAGCTTGCCTTGATCTCCGGGGTTGGTGACGACAACTTCTTCGGAGATCGAGGACTCCGAATCAGCAGCTACTTCGTTCACTTCGGTGTCTACATGATGCAACAAGAGTGAGATGATATGATTAGATAATGTAATATGATGTTTGCAACATAGATTAAATGGTGTCTTCATCACTACAACTAGGGATTTAGAGTTAACCCTAAATATTTTGACTAGGTATTTTATTATAAGCAATTATTCATAATTGATCATTTGACTTAAGTGAAACTTCATGTCTTATCAGGAGATTATTTTTAGTCGACAGTGCTTTCTGAAATAAGAATTTTGGAGTTGGGTTGAGGTTAAACTGAATTTTATTGATTTTATAAAAATTCAGTAGAATTCATGTTAATTAAATCACGGACTTAAAGTGAAACTTTAGATTCTACCAGGAGATTATTTTTAGTTGATCGTTCTCTCTGAAATATGAATTTTGAAATTTGGCTGAGGTTAAACTGAATTTTCTAGATTTTATAAACATTCGTAAAGTTTCTATTTATTAAACTTATAAAATCAGAAATAAATACTAAACCCTATGGTAAAATCTTGAAATTGATAGATGTGCCAGTGAGCACATAAACTAAAGTTTTTATTATGGTTTTGGAGTTTTGGTGGTCATGAACAATATGTTTTTGAAAAATAACAAATTTAATTGGAAGTTTGGAGTATATTTAGTGACATGCATAGAACCTTTGTTACTGTTAAATCCTGGACAAATTACAATGAGTTCACAATGCCTTGAGACAACTTTGGTTCAAATTTCAGCCATAGAAGATCCCTGGAACTCAAGTTAAAATTCAAAGACAGGAATGGCTAATCTATTTCTTGAGAAAGTTCCATGAACCTTTTTGAAAAAGTGTTTTAGCAGTTAATTAAAGTATTTTACAAGGATTTTGAAGAATTTTGGTTTAATATTTTTAGAGTTTTCGTCGATTTACTAGGCACATTACAACACGGGCTAGAAATGATGACATTGAGTTTAAATTCGAAATTGGAGGAAACAGGGGAGAACAGTGGGCGCCAGGGAATCCTCCGGCGAGCTTCGGCGGCGGCGGCCTTGCCGATGATGGGGAGCTGTGGGGAGAGTCCCCTAGGCTTGAACAGGTGGGGGTGGTGGTTCGGGATACGACGGCAGCCGGCGGCGACCACCAAAAAGCATCACGTGGCAGGCGGCGGCGCCGAACGACCTCTGGCGAGCTCGCAGCGGCGTGGTGGAGCAAGGCGGCTATCGAGACTTTATTCTACACCTACTACGCGCCCTGGGGATGCCCGACAAGACCACAACGGGGGCGATTTCTTACCGGAGCGTCGCCGGCGAAGGAGCGCGTCGTGGCGGACGGTAGCGAGCTCGCGTTCCCGTCGAACCGGGCAACAATCCGAGGAACGGCAACCTTCGTAAGCTGCACGAGTATCAGAGGAGTGAGTTGGACAATGTGGAAAAGGCAAAAATTGGTCGGAAGTGCGTGCTCACCGTGCGACCTCGAGTGGTGGCAATGGCGACGCGCGCTTGGAGCAGAGGAGGAGAAAGGCGGGCGCGGGCATTGGCAAGGGAGAAAAATGGAGCGTGGGGGAGTGGAAGGAGCTCGGGTGCGTCCTTAAGCGCTGCGGGGAGAGAGAAAGAAAAGGAAGGCGCGGATTGGGGCGGCGGGCGGTGGCGTGCCAGAGGAAGAAGCAGAGAGCGGGTGCGGGAGAGAGAGAAGAAGGGAGAGGGAGAGCGGAGCGAATCTCGCTCCGTCGACTGGACGTGGTGGGTGGAAAAAGGCGCGCCCGCCCGGCCTCTGCCGCGCTGTGCCGCTGCAGCGCGCCGGTTGGCCACCTCGGCGGTGGGGCAGGCGCCTTTCAAAATTTTGATTTTTTTGCAATATTTCCCAATTTCGTCTCTAAGTTTAAATGAAATTCATACTTCCTGAGCTCGGATAAATTTAAATATTTTTGAGGGCACTCAGATAAAATGATGTATTTGGAACAACTTTCGTTAAAGGAGGAAGTCCTGATTCTGCCTCTAAAAATTTGGGAATTGCCAATTAAATTCAAGTTTGTTTGAATTTTTAAGGGGGTTAAATATTTTTCAAAAATTCTGATAAATTTTTCAAAATTCTATTTTGAAGTGAACTTAATTGCCATGTAAAAACATTGCTAGGTTTATATTGGATTTTTGATAGGTTTTGAAAGAGGTGTTTGAATTTTTACCTGTTAAAGAATGATTTTGGTACTGTGGTTTAAAAACTCCTGATCTGATAAAAGTGTCCAGAGAATTACCAAAAGTTTTGTGGAGGTTAATGAAAGTGTTTAAAATAATATTGCTTACAACTCAAGTGCAAATTTTTCTTCAAAGTGCAAGAATTAATTGTCACATCCCAAAAAGTTCAACCTTTTGTCCTTTTGAATTTGAGCTCACTAGATTTGAATTTGGTCATGACTGTTTTCCGTTTTGGCTTTTGGGTCAGGGTTTCGAGTTTTCGTCGTTTTTTCAGAAACCCTAATCGTCTTTCAAGAGATCTTCTATTTTATTAATAAAACTATCCCAATGTTTTTACATGACAATTAACTACACATTAAAATAGAATTTTGGAAATTTTATCAAAATTTTGGTAAAGCTTTAAACCCTTTTAAAATTCCGACAAGTTTGAACCAAGTTGACAATTCATAGACTTTTAGGAGCTGAATCAGGGAATCCTTCTATAATAAAAGTTGTTCCTAATAATTCACTTAGCTCACACAAAAAGTTTCAAAAATTTTTGAACTCGGGAGCTAGGGTTTTCAGTTGACTCTAGTGAAGGGAGTTGGAATAATTAAAAGTTGAAATTGAAAACTACTGTACCACGCTACAGTAGCACCGCACGACAGTAGCGACGCCCACGTCGTTCTTTGCCGCGATTGCCGCCCGAGCAGCGCCATGCCTTCACTCCTCCGTGGCATTGAATTGCGGCAAGAGGTTTCCTCCCTCTTCCTCTCTCCTCCCTCCCTCCCTCTCTATCTAGGCGCCATCAACTTTCCTATGCCGCACGTCGTCTTCAAGGCGGTAGCCGCCGCCTAGCCGCCTCCCACGCCCCATTGCCGGCTCCCTGCCCAATCCGTGGTCGCCCAGTTCTCTCTCTCCCTTGTTCCTCTCCTTCGAGTATAAATCCAAGCTGCCAGCACTCCCCTATCCGTCTTCTTCCCCCTGCCTTCCTCCCTGCCCAGTGCGCCGCCACCATAGCCGCCGCCCGCCACCTCCACGACGCCAGCAAGTTCCGGCGAGTCCCCAGCCTCACCACCATGCCGCCTAGGTTCTCCTCAACCCCCCGAAGCTCTCCCACCATCTAGCCGCCCCGGCTGTGCCCCAATTTCTCCGGAACGCCGCCGCCCCTGTTTTCGGCCGAACATCTCACCGGCGGCCACTCTTCTCCAAAATTCGTCATTGTGGTACCATGATTCTCCAATTCCTTTCACCGGCTACTTGCTCTAGTACTTGCGCACCCAATTGACAAGATTAAGGCTGCAGTTCATCGCCGTTGATGAAGAACGCCTCGCGCCACCACCTCGGTCACCATTGACGCCGCCTCGAGCTCACCGTCGCCGGCCCTGTTCCCCTCTTCCCCGTGGCCTTCATCCTCGACAAATCAGTGTTTTGAGTCATGGTGATGCTCCACGACACTTCCATCCCCGCCCTAACCCTCTTCTCCGGCGAGAAATCTCACCGGAGCAGCCGCCCCTGCTGTTTTCCCCTGTTCTGTGCCACTGTTCCATTAATTCCTCCAATTTCCTTAATTAGCCAGAGTTGTAAAATGTGTAGAAAACAGAGAAAAAATCCAAAAATGCCAAAACTAATTTTATTTGAATCTTTAAAAATGAAATAATTTTCTGTTAAAGCACTTTTTCAAAAATGTCCCTGTAATTTCCTCAATAATTCATTGAAATATTTCTGTTTTTGATTTTTAATTGGAGTTCCAGAAGGTTACTAGACTTATTTTTGAACCATAATTGTATCTTGGCATGTTACATCTGCTGGATTTTTACTAGAATTTTTCATGGACATTTGTGCATGTAGGTCATGGTTAATATCCCCAAAACCCTAGATTATTTACCTTTGTTGAAAGTACATTAGGCAAGTCTCCCAAAAGCCCAAGACCTTTAACAAAAACTTTAGTTTAGATGTTCAGTGGTAGATCTATAAAGTTTCTTGATTTTTGCATAAGTTTTAGTACATGTTTCTGACTTTACAATTTTGAAAAACAGAACATTATTTTATTTTTAATAAATTCTTAGAAGCCCAACTTGACCCCAACCCAGAGCTCAAAGTCTTAGTTTAAAGCCTACTTTAAACTAAAAATGGTCCCATGCCTGTAACTTAACTTTGAATTTTACCGGAAAAGTCGTTACAACTTTTACGGCACCGTTACGGTATTCCCGATGTCGTAAACGGGCAACGACCATCGGAGGGCTCGTATACCTGCTAACGTGAGTCAAAACCACTCAAACTTAGTCTCGTAGTAACCCAAGCTATTTAGTAAAGCCAGTACATGTGATGTGTTTTGGGATTTTTCCCGAAAACGGCATCCGTGTGCCACCCGATATCGGAACTGGGAATCCGGGAACCGGGAAAACCCGTAACCGGAACCAGTAAAACTGTTTTGGCCATAACTTGAGCTGTAGAACTCCGATTGACTTTGTTCTTTTTGCATTGTGTTCGTAGACTCAGTAGCTACCTCTCTGCATCATGTCGTATCATTTGTGCATCATGGCATCATGGCATGCATCTCATATCGACGCGTTTTTGCTTTATAGAATACGATCCGCCAGAGAGTGACGCAGGTGCTGCTACGGGAGAAGCACCGAAGGTTGATCCAGCTGCTGAGGGAGACAACACCGCCGTTGTTGAAGGCAAGCACCTCATATTGCTACCCTAAGTAATTTACTTAATGATTAATATGAATGCTTACGTATAGGACTGCATTAAGTCGGGCATAGTGATAAAGTCGGGAACACCTATTATTGTTGCATATACCCCTCCTTGGTATTGAATACGTCACCTTGACAACCTGGGTAGAGTGTCTTGGTTTGAGTTGCGAAATGCTTAGCCATGCTTAGATAACACGGTAGAAGTCGAGTGGTTAGTCCCACTCGCACGTATAGGAACCACCTTGATTACTTATGGACTTGTGGTGAGTTCATATGAGGGTAAAAGTTGGAAAGTATTAAAAACTGAAGTCCAGACGGTGGGATAGGAGTGCAGCAAGACATGGAGGTCTTGTGTGCCGTAGGCCCCGTCTGGGTTGACATGAGTACCCCCTTGTGTAACTTTAGCGGGTTACATTAGCCGTATGGTCCTCAGTCGTGTGGGTACAGCTGGACTCCCCTGTAGGGTGTAAAATCGGTTCGAATCCGTCGCGATCTCGGTTATGATCAAGCTCAGTGTCCTTTGGATAATATCGTAGAGTTGTCACATAACATGTTGGGAATTGGAATATGGGTATTGGTATCCGTGGTTCGGATGGAACATGGATGATGGTATGTACATGGTTTATGATTACATGGTACTTAGGGATTGGGTTTATTAGATGTTCATGCCCTTTTGCTTTATGCTTATTCACATATGCTTAGTTTCTGCTTTAAGCAATTGAGTCCATTCCTATACCTTATACCTTGCTACAGCCTCATTGCATTATCCTTGGAGTCGGGAACTAATTCCCACCACAGGGTAAGACTTGCGAGTACCTTCGTACTCAACGTTTGTTGTTTAAGTTTTTGCAGGTGAGGATGAGCTAGTCTTCGGCTACTTCGTGCCTGCCGATGCCGGTGAGGGCGAGGCGTAGTCAAGACTTTCGAGTGACCGTGAATTGCGATGTTCGTGGGCTGGGCATCGCAATCTTTTGCTGTTTCCTGGCTGCTACCGCTGTGACTATCGTATTCCTTAGAATTGCTTCCGCTTTTTTTTTTAAATTGTTAGTTTCAAGACTTCTGATGAACCTTGGTATGTAAGAATATTGTTAAATTAATGTTGTTAAATTAATGTGACCTCTGTGATGTATCACCTGTGACGTTGCCGACGTGCTTGGATCTTGGGCGTTGCTTGAGAAGCATGTCGGGGGACTGCCGGGTTTACATTCTCTTTTATCGGATTGAGTTCTCGCATACCATACGTGGGCCGCGAGTCAAATTGGTCGGGTCTCTCACAAACGCTGGTATCAGAGCTAAGGTTCACAAATACACCCTAAAATTTTTCTTAGCACACACGGGGTGGGTAGTTGTGTCTTAAGATCACTAAAACCAACTAAAAGTTTTAGTGGTAGTTGCTGTTTTTAGGCCCTAAACCTTTCTTAACTTTGTTTTGGTTTTGAGAATAAGGAATACACCCCTGCATGCTGCCCTCCTTGATAGATGGGTCGTTAGAATAGTTTAGCGGGTCTTGGCAGCCACCCATTTGTGTTAGGGCGCGTGTTTTATCTAAACCCCTCCTTCTATTCAAAATCGCCCATGTCAACGTTGAGTGTATATTTTCAGTAGTGTTGATGTGCTTGGGGAGAGTGTTATATGCATCGTGTGAGAATCGTTAGTATGAAGCATATTTGCATATCATTGCATGCATCAATCATCTCCTAGACTGGTTTTGAGTTGCAAATTGCTAGTTGTGTTTCGACCATCCTTTGTTGACTAGTTTTAACATCTAAAGGAACAAGTTTTGTTTGTTGTTGAAATTTTTGTTCAACTTTCAAAACCTTGGTTGCTATTTTAAGTTTCGTGTTCAAGTTTAGTGAGCTCATCAAATCTGAACATCGGTGTATAATACACCATGTATGTTACGTTGTAGCAACAATCGTTGCTTTCATATCATCCTTAGCATTCCCAGCAACCCGTGTTTCCTTGTTTCTGACACGTCCTTGCTGTCATAGCAATGTATCGTCCGGTTGTCTATTCTTCCGGTCGCTAACCGTGGTTTTGGCGATAGGATAATACCTGAAGGCGCACTCGTGAGGCCGGTGAAACCTCCGGAGCCGCTGAAGGCCGAGGACGCCAGGCCACACCACCACCACCACCGTCAGCCCCTACCATGGCGGAAGTGCTCATGCAAATTGAGCACAATCGGTGAGAGCACTCCGAGTACCTCCGCATCATCGCTGAGGGCATCCGCCAGCGTGGAGCGGAGCGCAACGCCGCTCATGAGGATGACTTCTCCGACTTTCGCTGCACCGAGCCACCCATCTTCACTCGGGCCAAGGATCCCCTTGACGCCGACCACTGGCTCCGCACCATTGAGCAGAAGCTCAATATACTCCGGTGCGGGGAGCATCAAAAGGTCCTATTTGCCGCCCATCAGCTTCAGAACGAAGCCGGTGCATGGTGGGACAACTACCGTGCCACCCAGCCTGACAATCACCGCTATACTTGGCAAGAGTTCCGCACTGCCTTCCGCGCCTTCCACATCCCGGATGGCGTGATGGAGATCAAGAGGCTGGAGTTCCTTGCTCTCCGGCAAGGCAACCGATCGGTGATGGAGTATGTGCATCAATTCAACTACCTCGCACAATACGCCCATACCGAAGTGGCTACCAACGCGGCCAAGAGAGGCTACTTCTACAATGGCCTTTCTGAGGAGTGCAGGACAAGCTGTCCATTATCATCTCGGATGTCCGCAGCTTTAACCAGCTGGTGGATCGTGCCATCGTTGCGGAAGACAAGATGAACAAGCTTGCTGCCAAGAATCGCAAGCGTGCTGCCCCGCCGCCACAGAACGGGAACCCACAGCATCCCCGAACGGGCTCGGCTTCACCGCAGCCCATGTGGATGGTCCGTCGTGCTCCTCCTGCAGCTGGGCAATCTCCCAGGCCACCTGCGGGTCAGGCTGGAAATCAAGCTGTTGGTCCGTGCTTCAACTGCGGCCAGCGCGGTCATCTATCCCGTGGCTGTCCGTACCCAAGGCGTGGAGCGGGGGCTGCTGCTCCAAACCAGCCAACGCGCCCACCTGTCGCTGCTCCTCCTCAACCAGGCAACAAGCCCCAAGTTCCCAAGCGTGGCCGTGTTAACTACACGACCGCCGCGGATGTGCCTGAAGGTGCTGACGTGCTCGTTGGTACGTTATCCGTCGACTCCCGTCCTACCAAAGTTCTTTTCGATTCTGGTGCATCCCATTCCTTTATTAGGCGAGAGTACGCCACCCAGTATAATCTTAAGATATTCCCTACCCGTACACCTTATCTCATAGAATCCCCCGGAGCCAAAATCCACGTAGACTCCATGGTTCCGACATCATTGACTCCAGTCAGCGGCGTTACCTTGCAAGCCAATCTCTTACTCCTAGATCTTCAGGGGTTAGATATTATTCTTGGGATGAATTGGATGATTTCTCATGATGCCGTCATCCACGTGGCTTCCAGAGTTGTTTCTCTGAAAGGCCCAACTGGTGATCGTTTCACGCTACACCTTGAGGGTGATGATTCCAGGTTGTACCATTTGAAAGGTGCGACTAGTTCTGAGCTTTCCTCTATCCCTGTTGTGTGCGAATATCCGGATGTTTTCCCTGATGATTTGCCGGGTATGCCGCCCGACCGGGCTGTTGAGTTTGCCATTGAACTCGAACCAGGAACGGCTCCTATTTCGAAACGGCCGTATCCAATGTCTTTTGAGGAGTTGGCTGAAATGAAGAAACAGTTGAAAGATCTCCTCGACAAGGGTTTCATTCGCCCAAGTTCTTCTCCTTGGGGATGTCCTGCTATCTTTGTGAAGAAGAAAGACGGCACATTGCGCATGTGTGTCGATTATCGTCCCTTGAACGCCGTTACCATCAAAAACAAATATCCACTTCCGCGGATCGATATCCTTTTCGATCAGCTTTCTGGCGCTCGTTGTTTCTCCAAAATTGATTTAAGGCTGGGCTATCACCAAATAAAGATCAGAGAAGAGGATATTCCGAAAACCGCCTTTTCTACTCGTTACGGCTTGTACGAGTACCTTGTCATGTCCTTTGGTCTCACAAATGCCCCTGCCTACTTCATGTACTTGATGAACTCTATTTTCATGGAGGAACTCGATGTATGTGTGGTGATCTTCATTGATGATATCCTTGTGTTCTCCAAGACAGAAGCAGATCATGCTGTTCACCTCCGAATTGTACTCCGGAAGTTTCGTGAACACCGTCTTTACGCCAAATTCAGCAAGTGCGAGTTTTGGCTACGTGAAGTGGCTTTTCTTGGGCACGTCCTTTCTGAAAATGGTGTTGCCATAGATCCCACCAAGGTGCAAGAAGTACTTGATTGGCCTCCACCCACCAATGTGAAGGAAATCCGCAGTTTTCTTGGACTTGCGGGTTACTACCGTCGGTTTATCCAGGATTTCTCCAAGATTGCCAAGCCAATGACTAGGTTGTTATGCAAAGGAGAGAAATTTCTTTGGTCCCCTAGTAGTGAGCAAGCCTTTCAGACATTGAAGACATTGCTTACCACAGCGCCCGTTCTTGCTCAACCCGACATCCACAAGAGCTTTGACGTCTATTGCGACGCTTCTCATGTCGGACTCGGATGTGTGCTTATGCAAGATGGGAGAGTCATTGCTTATGCTTCTCGCCAATTAAGGCCACATGAGGAGAATTATCCTGCTCATGATCTCGAGCTTGCCGCCGTTGTTCATGCTTTGAAAATCTGGCGACACTATCTATACCGACCACAAGAGCCTCAAGTACATATTCGCCCAGGCCGATTTGAATATGAGGCAAAGAAGATGGCTTGAGTTGATCAAGGACTACAAGCTAGAGGTTCATTACCACCCGGGCAAGGTTAACGTCGTGGCTGACGCGTTGAGTCGCAAAAGCCGTTGCAACTGCCTAATCGGGAAGATCCGAAATCGCTCCCTATGTGAGGATTTTTGGAAACTTGGTTTACAAATGGTGGAAGAGGGTTTCCTTGCCAACCTTGAAATAAAATCCACACTTTTGGATGAGATCAAGGAGGCCTAGAAGAATGACGAGGGCATGGCTCGTATCCGGGAGAAAGAAAAGTCGGGTAAAGCCGAATGTTTTTCTCTCGATGAGCAAGGCGTGTTATGGTTTGGGAAACGCCTTGTGGTGCCAAAGGTCGATGAGCTGAAAATGAAAGTTCTCAATGAAGCCCATGATTCCTTGCTATCCATACACCCCGGGAGCACAAAAATGTATCAAGACTTGAAGACCAAATTCTGGTGGACTCGCATGAAGCGGGAAATTGCTCAGTACGTCTCCAAGTGTGACGTATGTCAGCGGGTGAAAGCTATCCACTTAAAACCCACGGGCACACTGCAACCATTGCCTATTCCATCATGGAAATGGGAGGATATTGGCATGGATTTCATTGTGGGTCTGCCTAGAACTTCGGGTGGTTACGATTCCATCTGGGTAATCGTTGATCGGTTGACAAAGTCTGCACATTTCCTTCCGGTCAAGACCACATATTCTTTCAAGCAGTATGCCGAGTTGTATCTCACTCGCATCGTGTGTCTTCACGGTGTTCCAAAGACAATAGTTTCCGACCGAGCCACCCAGTTCGTCTCTCGGTTTTGGAAAAGCCTTCATCAAGCACTGGACACCAAGCTGATTCATAGTTCGGCTTACCACCCGCAAACGGGAGGACAGACCGAACGTGTCAATCAAATCCTTGAGGACATGTTGAGAGCTTGTGTGTTGACCTATGGCAAGAGATGGGAGCTTTGCTTACCTTTCGCGGAGTTCTCTTACAACAATAGCTACCAGGCTAGCCTCCAAATGTCCCCATTTGAAGCATTCTATGGAAGAAGCTGCAGAACCCCGTTGAATTGGTCTAAATCCGGGGAACGGCCTTTCTTCGGTCCTGATTTGGTTCGCAATGCTGAAGCTCAAGTGCGCCAAATTCAGGAGCATCTTCGAGCTGCTCAATCTCACCAAAAGAGCTACTCCGATCGTCGTCGGGTAGAACTTTTCTTCAAGGTTGGAGATTATGTTTACCTCAAAGTTTCACCACTCCGAGGCACAAAAAGATTCCAAGTGAAAGGGAAGTTAGCGCCACGCTACATTGGTCCCTTCAAGATTCTTGCAAGATGTGGTAACGTGGCCTATGAACTAGAGTTACCATCCTCTCTCGGTAACGTCTACAATGTCTTCCACATCTCGTAATTGAAGAAGTGTCTCCGTGTTCCGATCGAGGCTATCTCCATGGAGCATGTCGAAGTCCAACCCGATCTCTCTTATGTGGAGTATCCTCTGCGCATCCTTGCGCGTTCGGAACGCAAATTGTGCAATCGTGCAATCCCGATGGTGAAGGTACTTTGGAGTAGACACACCGAAGAAGAAGCGACATTGGAACGTGAGGACAAAATGCGGGAGGACTACCCCGAGCTTTCCACATTAATTCTTGGGGTTTAAGGTTTAGTAGATAAGTTTGCGGTGACACCTGGGGTGTCACAACCGCCGCGGCGGCCAACCGCAGCGCCGCAGCCCGCGGCAGACGCTAGAACCACTCTGCTCTCTCTCTTCTGTCGCATGAGGCCGGAAATCCTACTCCCTCCTTTCTCCTGTCTGTCTCTGGTCCCTCCTTCGCGCGAAGAGGACAACGGCAAGCGACAAAACCAGCGCGCCAGACTCCTCTCTCTCTCTCCACGCAACGCTCCTGACGCATCACTGCCATACACATTTCTCTCTTCCCTGCGCGCGCGCCCATTCGCCTCTATTGCTGCCCCGCAACCCCGTCACGTGGACAGCTCGCCACGGGCAACTCTAGGAGGCGATGCCTTGCTATTTAACCTCCTCTCACACCCCTTCAGCTCTCAGAGCAGCGGCACACCCTCTGGTTCACCCACTCACCCGGAACACCATGTTCTTCAACCTACTGCCGAGAGCACCGCCTCCAGCTTTCGAGTTTCGAATTCCTTTCACCAACTAGCTTCTCTCGCCCTTGCGCTTCTAGTGACCAGGTTTTACCCATAGGAAGCCGTCGGTGAGGAAGAACTCGCCGCGCCGCCTCTGCTGCCATTGTTGCCACCGTGAGCGGCTCGTCGCCGACTAGTCTCCAGTCATCCCCGTCATTTTCATTACCAACCAATCGACTCCACGCGACACAGTGATGCATAGAATCTTGTCAAGGTTAAATTCTGGGAAAATTTTAGGAGGTTCTGCATACCAAGACACACTACGGGTGCAAGTTTCAGTTCTAGAAAAGTTCTGAAACTCCAGTATTAAATGAGGAACAGAACATCTGAACCTATTTATTTAGGAAGTTCCATGGACTTTCATGGAAAAGTGTTTCAGCAGATGTTTAGAGCATTTCACAAGGCTTCTAGGGAATTTTGATTCACCATTTTTAGGGCTAGCATTGATTTATTATGCATTTTACAAAATCGGCCAAAAGAATACCAAAAAAATGATTAAGGATTCTAGAACAGGGGTTCTGCTTGCCATGACATACTTCTGCCACAAATCCAATTCTAGAAGAGTTCTGGAACTCCAGAAGTAAAGCAAAAGCAGAACAAGGGGTTCTGCTTGCCATGACATACTTCTGGTACAGTTCCAACTCCAGAAGTAAAGCAAAAGCAGAACAAGGGGTTCTGCTTGCCATGACATACTTCTGGCACAGTTTCAACTCCAAAAGAGTTCTGGAACTCCAGAAAGTAAGGCAAAAACAGAACAGGGGGCAGCGGGAGAAGTTCATCGCCGGCGATGCGCGCGGCGGAGGAGGGGTTTTAGGGTTTGATTGAGATGTCTGGGAGCATCACCGTGTCGCGTGGATTTGATTGGTCGGTGATGAAGATCACAGGGATGACCGGGACAGGTCGGTGACGAGCAGCTCACAGTGGCGACAATGGCAGCAGAGGCAGCACGGCGAGTTCTTCCCCACCGGCGGCTTCCTGTGGGCAAAACCTTGTCACTAGAAGTGCGAGGACGAGAGAAGCGAGCTGATGAAAGGAATCGAACCAAGATGGTACTGGGAGGACGAATTCGAAGCTCGAAAGCCGGCGGCGGCACTCTTGGCGGGAGGTTGAAGAAGTTGGTGTTCCTAGCGAGTGAGTGAACCCGAGGGGGTGCCACTGCTCTAAGAGCTGAAGGGGGGGGTGAGAGGGGGTTAAATAGCAAGGCGTCGCCTCCTGGAGTTGCCTGTGGCGGGCTGTCCACATGATGGGGGTTGCGGAGTGACAATGGTGGCAAATGGGCGCGCGTGCGGGGAAGAAAGAAATGTGTGTGGCAGTGCTGCGTCACTAGCGTTGCATGGAGAGAGAGAGAGAGAAGTCTGGCACGCTGCTTTTGTCGCATGCCGTCGTCCACTTCGCACTCGGAAGGGGGCAGAGAGGGAGGACAAAGGAGGGAGCGGGGATTCCCTGCCCGATGGGACAGAAGAGAGGGAGCAGAGTGGCTCTAGCGTCTGCCGCGGCCTGCGGCGCTGCGGTTGGCCGTCGAGCGGTGCAGCAGGCGCGGCGCATCGAGCTAATTTTTGAATTTTGCAATATTTCAAATCTCCTTTCTAACTTCAAGTGAAATCCGTACTTCCTTGGCTCTGCAAATTATGAAATTTTTGTGGGCACTCAGCACATTATTTGGAACAACTTTTGTTTAGGAAGGAGTCTTGATTCAGCTTCTAAAATTTTGTAATTTTTCAACTTAGATTAAATTTGTTTTAAAATTTAAGGGAGTTAAACCTTTTCCAAAAATTGCCATAAAATCTCCAAAATTCTATTTGAAAGAGCAGTTAATTAATATGTAAAAACATTGGTATGGTTTCATTACAAAAGCAGAAGATTTTGCGAAAGCAAAAAAAAAATAAAAGTTACCCGCAAATGAACAATTTGCTACCCGGACCTAAAACTCCCAATTTAACAGGAAATGGTCAAAATTTCAAAAAAATCAAGGTCAGTGAGCTCATTTCCATCTGAACAAAGGACTGGAATTTGGGGATGTGACAACGAGGCAGGTGGAGGATACCCTACCATCAGAAGAACGCCATCATGTTGTTGTTGATGTCATTGAGCTGCGCGCTGGCGTTGTCCTGCCACTGATGTGTTTTGTTGATGAAGATGTGTTAGGATTGCTGCACCTCCTCCGCAATGAGCGCGTCCATCTACTGCGTCAAGGTCGCCATGCCTCTCTCAAGGTCACGATAACCTCGAGAGGAGTATGAGAGTCGTGCTGACAAGGGATGTGAACTTCCGCTTGCATCGGCGGAATGGCGGGAGTGGTAGCTATCCCACGTGGCAACGGTGTGACAGACCCGCCCCGAGTACCGGGACGAACCGTGTCACCAGGACCCATTTGGGCGACGCTCGATGAAGCGAGCATACACATGGTACAACATAGGCAGGATAAACAGAATCATTTACAGGATGAGAGAATTAATACAACACGATTCTATAATTAAGATTAAGTCTTACAAACCTTAGAGTACGAATAAATGAGTTTTAGCAGAAGCATAAGACACAATACAGACTCTAACTCTCGTAGACTAAGCAAAAGCATATGCCTTGCCCATCGACACTATGCTACTAGCCACCCAAAGTTCACTGCGGCGAATCACAGTGCTCCCACTAGATGCTCCCGAACTCCAGGCGCGACTCTTCCCACTGGTAGATACCATTGCAGGTACAAGCATCGGCGCCTGAAAACTACATATCGCAAAGCGTGAGGTTCTAAGAAGATGAGAAAGACTGACCCATCAAATTGGCTGTCTACAGCCGACACCTAGACATGCAGGCTGACTCAGGGTAGGGTTTCTTGCCAAAGGACTCGCACGACTAGCGACTACTCTGGTCTAGTTTTATCGCAAGTTAAGTGGTAGGAAATCTTAACTTTAGTTTGCACTAATCTAAACAATCATAGAGAGGAAACAATAGATACAATAATCATCATCATAATCCAGTCATCTTCATAACTCAACATCTTAATTAAATGTGGTGCGTTTCACAAGCAAAACTCATAAACTGTGAGCGACAGCGATACGAATCGATTTACGCCTATAGGGATGACCTAATCATACGACACGTGCAACCGTTCACACCAGATCCTCCAAAGTCAATTCCCTCCTACGCTACCTTAGCAATGCCGCATCCCACCGGAACACACGTCCCAAACGGTTTCTGTTGAGTTCTCGCACCTGCCCACCCCAGATCGCCTCCGATCAGACACTGTAGTGTAGGTTCGACTTTGTAATCAGTAGGTTATGTAGGTTTACTGGACAACATCAAAACCCAGCATATGATCAGTACATTCAATGCTTGATCAGGCTCGGACACAGATCAGACAGGACTATGGTCATCCTGGACCTGGTCTAGTTGCCGACCTACCTTTCCCTTGTCTCACCCTCCAATTTTATCTTCCATTAATCATACATAGCCATTGTTCTGCATGTGTCAGGAGATAGTTTCATTCAACTCCTAGCAGTCACGAGCAGCGTCTACTCTGCTCGACTTCTACCGATAAGTATAGCTAAGCATAGCATGCTACCACGGGTTACCTATACCAACATACCGATAGGGTTCCCTAAGAAGACATATGTAGCTAGGGTTTCAATCAACTCCTAAAAACCTAATGCACATACACGACAAACAGTGATAAAAGGGAAACTTTATAAAAGGTTGTGTACCGGGGCTTGCCTTGATCTCCTACTTGGGTGGCGAGAGCTTCTTCGACGAATATGCCCTCTGGGTCTGCGACTGCCTCGTTCACTTCAACGTCTACATGATGCAAGGAATCATATGTGTTATTAATAGATAAGATAATATGATATTTTCATCATAGATAATATGATGTTTTTATCATAAAATATTATGGTGTTTTCATCATAGATAGTATGGTATTTTCATCATTACTTCCAAAGAGTTTACCAAGTCATGGTGAGTTCAATTCAACACTTAACGAGTTTTAATTACGACAGTTTAATAAAGTAAATTATTAACCTATCGATCATGAGCTAAAATGAAGTTTCAGATCCTGCTAGGAGATTATTTTTAGTGGATAGTACTCTCTGAAATATGAATTTTGGAGTTGAGTTGAGGTTGAACTGAGGTCTCTGGATTCTATAAAAATTCATACAATTTCTGTTAATTAAACTTATAAATTCAAGAAAAGGCACTAAAATGCATGATAAAATCTTGAAACTAAATAGATGCACTACCAAGCACCTAAACTAAAGTTTTAAGCAAGGGTTATGATTTTTGGGTGACAAGCATATCATAATTTAGAAAATAATGAACTAAAATGACAATTTTGAGAATAATTACAGGCATGCATAGGACTTTATTAAGATTAAATCCTGAAAAATTACAGGAGGTCATGCATGCCACGACACAACATTGGTGCAAGTTTCAGCTCCAGAAAAGTTCTGAAACTCCAGCAATAAATCAAAAATAAAAAAACTAACCTATTTATTTAGGAAGTTCCATGGACTTTCATGAAAAAGTGTTTCAGTAGATAATTAGGTAATTTTACAAGGATTCTAGAGAATTTTGGTTCATCATTGTTAGAGCTTCCATCGATTTATTATTTATTTTACAAAATAGACTAGAAATAACAAAATTAATTCATAAATTGAAAAATGGAAACACATAGGGGTGGCGGGAGCTCGCCGCTATTGTGTGACATCCCCAGGTGTCACTTAAAAACTTATCGACAAATTTGAAACCCTAAGAATTAAATCATACACTTTGAAGCAAAAATTCACACTTGGCCTAATGTTGTTTGAAACACTTTCATGAACCACTACAAAAATTTTGTTGAATTACTGAGCAATTTTATTAAATCAGGAGTTTAACCCACGGTACCAAAATCATTTCGTTAACAGGAAAGAATTCAAACACCACTTTCAAAATCCATTGAAAATCCCATGTAACCCTAGCAATAGCTTACATGGCAATTAGGTTCACTTCAAAATAGAATTTTTGAGATTTTATCAGAATTTTTAGAAAAGATTTGAACCCCTTAAAACTTCAAACAAACTTGAATTTAGTTGGAAATTCACAAATTTTTTGAGGTGGAACCAGGACTTCATCCTTTAACAGAAGTTGTTCTAAATAATTCACTGAGTGCCCACAAATTCTTTTGAAATTTTCAGACCTAGGGAAGGATGAATTTCAACTGCATTTAGAACGGGAATTTTGAATTAATTGCAAGAATCAAAGAAAATCGGTCACCGGAAATCTCGCGCCAAGATCCTCCTCTCCTCTCCCTCTCTCTCCCTCCTTCTCTCTCTCATGCTCTGCCGCTCTCTGTCTCTCCTGTTTTCCTCCCGGGCGCACGCCACCGCGCACGCCTCGCCACTCACCGACGAGCTACTCCACTCCCCCCCCCTTTTCTCTCTCTCCCGGCGCGCATTAAGGACCCCAAGCTCCTCCCCACTTCCCCCCAACTCTCCATTCCTCCTTCACAGTGCACGCCCTTCTTCTTCTCTTCCTCTGTCTGCACCGCCCGGCATTGCCGCCCACAAGCTTTGCACGGTGAGCCCCTTCTTCCGGTTGATTTCTCCGCTTTTAACATGTCCAACTCGTTCCGCTCATCCTCGCGCAGCTCCCGATCCATCAAGACGCTCTCCGGTCCACCCGTTCGACGGGAACGCCCGCTCGCCGCCGTCCGCCACGAGGCGCTTCATCGCTGATGACATTCCGGTGAGTTTCGGTCCTCGTTGTAGTGTTATTGGTCCTCTCCAGGGTGTGTAGAAGCTGTAGGACAAGGTCTTATGCTCCACCGTGCTTCGCCGCGCCGCCGCGAGCTCGTCGGAGTTCGCATGTGTACTGCCGCCGTTGTGCGCTGCCCTTCGCCGTGCTCCGCCGGTCGCCGTGGTGCTTCCGGAGAACCCCGCGCAAGCTCAAGGGACTCCCCTCCGTCGTTCGCCGTCCCTGTCAAGCCCCCCCCCCACCCGCCGTCGATTGCTCACCGGAGCTCAACCCCCGCCGCCTTCCCTGTTCTATCTCTTTACAATTTTAAATCCAATTTCATATTATCTAGCCAGTTTTGTAAAAGGTTTAGTAAATCAAGGAAAACTCTAAATATGCTAAACCAAAATTTGTTGGAAGCCTTGTAAAATACACTAACTAACTGATGAAACACTTTTTCAAAAACATTCATGTAACTTACTTAATAAATAGATTAATCTTTTCTGTCTTTGAATTTTAATTGCAGTTTCAATGATGTTCTAGGGTTGAAACTTAAACCATTAGTGTATCATGGTAGTGTTCACCTCCTGTAATTTTATCAGGATTTAACTTGAAAAAAGTTATATGCATGTCATTAAATATACTCCTTACTGCCATTTTAATTTGTCATTTCCAAAATACATTATGTAATTCATCTAAAAATCCAAACCCTTAATCAAAACTTTAGCTTAGGATTCTTACTTGTACATCTATCAAGTTTCATGATTTTACACTAAGGTTTAGTATTTACTTCAGATTTTCTAAATTTAAGTAATAGAAATTTTGCTGAAGTTTTATAAAATCCAGAAAATTCAACTTGACCTCAACCAAACTCTAAAATTCATATTTCAGAGAGCACTATCCATTAAAAATAACCTCCTGGTAGAATCTAAAGTTCCACTGTAGTCCATGATTTCATTAAAAGAAAATTTAACTGAATTTTTATAAAATCTAGAAAATTCAGTTTAACTTCAACCAAATTCTAAAATTCATATTTCAGAGAACAATTTCAACTAAAAATAGTTTCCTGGTGAAAATGTGAAGTTTCACCTTGGTCCACACTCAATAAGAATCAATGCTTAAATAAAAAGTTGAAGTCAAAATATTAGGATTAAGCCTAAACCTCTAAGTCGTAATGATGAAAACACCATATTATATAATTTAATCATAACTCATCTAATTCATGTTGCATCATGTAGACACTGAAGCGAACGAGGTAGCTGTCGATCCGGAGTCTTCGATCCCTGAAAAAGTCGTCATCACCAACCCCGGAGACCAAGGCAAGCCCCAGAGCACAACCTATTTTAAAGTTTTTTGTGACACCCCAGGTGTCACCAGGGAAAAGTCGACAACTGTAAACCCTAACCCACAATTTCACTCACTTTAAAGCAGATTCAATTATGGAAATAAAAAGAAATATTGTTTAAAATGCTTCAAAGAGACACTATGAAAAGTTTGACAAACAACAGAGCCATTTAGCAAAATCCGGAGAAATCTCAACTAAAAGTGTCGAAATCTCGTTAACAGAAAGAATTCAAACCCTAACTCTTGACCATCAAAACATCCACAGAACCCTAGCTATATTTTTACATAACAATTAAGTACACTTCAAAATAGAATTTTAGGAAATTATTCAAGATTTTTGGAGAGGATTTAGACCTCTTAAAAATACACACAAGCTATAATCAACTTAGAAATTCAAGAATTTTTAGAGACCAAATCATGACTTAAGCCTTAAATGAAAAGTGTTCCAAATAAATTCCTTAGCTTGTACGAAAATTCTCAAAAATTTTCGAGCTCGGGAAGTATACCAAATCATCGAATTGCAGCCAGGCTTTAATTAAAAAAAAATAACAAACTGTTGCCGGGCGGGCTACAGTACCCGCCCGCCCGACAACAGGGCGCACAGGGCGCCGCAGCCGCCCGGCTGACACGCGCACGTCGCCTTCAAGTGCCGGCCGGCTCCCCTACCTCCTCACTCTCTCTCACTCCTCTCTCTCTCTCTAGCTCACTCCCTCCGGCGCCCCCTCCCTCTCCCTCTTCTCTGCCCGAGCACACCGTCGCCCTCCTCACTATGCGCCTCCCGACAACCGAGCCGCCCGCGCTGCCGCCCAGCCACGCCCTGCCCTCGCTCCCCACTCCCCTACCCGAGGACCTCCCCTCTCTAAATGGCGCTCCTCCTCCCCACTTCCCCAACCCCCCCTTCTGTCCATTTTCCTCCCCACGCGCGCAGCCCTCCTCTCTTCTTCCTCTCGGCTCGGTGCGCCCCGCCATTGCCGCCGCCCTCCACCTCCACGTCGACAGGTCACTCCGGCGAGTTTCAAGCCGCACCACCGTGCCCCCTAGACTCCCCTCCACCCCCAGGTGCTCTCCGAACACCAAGCCAGCCGGCGGTGCCCTAGCTTCGTCGGAACGCCGCCGCCCTTCCCTCGGCCGAAGAGCAACGCCGGCGGCCACCAATCTGTGAAATTCCTCGCGACGGTACGATGATCCTCCAATTCCTCTTGCCGGCTGTTAGCTCTCACCCTTGCGCAACCCTTTGACTTGAATCCGGCCACAGGTGACCGTCGTCGGGGAAGAACGCCGTGTGCCACCCCGTCGGTCGCCATTGACGCCACCTCAGCCTCCACGTCGCCGGCCCTGTTTCACTCTTCACCGTGGCCTCCATCCTCCACGAACTAGTGCAGTGAGTCGAGGTGAAGCTCCCCTACATCTTAGTTCTTGCCCTAGCCCTCTTCTCCGACGAGGAGCTCACCGGAGCACCGCCTCTACCGTGTGCTCTGTTTTGCAAGTTACTGTTCCATTGATTTTCTAATTTTTCTTTAATTAGCCAGAGATTGTCAGGCTTGTAACAAATCATGGAAAAATCCAAAAATTCCAAACCAAAATTAGTTAGAACCCTCGTGAAAAGTACTAATTTTCTGTCAAAACACTTTTTAACAAATGACCAAACATTTGCAGAATTAATTAGAAACACTCCTTTCTGTTTTCGAATTTTAAATTGCATTATAGAGCAATACTAGGGCTAACCTTTGATCTACAAGTACAGCATAGTACTACACACCCCCTGGAAATTTATGAAGATTTTAGGAACAAGAAATGGCATCTAACCCTATTAAATAACTTCAATCTGCCTAGTTTAAATAGCATTTTCTAAAGTACATTGTAAAAGTCATTTACAATGTTAGACCCAAAAGCAAAGTTGTAGATCTGGTGCTCAGGAATGCCCACATAAAATTTCATGATTTTATTGTAATGTTTACTAGTGCTTTCTGATTTTACAAGATCTAAAAACAGGAACTTTGATGAATTTTGTTAAAATATAGAAAATTCATCTAGGCCCCACCCAAAGCCCAAAATGCTTGTACCAGAGAGTACTGCCAACTAAAAATAATCTTGAGGAAGAATTAAAATTTTCATTTTAACCCTAGTTTAATAGCCGAAGGAATTAAATAATATTAACCGATGAAAATTGTCGAATTAACCTAACTAGAATTGAAGTTGATGAATATGCCAACTAAAAGTCACCTCATGAGAGTTTAATAGATTTCTTTAAACATCATTCACAGATTAAGCATTTAATTTAATCAACGGCGTCGAGTAATTAGGGTTAACCCTAATTCTGGGCGTCGCTAATCTAAACCCTAGGTCACTATTGATAATAACAATAAGTTTCTTTTTCGTTGAGGCTTATCATAATTCTACTGCATCATGTAGAGTCTGATGCTCACGAATAGCTGCGGATCCAGTTTCCTCGACCCCCGCCGAAGAAGTCGACATCAACTCAGAGGAACCAGGCAAGCCCCGGTGCACAACCGAATTTAAAGTTTTACTTTTACAACTCAGTGTGTCTTATTTGTGCATTAGGTGCTAGGAGTTGATTGAAACTATAGTTGCATTGTTTCCCATAGGAAACCCTGACGGTAGCTTGTTTGGTATCCCTAGTATGCTATGCTTAGCAGGTAGTTGCCGGTAGAAGTCGAGCAGAGTGGACGCTGCTCGCGAAAGGATAGGTTGTTGAATGAAACTGTTTCATGAGATGGGCCACACGAATGTGAATCAGTAAGAAAGATAAAAGTTTGAGGGTCAGACAGGATACAAAGTAGGTCGGCGACTGGACTGGGTCCAGGGTGACCGTAGACTTGTCTGATCCGTGTGGTCCGAGACTAATAGAGTGTTGAACGTACTGGTCGTCTGCTGGGTGTTATGGGCCCCAGTAAACTTATGTAGCCTAGCAATTGCAACGTCGAACCTGCCCTACAGTGTCTGACTAGGAGGAGATCTGGGGTGGGCAGCGTGGGAACTCCACAGAAACCGTCTGGGACGTGTTGTCTGGTGGGACGCGGCGCTGCTAAGGCAGGCGTAGGAGGGAATTGACGTTGCAGGAGCTGGTGTGAACGGTTGCCACGTGCGAGTCTGGGACACGCACGTGTCGTACGGTCAGGTTTCCCCCCTGCAGGGTATAAAATCATTTCGAACCGCTGTCGCTCCCAGTTAGTGAGCATGCTCGTGAAACGCACCACATTTTAGTAAATAGGTTGAGACACCATGAGAATGAATTATGAATATTAATATTGCTATTGTTGATTCTGTTATGTTTGTTTAGTTCAGTGCTAACTAAATTTATTTTCTAATCACTTAATCTGATGCTAAAACTTGACAAGAGTAGTATAGGCTTGCGAGTCCTTTTGCAAATAAACCCTCCGCTGTATTCGAGTGTCGGAGTTGTATTCGTTCTAGTCTTCCGCTGTATCATTTTCAAAACTGTTGCGTACTCTGAAACATTGTAATATTCAACCTCTAAGTTATGAACCAACGATGTATTAAGTGCTCTCTTCTTGTAAATTATTGCTGTTTATTCCTGCCTGTGTTGTATCGTGTGTACGCTCGCTTCGCCGAGCGTTGCCCAACAAGATCTTGGCTTAACGACTGACCGGATCCGTCCTGAGACGAGGTTTTCTGGGCGGGGTCGTGTCAGCTTTGGTATCAGAGCCGTGTTGGAAAACGAAACAACGTTTAAGGCATATTTTCAAAAATTTACGTGCGAGTGAGGTACGCGCCCTATTAGTTAATAGGTTGTCAGGTGACAAGCTAACCTAGTATAGGGGCTAACTAAACCCAGCTTAGATTTATTTTTCTGTAACGACGCACCTACGCTCAGGTAAACAAGGTAAGGTACGCCGCTCGACTGTGGTGAAAGGTCGAGAAATCCCTGTTGCATCCGCAGCAGTAGCGTTCTATACCATGGTGGTATGGAAGGAGGTATTATATTCGCTGTAACATAGTACGCCCCCTTGCCGTTTAGGGAGAGAAGCGGCCCTCTACCGTACGAGGTGTGGGTTACGGACCTGTTGCGAATGCAGACCTTCGCAACAGTGGAGTCTTGTGTCTTTGGCACACAAGAGATGAGTTTGTTCCTCACGACTCCGGTTTTACAGAACACTCTCATACCTCCGCTGCCTGAGGTAAAGAGCAGTCTGTCACCGCGCAGGGAAGGTCGGACACGTGATCCCCGTACGTGACCTACTCGGGGCGACCCATATGGCAATGATATGGGTTGTTGTTTTTACTTTTGATATATATGATATTGCACTGCCTGTGATGCCATTTCTGCAGGTACGCTAACCACGATATCGTAAGAAAACGTGTAGTGACGGCTAACTTGAGTGCGATTCTGCCACTGCCTATGCGTATTCTTTTTACTTTGTGAGGACGTATAGGCCGATGTAGGATTGCATTGCATGAAGAAATGTTAAAATCCTTCAAACTTATACTAAAACCATCCAGGAGCAAAAATTCCATCAATAATGGCTGTAGCACAATCAAAAAAAAAATTTTTAAGAAGTCAACCTGGATACCTTCCTCCCTTAGTGATTGCGTGGAATCAACCGAGTTGGAGTAAAACCCTTGTACACCATTGAGCCTTTTACAATACCTTCCTCGATGAGAAGATTGTCTCCTTGACAGGTCAACTTAGATGGTAAGGCACCTTGGACAAACCGGTTGTTGCTAGTTAGCATCCTTAGTGACCAATTTGGATCACCTTTTTACTCAGGGATGAAAAATATTTTACGTATCGGAAGATTTAGCATGTTTTGAACTATGTGTCAACATGTGGCTTCTGAGGGATAAAATATTGCTCCTCTATGTGTCGCAGATGGACGCCAACACGATCGAGCATGGGATCGCGGAGATAGGCATTGAGGACTCCACCCCTACCTACATTACCAAGAAGTCCGGACGCAGAGGATTCGTGGAGATACTCGAGCAGACCTTGCAGTCACTGGGATACGCGGAGACTCCATGGTTTCAGATCCGAGAGTATCGGCAGTATGACCTACCGCGCTGCTCGGCCACGGTTACACTACCCACACACCCTCAGCATGCCAACGGAGAGATTTATACCACCACCACATTCGGTTCAGATAAGACGGAGGCCATCGAGTCAGCCGCTCATCAAGCTTTATTGAGGATTTGCGAGCGACACCTCGAGACCTGGCAGACAAACCAGCAGCGATGTTTCCGATACCGGACCAGGTTGACCGTACCTGGCACCGCAATGTCAAGAATGCGCAGAAGAGGACTTTCAGGGGAGAGATGGACCATGTCACTCCCTTGTTCACGTGGAGCCTAGCGCTACTCAACTTGCATGAAGATATTGTTCTCGCAGCTCAGATGGATCGCCAGGCCTTACGACAAGCTCATATAGAGGTAGCTCAACTCAAGAAGAAGGTCCAGGACTTGGAGAGCAGAAACAATGCACTGCGTGCTCGCTGCGACACGCGCGCTACACGTATCTCTGAGTTAGAGGCGGTCTCCGAGATTAAGACTGCCCAGATCCATGCTAGAGAGAATGACTGCAACATCATGTTGCAACACATTCACCAGCTGGAGATACTCAAGGATAACGCGGTTCAGATGGCGGAGAACCTCGCCCACGAGAACCATCATTTGCAGCATCAGTTAGCGGGACTTTTGGAGGCACAGCAGCCGCCTCCCGCTAACGATGATGCGCCTCAGTCAGAAGTATCGGATCTCGAAGCTTCAGACCCAGAGCCAGATGAGGAGTAGATTGGAGGTGGATCCGAAGTGATAGTTTAGCTAGATGTTTCGCTTAAGGAGTGCGTTGTCCTTGTCTTGGTGTCAGTGTGTGTTCTCAAGAGTCTATCTTAGTGGCGTGTAATCTTTTGGATGTAAAAGTGGTGGTTTGACAGTCTAAGGAGTTGGGCGATGAATGTACTATCATCTTTTGGGGAAATGAAGGAAGTTTGTTTTTATGGAGATATCCGTGCCGTGCATATTGACGTACATTTACTTATGTTGAGAAGTGGACATGGGTTGAACTACTCTAATAAGGATCCTTTTACTTTTTCAGCATGGTGAACACTAGAGCCGGACGTCAGGAGGCGGAAAGCTCCAACCCGCCGCCCCCGCCAGCTGAGCCAACCTTGGCCACAGCTATGGCGGCCCTGATTCAGAGCAGCCAGCAAACGCAAGAGATGCTGCGAGCTATCCTAGAGAGTAGTGGCACGAATCGAGGCGCTCGGAACCGCGACCAGGACAGCACGTATGCTGAGTTCCTGGCCACTCATCCCCCGGAGTTCAGAGATGCTCGGGAACCCATGGAGGCAGACCATTGGCTTCGTACGATCGAGGCCAAATTTGGGCTGCTCCGTTGTTCGGAGACTCAGAAGATGCTCTTCGCGGCCCAGATGCTCCATGGACATGCCGGAGCTTGGTGGGCCAACTACTTGGCCACTCTCCCGGCCAACACCCACGTGCCATGGGAACAGTTCCGGGAGGCGTTCCGCGCATACCACATCCCCGCGGGACTCATGCAAAGAAAGGTCAAGGAGTTCATGGCCTTGACGCAAGAAAGTCGCACGGTGCACGAATACTTCCGTGTCTTCAACCAACTTGCTCTGTATGCTCCGGAGCAGGTTGACACGGATGCTAAGCGGAAGCACCGCTTCATGGAAGGGCTGAACATCACACTTCAGGGTCGATTGGCCCTAAACCAAGGCGGCTCATTCAACGAGCTCGTCAGCAACGCCCTCATCGCCGAGGAGTACCTCGAGAAGGAGCAGCGGGAAAAGAGACGAGCCAGCGGTGGGCCATCGAATGCCCCACCACCCAAGTACCGTCTGGTGTACACTGCACCCGATGGTAGGAGGTACAAGGCCACCCTGCCGCAGGCGCCGTCGTTCCGTCCACCGCAGCAGCCATACCGGCCCCCACAGAATCAGCAACAAACCGGCTACCGCGCACCTCCCCCGCTGCAGAGGAACCAAGGTGTCCGCCCACCTCAACAGGGCGCCCGCCCTGGACCAGGCACGCCTTGCTTCAATTGCGGGCAGCCCGGACACTTCGCCCGCGAGTGCCCCTCCAACCAGCAGTCCGGAGGCAACCGGCAGTCGAACCAAGGACAGGGCCAACAAAAGGGCCAGAAGAACACCAGGACCGATCGGTAAACTACACCACGACCAAGGAAATTGCTGAGGGCGAACAAGTACTAGCGGGTACGTTTTCGCTCTCTACCCACTCAGCCTTTGTTCTTTTCAATTCCAGTGCAAGCCACAATTTTATCAGTAGGAATTTTGTCAAAGGCAAAAACCTAGCCACAACTCTCCTAGAACCACCTTTCGTAATAAAATCGCCTGGGGGCAACATATTATCAGATCATGGCTTAAGTGAAGCTCCACTCAATCTGGGAGGTCACATCTACCCTATTTCCTTCATCATCCTAGATGGGCAGGGTATTGATATTATCATCGGCATGAAGTGGATGAAGCACCATAATGCCATCCTTGATTTTGCTAACCGTGTAGTCCACTTAACCTCCCCACTTCACGGTTCCATGTCCATAAACCTAGATCACCCTAAAGCCGCCCTCAATCAAGTCTGCCATGTTGTCGGGAAAAGTCTGGACGAGATACTAGTGGTTAAGGAGTTTCTAGACGTATTCCTAGAGGACTTACCTGGTTTACCGCCGGACAGAGATGTGGAATTTCAGATTGAGCTGTTGCCAGGCACAGCCCCGATCTCCCGCAGACCGTACAAGATGGCGCCCAAAGAGCTAGCAGAGTTGAAGAAACAGCTGCAGGAGTTGTTGGACAAGGGCTTCATACGGCCCAGTACCTCGCCTTGGGGTTGTCCGGCATTGTTCGTGAAGAAGAAGGACCAGTCGTTGAGGCTATGCGTGGATTACCGTCCCTTGAATGCGGTAACTATCAAGAACAAGTATCCCTTGCCATGCATAGACACTCTATTTGATCAGTTGGCAGGAGCAAAAGTCTTCTCAAAAGTTGATCTTCGGTCTGGTTATCATCAGATCAAGATTCGTCCCAGTGACGTTCCGAAGACGGCTTTCTCCACCAGATACGGATTGTATGAGTATTTGGTGATGTCATTTGGACTCACAAACGCACCAGCTTACTTCATGTACCTCATGAACTCAGTCTTCATGCCAGAGCTGGATAAGTTTGTAGTGGTGTTCATTGATGACATCCTAATATACTCCAAGTCAGCCGATGAGCATGCAGAGCCTCTTCGGACAGTTCTCCAAAGACTCAGAGATCATAAGCTCTATGCCAAGTTCAGCAAGTGCGAGTTTTGGATTGAGCGTGTTCAGTTTCTGGGTCATGTTGTGTCCGCGGAAGGAATTTCTGTTGATCCAGGAAAGGTACAAGATGCTGTTAATTGGAAAGCACCCACAACAGTCTACAAGGTACGAAGTTTCTTGGGATTAGCGGGATATTATCGCCGCTTCATTCCCAACTTCTCCAAGATTGCCAGGCCTATTACAGACCTACTCAAGAAGGATCAGAAGTTCAAGTGGACAGAAAAGTGCGAAGAAGCCTTTCAAACTTTGAAGAAGCACTTGACCACAGCACCAGTACTCGCCCAACCAGATTTGAGCAAGCCCTTCGACGTGTATTGTGATGCGTCGGGCACTGGATTTCGGTGTGTGTTGATGCAAGAAGGACGGGTAATTACCCCACACACGACTTGGAATTAGCAGCCGTGGTATTGGCTTTGAAGGTGTAGAGGCATTACTTATTGGGAAACTTGGTACACCTCTACACCGACCACAAGAGTCTCAAGTATATCTTCACCCAGAATGAGTTGAACATGAGGCAACGAAGATGGCTAGAATTAATCAAGGACTACGAGATAGAGATCCACTACCATCCGGGCAAGGCTAATGTGGTTGCAGACGCGTTAAGCAGAAACGCCCATTGCCACTACTTGGATCGGGGAGTTGCAACCGAAGAACTAGAGCCAGCCATGAGGATTCTACCCCACGGAGCACTCTACAACCTAGCCTTAGTGCCAACACTTAAAGACGAAGTAGCCAAGGCCCAGAAGCTTGATAAGGGCATGGAGAAGATCAGATTGGGACTACAAGAAAAGAAGATGCAGTGCTTCCGTGAAGACGAAGAAGGAGTTTTGTGGTTCAAGAACAGATTGGTAGTGCCGAAGGATCACGAGCTCCGAAGGAAGATCATGGATGAAGCTCATTTATCCAAGTACTCGATTCATCCTGGCAGCAACAAGATGTATCAGGACCTGCGAAAGAAGTTTTGGTGGACGAGGATGAAAAGAGAAATCGGTCGGTACGTAGCATAATGTGACATCTGCAGCAGAGTAAAGGCCGACCATCTAAAAGGTGCAGGGTTGTCGCAACCGTTGAGCATTCCGTCATGGAAATGGGAAAACATAAGTATGGACTTCATTGTTGGACTGCCCACGACAGCTCAAAAGTTGGATTCAATTTGGGTCATAGTAGATCATTTGACAAAGACAGCCCATTTCATTCCTGTCTCAACCAGATACACCATGAAGAAGTATGCACAGCTGTACATTCCGGATAGTCTGTCTGCATGGAGTACCCAAGACGATCATCTCCACGAGTCATTAGGAACCAGGCTAATCCACAGCTCAGCCTACCACCCTCAGACTGATGGTCAGACGAAAAGAGTGAACCAAATACTTGAAGACATGCTCCGAGCTTGTGTTTTGGAGTACGGAAAAGGGTGGGACACTTACCTGTCATTGGCGGAGTTCTCATACAACAACAGTTACCAAGCCAGCATCCAGATGTCCCCTTTTGAAGCACTTTACGGCCGTAGTTGCAGAACCCCACTCAACTGGTCAGAAGCAGTCGAAAGGATCATACTGGGACCAGACCTAGTGCAGCAGGCTGAAGAGAAGGTACGGGTTATACAAGCAAATCTGAAGGCCGCCAAGTCAAGACAGAAGAGCTATGTAGATGAAAGGCGTAGACCATTGACCTTCGAGGTAGGAGACTACGTCTACCAACGAGTCTCGCCAATGAAGGGAGTTCAACGGTTCGAAATCAGAGGCAAGTTAGCACCCCGATACATAGGTGCATATCCTATCACAGCTAAGTGCGGACCAGTGGCATATTAAGTGGAGCTACCAGAGAGATTATCAGAAGTGCATAACGTCTTCCATATCTCCCAATTGAAGAAATGTCTGAAGGCACCCATAGACCAAGTGATTCAAGAAGTAGAAGAATTGCAAGCAGACTTAACCTATCCGGAGCGCCCAATCCGGATACTGGATGAGAAAGAACGAGTTACAAGAAGGCGAACACTCAAGTTTTACAAGGTTCTGTGGAGCAACCATACGGAAGATGAAGCCACGTGGGAATCCGCAGAATTTCTTCAGTCAAACTACCCCGAGCTACTCCCAAAACCTTAGGTACCTATGCCTATCCTAACCCTCTCCTTAAATCTCGGGACGCGATTTCTTTTAGGGGGGAGGGCTGTGACACCCTAGGTGTCACCAGGGAAAAGTCGACAACTGTAAACCCTAACCCACAATTTCACTCACTTTAAAGCAGATTCAATCATGGAAATAAAAAGAAATATTGTTTAAAATGCTTCAAAGAGACACTATGAAAAGTTTGACAAACAACAGAGCCATTTAGCAAAATCCGGAGAAATCTCAACTAAAAGTGTCGAAATCTCGTTAACAGAAAGAATTCAAACCCTAACTCTTGACCATCAAAACTTCCACAGAACCCTAGCTATATTTTTACATAAAAATTAAGTACACTTCAAAATAGAATTTTGGGAAATTATTCAAGATTTTTGGAGAGGATTTAGACCTCTTAAAAATTCACACAAGCTATAATCAACTTAGAAATTCAAGAATTTTTAGAGACCAAATCATAACTTGAACCTTAAATGAAAAGTGTTCCAAATAAATTCCTGAGCTTGTACGAAAATTCTCAAATTTTCGAGCTCAGGAAGTATACCAAATCTCGAATTGCAGCCAGGCTTTAATTAAAAAAAAATAACAAACTGTTGCCGGGCGGGCTACAGTACCCGCCCGCCCGACAACAGGGCGCACAGGGCGCCGCAGCCGCCCGGCCGACACGGCGCACGTCGCCTTCAAGTGCCGGCCGGCTCCCCTACCTCCTCACTCTCTCTCACTCCTCTCTCTCTCTCTAGCTCACTCCCTCCCGCGCCCCCTCCCTCTCCCTCTTCTCTGGCCGAGCACGCCGTCGCCCTCCTCACTGTGCGCCGCCTGACAACCGAGCCGCCCGCGCTGCCGCCCAGCCACGCCCCTGCCCTCGCTCCCCACTCCCCTACCCGAGGACCTCCCCTCTTTAAATGGCGCTCCTCCTCGCCACTTCCCCCCCCCCCTTCTGTCCATTTCCCTCCCCACGCGCGCAGCCCTCCTGTCTTCTTCCTCTCGGCTCGGTGCGCCCCGCCATTGCCGCCGCCCTCCACCTCCACGTCGACAGGTCACTCCGGCGAGTTTCAAGCCGCACCACCGTGCCCCCTAGACTCCCCTCCACCCCCAGGTGCTCTCCGAACACCAAGCCAGCCGGCGGTGCCCTAGCTTCGCCGGAACGCCGCCGCCCTTCCCTCGGCCGAAGAGCAACGCCGGCGGCCACCAATCTGTGAAATTCCTCGCGACGGTACGACGATCCTCCAATTCCTCTTGCCGGCTGTTAGCTCTCACCCTTGCGCAACTCTTTGACTTCAATCCGGCCACAGGTGACCGTCGTCGGGGAAGAACGCCGTGTGCCACCCCGTCGGCCGCCATTGACGCCACCTCGGCCTCCACGTCGCCGGCCCTGTTTCACTCTTCACCGTGGCCTCCATCCTCCACGAACTAGTGCAGTGAGTCGAGGTGAAGCTCCCCGACATCGTAGCTCTTGCCCTAGCCCTCTTCTCCGGCGAGGAGCTCACCAGAGCACCGCCTCTGCCGTGTGCTCTGTTTTGCAAGTTACTGTTCCATTGATTTTCTAATTTTCCTTTAATTAGCCAGAGATTGTCAGGCTTGTAACAAATCATGGAAAAATCCAAAAATGTCAGACCAAAATTTGTTAGAACCCATGTGGAAAGTACTAATTTTCTGTTAAAACACTTTTTAACAAATGACCAAAATTTGCAGAATTAATTAGAAACACACCTTTCTGTTTTTGAATTTTAAATTGTATTATAGAGCAATACTAGGGCTAACCTTTGATCTACAAGTACACCATAGTACTACACACCCTCTGGAAAGTTATGAAGATTTGAGGAACAAGAAATGGCATCTAACCCTATTAAATAACTTCAATCTGCCTAGTTTAAATAGCATTTTCTAAAGTATATTGTAAAAGTCATTTACAAGGTTAGACCCAAAAGCAAAGTTGTGGATCTGGTGCTCAGGAATGCCCACATAAAATTTCATGATTTTATTGTAATGTTTACTAGTGCTTTCTGATTTTACAAGATCTAAAAACAGGAAATTTGATGAATTTTTATAAAATATAGAAAATTCATCTAGGCCCCACCCAAAGCCCAAAATGCTTATTCCAGGGAGTACTGCCAACTAAAAATAATCTTGAGGAAGAATTAAAATTTTCATTTTAACCCTAGTTTAATAGCCGAAGGAATTAAATAATATTAACCGATGAAAATTGTCGAATTAACCTAACTAGAATTGAAGTTGATGAATATGCCAACTAAAAGTCGCCTCATGAGAGTTTAATAGATTTATTTAAACATCATTCACAGATTAAGCATTTAATTTAATCAACGGCGTCGAGTAATTAGGGTTAACCCTAATTCTGGGCGTCGGTAATCTAAACCCTAGGTCACTATTGATAATAACAATAAGTTTCTTTTTCGTTGAACTTATCATAATTCTACTGCATCATGTAGAGTCTGACGCTCACGAAGTAGCTGCGGATCCAGTTTCCTCGACCCCCGCCGAAGAAGTCGACATCAACTCAGAGGAACCAGGCAAGCCCCCGTGCACAACCGAATTTAAAGTTTTACTTTTACAACTCAGTGTGTCTTATTTGTGCATTAGGTGCTAGGAGTTGATTGAAACCATAGTTGCATTGTTTCCCATAGGAAACCCTGACGGTAGCTTGTTTGGTATCCCTAGTATGCTATGCTTAGCAGGTAGTTGCCGGTAGAAGTCGAGCAGAGTGGACGCTGCTCGCGAAAGGATAGGTTGTTGAATGAAACTGTTTCATGAGATGGGCCACACGAATGTGAATCAGTAAGAAAGATAAAAGTTTGAGGGTCAGACAGGATACAAAGTAGGTCGGCGACTGGACGGGTCCAGGGTGACCGTAGACTTGTCTGATCTGTGTGGTCCGAGACTGATCGAGTGTTGAACGTACTGGTCGTATGCTGGGTGTTATGGGCCCCAGTAAACCTATGTAGCCTAGCGATTGCAACGTCGAACCTGCCCTACGGTGTCGGACTAGGAGGAGATCTGGGGTGGGCAGCCTGGGAACTCCACAGAAACCGTCTGGGACGTGTTGTCTGGTGGGACGCGGCGCTGCTAAGGCAGGCGTAGGAGGGAATTGACGTTGCAGGAGCTGGTGTGAACGATTGCCACGTGCGAGTCTGGGACACGCACGTGTCGTACGGTCAGGTTTCCCCCCTGCAGGGTATAAAATCGTTTCGAACCGCTGTCGCTCCCAGTTAGTGAGCATGCTCGTGAAATGCACCACATTTTAGTAAAGGTTGAGACACCATGAGAATGAATTATGAATATTAATATTGCTATTGTTGATTCTGTTATGTTTGTTTAGTTCAGTGCTAACTAAATTTATTTTCTAATCACTTAATCTGATGCTAAAACTTGACAAGAGTAGTATAGGCTTGCGAGTCCTTTTGCAAGTAAACCCTCCCGAGTCAGCCTTCATGTCTAGGAGTCGGCTGTAGTCAGCCACTTTTGTCGGGTAAGTCTTGCTGAGCTTCTTAGAAGCTCACGCGTTAGCGTTTTGTGGTTTTCAGGCGCCGTCATGCAGGAACCAGCAGGTAGCTTCCATTGGGAGGAGCCTCTCGCCGAGTTCGGGAACCTCCAGTGGGAGTTGTGCGAGTCGCCGCAATGAATGTTGAAGTGGCTAGTAGCATGACGCCCGTGGGCACGGCGCGTATTTTTGCTTAAGTCCGAGTGTCGGAGTTGTATTCGTTCTAGTCTTCCGCTGTATCGTTTTCAAAACTGTTGCGTACTCTGAAACATTGTAATATTCAACCTCTAAGTTATGAACCAACGATGTATTAAGTGCTCTCTTCTTGTAAATTATTGCTGTTTATTCCTGCCTATGTTGTATCGTGTGTACGCTCGCTTCGCCGAGCGTTGCCCAACAAGATCTTGGCTTAACGACTGACCGGATCCATCAGGTTGACTTCTCAATTTCTGTTGGTGTTACAGCCATTATTGATGGAATTTTTGCTCCTGGATGGTTTTAGTATAAGTTTGAAGGATTTTAACATTTCTTCATGCAATGCAATCCTACATCGGCCTATACGTCCTCTCAAAGTAAAAGAATACGCATAGGCGGTGGCAGAATCGCACTCAAGTTAGCCGTTACTACACGTTTTCTTACGATATCGTGGTTAGCGTACCTGCAGAAGATGGCATCACAGGCAGTGCAATATAATATATATCAAAAGTAAATACAACAACCCATATCATTGCCATATGGGTCGCCCCGAGTAGGTCACGTACGGGGATCACGTGTCCGACCTTCCCTGCGCGGCGACAGACTGCACTTTACCTCAGGCAGCGGAGGTATGAGAGTGTTCCGCAAAACTGAAGTCGTGAGGAACAAACTCATCTCTTGTGTGCCAAAGACGCAAGACTCCACTGTTGCGAAGGTCTGCATTCGCAACAGGTCCGTAACCCACACCTCGTACGGTAGAGGGCCGCTTCTCTCCCTAAACGGCAAGGGGGCGTACTATGTTACAGCGAACATAATACCTCCTTCTATACCACCATGGTATAGAACGCTACTGCTGCTAACGCAACAGGGATTTCTCGACCTTTCACCGCAGTCGAGCGGCGTACCTTACCTTGCTTACCTGGGCGTAGGTGCGTCGTTACAGAAAAGTAGATCTAAGCTGGGTTTAGTTAGCCCCTACACTAGGTTAGCTTGCCACCTGATAACCTATTAACTAATAGGGCGCGTACCTCACTCGCACGTAAATTTTTCGAAAATATGCCTTAAACGTTGTATCGTTTCCCAACACGGCTCTGATACCACAGCTGACACGACCCCGCCCAGAAAACCTTGTCTCAGGACGGATCCGATCAGTCGTTAAGCCAAGATCTTGTTGGGCAACGCTCGGCGAAGCGAGCGTACACACGATACAACACAGGCAGGAATAAACAGCAATAATTTACAAGGAGAGAGAGCACTTAATACATCATTGATTTATAACTTAGAGGTTGAATATTACAATGTTTCAGAGTACGCAACAATTTTAAAAACGATAAACAGCGGAAGACTAGAACTATTACAACTCCGACACTCGGACTTAAGCAAAAGCACACGCCGTGCCCACGGGCGTCATGCTACTAGCCACTTCAACATTCATTGCGGCGACTCGCACAACTCCCACTGGAGGTTCCCAAACTCGAGGGGAGGCTCCTCCCAATGGAAGTTACCAGCTGGATCCTGCATGACGGCGCCTGAAAACCACAAAACGCTAACGCGTGAGCTTCTAAGAAGCTCAGCAAGACTTACCCGACAAAAGTGGCTGACTACAGCCGACTCCTAGACATGAAGGCTGACTCGGGAGGGTTTACTTGCAAAAGGACTCGCAAGCCTATACTACTCTTGTCAAGTTTTAGCATCAGATTAAGTGATTAGAAAATAAATTTAGTTAGCACTGAGCTAAGCAAACATAACAGAATCAACAATAGCAATATTAATATTCATAATTCATTCTCATGGTGTCTCAACCTATTTACTAAAATGTGGTGCGTTTCACGAGCATGCTCACTAACTGGGAGCGACAGCGGTTCGAAACGATTTTATACCCTGCAGGGGGAAACCTGACCGTACGACACGTGCGTGTCCCAGACTCGCACGTGGCAACCGTTCACACCAGCTCCTACGACGTCAATTCCCTCCTACGCCTGCCTTAGCAGCGCCGCGTCCCACCAGACAACACGTCCCAGACGGTTTCTGTGGAGTTCCCACGCTGCCCGCCCCAGATCTCCTCCTAGTCAGACACCGTAGGGCAGGTTCGACGTTGCAATCACTAGGCTACGTAGGTTTACTGGGGCACATAACACCCAGCATACGACCAGTACGTTCAACACTCGATCAGTCTCGGACCACACGGATCAGACAAGTCTACGGTCACCCTGGACCCAGTCCAGTCGCCGACCTACTTTGTATCCTGCCTGACCCTGAAACTTTTATCTTTCTTACTGATTCACATTCGTGTGGCCCATCTCATAAAATAGTTTCAATCAACAAACTATCCTTTCGCGAGCAGCGTCCACTCTGCTCGACTTCTACCGGCAACTATCTGCTAAGCATAGCATACTAGGGGTGTCTATACAAGCTACCGTCAGGGTTTCCTATGGGAAACAATGCAACTATGGTTTCAATCAACTCCTAGCACCTAATGCACAAACAAGACACACTAAGTTGTAAAAGTAAAACTTGAAAATTCGGTTGTGCACCGGGGCTTGCCTGCTTCTTCGGTGTTGATGTCGACTTCTTCGGCGGGGGTCGAAGAACTTGGATCGGCAGCTACCTCGTTAGCATCAGAATCTACATGATGCAGTAGGATTGTGATAAGTTTAATGAAAATGAAACTTATTGTTATTATCAATAACGACCTAGGGTTTAGATTGGCGACGCCCAGAATTAGGGTTAACCCTAATTACTCGACGTCGTCGATTAAATTTAATAATTAATCTGTGAATGATGTTTAAAGAAGTCTATTAAACTCCCATGAGGTGACTTTTAGTTGACATGTTCATCAATTTCAACTCTAGTTAAGTTAATGCGACACCTTTCATCGGTTAATATTATTTAATTACTACGGCTATTAAACTAGGGTTAAAATGAAGATTTTAATTCTTCCTCAAGATTATTTTTAGTGGGTAGTACTCTCTGGAATAAGCATTTTGGGCTTCGGTTGGGACCTAGATGAATTTTCTGTATTTTATAAAAATTCATCAAAGTTCCTGTTTTTAATTCTTGTAAAATCAGAAGGCATTAGCAAACATTAGAATAAAACTATGAAATTTTATGTGGGTAATCCTGAGCACTAGATCTACAACTTTGCTTTTGGTGTCTAACCTTGCAAATGACTTTTACAATGTACTTTAGAAAATGCTATTTAAACTAGGCAGATTGAAGTTATTTAATAGGGTTAGATACCATTTGATGTTCCTAAAATCTTAATAAAATTCCAGAGGATGTGTAGTACCATGGGGTACTTGTAGATCAAAGTTTAGCCCTAGAATTGCTCTATAATGCAATTTAAAATTCAAAAACAGAAAGGAGTGTTTCTAATTAATTCTGCAAATTTTTGGTGATTTGTTAAAAAGAGTTTTAACAGAAAATTAGTACTTTTCACGAGGGTTCTAACAAATTTTGGTTTGGCATTTTTGGATTTTTCTGTGATTTTCTAGGGGTTTTAGAATGCAGAGCAATAATCTAGAAAATAATTAGGAAAAAGAAAAACAGGGGAGGTTCTCCGGTGAGCTCCGGCGACCAATTCCCGACGATGGGGTGGTCGTCGGCCGTCGAACCTTGGCTTTTCATGATCCACACGACATGACGAAGCTCGGCAACAAGGTGTTCATCATGGTTGGGCACGGCAGAGGGGGTCTCACCGTGGGGGGCGGCGGTGGCGGCGGCGAAGTCCAAATTCCGACGACGTGGCTCGCCTTCGGAGGATTGGAGGGTTCTGGGAGCTTCACGAGGTGGGGAAGAGTTGATTTGGTGAGGGAATTTGATTGAAATTGAGTGGTGGTGGGTTTTCATCGAGGAGGCGGCGGTAATGGCGCCGGCGGCCGTGGGGCAGGAAAATTGGGGGCTTCTCGCGCGGGGGGGGGGGGGGGGGGAAAGAAATGGAGGAGGAGTGAAATTGGGGAGGAGTTCACGCCATTTATAGGGGGAAACAGGGTAGGGGAAGTAGGGAGCAGGGGAAGTAGCAGGGGCGGCATTGGCGGCTCGGGCTCTGTTGTCGGGCGGCTCGGGCGACGCAGAGAAAAAGAGAGAGGGAGGAAAAGGCTAGAGAGAGAGAGAGAAGTGAGAGAGAGTGAAGTGAGGGAGGAGTGATGGAGGTCGGCGAGTCAAAGCGACGTGGGGGGGGGGGTGTGCTGCTGTCGGGCGGCGCAGCCGTGCCCTGCCGCGCCGCGTTGTCGGGCGGGCGGGGCACTGTAGCCCGCCCGGCAACAGCGGTTTGATTTTTTTTATTCAATTAGCCCAGCTGCAATTCAATGAATTGGCACACTTTTCGAGCTCGAAAATTTTTGAAAATTTTTGTGCATGCTCAGGAATTTATTCGGAACACTTTTCTTTTAAGGTTCAGGTCATGATTTGGCCTCTAAAAATTCTTGAATTTCTAAGTTGATTATAGCTTGTGTGAATTTTTAAGAGGTCTAATTCTTTTCCAAAAATCTTGTATAATTTCCCAAAATTCTATTTTGAAGTGTACTTAATTGTTATGTAAAAATATGGCTAGGGTTCTGTGGAAATTTTGATGGTCAAGAGTTAGGGTTTGGGTTTCTTCCTGTTAATGAGATTTCGACACTTTTAGTTGAAATTCTCCGGACTTTGCTAAAAGCTCTGCTGTTTTGTCAAATTTTTCTTAGTGTCTCCTTAAAGCATTTTAAACAATGTTCCTTTTCATTTCTATAATTGAAACTGCTTTAAAGTGAGTGAAATTAGGATTTAGGGTTTATAGTTTGTCGACTTTTCCCTGGTGACACCTGGGGTGTCACAGCCCTCCCCCCTAAAAGAAATCACGTCCCGAGATTTAAGGAGAGGGTTAGGATAGGCATAGGTACCTAAGGTTTTGGAAGTAGTTCGGGGTAGTTTGACTGAAGAAATTCTGCAGATTCCCACGTGGCTTCGTCTTCCGTGTGGTTGCTCCACAGAACCTTGTAAAACTTGAGTGTCCGTCTTCTTGTAACTCGTTCTTTCTCGTCCAGTATCCGGATTGGACGCTCTGGGTAGGTTAGGTCTGGTTGCAACTCTTCTACTTCTTGAACCACTTGGTCTACTGGTGCCTTCAGACATTTCTTCAATTGGGATACATGGAAGACGTTATGCACTCCGGATAACTTCTCGAGCAGCTCCACTTGATATGCTACCGGTCCGCACTTAGCTGTGATTGGATATGGACCTATGTACCGGGGTACTAACTTGCCTCTGATCCCGAACCGTTGAACTCCCTTCATTGGCGAGACTCGTAGGTAGACGTAGTCTCCTACCTCAAAGGTTAATGGTCTACGCCTTTTATCTGCATAGCTCTTCTGTCTTGACTTGGCGGCCTTCAGATTTGCTTGTATAACCCGTACCTTCTCTTCAGCCTGCTGCACTAGGTCTGGTCCCAATATGATTCTTTCGCCTGCTTCTGACCAGTTGAGTAGGGTTCTACAACTACGGCCGTAAAGTGCTTCAAAAGGGGACATCTGGATGCTGGCTTGGTAGCTGTTGTTGTATGAGAACTCCGCCAATGACAGATGAGTGTCCCATCCTTTTCCGTGCTCCAAAACACAAGCTCGGAGCATGTCTTCAAGTATTTGGTTCACTCTTTCCGTCTGACCATCAGTCTGAGGGTGGTAGGCTGAGTTGTGGATTAGCCTGGTTTCTAGTGACTCGTGGAGTTGTCTCCAAAATCGACCGACGAATTGGGTGCCTCGGTCGGAGATGATCGTCTTGGGCACTCCATGCAGACAGACTATCCGGTCAATGTACAGCTGTGCATACTTCTTCATGGTGTACCTGGTGGAGACAGGAATGAAATGGGCTGTCTTTGTTAAACGATCTACTATAACCCAAATTGAATCCAACTTCTGAGCTGTCATGGGCAGTCCAACAATGAAGTCCATACTTATGTCTTCCCACTTCCATGACGGAACGCTCAAAGGTTGCGACAACCCTGCGCCTTTTAGATGGTCGGCCTTTACTCTGCGGCAGGTGTCACATTCCGCTACATACCGAGCGATTTCTCTTTTCATTCTTGTCCACCAAAACTTCTTTCGCAGGTCCTGATACATCTTGTTACTGCCAGGGTGCATTAAGTACTTGGATAAATGAGCTTCATCCATAATCTTTCTTCAGAGCTCGTGATCCTTTGGCACTACCAATCTGTTCTTGAACCACAAAACTCCTTCTTCGTCCTCACGGAAACACTGCATCTTCTTCTCTTGCAGTCCTAATCTGATCTTCTCCATGCCCTTATCAAGCTTTTGGGCCTTGGCTACTTCGTCTTTAAGTGTTGGCACTAAGGCTAGGTTGTAGAGTGCTCCGTGGGGTAGAATCCTTACTGCTGGCTCTAGTTCTTCGGTTGTAACTCCCTGATCCAAGTAGTGGCAATGGACATTTTTGCTCAACGCGTCTGCCACCACATTAGCCTTGCCCGGATGATAGTGGATCTCTATCTCGTAATCCTTGATTAACTCTAGACATCTTCGTTGCCTCATGTTCAACTCGTTCTGGGTGAAGATGTACTTGAGACTCTTGTGGTCGGTGTAGAGGTGTACCAAGTTTCCCAATAAGTAATGCCTCCACACCTTCAGAGCCAATACCACGGCTGCTAATTCCAAGTCGTGTGTGGGGTAATTCACCTCATGCTTGCGGAGTTGTCTGGAAGCATAAGCAATTACCCGTCCTTCTTGCATCAACACACAACCAAGTCCAGTGCCCGACGCATCAAAATACACGTCGAAAGGCTTGCTCAAATCCGGTTGGGCTAGTACTGGTGCTGTGGTCAAGTGCTTCTTCAAAGTTTGGAAGGCTTCTTCGCACCTTTCTGTCCACTTGAACTTCTGATCCTTCTTGAGTAGATCTGTGATAGGCCTGGCAATCTTGGAGAAGTTGGGAATGAAGCGACGGTAGTATCCCGCTAATCCCAAGAAACTTCGCACCTTATGGACTGTTGTGGGTGCTTTCCAATTAACAACATCTTGCACCTTTCCCGGATCAACAGAAATACCTTCCGCGGACACAACATGACCCAGAAACTGAACACGCTCAATCCAAAACTCGCACTTGCTGAACTTGGCATAGAGCTTATGATCTCTGAGTCTTTGGAGGACTGTCTGAAGGTGCTCTGCATGCTCATCGATTGACTTGGAGTATATTAGGATGTCGTCGATGAACACCACTACAAACTTATCCAGCTCTGGCATGAAGACTGAGTTCATGAGGTACATGAAGTACGCTGGTGCGTTCGTGAGTCCAAACGACATCACCAAATACTCATACAGCCCGTATCTGGTGGAGAAAGCCGTCTTCGGAACGTCACTGGGACGGATCTTGATCTGATGATAACCAGACCGAAGATCGACTTTGGAGAAGACCTTTGCTCCAGCCAACTGATCAAATAGAGTGTCTATGCGTGGCAAAGGATACTTGTTCTTGATAGTTACCGCATTCAAGGGACGGTAATCCACGCATAGCCTCAATGACTGGTCCTTCTTCTTCACGAACAATGCAGGACAACCCCAAGGCGAGGTACTGGGCCGTATAAAGCCCTTGTCCAACAACTCTTGTAACTGTTTCTTCAACTCTGCTAGCTCTTTGGGTGCCATCTTGTACGGTCGGCGGGAGATTGGGGCTGTGCCTGCCAATAGCTCAATCTGGAACTCCACATCTCTGTCCGGTGGTAGACCAGGTAAATCTTCTGGGAATACGTCCGGGAACTCTTTAACCACTGGTATCTCGTCCAGACTTTTCCCGACAACATTGCAGACTTGTTTGAGGGTGGCTTTAGGGTGATCTAGGTTTATGGACATGGAACCGTGAAGTGGGGAGGTTAAGTGGACTACACGGTTAGCGATGTCAAGGATGGCATTATGGTGTTTCATCCATTTCATGCCGATGATAATATCGATACCCTGCCCATCTAGGATGATGAAGGAAATAGGATAGATGTGACCTCCCAGATTGAGGGAAGCTTCACTTAAGCCATGGTTTGATAATACGTTGCCCCCAGGCGATTTTATTACGAAAGGTGGTTCTAGGAGAACTGTGGCTAGGTTTTTGCCTTTGACAAAGTTCCTACTGATAAAATTGTGGCTTGCACCGGAATCGAATAGAACAAAAGCTGAATGCGTAGAGAGCGAGAACGTACCCGCCAGTACTTGTTCGCCCTCAGCAATTTCCTCGGTCGTGGTGTAGTTTACCCGACCGGTCCTGGTGTTCTTCTGGCCTTTTTGCTGGCCCTGTCCTTGGTTCGACTGCCGGTTGCCTCCGGACTGTTGGTTGGAGGGGCACTCGCGGGCGAAGTGTCCGGGTTGCCCGCAATTGAAGCAAGGCATGCCTGGTCCAGGGCGGGCGCCCTGTTGAGGTGGGCGGACACCTTGGTTCCTCTGCGGCGGGGGAGGTGCGCGGTAGCTGGCTTGTTGCTGATTCTGTGGGGGCCGGTACGGCTGCTGCGGCGAACGGAACGCCGGCGCCTGCGGCGGGGTTGCCTTGTACTTTCTACTGTCAGGTGCAGTGTACACCAGACGGTACTTGGGTGGCGGGGCATTTGATGGCCCACCGCTGGCTCGCCTCTTCTCCCGCTGCTCCTTCTCGAAGTACTCCTCGACGATGAGGGCGTTGCTGATGAGCTCGTTGAATGAGCCGCCTTGGTTCAGGGCCAAGCGACCCTGGAGTGTGATGTTCAGCCCTTCCATGAAGCGGTGCTTCCGCTTAGCATCCGTGTCAACCTGCTCCGGAGCATATAGAGCAAGTTGGTTGAAGACACGGGAATACTCGTGCCCCGAGCGGTTCCCTTGGGTTAAGGCCATGAACTCCTTGGCCTTTCTCTGCATGAGTCCCGCGGGGATGTGGTGAGCGCGGAACGCCTCTCGGAACTGTTCCCATGGCACCTGGGTATTGGCCGGGAGAGTGGCCAAGTAATTGGCCCACCAAGCTCCGGCGTGTCCATGGAGCATCTGGGCCGCGAAGAGCGTCTTCTGAGTCTCCGAGCAACGGAGCAGCCCAAATTTGGCCTCGATTGTACGAAGCCAGTGGTCTGCCTCCATCGGTTCCCGAGCATCTTTGAACTCCGGAGGATGAGTGGCCAGGAACTCAGCATAAGTGTTGTCTTGGTCGCGGTTCCGAGCGCCTCGATTCACGCCGCTATTTTCTAGGATGGCCCGCAGCATCTCTTGCGTTTGCTGGCTGCTCTGAATCAGGGCTGCCATAGCTGTGGCCAAGGTTGGCTCAGCTGGCGGGGGCGGCGGGTTGGAGCTTTCCGCCTCCTGACGTCCTGCTCTGGTGTTCACCATGCTGAAAAAGTAAAAAGGATCCTTATTAGAGCAATTCAACCCATGTCTATTTTTCCACATAAGGAAAAGTACATCAAAATGCACGGCACGGATATCTTATTAAAACAAACTTCCTTCATTTTCCCAAAAGATGACAGTACATCCGTTGTCCAACTCCTTAAACTGTCAAACCACCATTCTTACATCCAAAAGGTTACACGCCACTAAGATAGACTCCTGAGAACACATGCCGACATCCTAACAAAGACAACACACCCCTAAGTGAACCATCTAACTAAACACCACTCCGGAACCACCTTCAATCTACTCCTCATCTGGCTCTGGGTCTAAAGCCTCGGGATCCGATACTTCTGACTCAGGCGCATCATCGTTAGCGGGAGGCGGCTGCTGTGCCTCCAAAAACCCCGCTAACTGATGCTGCAAATGGTGGTTCTCATGGGCGAGGTTCTCCGCCATCTGAACTGCGTTATCCCTGAGCATTTCCAGCTGGTGAATGTGTTGCAACATGATGTTGCAATCATTCTCTCTAGCATGGATTTGGGCAGTCTTAATCTCGGAGACCGCCTCTAACTCAGAGATACGTGTAGCGCGCGCGTCGCAGCGAGCACGCAGTGCATTGTTTCTGCTCTCCAAGTCCTGGACCTTCTTCTTGAGTTGAGCCATCTCTACATGTGCCTGTCGCAAGGCCTGACGATCCATCTGGGCTGCGAGAACAGTGTCCTCATGCAAGTTGAGTAGCGCTAGGCTCCATGTGAACAAGGGAGTGACATGGTCCATCTCTCCCCTGAAAGTCCTCTTCTGCGCATTCTTGACATTACGGTGCCAGGTACGGTCAACCTGGTCCCGTATCGGAAACAATGCTGCTGGTTTGTCTGCCAGGTCCTCGAGGTGTCGCTCGCAAATCCTCAATAAAGCTTGATGAGCGGCTGACTCGATGGCCTCCGTCTTATCTGAACCGAATGTGGTGGTGGTATAAATCTCTCCGTTGGCATGCTGAGGGTGCGTGGGTAATGTGACGGTGGCCGAGCAGCGCGGTAGGTCATACTGCCGATACTCCCGGAACTGAAACCAAGGAGTCTCTGTATAACCCAGCGACTGTAAGGTCTGCTCGAGTATCTCCACGAATCCTCTGCGTCCGGACTTCTTGGTGACGTAGGTAGGGGTGGAGTCCTCAATGCCTATCTCCGCGATCCCATGCTCGATCGTGTTGGCGTCCATCTGCATCACAGAGATGAATAATATTTTACCAATCAGAAGCCACATGTTGACACATAGTTCAAAGCATGCTAAATCTTTCGATACATAAAATATTTTTCATCCCTGCGTAAAAGGTGATCCAACTCGATCACTAAGGATGCTGACTAGCGACAGCCGGTAGTCCAAGGTGCTTTACCATCTAAGTTGACCTGTCAAGGAGACAATCTTCTCATCGAGGAAGGTATTGTCAAATGGTTCAATGGTATACAAGGGTTTTACTCCAACTCGGTGGATTCCACGCAATCATTAAGGGAGGAAGGTATCCAGGTCGACTTCTTAATTTCTGTTGCTGTTACAGCCATTATTGATGGAATTTTTGCTCCTGGATGGTTTTAGTATAAGTTTGAAGGATTTTAACATTTCTTCATGCAATGCAATCCTACATCGGCCTATACGTCCTCTCAAAGTAAAAGAATACGCATAGGCGGTGGCAGAATCGCACTCAAGTTAGCCGTTACTACACGTTTTCTTACGATATCGTGGTTAGCGTACCTGCAGAAGATGACATCACAGGCAGTGCAATATAATATATATCAAAAGTAAATACAACAACCCATATCATTGCCATATGGGTCGCCCCGAGTAGGTCACGTACGGGGATCACGTGTCCGACCTTCCCTGCGCGGCGACAGACTGCACTTTACCTCAGGCAGCGGAGGTATGAGAGTGTTCCGCAAAACTGAAGTCGTGAGGAACAAACTCATCTCTTGTGTGCCAAAGACACAAGACTCCACTGTTGCGAAGGTCTGCATTCGCAACAGATCCGTAACCCACACCTCGTACGGTAGAGGGCCGCTTCTCTCCCTAAACGGCAAGGGGGCGTACTATGTTACAGCGAACATAATACCTCCTTCTATACCACCATGGTATAGAACGCTACTGCTGCTAACGCAACAGGGATTTCTCGACCTTTCACCGCAGTCGAGCGGCGTACCTTACCTTGCTTACCTGGGCGTAGGTGCGTCGTTACAGAAAAGTAGATCTAAGCTGGGTTTAGTTAGCCCCTACACTAGGTTAGCTTGCCACCTGATAACCTATTAACTAATAGAGCGCGTACCTCACTCGCACGTAAATTTTTCGAAAATATGCCTTAAACGTTGTATCGTTTCCCAACACGGCTCTGATACCACAGCTGACACGACCCCGCCCAGAAAACCTTGTCTCAGGACGGATCCGGTCAGTCGTTAAGCCAAGATCTTGTTGGGCAACGCTCGGCGAAGCGAGCGTACACACGATACAACACAGGCACTACACGTTTTCTTACGATATCGTGGTTAGCGTACCTGCAGAAAATGGCATCACAGGCAGTGCAATATAATATATATCAAAAGTAAATACAACAACCCATATCAGTGCCATATGGGTCGCCCCGAGTAGGTCACGTACGGGGATCACGTGTCCGACCTTCCCTGCGCGGCGACAGGCTGCACTTTACCTCAGGCAGCGGAGGTATGAGAGTGTTCCGCAAAACTGAAGTCGTGAGGAACAAACTCATCTCTTGTGTGCCAAAGACACAAGACTCCACTGTTGCGAAGGTCTGCATTCGCAACAGATCCGTAACCCACACCTCGTACGGTAGAGGGCCGCTTCTCTCCCTAAACGGCAAGGGGGCGTACTATGTTACAGCGAACATAATACCTCCTTCTATAACACCATGGTATAGAACGCTACTGCTGCTAACGCAACAGGGATTTGTGACACCCCAGGTGTCACCAGGGCCAAATCGACAACTAAAACCCTAATCGACAAGATTTCACACTTAAAAGTAAGATCAACAATGAGAGTAAGTGCGATGTAGTTCAAAATACCCCGAAAGGAGCTCTACGAAAAATTTTGATAATCCACAGAACACAATTACTAGGTTCAGAAGGTTTCCACCCACGGTGTCGAAAACTTTATTCTTCGGGAAGAATTTAAACCCTAACGAGTGGCCTATCAAATTTCCCACAACACCCTAGCTGTATTTTGCATAACAATTAAGTTCACCTCAAAATGGAATTTTAGAAATTTATTCAAGATTTTTAGATAAGATTTAAACCCTTTTAAAATTCACACAAACTGAAGTGGACTCAAAAATTTAAGAAATTTTGGGAGCTGATTCAGAACTCGAACCTTAAATAAAAAGTGTTCCAAATAAATCCCTGAGCATGCACAAAAAGTTTCAAAATTTTCTGAGCTGGGGAAGTAAGGTTTTCAATTGAATCAAGGAAGGGCTTGAAGGAAATTCAAAAAAATCAAATTGACAATAACCTTACCGGCTACAGTACTGCCGCCCGACGCGACCAACCGCCGAGCGGCAGGACGCGCCACTCCCGCCGGCCGGCGCTTCCTTCGCGCCGAGGCGATCCCGCCAAGATCCTCTCCATTACTCCTCCTCCTTCTCCCTCCCTCTCTCTCTCTCTTCCTTTCTCTCCTCCCCGCGCCAACAGCGTCAGAGCTTTGCTCTGCTCCTGCCGCACCGCCCGCCCGAGCCAATACTCGCCGTCCTCCTCACGCTCGCACGCCACCTCCACTCCTGAGTCTCCCTAAGTCTCGTGTACGCGTCCATTTGAACGCAAGCCAGAGTCAAACTCTCCACTGCCTCATCCTCTTTGTTCCCTTCTTCTTCCTCTGGACGACGCGCTCCGCCATTGCCGCCGCCCTCCACCTCCACGTCGACAGGCCACTCCGGCGAGATTCAAACCGCACCACCGTGCCCCCTAGACTCCCCTCCACCCCCAGGTGCTCTCAGACCACCAAGCCAGCCGGCGGTGCCCTAGCTTCGCCGGAACGCCGCCGCCATCCTCTCGGCCGAAGTACCTCGCCGCCGATCGCCTCTCCTCAAAATTCGTCATCTCGGTACAATGGTTCTTCAATTCAAATCACCGGCTACTTCCTCTGGTTATTGCGCATCCCTTTGACTTGAATCCGGCCACAGGTGACCGTCGACGGAGAAGAACATCGTGCGCCACCCCGTCGGCCGCCATTGTCGCCACCTCGACCTCCACGTCGCCAGCACCATTCCACCCTTCACCGCAGTCTCCATCCTCCACAAACCAGTGTAGTGAGTCGAGGTGAAGCTCCACGACACCTTAGTTCTTGCCCTAACCCTCTTCTCCGGCGAGGAGCTCACCGGAGCAGCCGCTCTGCCGTGTGCTCTGTTCTGCCGTACTGTTCCATTGAATTTCTGATTTTTCTTTTAATTAACCAGAGATTGTTAGGCATGTAACAAATCATGGAAAAATCCAAAAATGCCAAACCAAAATTTGTTAGAACCCTTGTGAAAATTACTAATTTTCTGTTAAAACACTTTTTAACAAATGACCAAAAATTTGCAGAATTAATTAGAAACACTCCTTTCTGTTTTTGAATTTTAAATTGCATTACAGAGCAATACTAGGTCTAACCTTTGATCTACAAGTACAACATGGCCACACACACCTCCTGGAATTTTATGAAGATTTTTGGAACATGTGATAATATGTAACCCTATTGAATAACTGCAATCTGCCTAGTTAAAATACTATTTTCTAAAATACATTGCAAAAGTCCTATTCAGTGATGAAACCCTAAATAAAAGTTGTAGATGTGAGGCTCATGAGTGACCACATAAAATATTTTAGACTGAATCAAACATTTACTAGGTCATTTTGATTTTACAAGATTGGAAAACAGGAACTTCGATGAATTTTTATAAAATCTAGAAAAATCATCTTGGCCCCACCCAAAGCTCAAAATGCTTAATTCAAAGAGTTCTATCAACTAAAAATAATCTTGAGGTTGAATTAAAACTTTCATCGCAACCCTAATTTCAGGCGTCGAGTAATTGGGGTTAACCCTAATTCTGGGCGTCGCCAAAACGGAACCCTAAATTACTATCGATAAAAGCAACAAGCCTTTTCAATTAAACTTATCCTAATCATACTGCATCATGTAGATTCCGAAGCACGTGAGGTAGCTGCAGAGCCCGACTCCTCCGCTCCAGCAGAAGAGATCAACCAAGAAGCTGAAGAGCCAGGCAAGCCCCGGTGCACCACCTGTGTTTGAAATTTTCTTTTTACAACTCAGTGGGTCATGTCATGTTTGTGCATTAAGTTGTTAGGAGTTGATTGCAACCTTAGATGCATTGTTCCCATAGGAAACCCTACCGGTAGTTGGTATAGACGACCAAATAGTTGCTATGCTTAGCAAGTTATTACCGGTAGAAGTCGAGCAGAGTGGACGCTGCTCGCGAAAGGTAGGATCTTGGATGAAACTACCACTTGATACATTATGACACCTGATGATGAGATAATTAAAGAAGGATAAAAGTTTGAGGGTCAGACAGGATACCAATTAGGTCGGCGACTGGACCGGGTCCAGGGTGACCGTAGACTTGTCTGATCCGTGTGGTCCGAGACTGATCGAGTGTTGAACGTACTGGTCGTATGCTGGGTGTAATGGGCCCCAGTAAACCTATGTAGCCTAGTGATTGCAACGTCGAACCTGCCCTACGGTGTCTGACTAGGAGGAGATCTGGGGTGGGCAGCGTGGGAACTCCACAGAAACCGTCTGGGACGTGTTGTCTGGTGGGATGCGGCGCTGCTAAGGCAGACGTAGGAGGGAATTGACGTTGCAGGAGCTGGTGTGAACGGTTGCCACGTGCGAGTCCGGGACATGCACGTGTCGTACGATTAGGTTTCCCCCTGCAGGGTATAAAAATCGTTTCGAACCGCTGTCGCTCCCAGTTGCTGAGCATGCTCGTGAAACGCACCACATTTCTGTAATAAGATGAGATGCAATGAGTTTGACATTGTGATGATTACTACTTACTTGTCAGTTTTATTATGCTTGATTAGGTCAGTGCTAATTAAAGTTATATTTTAACTACTCAACTTGTGCTAAAATTTATCAAGAGTAGTACAGGTTGCGGGTTCGTTTGGCAAATAAACCCACCCCCAACAGCCTTCATGTCTAGAAGTCGGCTGTAGTCAGCCTTTTGTCGGGTCAGTCTTGTTGAGCTTCTTAGAAGCTCACGCGTTAGCGATATGTGGTTTTCAGGAACCGACGCGCAGAACCAGGACGATAGCTTCCGCTGGGAGGAGTCTCACTCCGAGGTTGGGAACCTCCAGTGGGAACTGTGCGAGTCGCCGCAGTGATTGAAGCGGCTAGTAGCACGACGCCCCTGGGCAGGGTGCGTGCTTTTGCTTAATTTATGAGTGTCGGAGTCTGTATCCAATCGAGTCTTCCGCTGCTACGATTTTCAAACTTTATTGTGCGCTCTGAATTTCTTGTAAGACTTAAGCTACAATCCAGGAACTAATGTTGTATTAATTTCTTCCTCCTTAAATTATTGCTGTTTATCCCTTGCCCGTGTTGTATCGTGTGTACGCTCGCTTCGCCGAGCGTTGCCCAACAGGATCCTGGCTTAACAACAGACCGGATCCGTCCCGAGACGTGGTTTTCTGGGCGGGTCCGCGTCAGCTTGGTATCAGAGCCGTGTTGGGAAAACGGTACAACGTTAAGGCATATTTTCGAAAATTACGTGCGAGTGAGGTACGCGCCCTATTAGGTAATAGGTTATCAGGTGGCAAGCTAACCTAGTGCAGGAGCTAACTAAACCCACTCTAGATTTACATTTCTGTAACGACGCACCTACGCTAAGGTAAGCAAGGTAAGGTACGCCGCTCGACTGCGGTAAAAGGTCGAGAAACCCCTGTTGCGTCTGCGACAGTGGCGTTCTATACCGTGGTGGTATGGAAGGAGGTACTATGTTCGCTGTAATATAGTACACCCCCTTGCCGTTTAGGGAGAAAAGCGGACCTCTACCGTACGAGGTGTGGGTTACGGACCTGTTGCGAATGCAGACCTTCGCAACAGTGGAGTCTTGTGTCTTTGGCACACAAGAGATGAGTTTGTTCCTCACGACTTCGGTTTTGCGGAACACTCTCATACCTCCGCTGCCTGAGGTAAAGTGCAGTCTGTCGCCGCGCAGGGAAGGTCGGACACGTGATCCCCGTACGTGACCTACTCGGGGCGACCCATATGGCAATGATATGGGTTGTTGTTTTTACTTTTGATATATATCATATTGCAACTGCCTGTGATGCATTTTCTGCAGGTACGCTAACCGCGATATCTTGAGAAAACGTGTAGTAACGGCTGACTTGAGTGCGATTCTGCCACCGCCTAAGCGTATTTTCTCTTTACTTTGTGAGGACGTATAGGCCGATGTAGGATTGCATTGCATAAAGAAATATTAAAACCCTTCAAACTTATACTAAAACCATCCAGAAGTAAAAATTCCATCAAGAATGGCTATAACACCAACAGGAGTTAAAAAGGGTCAACCTGGATACCTTCCTCCTTAGAGATTGCGTGACCTCAACCAAGTCGGAGCAGATTCCTTGCATACCATTGAGCCTTTTTACAGCACTTTCCTCGAGGAGAGGATTGTCTCCTTGACAGGTCAACTAGATGGTAGAGCACCTTGGACAATTCGACCGTTGCTAGTTAGCATCCTTAGTGACCAATTTCGATCACCTCTTTACGCAGGGATGAAAAATATTTTATGTACCGGAAGATTTAGCATGCGTTGAACTTTGTGTCATCATGTGGCTTCTGATCGATAAAATATTGTTCACCTCTGTGATGCAGATGGACGCCAACACGATCGAGCATGGACTCGCGGAGATAGGCGTTGAAGACTCCACCCCTACCTACGTCACCAAGCAATCAGGACGCAAGGGATTCGTGGAGATACTTGGTCAGACCTTGCAGTCACTGGGTTATCCAGAGATCCCTTGGTTTCAGATTCGGGAGTATCGGCAATATGATCTGCCACGCTGCTCAGCCACGGTTACACTCCCCACACACCCTCAGCAGGCCAACGGAGAGATTTACACCACCACCACCTTCGGTTCGGACAAGACCGAAGCCATTGAGTCAGCTGCTCATCAGGCCCTACTGAGGATATGCGAGAAGCATACAGAAGACTTGGCAGACAAGCCAGCAGCGATGTTCCCCATACGGGACCAGGTCAACCGCACCTGGCACCGTAATGTTAAGAATGCACAGAAGAGGACTTTCAGGGGAGAGATGGACCACGTCACTCCCTTGTTCACATTGAGCCTAGCATTGCTCAACTTGCATGAGGACACTGCTCTCACCGCCCAGATGGATCGACAAGCTTTGCGTCAGGCTCATGTGGAGATAGCCCAACTCAAGGAGAAGGTACAGAACTTGGAGAGCAGAAACAATGCACTGCGTGCTCGCTGCGACGCGCGTGCTACACGCATTTATGAGCTGGAGTCGGTTTCTGAGATTAAGACTGCCCAAGTCCACGCTAGGGAGAATGACATCAACATTATGTTGCAGCACATTCACCAGCTAGAGATACTCAGGGATAATGCCATTGTGCTAGCTGAGGACCTCTCCCACGAGAACCATCATCTGCAGCATCAGATCGCGGGAATTTTGGAGGCACAGCAGCCCCCTCCCGCTAACGATGATGCGCCTGAGTCAGAGGTGTCGGATCCCGAAGCTTCAGACCCAGAGCCAGATGAGGAGTAGATCGGAGATGGTTTTACGACGCCAAGTTTAGCTAGAGGAGTCGTTTAAGGAGTGCGTTGTGCCTGTCATGGCATTTAGTGTGTGTTCTCGTGAATTTGTCCTAGTGGCGTTGTAACCTTTTGGATGTAAGGGTGGTGATTTGACAGAACTTGAAGGAACTTATGTACTGTCATTATTTTGGAAAGGAATGGAGTTTGTTTTTTATGAGCTGTCCATGCCATGCATTTTGACATCCTTTTGTATATATCCAACTATGGTCATGGAGTGAACTGTGCTAATGAGGGCCACTTTTCACTTTCTTTCAGAATGGTGAACACCAGGGCTGGACGTCAAGAGGAGGAAAGCTCCAACCCGCCACCCCCGCCAGCAGAGCCAACTCTAGCCACGGCTATGGCGGCCATGCTCCAGAGCAGCCAGCAGACCCAAGAAATGCTGCGGGCCATCTTGCAAAATAATGGCCAGAATCGTGGCGCAAGGAACCAGAACCAGGACAGCACGTATGCTGATTTCCTGGCCACTCATCCTCCAGAATTCCGCGACGCTCGGGAACCAATGGAGGCAGACCATTGGCTTCGCACCACCGAGGCCAAGTTTGGACTACTCCGTTGCTCGGAGACTCAGAAGACGCTGTTCGCAGCCCAGATGCTCCAAGGGCACGCCGGAGCTTGGTGGGCTAACTATCTAGCCACCCTCCCGGAAAACACCCAGGTGCCCTGGACGCAATTTCGGGAGGCATTCCGCGCTCATCACATCCCCGCGGGGCTTATGCAGAGGAAGGCCAAAGAGTTCATGGCCTTGACACAAGGCAACCGCTCGGTGCATGACTACTCCCGTGTGTTCAACCAGCTTGCTCTATATGCTCCAGAGCAAGTGGACACGGATGCGAAACGGAAATACCGTTTCATGGAAGGGCTGAACCTTACGCTCCAGGGTCGCTTGGCCCTGAACCAAGGCGGCTCGTTCAACGAGTTGGTAAGCAACGCCCTCATCGCCGAAGAGTACTTGGAGAAAGAGCAGCGGGAGAAGAGGCGCGCCAGTAGTGGACCATCAAACGCCCCGCCACCAAAATACCGTCTGGTGTACACTGCACCAGATGGTAGGAAGTACAGAGCGACCCCGCCGCAAGCTCCGTCATTCCGTCCACCGCAGCAGCCATACCGGCCTCCGCAGAATCAACAACAGGCTGGATACCGCGCACCACCGCCACCACAGAGAAACCAGGGTGTCCGCCCACCTCAACAGGGCGCCCGTCCTGGACCAGGCACGCCCTGCTTCACCTGTGGGCTACCCGGGCACTTCGCCCGCGAGTGCCCCTCCAACCAGCAAGCTAGGGGCAACCAGCAGGCATACCAGGGGCAAGGTCAGCAAAGGGGACAAAGGAACACCAGGACTGGTCGGGTGAACCACACCACGGCCGAAGATATTTCTGAAGGAGAGCAAGTACTGGCGGGTATGTTCTCGCTTTCTACCCATTCAGCCTTCGTTCTATTTGATTCCGGTGCCACCCACAATTTTATCAGTAAAAATTTTGTTAAGGGTAAAAGCCTAATCACCGTTCCCCTAGAGCCACCCTTTCTCATAAAATCGCCTGGGGGTAACCTATTGTCCAACTATGGCTTAAGTGAGGCACCCCTAAAGTTAGGAAGCTACATCTATCCTACCTCCTTCATAATCTTAGATGGTCAGGGTATCGACATTATCATCGGCATGAAATGGATGAAGCACCACAATGCCATCCTCGATGTTGCTAACCGTGTAGTCCATTTAACCTCCCCACTTCACGGTTCCGTATCTATAAACCTAGACCATCCTAGATCTGCCCTCAAACAAGTCTGCCATGTCGTCGGAAAGAGCCTGGAAGAAATACCGGTGGTTAAGGAATTCCCCGATGTGTTCCCAGAAGAATTACCTGGCTTACCACCGGACAGAGATGTGGAGTTCCAGATTGAGCTACAGCCAGGCACAGCTCCGATCTCCCGCAGACCGTACAAGATGGCACCCAAAGAACTGGCAGAGCTGAAGACACAGTTGAAGGAGTTGCTGGACAAGGGCTTCATACGGCCCAGTTCCTCGCCTTGGGGATGTCCGGCCTTGTTTGTAAAGAAGAAGGACCAATCCTTGAGGCTATGCGTGGATTACCGCCCCTTGAACGCGGTCACTATCAAGAACAAATATCCACTACCACGCATAGATACTCTGTTTGATCAGTTGGCTGGAGCAAAGGTTTTCTCCAAGGTCGATCTTCGGTCTGGTTACCATCAGATCAAGATACGTCCCGTGGACATTCCGAAGACGGCTTTCTCCACCAGATATGGGCTGTATGAGTACTTGGTGATGTCGTTTGGACTCACTAACGCACCAGCGTACTTCATGTACCTCATGAACTCAGTGTTCATGCCCGAGCTGGATAAGTTTGTAGTGGTGTTCATTGACGACATCCTCGTGTACTCTAAGACGGCCGATGAACATGCTCAGCACCTTCGCATAGTTCTACAAAGACTCAGAGATCATCAGCTGTACGCCAAATTCAGCAAGTGCGAATTCTGGATTGAGCGTGTTCAGTTTCTAGGTCATGTGGTGTCCGCAGAAGGCATTTCTGTAGATCCGGGAAAGGTGCAAGATGTTGTGGGATGGAAGGCACCCACGACGGTTCACAAGGTGCGAAGTTTCTTGGGATTAGCGGGATATTATCGTCGCTTTATCCCCAGTTTTTCCAAGATTGCCAAGCCTATCACAGAGCTGCTCAAAAGGGACCAGAAGTTCAAATGGACGGAGAAGTGTGAAGAAGCCTTTCGGACCTTGAAGAAGCACTTGACCACAGCGCCGGTACTCGCCCAACCAGATTTGAACAAGCCCTTTGACGTGTATTGTGATGCGTCGGGCATTGGACTTGGTTGCGTGTTAATGCAAGAAGGGCGGGTGATTGCTTATGCTTCTAGACAACTCCGGAAGCACGAGCTGAATTATCCCACCCATGACTTGGAGTTGGCAGCCGTGGTATTGGCTCTGAAGGTGTGGAGGCATTACTTATTGGGTAACCTAGTACACCTCTACACCGACCACAAAAGTCTCAAGTACATCTTCACTCAGAATGAGCTGAACATGAGGCAACGGCGATGGCTAGAGTTAATCAAAGATTATGAAATAGAGATCCACTATCATCCGGGCAAAGCTAACGTGGTTGCAGATGCACTTAGCAGAAACGCCCATTGCCACTACTTAGATCAAGGAGTAGCAACCGAGGAACTAGAGACAACCGTAAGAATTCTACCTCATGGAGCCCTCTACAACCTAGCCTTAGTGCCAACACTCAGAGACGAGGTAGCCAAGGCCCAAAAGATTGACAAGGGCATGGAAATGATCAGATTAGGACTGCGAGAAAAGAAGATGCAGTGCTTCCGAGAAGACGAAGACGGAGTTCTATGGTTCAAGAATCGACTAGTAGTACCCAAGAATCACGAGCTCCGAAGAAAGATCATGGATGAAGCTCACTTATCTAAGTACTCTATTCATCCTGGCAGTAACAAGATGTATCAAGATCTGCGGAAGAAATTTTGGTGGACCAGAATGAAGAGGGAAATCGCTCGATACATAACGGAATGTGACACGTGCCGAAGAGTAAAGACCGACCACCTAAAAGGTGCAGGGTTGTCGCAACCATTGAGCATTCCGTCGTGGAAATGGGAAGATATAAGCATGGATTTCATTGTTGGACTACCCTTGACGGCCCGACAGTTAGATTCAATTTGGGTCATAGTAGACCGTTTGACAAAGACGGCCCACTTCATCCCGGTGTCGACCAGATACACCATGAAGAAGTATGCACAGTTATACATTGATCGGATAGTCTGTCTGCATGGAGTGCCCAAAACAATCATCTCCGACCGAGGTACCCAGTTTATCGGTCGATTTTGGAAGCAATTACATGAATCACTAGGAACCAAGCTAATTCATAGCTCAGCTTACCACCCCCAGACAGATGGCCAGACTGAAAGAGTAAACCAAATACTTGAAGACATGCTTCGAGCTTGCGTCTTGGAACATGGAAAAGGATGGGACACTTATCTGTCCTTGGCGGAGTTCTCGTACAACAATAGCTATCAAGCCAGCATCAAGATGTCACCTTTTGAAGCACTGTACGGCCGTAGCTGCAGGACGCCACTCAATTGGTCAGAAGCAGGTGAAAGAATTATTTTGGGACCAGATCTAGTGCAGCAGGCCGAAGAGAAAGTACGAGTCATTCAAGCAAATCTGAAGGCCGCCAAGTCGAGGCAGAAAAGCTATGCAGATCGGAGGCGCAGACCATTAAGATTCGAGACAGGAGACTACGTTTACCTGCGAGTATCACCCATGAAAGGAGTTCAACGATTCGGGATCAAAGGCAAGTTAGCACCCCGGTATATAGGTCCGTATCCTATCACGGCCGAATGTGGACCAGTGGCATATCAAGTGAAGCTGCCAGAAGAATTATCGGGGATACACAACGTCTTCCATGTCTCACAATTGAAGAAGTGTCTGAAGGCACCCGTAGATCAAGTGATTCCAGAAGCACAAGAGTTGCAACCAGACTTAACTTACCCAGAGCGTCCAATTAAGATACTAGATGAAAAAGAGCGAGTCACTAGAAGACGGACACTCAAGTTTTACAAGGTTCTGTGGAGCAACCACACGGAAGACGAGGCCACATGGGAGTCGGCAGAGTTTCTTCGATCCCACTACCCCGAACTACTCCCAGCCCCATAGGTACCTATGCCTACCCTAACCCTCTGCTTAAATCTCGGGACGCGATTTCTTTTAGGGGGGGAGGCTGTGACACCCCAGGTGTCACCAGGGCCAAATCGACAACTAAAACCCTAATCGACAAGATTTCACACTTAAAAGTAAGATCAACAATGAGAGTAAGTGCGATGTAGTTCAAAATACCCCGAAAGGAGCTCTACGAAAAATTTTGATAATCCACAGAACACAATTACTAGGTTCAGAAGGTTTCCACCCACGGTGTCGAAAACTTTATTCTTCGGGAAGAATTTAAACCCTAACGAGTGGCCTATCAAATTTCCCACAACACCCTAGCTGTATTTTGCATAACAATTAAGTTCACCTCAAAATGGAATTTTAGAAATTTATTCAAGATTTTTGATAAGATTTAAACCCTTTTAAAATTCACACAAACTAAAGTGGACTCAAAAATTTAAGAAATTTTGGGAGCTGATTCAGAACTCGAACCTTAAATAAAAAGTGCTCCAAATAAATCCCTGAGCATGCACAAAAAGTTTCAAAATTTTCTGAGCTGGGGAAGTAAGGTTTTCAATTGAATCAAGGAAGGGCTTGAAGGAAATTCAAAAAAATCAAATTGACAATAACCTTACCGGCTACAGTACTGCCGCCCGACGCGACCAACCGCCGAGCGGCAGGACGCGCCACTCCCGCCGGCCGGCGCTTCCTTCGCGCCGAGGCGATCCCGCCAAGATCCTCTCCATTACTCCTCCTCCTTCTCCCTCCCTCTCTCTCTCTCTTCCTTTCTCTCCTCCCCGCGCCAACAGCGTCAGAGCTTTGCTCTGCTCCTGCCGCACCGCCCGCCCGAGCCAATACTCGCCGTCCTCCTCACGCTCGCACGCCACCTCCACTCCTGAGTCTCCCTAAGTCTCGTGTACGCGTCCATTTGAACGCAAGCCAGAGTCAAACTCTCCACTGCCTCATCCTCTTTGTTCCCTTCTTCTTCCTCTGGACGACGCGCTCCGCCATTGCCGCCGCCCTCCACCTCCACGTCGACAGGCCACTCCGGCGAGATTCAAACCGCACCACCGTGCCCCCTAGACTCCCCTCCACCCCCAGGTGCTCTCAGACCACCAAGCCAGCCGGCGGTGCCCTAGCTTCGCCGGAACGCCGCCGCCATCCTCTCGGCCGAAGTACCTCGCCGCCGATCGCCTCTCCTCAAAATTCGTCATCTCGGTACAATGGTTCTTCAATTCAAATCACCGGCTACTTCCTCTGGTTATTGCGCATCCCTTTGACTTGAATCCGGCCACAGGTGACCGTCGACGGAGAAGAACGTCGTGCTCCACCCCGTCGGCCGCCATTGTCGCCACCTCGACCTCCACGTCGCCAGCACCATTCCACCCTTCACCGCAGTCTCCATCCTCCACAAACCAGTGTAGTGAGTCGAGGTGAAGCTCCACGACCCCTTAGTTCTTGCCCTAACCCTCTTCTCCGGCGAGGAGCTCACCGGAGCAGCCGCTCTGCCGTGTGCTCTGTTCTGCCGTACTGTTCCATTGAATTTCTGATTTTTCTTTTAATTAACCAGAGATTGTTAGGCATGTAACAAATCATGGAAAAATCCAAAAATGCCAAACCAAAACTTGTTAGAACCCTTGTGAAAATTACTAATTTTCTGTTAAAACACTTTTAACAAATGACCAAAAATTTGCAGAATTAATTAGAAACACTCCTTTCTGTTTTTGAATTTTAAATTGCATTACAGAGCAATACTAGGTCTAACCTTTGATCTACAAGTACAACATGGCCACACACACCTCCTGGAATTTTATGAAGATTTTTGGAACATGTGATAATATGTAACCCTATTGAATAACTGCAATCTGCCTAGTTAAAATACTATTTTCTAAAATACATTGCAAAAGTCCTATTCAGTGATGAAACCCTAAATAAAAGTTGTAGATGTGAGGCTCATGAGTGACCACATAAAATATTTTAGACTGAATCAAACATTTACTAGGTCATTTTGATTTTACAAGATTGGAAAACAGGAACTTCGATGAATTTTTATAAAATCTAGAAAAATCATCTTGGCCCCACCCAAAGCTCAAAATGCTTAATTCAAAGAGTTCTATCAACTAAAAATAATCTTGAGGTTGAATTAAAACTTTCATCCCAACCCTAATTTTAGGCGTCGAGTAATTGGGGTTAACCCTAATTCTGGGCGTCGCCAAAACGGAACCCTAAATTACTATCGATAAAAGCAACAAGCCTTTTCAATTAAACTTATCCTAATCATACTGCATCATGTAGATTCCGAAGCACGTGAGGTAGCTGCAGAGCCCGACTCCTCCGCTCCAGCAGAGGAGATCAACCAAGAAGCTGAAGAGCCAGGCAAGCCCCGGTGCACCACCTGTGTTTGAAATTTTCTTTTTACAACTCAGTGGGTCATGTCATGTTTGTGCATTAAGTTGTTAGGAGTTGATTGCAACCTTAGATGCATTGTTCCCATAGGAAACCCTACCGGTAGTTGGTATAGACGACCAAATAGTTGCTATGCTTAGCAAGTTATTACCGGTAGAAGTCGAGCAGAGTGGACGCTGCTCGCGAAAGGTAGGATCTTGGATGAAACTACCACTTGATACATTATGACACCTGATGATGAGATAATTAAAGAAGGATAAAAGTTTGAGGGTCAGACAGGATACCAATTAGGTCGGCGACTGGACCGGGTCCAGGGTGACCGTAGACTTGTCTGATCCGTGTGGTCCGAGACTGATCGAGTGTTGAACGTACTGGTCGTATGCTGGGTGTAATGGGCCCCAGTAAACCTATGTAGCCTAGTGATTGCAACGTCGAACCTGCCCTACGGTGTCTGACTAGGAGGAGATCTGGGGTGGGCAGCGTAGGAACTCCACAGAAACCGTCTGGGACGTGTTGTCTGGTGGGATGCGGCGCTGCTAAGGCAGACGTAGGAGGGAATTGACGTTGCAGGAGCTGGTGTGAACGGTTGCCACGTGCGAGTCCGGGACATGCACGTGTCGTACGATTAGGTTTCCCCCTGCAGGGTATAAAAATCGTTTCGAACCGCTGTCGCTCCCAGTTGGTGAGCATGCTCGTGAAACGCACCACATTTCTGTAATAAGATGAGATGCAATGAGTTTGACATTGTGATGATTACTACTTACTTGTCAGTTTTATTATGCTTGATTAGGTCAGTGCTAATTAAAGTTATATTTTAACTACTCAACTTGTGCTAAAATTTATCAAGAGTAGTACAGGTTGCGGGTTCGTTTGGCAAATAAACCCACCCCCAACAGCCTTCATGTCTAGAAGTCGGCTGTAGTCAGCCTTTTGTCGGGTCAGTCTTGTTGAGCTTCTTAGAAGCTCACGCGTTAGCGATATGTGGTTTTCAGGAACCGACGCGCAGAACCAGGACGATAGCTTCCGCTGGGAGGAGTCTCACTCCGAGGTTGGGAACCTCCAGTGGGAACTGTGCGAGTCGCCGCAGTGATTGAAGCGGCTAGTAGCACGACGCCCCTGGGCAGGGTGCGTGCTTTTGCTTAATTTATGAGTGTCGGAGTCTGTATCCAATCGAGTCTTCCGCTGCTACGATTTTCAAACTTTATTGTGCGCTCTGAATTTCTTGTAAGACTTAAGCTACAATCCAGGAACTAGTGTTGTATTAATTTCTTCCTCCTTAAATTATTGCTGTTTATCCCTTGCCCGTGTTGTATCGTGTGTACGCTCGCTTCGCCGAGCGTTGCCCAACAGGATCCTGGCTTAACAACAGACCGGATCCGTCCCGAGACGTGGTTTTCTGGGCGGGTCCGCGTCAGGATTTCTCGACCTTTCACCGCAGTCGAGCGGCGTACCTTACCTTGCTTACCTGGGCGTAGGTGCGTCGTTATAGAAAAGTAGATCTAAGCTGGGTTTAGTTAGCCCCTACACTAGGTTAGCTTGCCACCTGATAACCTATTAACTAATAGGGCGCGTACCTCACTCGCACGTAAATTTTTCGAAAATATGCCTTAAACGTTGTATCGTTTCCCAACACGGCTCTGATACCACAGCTGACACGACCCCGCCCAGAAAACCTTGTCTCAGGACGGATCCGGTCAGTCGTTAAGCCAAGATCTTGTTGGGCAACGCTCGGCGAAGCGAGCGTACACACGATACAACATAGGCAGGAATAAACAGCAATAATTTACAAGGAGAGAGAGCACTTAATACATCATTGATTCATAACTTAGAGGTTGAATATTACAATGTTTCAGAGTACGCAACAATTTTAAAAACGATAAACAGCGGAAGACTAGAACTATTACAACTCCGACACTCGGACTTAAGCAAAAGCACACGCCGTGCCCACGGGCGTCATGCTACTAGCCACTTCAACATTCATTGCGGCGACTCGCACAACTCCCACTGGAGGTTCCTAAACTCGAGGGGAGGCTCCTCCCAATGGAAGTTACCAGCTGGATCCTGCATGACGGCGCCTGAAAACCACAAAACCCTAACGCGTGAGCTTCTAAGAAGCTCAGCAAGACTTACCCGACAAAAGTGGCTGACTACAGCCGACTCCTAGACATGAAGGCTGACTCGGGAGGGTTTACTTGCAAAAGGACTCGCAAGCCTATACTACTCTTGTCAAGTTTTAGCATCAGATTAAGTGATTAGAAAATAAATTTAGTTAGCACTGAGCTAAGCAAACATAACAGAATCAACAATAGCAATATTAATATTCATAATTCATTCTCATGGTGTCTCAACCTATTTACTAAAATGTGGTGCGTTTCACGAGCATGCTCACTAACTGGGAGCGACAGCGGTTCGAAACGATTTTATACCCTGCAGGGGGAAACCTGACCGTACGACACGTGCGTGTCCCAGACTCGCACGTGGCAACCGTTCACACCAGCTCCTACGACGTCAATTCCCTCCTACGCCTGCCTTAGCAGCGCCGCGTCCCACCAGACAACACGTCCCAGACGGTTTCTGTGGAGTTCCCACGCTGCCCGCCCCAGATCTCCTCCTAGTCAGACACCGTAGGGCAGGTTCGACGTTGCAATCACTAGGCTACGTAGGTTTACTGGGGCCCATAACACCCAGCATACGACTAGTACGTTCAACACTCGATCAGTCTCGGACCACACGGATCAGACAAGTCTACGGTCACCCTGGACCCAGTCCAGTCGCCGACCTACTTTGTATCCTGCCTGACCCTCAAACTTTTATCTTTCTTACTGATTCACATTCGTGTGGCCCATCTCATAAAATAGTTTCAATCAACAAACTATCCTTTCGCGAGCAGCGTCCACTCTGCTCGACTTCTACCGGCAACTATCTGCTAAGCATAGCATACTAGGGGTGTCTATACAAGCTACCGTCAGGGTTTCCTATGGGAAACAATGCAACTATGGTTTCAATCAACTCCTAGCACCTAATGCACAAACAAGACACACTAAGTTGTAAAAGTAAAACTTGAAAATTCGGTTGTGCACCGGGGCTTGCCTGGTTCTTCGGTGTTGATGTCGACTTCTTCGGCGGGGGTCGAAGAACTTGGATCGGCAGCTACCTCGTTAGCGTCAGAATCTACATGATGCAGTAGGATTGTGATAAGTTTAATGAAAATGAAACTTATTGTTATTATCAATAACGACCTAGGGTTTAGATTGGCGACGCCCAGAATTAGGGTTAACCCTAATTACTCGACGTCGTCGATTAAATTCAATATCTAATCTGTGAATGATGTTTAAAGAAGTCTATTAAACTCCCATGAGGTGACTTTTAGTTGGCATGTTCATCAATTTCAACTCTAGTTAAGTTAATGCGACACCTTTCATCGGTTAATATTATTTAATTACTTCGGCTATTAAACTAGGGTTAAAATGAAGATTTTAATTCTTCCTCAAGATTATTTTTAGTGGGTAGTACTCTCTGGAATAAGCATTTTGGGCTTTGGTTGGGGCCTAGATGAATTTTCTATATTTTATAAAAATTCATCAAATTTCCTGTTTTTAATTCTTGTAAAATCAGAAAGCATTAGCAAACATTAGAATAAAATTATGAAATTTTATGTGGGTAGTCCTGAGCACCTGATCTACAACTTCGCTTTTGGGGTCTAACCTTGCAAATGACTTTTAGAATGTACTTTAGAAAATGCTATTTAAACTAGGCAGATTGAAGTTATTTAATAGGGTTAGATGCCATTTCGTGTTCCTAAAATCTTCATAAAATTCCAGAGGATGTGTAGTACCATGGGGTACTTGTAGATCAAAGCTTAGCCCTAGAATTTCTCTATAATGCAATTTAAAATTCAAAACTGAAAGGAGTGTTTCTAATTAATTCTGCAAATGTTTGGTCATTTGTTAAAAAGTGTTTTAACATAAAATTATTACTTTTAACGAGGGCTCTAACTAATTTTGGTTTGGCATTTTTGGATTTTTTTGTGATTTTCTAGAGTTTTTAGAAGGCAGAGCAATAATCTAGAAAATAATTAGGAAAAAGAAAAACAGGGGAGGTTCTCCGGTGAGCTCCGACGACCAATTCCCGACGATGGGGTGGTCGTCGGCCGTCAAACCTTGGCTTTTCATGATCCACACGACATGACGAAGCTCGGCAACAAGGTGTTCATCAAGGTTGGGCACGGCAGAGGGGGTCTCACCGTGGGGGGCGGCGGTGGCGGCGGCGAAGTCCAAATTTCGACGACGTGGCTCGCCTTCGGAGGATTGGAGGGTTCTGGGAGCTTCACGAGGTGGGGAAGAGTTGATTTGGTGAGCAAATTTGATTGAAATTGAGTGGTGGTGGGTTTTCACCGAGGAGGCGGCGGTAATGGCGCCGGCGGCCGTGGGGCAGGAAAATTGGGGGCTTCTCGCGCGGGGGGGGGGGGGGAAGAAATGGAGGAGGAGTGAAATTGGGGAGGAGTTCACGCCATTTATAGGGGGAAATGGGGTAGGGGAAGTAGGGAGCAGGGGGAGTAGCAGGGGCGGCAATGGCGGCTCGGGCTCTGTTGTCGGGCGGCTCGGGCGACGCAGAGAAAAAGAGAGAGGGAGGAAAAGGCTAGAGAGAGAGAGAAGTGAGAGAGAGTGAAGTGAGGGAGGAGTGATGGAGGTCGGCGAGTCAAAGCGACGTGGGGGGGGGAGGGGTTGTGCTGCTGTCGGGCGGCGCAGCCGTGCCCTGCCGCGCCGCGTTGTCGGGCGGGCGGGGCACTGTAGCCCGCCCGGCAACAGCGGTTTGATTTTTTTTTTATTCAATTAGCCCAGCTGCAATTCAATGAATTGTCACACTTCCCGAGCTCAAAAATTTTTGAAAAATCTTGAATAATTTCCCAAAATTCTATTTTGAAGTGTACTTAATTGTTATGTAAAAATATGGCTAGGGTTCTGTGGAAATTTTGATGGTCAAGAGTTAGGGTTTGGGTTTCTTCCTGGTAACGAGATTTCGACACTTTTAGTTGAAATTTCTCCGGACTTTGCTAAAAGCTCTGCTGTTTTGTCAAATTTTTCTTAGTGTCTCCTTAAAGCATTTTAAACAATGTTCCTTTTCATTTCTATGATTGAAACTGCTTTAAAGTGAATGAAATTAAGATTTAGGTTTATAGTTTGCCGACTTTTCCATGGTGACACCTGGGGTGTCACAGTATATTGAATACTTGAGCAACTGTGTCACACGGATCAGACAAGACTACGGTCATCATGGACCCAGTCCAGTCGTCGACCTAGTTGTACCCTGTCTGACCCTCCAGATTTTAGCTTCCTTAATCATTCATAACCATGTGTCATGTTTCATGTGGTAGTTTTAAACAAACCCTAGCAGTCACGAGCAGCGCCCACTCTGCTCGACTTCTACCTGTAGGTACAGCTAAGCATAGCATACTACTAATGGTTACCTATACCAAGTACCGTCAGGGTATCCTATGGGAAACAGATGCGACTAGGGTTTCAATCAATTCCTGAAAACCTAATGCACAGTCACGATACATAGTTATAAAAGGAAAATATTAAAACGGGTTGTGCACCGGGGCTTGCCTTGGTCTCCGGGGTTGGTGATGACGACCTCTTCGAAAATCGAAGACTCCGGATCGACAGCTACCTCGTGCGCTTCGGTGTCTACATGATGCAACATGAACAAGATGAGTTATGATTAAATAAATGAAATAAGATGTTTTCATCATTGATTGCAAAAGGGTGTTTTCATAATTAAGAGGTTTTAGAGCTAACCCTAGTTTCTTGACTTCAGCATTTTATTAAAGCATTTTACCCCTAATGAGTGTGGACTGAGATGAAACTCCATAGCTGTGACACCCCAGGTGTCACCAGGGCAAAAAGTCGACAACGGTAAACCCTAATCCATAATTTCACTCACTTTAGAGCAGATTCAATCGTAGAAATAACATTGTTTAAAGTTCTTTAAAGAGGCACTACGAAAAGTTTGACAAACAACAGAGCATTTTAGCAAAGTCCGGAAAATTCTCAACTAAAAGTGTCGAAATCGCGTTAACAGAAAGAAATCCAAACCCTAACTCTTGACCATTAAAATTTCCACAGAATCCTAGCTATATTTTTACATAAAAATTAAGTACACTTCAAAATATAATTTTGGGAAATTATTCAAGATTTTTGGAAAAGATTTTAGACCCCTAAAAATTCATAGAAGCTATAATCAACCTAGAAATTCCAGAATTTTTAGAGACCAAATCATGACTTGAACCTTAAATGAAAAGTGTTCCAAATAAAGTCCTGAGGTTGTACAAAAAGTTTCAAAATTTTTTGAGCTCGGGAAGTGTGCTTTTTAATTCAATTACGGCCGGGCTTTAATTAAAAAAATAATACAAGATAAAATTGCTGTGCCGGGCGGGCTACAGTGCCCCGCCCGCCCGACAATACGGCGCGGCAGGGCACGGCTGCGCCGCCCGACACCAGCCGCCGCTCCCATGTCGCCTTCAATTCACCCCGGCTCCCCTACCTCCCTTACTCATCTCTCCTCGCCCTCTCACTCCTCTCTCTCTCTAGCTCCTCCCTCCCTTCCTCTCTCTCTCTCTGCCGACCGCCGCCCGAGCCGCCCTGTGCGCCGCCCGACGCCATGCCGCGCAATCGCCCCTGCTGCTCCCCTACTTCCCCTACCCCCGGCCCTCCTATAAGTGTGGCGCGAGCTCCTCCATCTCCCCCCTCCATTCCTTTCTCCTCCCTCACGCACGCGAGACTCTCTGCCCCGGCCGCCACCAACACCATTGCCGCCGCCCCGAGGTGAAATCCACCCCCGACTCAATTTCAATCAAATTCCCTCACCAAATCAACTCTTCTCCACCTCGTGAAGCTCACAGAACCCTCCAATCCTCCGAAGGCGAGCCACCTCGACGGAATTTTGACTTCGCCGCTGCCACCGCCGCCCCCCACGGTGAGACCCCCTCTGCCGTGCCCAACCTTGATGAATATCATGTTGCCGAGCTTCCTCGTGTCGAGTGGATCATAGAAAGCCAAGGTTCAACGGCCGACGACCACCCCATCGTTGGGAAGTGGTCGCCGGAGCTCACCGGAGAACCTCCCCTGTTTTTCCTTTTTCCTAATTATTTTCCAGATTATTGCTCTGCATTCTAAAAACCCTAGAAAATCACAGGAAGATCCAAAAATGCCAAACCAAAATTTGTTAGAAACCTCATAAAAAGTACTAATATTCTGTTAAAGCACTTTTTAACAAATGACCAAACATTTGCAGAATTAATTAGAAACACTCCTCTCTGTTTTTGAATTTTAAATTTCATTATAGAGCAATTCTAGGGCTAACCTTTGATCCACAAGTACGCCATGGTACTACACATCCTCTGGAATTTTATGAAGATTTTAGGAGCACGAAATGGCATCTAACCCTATTAAATAACCTCAATCTGCCTAGTTTAAATACCATTTTCTAAAGTATATTATAAAAGTCATTTAAAAGGCTAGACCCAAAATAAAAGTTTTAGATCTGGTGCTCAGAAATGCTCACAAAAAGTTTCATAATTTTATTCTAATGCTTACTAGTACCTTCTGATTTTACAACATCCAAAAACAGGAACTTTGATGGATTTTTTATAAAATATAGAAAATTCATCTAGGCCTCACCCAAAGCCCAAAATGCTTATTCCAGAGAGTACTACCCACTAAAAATAATCTTGAGGAAGAATTAAAATCTTTATTTTAACCCTAGTTTAATAGCCGAAGTAATTAAATAATATTAACCGATGAAAAATGTCGCATTAACTTAGCTAAAGTTGAAGTTGATGAACATGCCAACTAAAAGTCACCTCATGGAAGTTTAATAGACTTCTTTAAACATCACTCACAGATTAATAATTGAATTTAATCGATGGCGTCGAGTGATTAGGGTTAACCCTAATTCTGGGCATCGCCAATCTAAACCCTAGGTTGTTATTGATAATAATAATAAGTTTCATTTTCATTAAACTTATCATAATCCTACTGCATCATGTAAATTCTGACGCTAACGAGGTAGCTGCTGATCCAAGTTCTTCGACCCCCGTCGAAGGAGTCTGCAACAACACCGAAGAACCAGGCAAGCCCCGGTGCACAACCGAATTTTCAAGTTTTACTTTTACAACTTAGTGTGTCTTGTTTGTGCATTAAGTACTAGGAGTTGATTGAAACCATAGTTGCATTGTTTCCATAGGAAAACCCTAACGGTAGTTGGTATAGACACCCTTTTAGTCTGCTATGCTTAGTAGGTATTGCTGGTAGAAGTCGAGCAGAGTGGACGCTGCTCGCGAAAGGATAGGTTGTTGATTGAAACTATTTCATGAGATGGGACACACGAATGTGAATCAGTAAGAAAGATAAAAGTTTGAGGGTCAGACAGGATACAAAGTAGGTCGGCGATTGGACTGGGTCCAGGGTGATCGTAGACTTGTCTGATCCGAGTGGTCCGAGACTGATCGAGTGTTGAACGTACTGGTCGTATGCTGGGTGTTATGGGCCCCAGTAAACCTACGTAGCCTAGTGATTGCAACGTCGAACCTGCCCTACGGTGTCTAACTAGGAGGAGATCTGGGGTGGGCAGCGTGGGAACTCCACAGAAACCGTCTGGGACGTGTTGTCTGGTGGGACGCGGCGCTGCTAAGGCAGGCGTAGGAGGGAATTGACGTTGCAGGAGGTGGTGTGAACGGTTGCCACGTGCGAGTCTGGGACACGCACGTGTCGTACGGTCAGGTATCCCCCTGTAGGGTATAAAATCGTTTCGAACCGCTGTCGCTCCCAGTTAGTGAGCATGCTCGTGAAACGCACCACATTTTAGTAAATAGGTTGAGACACCATGAGAATGAATTATGAATATTAATATTGCTATTGCTGATTCTGTTATGTTTGTTTAGTTCAGTGCTAACTAAATTTATTTTCTAATCACCTAATCTGATGCTAAAACTTGACAAGAGTAGTATAGGCTTGCGAGTCCTTTTGCAAGTAAACCCTCCCGAGTCAGCCTTCATGTCTAGGAGTCGGCTGTAGTCAGCCACTTTTGTCGGGTAAGTCTTGCTGAGCTTCTTAGAAGCTCACGCGTTAGCGTTTTGTGGTTTTCAGACGTCGTCATGCAGGAACCAGCAGGTAGCTTCCATTGGGAGGAGCCTCCCCTCGAGTTTGGGAACCTCCAGTGGGAGTTGTGCGAGTCGCTGCATTGAATGTTGAAATGGCTAGTAGCATGACGCCCGTGGGCACGGCGCGTGCTTTTGCTTAAGTCCGAGTGTCGGAGTTGTAATCGTTCGAAGTCTTCCGCTGTTATCGTTTTCAAAACTGTTGCGTACTCTGAATCAATGTAATATTCAACTTTAATTTATGAACCAATGATATATTAAGTTCTCTCTTCTTGTAAATTATTGCTGTTTATCCCTGCCTGTGTTGTATCGTGTGTACGCTCGCTTCGCCGAGCGTTGCCCAACAAGATCTTGGCTTAACGACTAACCAGATCCGTCCCGAGACGAGGTTTTCTAGGCGGGTCGTGTCAATAGCTCACCAGGAGACTATTTTTATTTGATAGTGTTCTATGAACTATGAATTTTAAAATTGGATTGAGGTTAAAATGATTTATCTAGATTTTATAAAAATTCAGCAAAGTTTCTGTTAATTAAATTTATATAATTAGAATTAAATACTAAACCTTAGTGTAAAATCCTAAAACTTGATGTAGGCACCAGTAAGAACCTATCTAAAGCTTTGCCTTAGCGTTTCGATTTTTGGATGACCTTCCTAATGTATTTTAGAAAATAACAATTTAAATTGGCAGTTTAGAATATTTTCAATGATATGCATAAAATTTTATTGTTGTAAAATCCTAAGAAAATTTCAGGAGGTTTATACGGCCATGTTACAATTATGGTTCAAATTTCAGCCCTAGCACTTCTCTAGAACCTCATATAAAATTCAAAAACAGAAATGAGTAATGTATTTATTGTGGAAGTTCCATGAACGTTTTTGATAACGTGTTTCAGCAGTAACTTAGCTTATTTTACAAGGATTCCAATAAAAGTTGGTTTTCCATTTTTAGATTTTTCCTTGATTTACTAGGCATTTTACAAATCCGGCTAAATAATAGGAAAATAAATTTTTAAAAGGAAAAGATGGAGGAACAGGGGAGAAAACAGGGGCGGCGGCGGCCTTGCCGGCGACGGGAAGCCGCAGGGAGAGGTCCTTGGGCTTGTGCGCGGTGAGTGTTTCTCCGGAAGGACGACGGCGACCCGCGGGGCACGCCGGAGCAGGTCGGGCGGCGAGCGGCGGCCTCGGGAGGTCTCCGGCGAGCTCGCAACGGCGCGGCGAAGCATGGCGGAGCTTCATGTTTTGTCCTAAAGCTTCTACACACCCTGGAGAGGACCGGCAACACCACAACGGGGACGAAACTCACCGGAGAATCGCCAGTTATGATGCGCGTTGTGGCGAACGGCGGCGATCTCGTGTTCCCGTTGAAAGAGTGGACCGGAGGGCGTCTTGATGGTCTAGGAGCTGCGCAAGGAAGAGAGGAAGATGTCGGACAAGGTTACAAGGTCATAAATCGGCCGGAGATAGGTGCTCTACGTGCGACCTTGCGTCGGGTGGCAATGTCGTGCGGCGTTCCGGATGGAGGAGTAAGAAGGGAGGCGAGCGCGCTGTGGAGGAGGAAAAGTGGTGTGGGGAGGAGAGGAAGAGGCCCGGTCTGTGCCTTAATTCACTGCGAAGAGAGAGAAGGAGGGAGGGGAGCGGAGCGGCGCGTTGGTGAATGGAGGAAAGCACGAGCGGTGGCGTCTCGGGGAGAGAAACAGAGAGATGGAGAGAGAGAGTGCCGTGCGCGGGAGGGAGAGATGGAGGGAGGAGAGGCGAAGATTTTGTGGGGTTCACCGACTTGACAGGACGGCGGGAAAAGCCGTGCCGGCTGGCGCCTGCTACAGCTGCCAGCCGCTGCGGCGGTTGGCCGTCGGGGCGACGGCCAGGATTTGATTTGATTTTTTTGCATTTTATTCATACTTCCCTAGCTCAGAAAATTTTCAAACTTCTTGTGGGTTCTCAGTGGATTATTGGGAACAACTTTCATTAAAGTATAAAGTTCTAATTCAGCTTCTAAAAATTCATGAATTTCCAATTAAATTAAGGTTTGTTTAAATTTTTAAGGGGCTTAAATCTTTTCAAAAATTTTGATTAAATCTCCAAAATTCCATTTTGAAGTGAACTTAATTGACATGAAAAAATATTGCTAGGATTATATATGATTTGATAGATTTTGAATGTGGTGTTTTAATTTTTCCCTGTTAAGAAATGATTTTGTACTGTGGACTAAAATCTCCTGACTTAATAAAAGTGTTATGTAATTTATCAAAATTTTAGAGCATGCCATTGGAAGTGTCTTAAACAATATTTCTTATTAGCTCAAGTTTAAGTTTTGCTTCCAAGTACATGGTTTAATTCCTAGGGTTTCAAATTTGTCTATGGATTCCGCAGTGACACCTGGGTGTCACAGACAGCCCTCCCCCCCCCTAAAAGAAATCGCGTCCCAAGATTTAAGGAGGTGGTTGGGTTAGTCGTGGGTACCTATGGCGACTGGAAGTATCTCAGGGTAATGCGTCCGAAGGAATTCCGCTGATTCCCAAGTGGCTTCATCTTCAGAATGGTTGCTCCATAGGACCTTGTAGAATTTGAGGGTTCGCTTCCTGGTTACCCGTTCCTTCTCGTCCAATATCCGAATTGATTGTTCTGGATACGTCAGATCCACTTGCAACTCTTCCATTTCAGGGATTACTTGATTTATGGGCGCCTTCAAGCATTTCCTTAGCTGGGAAACATGGAAAACATTATGTACTCCGGACAGCTTCTCAAGTAGCTCCACTTGGTATGCAACTGGTCCGCACCGTGCAATGATGAGATATGGACCGATGTATCGGGGTGCTAACTTGCCTTTAACACCGAATTGCTGAACTCCTTTAGTGGCGAGACTCTTAGGTAGACATAGTCTCCTACGTCGAAACTCAGTGGTCTACGCCTTTTATCAGCATAGCTCTTTTGTCTGGATTTGGCTGCTTTCAGGTTAGCTTGAACCACCCGTACTTTCTCTTTCGCTTACTGCACTAGGTCAGGTCCATGTATAGTCCTTTCTCCTGCCTCAGATCAATTGAGTGGAGTTCTGCAGCTACGACCATACAATTCCTCAAAAGGTGACATTTTAATACTCTCTTGGTAACTGTTGTTGTAAGAGAACTCGGCCAATGATAAATAACTATCCCCGCATTTTCCATGCTCCAGAACACAAGCTCGTAACTTATCTTCAAGGATCTGATTTATTCTTTCTATTTGGCCATCTGTCTGGGGATGATAGGTAGAGCTATGAATCTACCTAGTTCCTAGCGACTAATGGAGCTGTTTCCAAAACCGTCCTACAAATTGTGTACCTCGCTCTGAAATTATGGTTTTAGGTACTCCATGTAGACAATCCGATTAATGTAGAGCTGGGCATACCTCTTCATGCCGTATCTCATAGACACTAGAATGAAATGGGTTGTCTTGGTTAATCGATCTACTATGACTCAAATGGAATCCAACCCTTTAGCAGTCATTGGTAAGCCAACAATATAGTCCATACTGACGTCTTCCAATTTCCAAGATGGAATGTTCAAAGGTTGCAACAGACCTGGCCTTTTCAGATGATCCATTTGAACTCTCCGACAGGTGTCACATTCGGCCACATATCGAGCGATCTCCCTCTTCATTCTTGTCCATCAAAACTTTTTACTTAGATCCTGGTACATCTTGTTGCTGCTAGGATGGATGAAGTATTTGGATAAGTGAGCCTCATCCATGATCTTCCTCCGGAGTTCATGCTCCTTTGGTACCACCAATCTATGCTTGAACCACCAAACTCCATCCTCGTCTTCTCGGAAGCACTGCATCTTCTTGTCTTTCAGTCTAAGCCTGATATTGTCCGTGCCCTTGTCAAGTCGTTGAGCCTTTGTTACCTCGTCGTTGAGCATCGGAACCAAAGCTAGATTGTACAACAACCCATGGGGTAGGATTCTCAAGCTCGTCTCTGGTTCTTCCGTCTTAACCCCTTGACCTAAATAATGGCAGTGAGCATTCCTAGTTATCTGCAACGACATTGGCCTTGCCAGGGTGGTAGTGAATTTTCAATTCATTATCCTTGATCAGCTTAAGCCATCTGCGTTGCCTCATGTTTAGCTTGCTTTGAATGAAGATGTACTTCAGGCTCTTGTGGTCTGTGTAGAGGTGTACTAGATTTCCCAACAAGTAATGCCTCCACACCTTCAAGGCTAACACCACAGCGGCTAACTCTAAGTCGTGCGTGGGGTAGTTTAGCTCATGCTTACAGAGTTTTGGGAAGCATAAGCAATCACCCGTCCATCTTGCATCAACACGCACCCAATTCTGATCCCTGACGCATCACAATATACCTCAAAGGGTTTGCTCAAGTCTGGTTGGGCTAGTACCGGTGCTGTGGTCAAGTGCTTCTTCAAGGTTTGGAAGGCTTCTTCGCACTTCTTGGTCCATTTGAACTTGTGATCCTTCTTGAGTAGCTAGGTAATGGGTTTGGCAATTTTGGAGAAGCTGGGTATAAACCGACGATAGTATCCGGCTAACCCCAGAAAGCTGCGCACTTTATGGACCGACATGGGTGCCTTCCACTCGACAACGTCTTGCACCTTTCCTGGATCAACAGCAATGCCCTCAGCGGATACCACGTGACACAGTAATTGGACACGTTCAATCTAGAACTCACATTTGCTGAATTTGGCATATACTTGATGATCTCTAAGCCTTTGCAAGATTATCCGGAGGTGCTCAGCATGCTCTTCGGAGTTCTTGGAATACACAAGGATGTCATCAATGAACACGACCACAAACTTGTCCAGTTCTGGCATAAAGACGGAGTTCATGAGATACATGAAATATGCTGGTGCATTTGTGAGTTCGAACGACATCACCAAATATTATATAGACCGTATCTGGTTGAGAAAGTCATCTTGGGGACGTCTATTGGACGAATCTTCTGATGATAGCCAGATCTAAGATCAACCTTAGAGAAGACTTTGGCTCCAGCCAGCTGATCAAACAAGGTGTCTATGCGTGGCAGCGGATGTTTGTTTTTGATGGTAACCGCGTTCAAGGGGCGGTAATCCACACATAGCCTCAGAGACTAATCTTTCTTCTTTACAAACAAGGTTGGACATCCCCAAGGTGAGGAGCTAGGGCGTATGAAACCCTTATCCAGCAACTCCTTCAGCTGCACCTTCAGCTCGGCCAATTCTTTTGGGACCATCTTGTAAGGCCTTCGAGATAAAGGGGCCGTGCCCGGCTGAAGCTCAATCTGGAACTCAACATCCCTATCTGGAGGCAAACTAGGTAGGTCCTCAGGAAACATGTCTCGAAACTCCCTCACTACTGGTATATCTTCTAATTGTTTCTCGGTGAGGTGGTAAGCTTGAGCAGAGGTGGATCTCGGGTGGATTAGGTTCAAGGCAACTGACCCGTGAAGTGGTGAGTTCAAAGAGACTACGTGGTTGGCGATATCAAGTATGGCTTTATGGTGTTTCATCCACTTCATGTCGATAATAATATCTATCCTCTGCCCATCAACGATGATGACGGTGGTGGGATAAGCTCTACCTCCCAGAATAAGTGGTGTTTCGTCTAACCCGCGATGTGTTAGAATGCCTCCCCCAAGGATCTTATCACGAAAGGGGGTTCTAGTTGAATGGTGGTGAAGGTTTTGTTCTTAAGAAATTTTCCACCGATAAAATTGTGTGATGCACCAGAATCAAAAAAAAATAAATGCGGAATGACCATTTAGTGAAAACGTAACCGCCAGCACGGGCTCTCCATCAGCTATCTCTCTGGCTGTGGTGTAGTTCACCCGACCGGTCCTGTGGGCCTTCTGGCCCTTCTGCTGGTTCTGCCCTGGATTGGGCTGGTGGTTACCTCCTTGCTGCTAGTGTGTAGGGCACTTAGGGGGAAGTGCCCTGGCTTCCCGCTAGTGAAACATGGGGCTTCCGGTCTTGTTTGGCGCTCTGCTGAGGTGGGCCAGTGTCCTAGTTCTGCGGGGGCCTGTACGACTGCTGCGGAGGGCGGAAAGGTGACCCCTGCGGAGGTGCAGCTCTATATTTCCTACCATCCGGTGTGGTGTACACCAGACGGTACTTCACTTCGGGGGTAGAGCCACCACTAAACCTCTTCTTCTCCTGCTGTTCCTTCTCTAGGTACTCCTCTGCGATGAGAGCATTGCTCACAAACTCGTTGAATGAGCCTCCCTGATTCAGAGCCAAGCGGCCTTGGAGCGTGATGTTCAGCCCCTCCATGAAGCGATGCTTACGCTTCACATCCGTATCCACCTGCTCTGGAGCGTACAGAGAGAGCTAATTGAATACCCTGGAGTATTCATGCACTGAGCGGTTCCCCTGGGTCAAGACCATGAATTCCTTGGCCTCCCTCTGCATCAGTCAGGCAGGAATATGGTGAGTGCGGAATGCCTCCCTAAACTGACCCCAAGGCACCGAGGTGTTCGGCGGGAAGGTGGCGAGGTAGTTTGCCCACCATGCACCCGCATGTCCTTGCAGCATTTGAGCGACGAACATCATCTTCTGGTGCTCCGTGCATCGGAGCAGCCCAAACTTGGCCTCAATCGTACGAAGCCAATGATCAGCCTCCATTGGCTCCCTGGATTCCTTGAACTCTGGAGGATGAGTTGCCAGGAAGTCAGCGTAGGTTCTATCCTGGTGCTGGTTCCGGGGACCATGGTTCTGGTTGGCATTTTTGATGAGGACATCACACCCATGTATACACACAATAATTCTCCCGCTGCTACAAATGAAGGTCCAATCACCAGAGTTCGCGCCCGTCAACTTAATATAGAGGTCAGCTCGTTCCTTAGCACTCCATTACGAATTCTTGAGGATAGATTACTACCTAATGATGTTATTATGATTAGGAATCATGGAGAGGTCAGAGGAACAATGGAAGACCAGGTTGGAGTCAGCCAAGGACGTCCAAGCCAAGTCGGAGGTCCAGCCCACGTCGACTTCGAATCCAATTCGGAGTCCAGGAGCAGTCTCCACTAAAACGGACGCCCAGGTTGTATACAAACTCCGTTTTAGGCGATCTACCACTTCACGGAAAGAGGACGAGACCATCGTTCCAACGGGACTGGTCCCATGTCCAAATTCCTTCAGAGTCGATGGGAATCGCCAAAACAGTAAGCCGTCCAGAATCTGTCAGGGTGCTGCGACACCGATTTTGGGTCGGATGGCCTTGTATCGAGTTAGAGTCCATTAGGGTTTCGTCCAGGGGGACTTGCGCGTCCCGAAGTCCTTTATATTCAGCCGTCACCCCCTCCATTAGGGTCGGGTTTTTGCTTAGATTATTTCTATATACACAGATTCGCCGTTTCATCGGTTTGTGAGACCCCAACTTGTGAGTTTAATCTATATCTGCAAATTTGGTTGCTTTCCACTTCGTTCTTGCTTGTGTTCTTCGATTCGCAGGCAAGGATTAGCCTTCTCGGCGAGATCATCCGTGTTCGCGCGGGTGATAACCAGAGGAGACGTGGTGCTGCGATTGCAGGGTTCGGGACGTGCCGTTCGGAAGCCGGATCGATTTGTGTCGCGACTCTGTCCAAATCGTTGATTATCAGAACCTGTAAGAAGATCGGGACCCGGTCCCCATCAAGTGGTAATCAGAGCTTCAGGTGTTCCCTCAGGTTCGCCTTTGTTTACCCTAATTTCTTGTTTCGTTTCATCCTATAGTCCATAAAAAAAGTCAAAAACAGAATCGTAGTTTTAGGTTACATCCTGTCCAAAACCATATTTAGCCATTGCATATTTCAATTTCAGAGTCCGTAGTGTTGAGTCCGTGTCCTTAGTTACGTTTTGTTGCTGGTTTAGATCATGTTTTGTTACAGTTTGTTTTGCTTCAGCCACCTTGTGTGAAACCCTAGCCGTTAATTTTTTTTCCCCCACCCTGATCCCACCCTGCACTTAGTTTGTTACATCACATCTGTTATTTATTTTGACCACCCACCATTAGTTTCCACCTTTTACACAGCTTCCGCCATCGAATTCCTTGTTTTTCCGCGACCCGATTCATTGTCTGCCGTAATACGCATACTGATTCGGACACCCTTCCATAAAACGGCCATAACTTTTGCATACGAACTCGAAATCAGGCAAACTTTATATGCAAAACGATCAGCACAAAATTTCACATTTGATTTCACCCAGCTTTGCTGGGTTTGCCGCTTTTAGAATTCCAAAATTCACCCCAGAAGGTACACATATCGAAGGCCGAACGTTCTGCCACAACTTTCAGGCAGCTTCAGAAATTTCCATAGACAACATATTTGATTCAGTTGATCTGCAAATTTGTGTAGTTCCTATTTCTATGCTCTGCTTGCTAAAAAGAATATCAAAAAATAAAAGGAAAAAATAAAAATATTTTGGTGTCAAAAATTGTCCTTGTCAAAAATATCAAGTACTAGTAGAGAGAGTTCTATTGGTGACAACAAAAGCATTAGCGACGGAGCATAGAATTGGGTGACATACTATATTTGGCAAGTGCTTGGGCTGAATTGAGTTTTCTTTGCCAATTGATGTTTGTTGCTATTTTTCCTATACATCATCTTTGTCCACGTATCATAACTGTTATAGGACACATTTGGCCAGCAATTAGGACCAATACTTTGGACACTTATTCAGTATTACTATCTCTTTTTGATCCGTGTTCCCCTCACACATATATTGGCCTTCCAAGCTCCACATAACCCTTCTGAACAGGCACAGATTCTTCACCCTGTAATCGCCGGATCACTTCTCCCAGGTATCTTGCTTTGTGTTCACTTAGATCTTTGCAAGAACTTGGTTTGAAACTTCCTGTTGCAGTCTGAGAGTACCACAATCCTAACACAGTAGTTGGTAGGGATAACCTTTGTCTATTTCTTCTGTGTTTTGTTTTTCTTTCATCATGTCAGCAGGTGACGATTTAGCGAGCCCAACGGGCTTCAACGAGTGTGTCAGCCAAGACTAGATAAAGGGAGCAATTGACAAGGCGCTGGAGGGCATCGATGAGAAGATCACTGATGCTGTGACGAAGAACTTAGGCCCTGTTCTTGACGGCCTTACCACTCAATTGGCCGCCATCGCTACGCGACTTGATGTGTTGGAGCGGCGTCCACCTGCCGGCAACCACAACGACGACGACGACGTCGATGATACTATCTATGATACCGATGGCAACATTGATGAGCGTGCAACTCAGGACGCTCGCCTTCGACGTCGACTACGCCGTAACCATCACAGCATGGGAGGTAACAACATCAATCAACATGCTCGCCCTCATGATGATCCATTTGCTAAGGTTAAATTTTCCATACTGCCATTCTCTGGTTTATATGATGCTGAAAAATATCTTGATTGGGAGATGACGGTAGAGCAGAAATTTAGTTCCCATCTAGTTCCTGAACAACATAGGGTTCGATAAGCTACTAGTGAGTTTAAGGACTTTGCTATTATTTGGTGGACTGATTTAGCTGCTGTCGGACGTTTACCTGCCACTTGGGATGCTTTAAAAACAGCTATGCGTGATTGTTTTGTTCCTCCTTCTTTTCAGCGAGATATGCGTCTCAAACTGCAGCGTTTAGAGCAAGGTAGTAATTCCGTCCAGGATTATTATGCTGAGCTACAGAAGGGCATGATGCGTTGTGGGGTAGTTGAGGATAATGAGGATAAAATTTGTCGTTTTTACGGGGGATTGAGGCGTGAAATTCAGGATATTGTTGATTATAAAACCTTTAACAATGTCAACGAGTTGTTCCACATAGCTATGCTTGCAGAGAAGGAATTGCAGGGAAGACAGGAAGCAGCAAAGACAAGAACCAGTCGCTCCTTCACGCCTAGTACGTCTACATCTACGGGAGCCACACGGTCCTCGTCAAGCTTTCGTCCACCTCCTGTACCAGCCAGCAAGCGACCGTCCACCACAGCAACGCCTCCCTCGTCACGCCCTGTATATATTTCTAAGTCCTCTGTGCAGGGTCCAGTGAAGAATCAACCATCCACTACATCCACTGGTTGCACGACTGACATTCAGTGTCATCGCTGCCTTGTACTTGGGCACGTGCAGCGTGACTGCCCAAGCAAACAAGCCTACATTGCCACTGAAGATGGAGGTTATACGAGCACCTCCGACATAGAAGATGACAATGATGATGATGATGTTGCTGCTGTTACGGACGGTGCTGTGGACTCCTTAGTCCTCGGCAGCGCCGACACTACCTTCCGAGCCATCGTTGTCCAGCGGGTCCTAAGTACTCAAGTAACTCAACCCGACCAGCTCCAATGCCATAACTTGTTTCAGATTGAGTTCGTGATCAAGAATAGGCGAGCACGGGTGATTATTGATGGGGGCAGTTGCAACAACTTGGTGAGCTCAGATCTGGTCAAGAAGCTTGGCTTGACAACACGACCACATCCACATCCATACCATATTCAGTGGTTGAATGACTCGGGAAAAGCTAAGGTAACGCAATCTTGTCGCGTTCCTTTTTTCCTTGGTGCTTATGTTGATTCTGTAAATTGTGATGTTGTTCCTATGCAAGCATGCTCTCTTTTATTGGGTCGTCCTTGGGAACATGATAATGATGCTTTGCACCATGGTCGTAGTAACAAATACACTTTTATGCATAAAGGGAAGAAAATTACTTTGTTACCTATGACACCTCCTGCAATCATTGAATCTGATAAGGAGAGGGCTGCTAATGCTAAACAACAATCTCATGCTAAATCTGAAATTCAGCAAGATATACCTTTGAAAGCTCCTGTAATGCTTGCTACAAAAACTGACTTTGCTGAAATTTATGATGGTACTGCTGTATGATATGCTTTAGTGTGCAAGGATGCTTTATTTTCTATTAATAATTTGCCTTGCACATTGCCACCTGCGGTTACTAACCTTTTGTAGGAGTTTCGAGATGTTTTTCCTGATGACATACCGCCAGGACTGCCACCCATTCGTGGGATTGAGCATCAGATTGATCTGATTCCTGGTGCGAGCTTGCCAAACCGTGCGGCGTACCGAACCAACCATGAGGAGACTAAGGAAATTCAACGACAAGTCCAAGATCTTTTGGACCGCGGGTACGTACGTGAGAGTCTTAGTCCTTGTGCTGTTCCTGTTCTTTTGGTTCCTAAGAAAGATGGTTCATGGCGTATGTGTGTAGATTGTAGAGCCATAAACAACATTATTATACGGTATCGTCATCCTATTCCTAGGCTAGACGACATGCTTGATGAGTTGTGTGGTGCTATAGTTTTCACTAAAATTGACTTGCGTAGTGGTTACCACCAGATTAGAATGAAGCTCGGTGATGAATGGAAAACTGCATTTAAAACTAAATTTGGTTTGTATGAGTGGTTAGTCATGCCTTTTGGTTTAACTAATGCACCTAGCACTTTCATGAGATTAATGCATGAAGTTTTACGTTCATTCATTGGTAAATTTGTGGTGGTTTATTTTGATGATATCTTGATTTATAGCAAGTCTATGGTTGAACATATGGATCATCTACGCGTTGTTTTCTACGCTTTACGTGATGCACGTTTGTTTGGTAACCTCGACAAGTGCACCTTTTGCACCGATCGAGTCTCTTTTCTTGGCTATGTTGTGACTTCACAGGGTATTGAGGTTGATAAGGCTAAGGTGGAGGCGATTGACAGCTGGCCTATGCCCACGACGGTTTCGCACGTGCGGAGTTTTCTTGGCCTAGCGGGATTTTATCGCCGTTTTGTCAAGGAATTCAGCACCATCGCGACACCGCTGATTGAGTTAACAAAGAAGGGCGTTGTCTTCCATTGGGGGCCATCACAGGAAGAGTCCTTTTCGCTTTTGAAGGACAAGCTTACACACGCACCGTTGCTCCAACTTCCAGATTTTGGTAAGACTTTTGAGCTTGAATGTGATGCTAGTGGAATTGGAATTGGTGGTGTCTTGATGCAGGAAGGAAAACCTGTTGCATATTTTAGTGAGAAGTTAAATGGTCCTGCTCTTAATTATTCCACGTATGATAAAGAATTGTATGCTCTTGTTCTTTTTTTACAATCATGGCAATATTATTTATGTCCTAAAGAATTTGTTATCCATTCTGATCATGAGTCACTTAAGCATACTCGTAGTTAAACAAATCTGAATCGTAGATATGCTAAGTGGGTAGAATTTATTGAATCTTTTCCTTCTGTCATCAAACACAAAAAAGGGAAGGATAATGTTATTGCTGATGCTTTATCTAGACGATATACCATGCTGTCCCAGCTTGATTGTCCCATTTTTGGCCTTGAATCCATCAAACAACAATATGTTTTGGATGATGATTTTAAAGATGTGTTGCTACATTGTAATGAGGGCCATTTATGGAACAAATATGTGTTGAATGATGGGTTTCTGTTTAGAGCTAACCGCCTATGCATTCCAGTTGGATCCGTTCGTCTTTTGTTGTTGCAGGAGGCGCATGGAGGCGGGTTGATGGGACATTTTGGTGCTAAGAAGACGGAGGATGTTTTGGCCACACACTTCTTTTGGCCAAAGATGAGACGAGACGTCGAGAGGTTTGTTGCTCGCTGCACTACTTGTCAAAAAGCTAAGTCTCGTTTGAATTCACATGGTTTATACATGCCTCTTCCTGTTCCTTCTATTCCTTGGACGGATATTTCTATGGATTTTGTTTTAGGACTGCCTAGGACTAAGAGGGGGAGGGACAGTGTTTTTGTTGTTGTGGATCGTTTTTCTAAGATGGCACACTTTATTCCATGTCATAAAACCGATGATGCTATTCATATTGCTGACCTCTTTTTCAAAGAGATAGTTCGTTTGCATGGTGTTCCTTCTACTATTGTTTCAGATCGTGATGCTAAGTTCTTGAGTCACTTTTGGCGCACTTTGTGGAATAAGCTGGGTACCAAGCTTCTGTTTTCTACAATCTATCACCCACAAACTGATGACCAAACGGAGGTAGTGAACCGCACCTTATCCACCATGTTGCGAGCAATTCTGAAGAATAATTTGAAGATGTGGGAAAAATGTTTGCCCCATGTGGAGTTCGCTTACAGTCGAGCGGAACACTCCACCACAAAGGTAAGTCCTTTTCAGGTAGTATATGGTTTCAACCCTCATGCTCCTATTGATATTTTACCTTTGCCTACTAGTGAGAGAGTAAATAACGATGCTCAGGAGCGTGCTGATTTTCTTGTTAAGTTGCATGCTCAAACTAAGGAAAACATTAAAAAAACGAATGAAAAATATAGGATTGCTGGTAGCAAAGGTAGGAAAGAATTAAAACTTGAACCGGATGATTTTGTTTGGTTGCACTTGAGAAAAGATAGGTTCCCTGATTTGAGAAAGTCTAAATTGATGCTTCGAGCTGCTGGTCCTTTTAAAATTTTAGAGAAAATTAATGATAATGCATATAAGCTTGAGTTGCCACCCGAGTTCGGGGTTAGTCCCTCTTTTAACATTTCAGATTTGACGCCATACTTGGGAGAGGAGGATGATCTGGAGTTGAGGACAACTCCGCATCAAGAGGGGGAGGATGATGAGGACATCACACCCATGGATACACACAATAATTCTCCCACTGCTACCAATGAAGGTCCAATCACCAGAGCTCGCGCCCGTCAGCTTAATATAGAGGTCAGCTCGTTCCTTAGCACTTCATTACGAATTCTTGAGGATAGATTACTACCTAATGATGTTATTATGATTAGGAATCATGGAGAGGTCAGAGGAACAATGGAAGACCAGGTTGGAGTCAGCCAAGGACGTCCAAGCCAAGTCGGAGGTCCAGCCCACGTCGACTTCGAATCCAATTCGGAGTCCAGGAGCAGTCTCCACTAAAACGGACGCCCAGGTTGTATACAAACTCCGTTTTAGGCGATCTACCACTTCACGGAAAGAGGACGAGACCATCGTTCCAACGCGACCGGTCCCATGTCCAAATTCCTTCGGAGTCGATGGAAATCGCCAAAACAGTGAGCCATCCAGAATCTATCAAGGTGCTGCGACACCGATTTTGGGTCGGATGGCCTTGTATCGAGTTAGAGTCCATTAGGGTTTCATCCAGGGGGACTTGCGCATCCCCAAGTCCTTTATATTCAGCCGTCACCCCCTCCATTAGGGTCGGGTTTTGCTTAGATTATTTCTATATACACAGATTCGCCGTTTCATCGGTTTGTGAGACCCCAACTTGTGAGTTTAATCTATATCTGCAAATTTGGTTGCTTTCCACTTCGTTCTTGCTTGTGTTCTTCGATTCGCAGGCAAGGATTAGCCTTCTCGGCGAGGTCATCCATGTTCGCGCGGGTGGTAACCAGAGGAGACGTGGTGCTGCGATTGCAGGGTTCGGGACGTGCCGTTCGGAAGCCGGATCGAATTGTGTCGCGACTCCGCCCAAATCGTTCATTATCAGAACCTGTAGGAAGATCGGGACCCCGTCCCCATCAATTTTCCATCAGAGCCCTCAGCATTTCCCTGTTCTGCTGACTGCTTTGTAACATAGCTGCCATAGCTGCGGCCAGTTTTGGTTCACCAGGCGGAGTTGGTAGGTTCGAGCCTTTAGGATCTTGGCGTCCACCCCTTGTATTCACCATGCGGAAAAGCGAATAAGGTTTCCGTTAGTGCAATTTACTTCACGTTCCGCCTTGTCATACGAAAAGGATTTCATAAAGCAATGCACACATAACTCGTAAAGACCAACTTCATTCATTCCCAAAATTATGATAGTACATCAGTCCCACGAACCTCCTAGTCTGTCAAACATTCAATCATTACATCTTGACACCTTACCCTGCTACTACGATACCCTTACTAGTGAACACAGCGCCTATCATGACAACGGTCACTACAAACTCCTTACGCTTACAATTTTAATGAACTCGATGAGCGAGGACGCCACAGATCTACTAGCTTGTGCTACCGTCGTCAATCTACTCCTCCTCAAGCTCTGGTCTGAGGCATCGAGGTCCAACACCTCTGACTCAGGTGCATCGTCTTCCACGGGAGGTGGAGGCGGTAGCTGAGCCTCTAAGAGTCCAGCAACCTGATGCTGTAGGTGATGATTCTCGTGAATGAGATTCTCGGCTACCTGCAGGGCCTCATCCCGAATAATCTCCAACTGATGAATGTACTCCCGCATAGCATTGCAGTCGTTATTTCTGGCCTGCAATTGAGCAGTCTTGATTGTAGAAATCTGCTCTAACTCAGCGATCCGCTGAGCTCGGGAGTCACTACGAGCACGCAGCCCGTTGTTCCTGCTCTCTAAGCTCTGAATCCTCTCCTGGACTCTAGCTAGCTCCTTATGGGCACGTCTCGAGGCCTGGTGATCAAATTCGGTCGTGAGAACGGTGTCCTCATATAAGTTGAACATCGTCAAGGTCTGCAGGAAAGGCTGAGTCACAATGTCCTTTTCTCCCTTGAGGGCCTTGTCCCTGGCAGCCTTGACGTTACGGCGCTACGTACCGTCAATCTGGTGCCGTATCAAAAACAGCACTGCTGGCTGATCTGCCAAGTCCTCCAAGTGCTCCTCACAGAGCCTCAACAGGGCTCCGTGGGCAGCCGCCTCAATAGCCTCAGCCCTATCCGAACCAAGCGAGGTGGTGGTCCAGGCCTCCCAGTCGGCTCGGTGAGGGTGAGTGGGTAGGGTAACTGCAGCGGAGCAGCGGGGCTGGCCATGCTGCCTAAACTCTCAGACCTGGAACCACGGAGTTTCAGTACAGCTCAGTGACTGCAGAGTCTGGCGGAGCAACTCAGAAAATCCTCTGCGTTCCGACTCCTGGGTGACACGGGTGGGAGTGGAGTTCTCAACCCCAAACTCCTCTAGGCCCTGCTTGATCACACTGCCAGACATCTGCATCACAGAGATGAACAATATTTTATTAATCAGAAGTCACATGTTGACACATAGTTCAAGGCATGCATAAACTTCCAATACATAAAATATTCCCACCTCCGAGTAAAAGAATATCTGAGATCTACAAGTCTAATGGTACAAGCATTGCTAATCTAGCGATAACCATTAATTACCTATGTGAGGTTGGAATATGTTTTAGCTTTAAGTTTCTGAATGGGTTCGATTATCATGCAAGCAATTCCTGCTCGGCCTATACATCCTCACCAAAATAGAAGAATAATAGTCGTTAAAGCGGTGGCAGGTCGCACTGAAGTTAGTCGTTTCTACACGTTTCTCACGATATCGTGGTTAGCGTACCTGCAGAAAAAGGACACACACGTAGTTGTAATATAATATATATCAAAAGTAAAAACAAGAACCCATATCATTGCCATATAGGTCGCCTCGATTTGGCCACGTACGCGGATCACGTGTCCAACCTTCACTGTGCCGCGACAGACTTCACTTCACCTCAGGCAGCGGAGGTATGAGAGGGTTCCGCAGAACCTGAGTCGTGAGGAACAAACTCATCTCTTGTGCACCAACAGCACAAGATGCCAGTGTTGTGAAGGTCTGCATTCGCAACAGGTCTGTAACCCACACCTCGTACGGTAGAGGTCCGCTTCTCTCCCTAAACGACAAGGGGGAGTACTATGTTACAACGAATATAATACCTCCTTCCATATATCATGGTACAGAATGCTACTGTTGCGGACGCAACAGGGATTTCTCGATATTTCACAGCCGTCGAGCTGCGTAACTTACCTTGCTTACCTGAGCGTAGGTGCATCATTACAAAAATTTAAATCTAAACTGGGTTTAGTTAGCCCCCTACACTAGGTTAGCTTTGCCACCTGATACTACTTACTTCCTATTAGGGCTCGTACCTCGCTCGCACGTAAATTTTTTAGAAAATATGCCTTTGAAATGTCGTACCAATCCCAACATGGCTCTGATACCAGCTCTGACAGACCCGCCCTGAGTACCGGGGCGAATCGTCTCGCCAGGACCCATTGGGGCGATGCTCAGCGAAGTGAGCATACACATAGTACAACACAAGTAGGATTAACAGAATCATTTATAGGATTAATACAACACGGTTTCATAATTAAGATTAAGTCTTACAAACTTCAGAGTACGAATAAATGAGTTTTAGCGAAAGCAAACGACACGATACAGACTCCGACTCTCGTAGACTAAGCAAAAGCATGTGCCTTGCCTATTGGCACTATGCTACTAGCCACCCAAAGTTCACTACAGCGAATCACAGCGCTCCAACTAGATGCTCCCGAACTCCGGGCGCGGCTCTTCCCACTGGTAGATACTATCGCAGGTACAAGCGTCGACGCCTGAAAACCACGTATCGCAAAGCGTGAGCTTCTAAGAAGCTCAGCAAGACTGACCCATCAAATTGGCTATCTACAGCCGACACCTAGACATGCAGGCTGACTTAGGGTAGGGTTTCTTGCAAAGGGCACGCACGACTAGCAACTACTCTAGTCCAGTTTTAGCTCAAGTTAAGTGGTTAGGAAATCTTAACTTCTGTGACACCCCAGGTGTCACCAGGGCAAAAGTCGACAACTATAAACCCTAATTCATAATTTCACTCACTTTAAAGCAGATTCAATCGTAGAAATAAAAAGCAACATTGTTTAAAATGCTTTAGAGAGACACTATGAAAAGTTTGACAAACGACAGAGCATTTTAGCAAAGTCCAGAGAAATCTCGAATAAGAGTGTCGAAATCTCGTTAACAGAAAGAAATCCAAACCCTAACTCTTGACCATCAAAATTTCCATAGAACCCTAGCTATATTTTTACATAACAATTAAGTGCACTTCAAAATAGAATTTTGGGAAATTATTCAAGATTTTTGGAAAAGATTTAGACCTCTTAAAAATTCACAGAAGCTATAATCAACCTAGAAATTCAAGAATTTTTAGAGACCAAATCATGACTTGAACCTTAAATGAAAAGTGTCACAAATAAATACCTGAGCTTGTACAAACATTTTCAAAAGTTTTCTAGCTCGGGAAGAGTGCCAATTCATTGAATTCCTTCTAGCCTTAATAAAAAAAAAATATGAAACTGTTGCCGGGCGGGCTACAGTGCCCACCCGCCCGACAACAGAGCGCGCGACGCAGCCGCCTGACACAGCCGTGCTCCCACGTCGTCGAATTCATTCCATTGCCAGCCGGCCTCCCTCACTCATCCCTCTCCCTCTCACTCCTCTCTCTCTTTAGCCCCTCCCTCCCTCATCTTTTTCTCTCTTCTCTGCCCCGCCGCCCGACCCGCCAGGGCACCGCCCGCCTCACTGCCGCCATGCCGCCCCCCCCCACTGCTCCCCCACTCCCCTACTCTCTCTACCCCATTTTTCCTTTAAATGAGAGCGCCTCTAGCTTCCCCTCCCTCTCCATTTCTTCTCCCCCGCGCGCGAGCTCATCTCTCTGCCCCGACCGACCGCTCACCGACGCCATTGCCGCCTCCACGGTGAAACGCCACCTCCGAACCATTTCAATCAAATTCCTTCATCAATTCACCCCCTCTCCACCTCGTGAAGCTCACAGCACCTTCAAATCCTCCGAAGTCGAGCCACCTCGCCGAAATTTCATTGATCGCCGCCGCCCCGAGGCACCCCCACGGTGAGACCCCCTATCCCGGCCAAAACCTTGAAAAATAGCATGTTGCCGAGCTTCATCGTGTCGAGTGGATCGTAGAAAGCCAAGGTTCGACGGCCGACGACCACCCCATCGTCGGGAATTGGTCGCCGGAGCTCACCGGAGAACCTCCCCTATTTTTCCTTTTTCCTAATTATTTTCCAGATTATTGCTCTGTCTTCTAAAAACCCTAGAAAATCACAGGAAGATCCAAAAATGCTAAACCAAAATTTGTTAGAAACCTCATGAAAAGTAATAATTTTCTGTTAAAACACTTTTTAACAAATGACCAAACATTTGCAGAATTAGTTAAAAACACTCCTTTCTGTTTTTGAATTTTAAATTGCATTATAGAGAAATGCTAGGGCTAACCTTTGATCTACAAGTACACCATAGTGCTACACACTCTGGAAATTTATGAAGATTTTAGGAACATGAAATGGCATCTAACCCTATTAAATAACCTCAATCTGCCTACTTTAATAACCATTTTCTAAAGTACATTGTAAAAGTCATTTATAAGGTTAGACCCAAAAAGAAAGGTTGTAGATCTGGTGCCCAAGGATGCTCACATAAAGTTTCATAATTTTATTCTAACGTTTACTAGTGCTTTCTGATTTTACAATATTTAAAAACAGGAACTTTGATGAATTTTTATAAAATATAGAAAATTCATCTAGGCCCCAACCAAAGACCAAAATGCTTATTCCAGGGAGTACTACCAAAAAAAATAATCTTGAGGAAGAATTAAAATTTTCATTTTAACCCTAACTTAATAGCCGAAGGAATTAAATAATGCTTAATCAATGAAAAGTGTCAAATTAACTTAACTAAAGTTTAAGATGTTGAACATGCCAACTAAAAGTCACCACCTAAGAGTTGAACAGATTTTCTTTAATCATCTTTCACAAAATTAAAGATTGAATTTAATCGACGACGTCGAGTATTTAGGGTTAACCCTAATTCTAGGCGTCGCCAATCTAAACCCTAGATTATTATTGATAATAACAATAAGTTTTTATTTCATTAAACTTATCATAATCCTACTGCATCATGTAGATTCTAACGCTCACGAAGTAGCTGCGGATCCAAGTTCCTCGACCCTCGCCGAAGAAGTCGACATCAACACCGGAGAACCAGGCAAGCCCCGATGCACAACCGAATTTTAAAGTTTTACTTTTATAACTGAGTGTGTCTTGTTTGTGCATTAAGTGCTAGGAGTGGATTGAAGCCATAGTTGCATCTGTTTCCCATAGGAAACCCTGACGGTACCTTGTATAGATACCCCTTAGTATGCTATGCTTAGCAGATAGTTACCGGTAGAAGTCGAGCAGAGTGGACGCTGCTCGCGAGTAGTAGGATATTGAATGAAACTATTTCATGAGATGTGCCACACGATTATCAATGAGTAAGAAAGATAAAAGATTGAGGGTCAGACTGGGTACAAGTAGGTCGGCGACTAGTCCGGGACCAGGGTGACCGTAGTCTTGTCTGATCCGTGTGGCACAGCTGGGCAAGTATTGAACGTACTAATCGTATGCTGGGTGTTATGGGCCCTAGTAAACCTACGTAGCCTAGTGATTGCAACGTCGAACCTGCCCTACGGTGTCTGACTAGGAGAAGATCTGGGGTGGACAGCGTGGGAACTCCACAGAAACCGTTGTAACATCCCGAGCTAAATTCTTGCTAAATCTTTTGTCAATAAAGGCTTATTGTGTTTAATACAAATCTCAAAACCCAAAGTTAATGACAACATAGGATCTAATCAACAGAACTTAAATTCAAAATATAATCTGAAATCCAAGCTTTATTGTCTTTCTGCTTCTCACTTCTTTCGCCCGTGCATCGCCGGTCTTGCTCCGCTCCGAGCAGGAAAGAGCGCCGTCCGGTCTCCTCTGTTCTCCCAAATGCAAACCGCCGCCCGAGTCCCTGCTCCTCCGGGTGCCGCTCCTCTGTTCTTTTCCATGTCTTCCCCACCCCGTCGTTTGGGAATCCGATTCGCCCGACCTCCGACCCAGAGGTCGGATGATTTTCACGGTTCGCCCGACTCCGACCCCCAGCGGTCGGACATTATTTTCCGTCTCGCTCCAACCCCAAGGTTGGACAAGCCGTTCGCTCCGCCTCGCTCGACCCCGAGGTCGGACATCTCGCTCCGCCTCGCTCGACCCTGAGGTCGGACAAGCAGTTTCGCTCCGTTTTGCTCGACCCCCGTGGTCGGACAAGCCGCATTTCGTTCCGCCTCGCTCGACCCCGAGGCCGGACAGACTCGTCGGACCCGAGCTCGAAGCGGCCGCGCCATTAATGCTGCCGGCCATCTCCCCAACCGTAAAAGCGCCTGGCCGTACACAGCAGTGCTGCCACCGCGCCGAAAGTCTTCGTGATGGGACGCGCACGCCCGGCGCCCATGCGCTGCAGTACACTGCCGCCGCGCCAACTTGCGTCGTCCTGGAGAGACAAAAGGAACGGAGGCTGATATTTTTCCCTGAGACGAAACACTTCACTCGGCGAGCTCCTTTGCTCCTCTGCGCGCTCGTCTCTCTGCTCTCGTCTCCACTCCCTTCCGCCATTACAGCCGAAGAGCCCCGCAGGGCCGAAGCAGAGCCAGCTTCTCTCGTGCTCAGGTGCGCTCGGTAAGCCTTGCCCTGCCGACGGTTCCATCGTCCGTCGCTATCGTCTCTAACCGTCGCCCCATTCTTCCGCGTTATTGCAGAAGTATCGGCGCGTCAACGTCTCTTTTCCGGCGACCGGTCTCTGTTGTCGTTCGTTCTTCTCCGTCAGTCCTCTGGTAATCCTTGCCGTCCGACCAGTCTAGCTAGTCCCGTCTACCGAGGCAACACACTAATGGTTGTTAGAGAGGAATTCATGCAACTTCACTCATCTGTTAATACAAGATTTCCTTGCATCTTCATATAGGAACTGAGCTGCAGACGGCCACTGAGGCTGAGGAGGACTTCCCCGCTGCCGACCCCGCCGCCGACTGTGCTAACTTCTCCCCGAACCGAGGCAAGCCCCGGTGCATACCTATGTTTAAAGTTTTGCTTTCTCACTGTGTATGTAGGTTTTGTTGTGCATTAAGTTTCGAGGCTTGTGTGGAAACTTAGTTGCATGACTTGTAGGATCTCCTACGGGTTGTCCTGTTAGAGCCAGTACGTTAGTGCTATGCTTACTAATAGGGCAACGAAGGGAATTGAGTGGTATGGAGACTACTCAGGGGATTAATTATAGGAGTAGTTGAGGAAGTCAGGACCCAACTTTGTGTGAATAAAATTGAGCACAGTGTCGGGTTGCATTGGTCAAGTTTGAGTTGTGTACCGAATACATACTGGCATATGGGACCCAGGAAACCGACGTAGCTCATTGCGCAGTGTTTTGGACAATTGGCCATCTCTTTTTCCGGGTGAACGGACCAGTAGGGTGGATGAATTCGCATTTCTGTTTTTCTTGGACATGTGCTAGTGGGAAAGGCTTGGGGCCGTACAGGAACGCAGGACGTTGCCTGGAGGACCATGTCCTTGGAGAGATGGATGTTGGACCAACTCTGTCGCGATGCAGTGAAAGGTGGCCGCGTGTGACTCGTGGAGTGCGCACGTGTCGTGTTATTCGGGTTTCTCCTGCAGGATGTAAAATCAATTATAATTGCCGTCCCTCGCGGTATTGAGTACCACTTGCTCCTTTCTGCCGTGGCGGCACTATAAAAATGTGATAGCAGGAATTGTGATTGGAGATTTGAGAATAAATTTCAGAACTGATGTATTGCACTTGTTTGCTTAGTTGATGCCTCACTTAGTAAAAATTTCATTAGCTATTTGATAACTTGGCTAAAATACTGAAAAACCATTAGTAGTGCTGTCGTTTGCAAATACCTACCAGCTGCCACCAATATTCCAGCATTTTAGGAGTCGGCCTTAGAAGGCCTATTGACGGGTAAGTCTTGCTGAGCGTTAGTCGCTCACGGTTTGTTGATTTGCTGTTTTGCAGGTATTAGTGCTGACTGTAGCCAGGGTGGTTGGGAAGAGGAGACGCCCTCGGAGTGGACCTTCGAGTGGGTCCCCGCTTCTCCCTACCGTGGAGATTAAACACCATCGGGCTGGGGTGTTTAATCAAGGCGTCGAGTGTTAGATTTTTGCTTCCGCTGAAATCCACGTGTTTGTTATCAAAATTACGTTCCGCACTTCCTAAACTTCCGAAATCAGTTGTAATATAACCTGAATTAGTGTATCTTCAAATCATTTATGCGAGTCCTTGTTAATTATTGTACTGCAAAGTCACTTGTTTCGGCAAGCGGCCCCCCGAATGATCCTGGATGAGCAACCGTACGATTTTATCGGACGGGGTTGCGACAACCGTCTGGGACGTGTTGTCTGGTGGGACGCGGCGCTGCTAAGGCAGGCGTAGGAGGGAATTGACGTTACAGGAACTGGTGTGAACAGTTGCCACGTGCGAGTCTGGGACACGCACGTGTCGTACGATTAGGTTAACCCTGCAGTGGTATAAAAATCGGTTCGAATCGCTGTTGCTCTCAGCTATGAGCTTACTTGAACTCTCTGTCACATCCTAGTAAAATAGGTTGAAACACAATGAGAAGGAATTATGATCATTACTAATGCTGTTGTTATTCTTCTTATGATTGTTTAGCTCACTGCTAACTAAATTTATTTTCTAACCACTTAATCGGATGCTAAAATTTGACAAGAGTAGTATAGGCTTGCGAGTCCTTTTGCAAGTAAACCTACCCGAGTCAGCCAGCATGTCTAGGAGTCGGCTGTAGCCAGCCATTTGTCGGGTAAGTCTTGCTGAGCTTCTTAGAAGCTCACGCGTTAGCATTTTGTGGTTTTCAGGCGCTGTCATGCAGGAACCAGCAGGTAGCTTCCATTGGGAGGAGCCTCCCCTCGAGTTTGGGAACCTCCAGTGGGAGTTGTGCGAGTCGCCGCAGTGATTGTTGAAGTGGCTAGTAGCATGACGCCGTGGGCACGGCGCGTGCTTTTGCTTAAGTCCGAGTGTCGGAGTTGTAATAGTTCTAGTCTTCCGCAGTTATCGTTTTCAAAACGTCTGCGTACTCTAAAACAATGTAATATTTAACTTTAAATTTATGAACCAAATGATGTATTAAGTTCTCTCTTCTTGTAAATTATTGCTGTTTATCCCTGCTTGTGTTGTATCGTGTGTACGCTCGCTTCGCCGAGCGTTGCCCAACAAGATCTTGGCTTAACGACTGACCGGATTCGTCCCGAGACGAGGTTTTCTGGACGGGTCGTGTCAGCTTTGGTATCAGAGCCGTGTTGGGAAACGATACAACGTTTAAGGCATATTTTCAAAAATTACATGCGAGTGAGGTACGCGCCCTATTAGTAATAGGTTATCAGGTGGCAAGCTAACCTAGTGTAGGAGCTAACAAAACCCAGTTTAGATTTACTTTTCTATAACGACGCGCCTACGCTCAGGTAAGCAAGGTAAGGTACGCCGCTCGACTGCGGTGAAAGGTCGAAAAATCCCTGTTGCGTCAGCAGCAGTAGCGTTCTATACCATGGTGGTATGGAAGGAGGTATTAAGTTCGCTGTAACATAGTACGCCCCCTTGCCGTTTAGGGAGAGAAGCGGCCCTCTACCGTACGACGTGTGGGTTACGGACCTGTTGCGAATGCAGACCTTCGCAACAGTGGAGTCTTGTGTCTTTGGCACACAAGAGATGAGTTTGTTCCTCACGACTTCGGTTTTGCGGAACACTCTCATACCTCCGCTGCCTGAGGTAAAGTGTAGTCTGTCGCCGCGCAGGGAAGGTCGGACACGTGATCCCCGTACGTGACCTACTCGGGGCGACCCATATGGCAATGATATGGGTTGTTGTTTTTACTTTTGATATATATTATATTGCACTGTCTGTGATGGCATTTTCTGCAGGTACGCTAACCCCGATATCGTAAGAAAACGTGTAGTAACGGCTAACTTGAGTGCGATTCTGCCACCGCCTATGCGTATTCTTTTTACTTTGTGAGGACGTATAGGCCGATGTAGGATTGCATTGCATGAAGAAATGTTAAAATCCTTCAAACTTATACTAAAACCATCCAGGAGCAAAAATTCCATCAATAATGGCTGTAGCACAATCAGAAAAATTAAGAAGTCAACCTGGATACCTTCCTCCTTTAGTGATTGCGTGGAATCAACCGAGTTGGAGTAAAAGCCTTGGACACCAATGAGCCTTTTACAATACCTTCCTCGATGAGAAGATTGTCTCCTTGACAGGTCAACTTAGATGGTAAGGCACCTTGGACAAACCGGTTGTTGCTAGTTAGCATCCTTAGTGACCGATTTGGATCACCTTTTTACGCAGGGATGAAAAATATTTTACGTATCGGAAGATTTAACATGCTTTGAACTATGTGTCAACATGTGGCTTCTGATTGATAAAATATTATTCATCTCTGTGTTGCAGATGGACGCCAACACGATCGAGCATGGGATCGCGGAGATAGGCATTGAGGACTCCACCCCTACCTACATTACCAAGAAGTCCGGACGTAGAGGATTTGTGGAGATACTCGAGCAGACCTTGCAGTCATTGGGATATGCGGAGACTCCGTGGTTTCAGATCCGGGAATATCGGCAGAATGATCTACCACGCTGCTCGGCCACGGTTACACTACCCACACACCCTCAACATGCCAACGGAGAGATTTATACCACCACCACATTCGGTTCAGATAAGACGGAGGCCATCGAGTCAGCCGCTCATCAAGCTTTATTGAGGATTTGCGAGCGACACCTCGAGGACCTGGCAGACAAACCAGCAGCGATGTTTCTGATACGGGACCAGGTTGACCGCACCTGGCACCGTAATGTTAAGAATGCGCAGAAGAGGATTTTCAGGGGAGAGATGGACCATGTCACTCCCTTGTTCACATGGAGCCTAGCGCTACTCAACTTGCATGAAGATATTGTTCTCACAGCTCAGATGGATCACCAGGCCTTGCGACAGGCTCATGTGGAGGTAGCTCAACTCAAGAAGAAGGTCCAGGACTTGGAGAGCAGAAACAATGCACTGCGTGCTCGCTGCGACGCGCGCGCTACACGTATCTCTGAGTTAGAGGCGGTCTCCGAGATTAAGACTGCCCAAATCCGTGCTAGAGAGAATGACTGCAACATCATGTTGCAACACATTCACCAGCTGGAAATACTCAGGGATAACGCAGTTCAGATGGCGGAGAACCTCGCCCATGAGAACCACCATTTGCAGCATCAGTTAGCGGGACTTTTGGAGGCACAGCAGCCGCCTCCCGCTAACGATGATGCGCCTGAGTCAGAAGTATCGGATCCCGAAGCTTCAGACCCAGAGCCAGACGAGGAGTAGATCGGAGGTGGTTGCGAAGTGATAGTTTAGTTAGATGGTTCGCTTAAGGAGTGTGTTGTCTTTTTCTTGGAGTTAGTGTGTGTTCTTAGAAGTTTATCTTAGTGGCGTTGTAGTCTTTTGGATGTAAGAGCGGTGGTTTGACAGTCTAAGGAGTTGGACGATGGATGTACTGTCATCTTTTGGGGAATGAAGGAAGTTGTTTTTATTGAGATAACCGTGCCGTGCATATTGACGTATTTTTGCTTATATTGAGAAATAGACATGGGTTGAATTGCTCTAAGGAGAATCCTTTTGCTTTTTTAGCATGGTGAACACTAGAGCCGGACGTCAGGAGGCGGAAAGCTCCAACCCGCCGCCCCCGCCAGCTGAGCCAACCTTGGCGGCAGCTATGGCGGCCCTGATTCAGAGCAACCAGCAAACGCAAGAGATGCTACGAGCTATCCTAGAGAATAGCGGCACGAATCGAGGCGCTCGGAACCGCGACCAGGACAGCACATATGCGGAGTTCCTGGCCACTCATCCCCCGGAGTTCAGAGATGCCCGGGAACCAATGGAGGCAGACCAATGGCTTCGTACAATCGAGGCCAAGTTTGGGCTACTCCGTTGTTTGGAGACTCAGAAGACGCTCTTCGCGGCCCAGATGCTCCATGGACACGCCGGAGCTTGGTGGGCCAACTACTTGGCCACTCTCCCGGCCAACATCCAGGTGCCATAGGAACAGTTCCGGGAGGCGTTCCGCGCACATCACATCCCCGCGGGACTTATGCAGAGGAAGGCCAAGGAATTCATGGCCTTGACGCAAGGAAGTCGCTCAGTGCACGAGTATTCCCGCATCTTCAACCAGCTTGCTCTGTATGCTCCGGAGCAAGTTGACACAGATGCTAAGCGGAAGCACCGCTTCATGGAAGGGCTGAACATCACACTCCAAGGTCGCTTAGCCCTAAACCAAGGCGGCTCATTCAACGAGCTCGTCAGCAACGCCCTCATCGCTGAAGAATACCTCGAGAAGGAGCAGCGAGAGAAAAGACGAGCCAGCGGTGGGCCATCAAATGCCCCGCCACCCAAGTACCGTCTGGTGTACACTGCACCCGATGGTAGGAGGTACAAGGCAACCCCACCGCAGGCGCCGTCGTTCCGTCCGCCGCAGCAGCCGTACCGGCCCCCACAGAATCAGCAACAAGCCGGCTACCGCGCACCTCCTCCGCCGCAGAGGAACCAAGGTGTCCGCCCACCTCAACAGGGAGCCCGCCCTGGACCAGGTACGCCTTGCTTCAACTGCGGGCAACCCGGACACTTCGCTCGCGAGTGCCCCTCCAACCAGCAGTCCGGAGGCAACCGTCAAACAAACCAAGGACAGGGCCAGCAGAAGGGCCAGAAGAACACCAGGACCGGTCGGGTAAACTACACCACGAACGAAGAAATTGCTGAGGGTGAACAAGTACTGGCAGGTACGTTCTCGCTCTCTACGCATTCAGCTTTTGTTCTATTCGATTCCGGTGCAAGCCACAACTTTATCAGTAAAAGTTTTGTCAAGGGCAAAAGCCTAGTCAGCATCCCCTTAGAGCCACCCTTCATCATAAAATCTCTTGGAGGCAACATATTATCAGATTATGGCTTAAAAGGAGCACCCCTAAATCTAGGAGGTTGCACCTATCCTACCTCCTCCATAATCCTAGATAGGCAGGGTATCGATATTATTATCGGCATGAAATGGATGAAACACCATAAAGCCATCCTTGATATTGCTAACCGTGTAGTCCACTTGACCTCTCCACTTCACGGTTCCATGTCCATAAACCTAGATCACCCTAAAGCCACCCTCAATCAAGTCTGCAATGTTGTCGGGAAGAGTCTGGATGAGATACCAGTGGTTAAAGAGTTTCCGGACGTATTCCCAGAAGACTTACCTGGTTTGCCACCGGATAGAGATGTGGAGTTCCAGATTGAGCTATTGCCAGGCACAGCCCCAATCTCCCGCCGACCATACAAGATGGCACCCAAGGAGCTAGCAGAGTTGAAGAAACAGCTGCAGGAATTGTTGGACAAGGACTTCATACGGCCCAGTACCTCGCCTTGGGGTTGTCCTGCATTGTTCGTGAAGAAGAAGGACCAGTCATTGAGGCTATGCGTGGATTACCGTCCCTTGAATGCGGTAACTATCAAGAACAAGTATCCCTTGCCATGCATAGACACTCTGTTTGATCAGTTGGCTGGAGCAAAGGTCTTCTCAAAAGTCGATCTTCGGTCTGGTTATCATCAGATCAAGATCCGTCCCAGTGACGTTCCGAAGACGGCCTTCTCCACCAGATACGGACTATATGAGTATTTGGTGATGTCGTTTGGACTCACGAACGCACCAGCTTACTTCATGTACCTCATGAACTCAGTCTTCATGCCAGAGCTGGATAAGTTTGTAGTGGTGTTCATCGACGATATCCTAATATACTCCAAGTCAACCGATGAGCATGCAGAGCACCTCCGGACAGTTCTTCAGAGACTCAGAGATCATAAGCTCTATGCCAAGTTCAGCAAGTGCGAGTTTTGGATTGAGCGTGTGCAGTTTCTAGGTCATGTTGTGTCCGCGAAAGGTATTTCTGTTGATCCGGGAAAGGTGCAAGATGTTGTTAATTGGAAAGCACCCACCACAGTCCACAAGGTGCAAAGTTTCTTGGGATTAGCGGGATATTATCGCCGCTTCATTCCCAACTTCTCCAAGATTGCCAGGCCTATTACAGATCTACTCAAGAAGGATCAGAAATTCAAGTGGACAGAAAAGTGCGAAGAAGCCTTTCAGACTTTGAAGAAGCACTTGACCACAGCACCAGTACTCGCCCAACCGGATTTGAGTAAACCTTTCGACGTGTATTGTGATGCGTCGGGCACTGGACTTGGTTGTGTGTTAATGCAAGAAGGACGGGTAATTGCTTATGCTTCCAGACAACTCCGTAAGCATGAGTTGAATTACCCCACACACGACTTGGAGTTGGCGGCCGTGGTATTAGCTCTGAAGGTGTGGAGGCATTACTTATTGGGAAACTTAGTACACCTCTACACCGACCACAAGAGTCTCAAGTACATCTTCACCCAGAACGAGTTGAACATGAGGCAACGAAGATGGCTAGAATTATCAAGGACTACGAGATAGAGATCCACTACCATTCGGGCAAGGCTAATGTGGTTGCAGACGCATTGAGCAGAAACGCCCATTGCCACTACTTGGATCAGGGAGTTGCAACTGAAGGATTAGAGCCAGCCGTAAGGATTCTACCCCACGGAGCACTCTACAACCTCGCCCTAGTGCCCACACTTAGAGATGAGGTAGCCAAGGCCCAGAAGCTTGATAAGGGCATGGAGAAGATCAGATTGGGACTACAAGAAAAGAAGATGCAGTGCTTCCGTGAAGACGAAGAGGGAGTTTTGTGGTTCAAGAACAGACTGGTAGTGCCAAAGGATCACGAGCTCCGAAGGAAGATCATGGATGAAGCTCATCTATCCAAGTACTCAATTCACCCTGGCAGTAACAAGATGTATCAGGATCTGCGAAAGAAGTTTTGGTGGACAAGGATGAAGAGAGAAATCGCTCGGTATGTAGCGTAGTGTGACACCTGCCGCAGAATAAAGGCCGACCATCTGAAAGGCGCAGGGTTGTCGCAACCGTTAAGTGTTCCGTCATGGAAATGGGAAGACATAAGTATGGACTTCATTGTTGGACTGCCCATGACAGCTCAAAAGTTGGATTCAATTTGGGTCATAGTGGATCGCTTGACAAAGTCCGCTCATTTCATACCTGTCAGTACCAACTATAGAATGAAGAAGTACGCAGAATTATACATTGACCGGATAGTCTGTTTACATGGAGTGCCCAAGACAATCATCTCCGACCGGGGTACGCAGTTCACCGGTCGATTTTGGAAACAACTCCACGAGTCACTAGGAACCAGACTCATCCACAGCTCAGCCTACCACCCTCAGACTGATGGTCAGACGGAAAGAGTGAACCAAATACTTGAAGACATGCTCCGAGCTTGTGTTTTGGAGTACGGAAAAGGATGGGACGCCTATCTATCACTGGCAGAGTTCTCGTACAACAACAGTTACCAAGCCAACATCCAAATGTCCCCTTTCGAAGCACTTTACGGCCGTAGTTGCCGAACCCCACTCAACTGGTCAGAAGCAGGCGAGAGAGTTATATTGGGCCCTGACCTAGTGCAGCAGGCTGAAGAGAAAGTACGGGTTATACAAGCCAATTTGAAGGCCGCCAAGTCAAGACAAAAGAACTATGCAGATAAAAGGCGTAGACCATTGGCCTTTGAGGTAGGAGACTACGTCTACCTACGAGTCTCGCCAATGAAGGGAGTTCAACGGTTGGGGATCAAAGGCAAGTTAGCACCCCGATACATACGTCCATACCCCAACACAGCCAAGTGCGGACCAGTGGCGTATCAAGTGGAACTGCCAGAAAGATTATCGGGAATGCATAACGTATTCCATGTCTCCCAATTGAAGAAATGTCTGAAGACACCAGTAGACCAAGTGGTTCAAGAAGCAGAAGAGTTGCAACCAGACCTGACCTACCCAGAGCGTCCAATCCGGATACTGGACGAAAAGGAACGAGTTACAAGAAGACGGACACTCAAGTTCTACAAAGTTCTGTGGAGCAATCACACGGAAGACGAAGCCACGGGGAATCTGCAGAATTTCTACAGTCACACTACCCCGAGCTACTCCCAAACCCTTAGGTACCTATGCCTATCCTAACCCTCTCCTTAAATCTCGGGACGTGATTTCTTTTAGGGGGGAGGGCTGTGACACCCCAGGTGTCACCAGGGCAAAAGTCGACAACTATAAACCCTAATTCATAATTTCACTCACTTTAAAGTAGATTCAATCATAGAAATAAAAAGGAACATTGTTTAAAATGCTTTAGAGAGACACTATGAAAAGTTTGACAAACAACAGAGCATTTTAGCAAAGTCCAGAGAAATCTCGAATAAGAGTGTTGAAATCTCGTTAACAGAAAGAAATCCAAACCCTAACTCTTGACCATCAAAATTTCCACAGAACCCTAGCTATATTTTTACATAACAATTAAGTGCACTTCAAAATAAAATTTTGGGAAATTATTCAAGATTTTTGGAAAAGATTTAGACCTCTTAAAAATTCACAGAAGCTATAATCAACCTAGAAATTCAAGAATTTTTAGAAACCAAATCATGACTTGAACCTTAAATGAAAAGTGTCCCAAATAAATTCCTGAGCTTGTACAAAAAAAGAAATTTTTCTAGCTCGGGAAGAGTGCCAATTCATTGAATTCATTCCAACCTTAATGAAAAAAAAAATATGAAACTGTTGCCGGGCGGGCTACAGTGCCCGCCCGCCCGACAACAGAGCGCGCGATGCAGCCGCCCGACACAGCCGTGCTCCCACGTTGTCGAATTCATTCCATTGCCGGCCGGCCTCCCTCACTCATCTGTCTCCCTCTCACTCCTCTCTCTCTCTAGCGCCTCCCTCCCTCATCTTTTTCTCTGTTCTCTGCCCCGCCGCCCGAGCCGCCAGGGCGCCGCCCGCCTCACTGCCGCCATGCCGCCCCCCCCCCCACTGCTCCCCCACTCCCCTACTCTCCCTACCCCATTTTTCCTTTAAATGAGTGCGCCTCCAGTTTCCCCTCCCTCTCCATTTCTTCTCCCCCGCGCGCGAGCTCATCTCTCTGCCCCGGCCGACCGCTCATCGACGCCATTGCCGCCTCCACGGTGAAACGCCACCTCCGAACCATTTCAATCAAATTCCTTCATCAATTCACCCCCTCTCCACCTCGTGAAGCTCACAGCACCTTCAAATCCTCCGAAGTCGAGCCACCTCGCCGGAATTTCATCGATCGCCGCCGCTCCGAGGCACCCCCACGGTGAGACCCCCTATCCCGGCCAAAACCTTGAAAAATAGCATGTTGCTGAGCTTCATCGTGTTGAGTGGATCGTAGAAAGCCAAGGTTCGACGGCCGACGACCACCCCATCGTCGGGAATTGGTCGCCGGAGCTCACCGGAGAACCTCCCCTGTTTTTCCTTTTTCCTAATTATTTTCCAGATTATTGCTCCGTCTTCTAAAAACCCTAGAAAATCACAGGAAGATCCAAAAATGCCAAACAAAAATTTGTTAGAAACCTCATGAAAATTACTAATTTTTTGTTAAAACACTTTTTAACAAATGACCAAAAATTTGCAGAATTAATTAAAAACACTCCTTTCTGTTTTTGAATTTTAAATGGCATTATAGAGCAATGCTAGGGCTAACCTTTGATCCACAAGTACACCATAGTGCTACACACACTCTGGAAATTTATGAAGATTTTAGGAACACGAAATGGCATCTAACCCTATTAAATAACCTCAATCTGCCTAGTTTAAATTCCATTTTCTAAAGTACATTGTAAAAGTCATTTATAAGGTTAGACCCAAAAAGAATGGTTGTAGATCTGGTTCTCAGGGATGCTCACATAAAGTTTCATAATCTTATTCTAACGTTTACTAGTGCTTTCTGATTTTACAAGATTTAAAAACAGGAACTTTGATGAATTTTTATAAAATATAGAGAATTCATCTAGGCCCCAACCAAAGACCAAAATGCTTATTCCAGGGAGTACTACCAAAAAAAATTAATCTTGAGGAAGAATTAAAATTTTCATTTTAACCCTAACTTAATAGCCGAAGGAATTAAATAATCCTTAATCAATGGAAAGTGTCAAATTAACTTAACTAAAGTTTAAGATGTTGAACATGCCAACTAAAAGTCACCCCTAAGAGTTGAATAGATTTTCTTTAATCATCTTTCACAAAATTAAAGATTCAATTTAATCGACGGCGTCGAGTATTTAGGGTTAACCCTAATTCTAGGCGTCGCCAATCTAAACCCTAGATTATTATTGATAATAACAATAAGTTTCTATTTCATTGAACTTATCATAATCCTACTGCATCATGTAGATTCTAACGCTCACGAAGTAGCTGCAGATCCAAGTTCCTCGACCCCCGCCGAAGAAGTCGACATCAACACCGAAGAACCAGGCAAGCCCCGGTGCACAACCAAATTTTAAAGTTTTATTTTTATAACTGAGTGTGTCTTGTTTGTGCATTAAGTGCTAGGAGTTGATTGAAACCATAGTTGCATCTGTTTCCCATAGGAAACCCTGACGGTAGCTTGTATAGATACCCCTTAGTATGCTATGCTTAGCAGATAGTTATCGGTAGAAGTCGAGGAGAGTGGACGCTGCTCGTGAGTAGTAGGATATTGAATGAAACTATTTCATAAGATGTGCCACACGATTATCAATGAGTAAAAAAGATAAAAGATTGAGGGTCAGACTGAGTACAAGTAGGTCGGCGACTGGTCCGGGACCAGGGTGACCGTAGTCTGGTCTGATCCGTGTGGCACAGCTGGGCAAGTATTGAACGTACTAATCGTATGCTGGGTATTATGGGCCCCAGTAAACCTACGTAGCCTAGTGATTGCAACGTCGAACCTGCCCTACGATGTCTGACTAGGAGAAGATCTGGGGTGGGCAGCGTGGGAACTCCATAGAAACCGTCTGGGACGTGTTGTCTGGTGGGATGCGGCGCTGCTAAGGCAGGCGTAGGAGGGAATTGACGTTGCAGGAACTGGTGTGAACGGTTGCCACGTGCGAGTCTGGGACACGCACGTGTCGTACGATTAGGTTAACCCTGCAGTGGTATAAAAATCGGTTCGAATCGCTGTCGCTCTCAGCTATGAGCTTACTTGAACTCTCTGTCACATCCTAGTAAAATAGGTTGAAACACAATCAGAAGGAATTATGATCATTACTAATGCTGTTGTTATTCTTCTTATGATTGTTTAGCTCAGTGCTAACTAAATTTATTTTCTAACCACTTAATCGGATGCTAAAATTTGACAAGAGTAGTATAGGCTTGCGAGTCCTTTTGCAAGTAAACCTACCCGAGTCAGCCAGCATGTCTAGGAGTCGGCTGTAGCCAGCCATTTGTCGGGTAAGTCTTGCTGAGCTTCTTAGAAGCTCACGCATTAGCATTTTGTGGTTTTCAGGCGCCGTCATGCAGGAACCAGCAGGTAGCCTCCATTGGGAGGAGCCTCCCCTCGAGTTTAGGAACCTCCAGTGGGAGTTGTGCGAGTCGCCGCAGTGATTGTTGAAGTGGCTAGTAGCATGACGCCCGTGGGCACGGCGCGTGCTTTTGCTTAAGTCCGAGTGTCGGAGTTGTAATAGTTCTAGTCTTCCGCTGTTATCGTTTTCAAAACGTCTGCGTACTCTGAAACAATGTAATATTTAACTTTAAATTTATGAACCAATTGATGTATTAAGTTCTCTCTTCTTGTAAATTATTGCTGTTTATCCCTGCCTGTGTTGTATCGTGTGTATGCTCGCTTCGCCGAGCGTTGCCCAACAAGATCTTGGCTTAACGACTGACCGGATTCGTCCCGAGACGAGGTTTTCTGGACGGGTCGTGTCAGCTTGGTATATCCTATCAATCCTATTAAGCCCTGGATCGGGGTCTCACATACTCACCTCCTTAAGAGACCGACGTCCTCGTCGGTCAATCCCAAGCCAGGAACGTTCTCTCTTGGCCACGTCCATGTGTCCAGTGCCAGCACATGTGTCATGCCGTGTGACCACTCTGCATCCACACCAGCCATGCACACCATGCCTGCGCAACTGCGACACACGCGCCCGTGAAACCGCGAGAGCCGGCTCTGATACCATTATGTAACGTCCTGCCTCCTCGAGGCCGAGCCCGCTTACATCAGTTAGCTTTTTATAGGACGTAGGCTGGCCTCACAGACCAACACAAGTTTTTTCTGCGCACATTTGTCCTCACTCGTATGCATCCGAGAATAACTTCCCGGTCGGCCACCCATCCTGAAATTGCTCCAGACCAAACACGCTTAACCTTGAAGTTTTTCAGAGCTAGGCTACCGGAAAAGAAGTTGCAACTTGCTGATATGAGTATCCTATCAATCCTATTAATCCCTGGATCGGGGTCTCACAACTTCAGTTTGCACTATTCTGAACAATCATAGAGAGAAAACAATAGATACAATAATCATCATCATAATCCAGTCATCTTTATAACTCAACATCTTAATTAAATGTGGTGCGTTTCACAAGCAAAATTCATAAACTAAGAGCGACAATGATTCGAACCGATTTACACCTCCAGGGATAACCTAATCATACGACATGTGCGGGTTCCAGACCGCATGCAGCAACCGTTTACACCAGATTCTACAAAGTCAATTCCCTCCTACGCTACCTTAGCAGTGCCACATCCCACCAGAACACACGTCCCACATGGTTTCTGTGGAGTTCCCACACTTGCCCACCCCAAATCGCCTCCGATTAGACACCGTCGGGTAGGTTCGGCTTTGCAATCACTAGGTTACGTAGGTTTACTAGGCCCCATCAATACCCAGCTTATGATCAGTGATTCAATACTCGATTAGGCTCCAACCACATGGATCAGACAGGACTACGGTCACCCTGGACTCGGTCCAGTTGCCGACCTACCTTTTCCCTGTCTGACCCTCCAGTTTTATCTTCCATTAATCATACATAGCCATGTCCTGCATGTGTCAGGAGGTAGTTTCATTCAACTCCTAGCAATCATGAGCAGCGTCCACTTTGCTCGACTTCTACCGGTAAGTATAGCTAAGCATAGCATGCTACCATGGGCTACCTATACCAACATACCGATAGGGTTCCCTAAGGAGACATATGCAGTTTTCAATCAACTCCTGGAAACCTAATGCACATACACGACACATAGTTATAAAGGGAAAACTTTAAAAAAGATTGTGCACCGGGGCTTGCCTTGATCTCCTGCTTCGGTGGCGAGAGCTTCTTCGGTTAACACGGGCTCTGGGTCTGCGACTACCTCGTTTGCTTCGACGTCTACATGATGCAAGGAATCATACGTGTTATTAATAGATAAGATAATATAGTGTTTTCATCATAGATAATGTGATGTTTTCATCATAGATAATATGGTGTTTTCATATTACTTCCAAAGAGTTTACCCAAGTCATGGTGAGTTCAATTTAACAATTAACGATTTTTAATTACGGCAGTTTAATAAAGTAAATTATTATCCTATCGACCATGGGCTAAATAAAGTTTCAGATCCTGCCAGGAGATTATGATTAGTGGATAGTTTCAGGTCATGCATGCCACGACACACCATTGGTGCAAATTTCAGCTCCAGAAAAGTTCTGGAAATCCTACAATAAATCGAAAACAGAAAACACTAACCTATTTATTTAGGAAGTTCCATAGACTTTTATGAAAAAGTGTTTCAGCAGATAATTAGAGTATTTCACAAGGACTCTAGAGAATTTTGGTTCATCATTGTTAGAGCTTCCATCGATTTATTATGCATTTTACAAAACAGACTAGAAAGAACAAAATTAATTCAAAAATTGAAAAATGGAAAAACCGGGGGGTGGCGGGAGCTCGCCGGCGAGCTCAACGGCGGCAAATTAGCACCGTTGGTCAGCACAAATATGCTCTGTAAGTCACAGGGGTTTTACTGGGGGTGGTACCGAACTCCGACGATAACCGGAAGGCCATCAATGACGAGCGGCGTTGGAGGAAGCTCAACGCCGCGCGAGGCGGAGGAGAGGGTGTAGGGTCCGATTGAGTGGTCGAGAGGCATCACTGTGCTGAGTAGAGTCGATTGGTCAGTGATGAAGATCACGGGAATGGCCGGAGACCGGTCGGCGACGAGCATGTGACACCCTAGGTGTCACCCCAGAATTCACCGACAATATCGTAAAACCTAGAAGTCAAATTATACACTTGAAAGCAAATCAACACTGGAAGTAAAAAGAAATGTTGTTTGAAATACTCCAAAGAAACACTACAAAAATTTTGACAAATAACAGAACACTATTAGTAGGATTCGGAAAATTTTGACTAGCAGTATCGAAAACCTTCTTCATCGGGGAAGAAGTTAAACCCTACTTAGAAAGACTCATCAAAATTCTTATAGAACCCTAGCAATATTTTTACATAAAAATTAAGTTCACCTCAAAATGGAATTTTGGAGATTTATTCAGAATTTTTGGGAAATATTTAAACCCCTTAAAAATTTACACAAATTTGTTTCTAGATGGAAATTCGAGAATTTTTAGATACTGAAATAGGGTTGAACCTTAAATGAAAGTTGCTCCAAATAAATCTCTAAGCATACACAAAAAATTTTCAAAATTTTTCAAGTTCGGGAAATATGAATTTCACTCAAATCTAGATTGGGAGTTGAAATTAAATAAAAAAAAAGGTCAAATCAAATTGAAGCCCGTTGCGGCGCCCACCAACGGCAGCGCGGCAGAGCCGTTTTCCCTGCCGGTCGGTGCTCCTTTTTGAGCCGGGCCAATTCAATCAGCAAGATTGCCGAATCTTTTTCCTCCTCTGCTTCCTCTCCCTCCTCCCTCCCGCCTGTCTTTTCCCCCGCGCCAAGTTCACTGCAGCACGCCAAGCCGCCCGCGCAGCCCACTCACCGGCTTGCATACTACCGGCCCCTCCTTCCTTCTCTCAATCCCGAGCGACTTAAAGGCCTGCCCGAGCCCCCTCTATCGCCCCCACTCCCAATTCTCCTTCCTCGGCGCGAAATCCTTCCTTCCTCCGCTCGGTCGACCGCTCCACCATTGCCGCCGAGACAAGCTCACCGTCGACAGCGAAATTCGGTAAGCGTTCCTCGTTGTTATTGTGTTGCCGCTCGTCTCTGTGGTGCATAGTTGGTGTAGGAACGAACCCTAGCCCTTGCCGTGCACTGCCGCGCCGCTGCAAGCTCGCCAGAGGTACTCACGGCGGCGCCGCCGCCGCGCAAAGCATTGCGATGGTCACTGGCGGTCTTCGTGGTGGTTTTGTGGATCCCCTCGCCGCGTAAAGCTCTCCTCCGCTCTCCCCCATCACCGGCGAGGCCCTAGCCACCGGGAATTCCTCGCCGGAGCCCTCGCCGGAAAACCTCCCCTGTTTTGCCCTAGTTCAATTGAATTTTCTTTTTCCTAAGTATTTGGCCTGTTTTATTAAATTTCTAACAAATCAAAGAAAAATCCAAAAATTCAAAAACAAAATTTGTTACAATCCATATACAAAGAAGAAATTTTCTGTTAAAACACTTTTTCAAAAACGTTCATGGAATTGCTTGAATAATTAGATTACCGTTTTCTGTTTTTGCATTTTAGTTATGGTTCTAGAGTAGTAATAGGGCTAAAACTTAAAGCACAAGTGAAACATGAAGCGATACATCTCCTGTAATTTTATTGGGATTTTACAACCACAAAGTTGTATACATCTCATTAATAATACTCTAATCTTCCAATTTAATTATCATTTTCTAAAATACACTATAAAAGTCATCCAAAAAGTTAAACCCAAAAGCAAAACTTTAGATTTAGTGCTCATAGGTGTCTACATCAAATTTCATGATTTTAATCTAAGGTTTAGTATTTATTTCTGATTTTATAATTTTAAATAATAGAAAGTTTGCTGAATTTTTATAAAATCTAGAAAATTCATCTTGGCCTCAACCAAATTTAGAAATTCATATTTCAGAGAGTGCTATAAACTAAAAATGAACTCATAATATAATTTAAAGTTTCATTTTAACCCTAGTTGGATAACCGTAGCTTTTATTAAATAATTATAGACTCGAAGAAAAAATTCAGTTTAACCTCAGCCAAGTTTTAAAATTCCTAATTCAGAGAAACATTGCCAACTAAAAATCATCTCCTAGGAAAATGAGAAGTTTTATTTTGAACCACATTCATAAGGTAAAGACTTAAGTAAAAGTCGGCGTCGAGGATTTGGGTTAACCGCAATCTATAAATGTCGCCAATGGAAACCCTAGAGTATTCTTTGATAAAAACATAGTGTTACCTTTCAATTGGACTCATTGTGTTCGTATTGCATCATGTAGACATCAAAGAGAACGTTGTAGCTGATAACCCCGGGTCCTTGATCTCCGCTGAAGCAGTCGACATCAACCCCGGAGAACCAGGCAAGCCCCGGTGCACAACTAAGTTTTTAACTTTTTCTTTTATAATTATGTGTCATATTTGTGCATTAAGTTTCTAGGAGTTGAATGAGACCCTAGTTGCATCTGTTTCCATAGGGAACCCTACCGGTAGCTGGTATAGATGACCAATTAGTATGCTATGCTTAGCAAGTACTTATCGGTAGAAGTCGAGCAGAGTGGATGCTGCTCGCGATTGGTAGGATATTGATTAAGACTATCACATGAAACACACAACACATGGTGATGAATGAGTAAGGAAAGATAAAACTGGAGGGTCAGACAGGGTACCAAGTAGGTCGGCAAATGGACTGGGTCCAGGGTGACCATAGTCTTGTCTGATCCGTGTGGTCCGAGTCTGATTGAGATTTGAATGTACTAATCGTATGCTGGGTATAATGGGGCCGAGTAAACCTACGTAGCCTAGTGATTGCAAAGTCGAACCTGCCCTACGGTGTCTGATTTGGAGGCGATCTGGGGCGGGCAGCGTGGGAACTCCAAAGAAACCATCTGGGACGTGTGTTCTGGTGGAATGCGGCGCTGCTAAGGCAGGCGTAGGAGGGAATTGCCTTTGCAGGATCTGGTGTGAACGGTTGCCACGTGCGGTCTGGGACGCGCACGTGTCGTATGATTAGGTTTCCCCCTGCAGGGTATAAAAATCGTTTCGAACTGCTGTCGCTCCCAGTTTGTGAGTTAGCTCGTGAAACGCACCACATTATAATCAAAAAGTTGAGATACAATGAGGATGAAGTTACGATGATTCTTATTACTGTATACTACTTCTGTTATGATTGATTAGTTCAGTGCCAACTAAAGTTACTATTCTAATCACTTAATCTGAGCTAAAATTTGACCAAGATTAGTTCAGGTTTTGCGAGTCTGTTTTGCAAGGTAAACCCACCCTGAGTCAGCCAGCATTGTCTAGGTGCTCAGCATTGTCTAGGTGTCGGCTGTAGTTAGCCAATTTGACGGGTCAGGCTTGTTAAGTGACGCGGACCCGCCCAGAAAACCTCGTCTCGGGACGGATCTGGTCGGTCGCTGAGCCAGGATCCTGTTGGGCAACGCTCGGCGAAGCGAGCGTACACACGATACAACACAGGCAGGAATAAACAGCAATGATTTCAAGGAGAAAGAACTTAATACATCATTGGTTAATAAATTTGAAGTTGAATATTACATTGATTCAGAGTACGCGAAAGTTTTGAAACAAAAACAGCGGAAGACTTGATCGATTACAAACTCCAACACTCGGACTTAAGCAAAAGCACGCGTCGTGCCCACGGGCGTCATGCTACTAGCCACTTCAACGTTCACTGCGGCGACTCGCACAACTCCCACTGGAGGTTCCCGATCTCGGGGAGAGGCTCCTCCCAATGGAAGCTACCTGCTTGGTCCCGCATGACGGCGCCTGAAAACCACAAATTGCTAACGCGTGAGCTTCTAAGAAGCTCAGCAAGACTTACCCGTCAACGTGGCTGACTACAGCCGACTCCTAGACATGCTGGCTGACTCGGGTGGGTTTACTTGCAAAAGGACTCGCAAGCCTATACTACTCTTGTCAAATTTTAGCACAGGTTAAGTGATTAGAAAAATAAATTTAATTAGCACTGAGCTAAGCAAACATAACAGAAGTAACAACAGCATTAGTAAAAATTATAATTCATTCTCATTGTGTCTCAACCTATTTACTAAAATGTGGTGCGTTTCACGAGCATGCTCACTAACTGGGAGCGACAGCGGTTCGAAACGATTTTTATACCCTGCAGGGGAAACCTGACCGTACGACACGTGCGTGTCCCAGACTCGCACGTGGCAACCGTTCATACCAGCTCCTGCAACGTCAATTCCCTCCTACGCCTGTCTTAGCAGCGCCGCATCCCACCAGACAACACGTCCCAGATGGTTTCTGTGGAGTTCCCACGCTGCCCACCTCAGATCTCCTCCTAGTCAGACACCGTAGGGAAGGTTCGACGTTGCAATCACTAGGCTACATAGGTTTACTGGGGCCCATAACACCCAGCATACGACCAGTACATTCAACACTCAATCAGTCTCGGACCACACGGATCAGACAAGTCTACGGTCACCCTGGACCCGGTCCAGTCGCCGACCTAATTTATATCCTGTCTGACCCTCAAACTTTTATCTTTCTTACTTATTCACATCCCTGTGGCACATCTCATGAAATAGTTTCATTCAACAACCTATCCTTTCGCGAGCAGCGTCCACTCTGCTCGACTTCTACCGGCAAGTATGTGCTAAGCATAGCATACTAAGGGTATCTATACAAGCTACCGTCAGGGTTTCCTATGGGAAACAATGCAACTATGGTTTCAATCAACTCGTAGCACCTAATGCACAAACAAGGACACACTGAGTTATAAAAGTAAAACTTTAAACAACGGTTGTGCACCGGGGCTTGCCTGGTTCTTCGGAGTCGTTGCAGACTTCTTCTGCGGGGGTCGAGGCAACTGGATGTGCAGCTACTTCGTGTGCTTCAGAATCTACATGATGCAGTATGATTATGATAAGTTCAATAAAAAAGAAACTTATTGTTTTTACCAATAGTAATCTAGGGTTTCGATCGGCGACGCCTAGAATTAGGGTTAACCCTAATTACTCGACGCCGTCGATTAAATTCAATCCTTAACTTGTGAATGAAGTTCAAAGAAACCTATTCAACTCTCATGAGGTGACTTTTAGTTGGCATGTTCAACAACTTCAACTTTAGTTAAGGTTAATTCGACATTTTACATGAGTTAATAATTATTTAATTTCTTTGACTATTAAACTAGGGTTAAAATGAAAATTTTAATTCTTCTTCAAGATTATTTTTAGTTGATAGAAATTTCTGAAACAAGCCTTTTGAGCTTTGGGTGGGGCCTAGATGAATTTTCTAGATTTTATAAAAATTCATCAAAGTTCCTGTTTTTAGATCTTATAAAATCAGAAAGCACCAGTAAACCTTAGAATAAAATCATGAAATTTTATGCAAGCATTCACGAGGACCAAGGCTACAACTTTGCTTTTGGGTCTAATCCTTTTAAATGACTTTTACATTACATTTTAGAAAATAGTATTTTAAATAGGCATATTGAAGTATATTAAAATGGTTAGATACCATTTCTTGGCCCTAAAATCTTCATAAAATTCCAGGGGATGTGTGTGGCCATGGTGTATGCGTGGATCAAAGATCAGCCCTAGAATTGCTCTATAAAGTAAACTAAAATTCAAAAACAGAATAGGGTTTTCTAATTAATTCTGAAAATTTTTGTTCAATTTCTAAAAAGTGCTTTAACAGAAAATTAGTCCCTGTCACGAGGGTTCTAAAAAAGTTTAGTTTGGCATTTTTGGATCTTCCTGTGAATTTCTAGGTATTTTACAATATAGAGTAATAATCTGGAAAATAAATAGAAAAAGAAAAACAGGGGAGGTTTTCTCCGACGAGCTCCGGCGGCCATTTCCCGGCGATGGGGTGGTCGCCGGCCGTCAAACCTTGGCTTTCTATGATCTACTAGACACGACAAAGCTTGGCAACATGGTATTTAGCAAGCTTTGGCACGGTAGAGGGGGTCTCACCATGGAGGGTCCCGGGGTGGCGGCGGTTGAACAGAAATCCGCCGAGTGGGGCTTGATTCCTGGGAAGTGGGGGTCTGGTGAGCTTCACGGGAGTGAGAGGGAGTGTTTTGTCAAGGGAATTGGATTGGAGGACGGCCGGGAGGGGGTTTTCACCGTGGAGGTGCGGCTGCGGGCGGCTATGGCGCCGGCGGCCGGGGCAGGGGAAGGGAGCTCGCGCGGGGAGGGGGGGGGGCGGGGGAGAAGATGGAGGTGCGCCTGTTTAAAGGAGAGCCGGGGAAGGGAAGTAGGGGAGGCAGCAGGGCATGGCCCAGGCGGCGCGTTGGGCGGCGGGGTAGTGAGGAGGGGCGGCGCTCGAGGGAGAAAGGAAGAGAGAGGAAGAGCGAGGGGAGGAGTAGAGAGAGAGGGAGCAGGGGGGCGCCTCTTAATTGCGACGTGCACCGCGCTGCCGGGGAGAGGCCGTGTCGGCCGGGCGCGGCGCCCTGCCGCTCGCCGTTTTGTCGGGCGGGCGGCGGGGCACTGTAGCCCGCCCGGAAAACAGTTTTATTATTATTCTTTTTTGTTTTCTATAGTTATGTAAATCAATGAAATGGCACACTTTCCGAGCTCAAAAATTTTTGAAAGTTTTTGTACGAGCTCAGGAATTTATTTGGAACACTTTTCATTTAAGGTTCAAGTCATGATTTTGTCTCTAAAAATTCTTGAATATCTAAGTTGATTATAGCTTGTGTGAATTTTTAAGAGGTTTAAATCTTGTCCAAAAATTCTGAATAAATTCCCAAAATTATATTTTCAAGTTTACTTAATTGTTATGTAAAAATATTGCTAGGGTTCTGTGGAAATTTTGGTAGCCATAAGTTAGGGTTTAGATTTGGTCCCCGTTAACAGGATTTCGACAGTGCTGTTTGAAATTTTCCGACCCTAGTCATATTGTTCCGTTGTTTACCAAATTTTTGTAGTGATCCTTCTATCTGCATAGCTCTTCTGTCTTGACTTGGCGGCCTTCAGGTTTGCCTGTATGACCCTTACTTTCTCTTCGGCCTGCTGCACTAAGTCTGGTCCCAATACAATTCTTTCACCTGCTTCTGACCAGTTGAGTGGAGTCCTGCAACTACGGCCATAAAGTGCTTCAAAAGGGGACATCTGGATGCTGGCTTGGTAGCTGTTGTTGTATGAGAACTCTGCTAATGATAGATAAGTGTCCCATCCTTTACCGTGCTCCAAAACACAAGCTCGAAGCATGTCTTCAAGTATTTAGTTCACTCCTTCCGTCTGACCGTCAGTCTGAGGGTGGTAGGCTGAGCTGTGCATTAGCCTGGTCCCTAGTGACTCGTGGAGTTGTTTCCAAAATCGACCGATGAATTGGGTGCCTCGGTCGGAGATGATCGTCTTGTGCAGCTGTGCATACTTCTTCATGGTGTATCTGGTTGAGATAGGAATGAAGTGGGCTGTCTTTGTCAAACGATCTACTATGACCCAAATCGAATCCAACTTTTGAGCTGTCATGGGCAGTCCAACAATGAAGTCCATACTTATGTCTTCCCACTTCTATGACGGAACGCTCAAAGGTTGCGACAACCCTGCACCTTTCAGATGGTCAGCCTTTACTCTGCGGCAGGTGACACGACCCGCCCAGAAAACCTCGTCTCGGGACGGATCTGGTCAGTCGTTAAGCCAAGATCCTGTTGGGCAATGCTCGGCGAAGCGAGCGTACACACGATACAACACAGGCAGGGATAAACAGCAATAATTTACAAGAAGAGAGAACTTAATACATCATTGGTTGATAGATTTAAAGTTAGGTCTTACATTGATTCAGAGTACGCGAAAGTTTTAAAACAAAAACAGCGGAAGACTAGAGCGATTACAAACTCCGACGCTCGGACTTAAGCAAAAGCACGCGCCGTGCCCACGAGCGTCATGCTACTAGCCACTTGAACAAATCACTGCGGCGACTCGCACAACTCCCACTGGAGGTTCCTGAACTCGGGGAGCGGTTCCTCCCAAAGGAAGCTACCTGCTGGTTCCTGCATGACGGCGCCTGAAAAACCATAAAACGCTAACGCGTGAGCTTCTAAGAAGCTCAGCAAGACTCACCCGACAAAAGTGGCTGACTACAGCTGACTCCTAGACATGCTGGCCGACTCGGATGGGTTTACTTGCAAAAGGACTCGCAAGCCTATACTACTCTTGTCAAATATTAGCACCAGATTAAGTGATTAGAAAATAAATTTAGTTAGCACTGAGCTAAGCAAACATAACAGAAGTAATCAATAGCATTAGTGATAATCATAATTCATTCTCATTGTGTTTCAACCTATTTACTAAAATGTGACAGAGAGTTCAAGTAAGCTCATAGCTGAGAGCGACAGCGATTCAAACCGATTTTTTATACCTCTGTAGGGTTAACCTAATCGTACGACACGTGCGTGTCCCAGACTCGCACGTGGCAACCGTTCACACCAGCTCCTGCAACGTCAATTCCCTCCTACGCCTGCCTTAGCAGCGTCGCGTCCCACCAGACAACACGTCCCAGACGGTTTCTGTGGAGTTCCCATGCTGCCCACCCCAGATCTCCTCCTAGTCAGACACCGTAGGGCAGGTTCGACGTTGCAATCACTAGGCTACGTAGGTTTACCGGGGCCCATAACACCCAGCATACGATTAGTACATTCAATACTTGCCCAGCTGTGCCACACGGATCAGACTAGACTACGGTCATCCTGGTCCCGGACCAGTCACCGACCTACTGGTACCCAGTCTGACCCTCAATCTTTTATCTTTCTTACTCATTTACAATCGTGTGGCACATCTCATGAAATAGTTTCATTCAATATCCTACTACTCGCGAGCAGCGTCCACTCTGCTCGACTTCTACCGGCAACTATCTGCTAAGCATAGCATACTAGAGGTATCCAAACAAGCTACCGTCAGGGTTTCCTATGGGAAACAATGCAACTATGGTTTCAATCAACTCCTAGCACTTAATGCACAAACAAGACACATTGAGTTGTAAAAGTAAAACTTTAAAATTCGGTTGTGCATCGGGGCTTGCCTGGTTCCTCTGAGTTGATGTTGACTTCTTCGGCGGGGGTCGAGGAACTTGGATCCGCAGCTACTTCGTGAGCGTCAGAATCTACATGATGCAGTAGGATTATGATAAGTTCAATGAAAAAGAAACTTATTGTTGTTATCAATAATAAACTAGGGTTTAGATTGGCGACGCCCAGAACTAGAGTTAACCCTAATTACTCGACGCTGTCGATTAAATTTAATTCTTAATATGTGAATGATGTTTAAAGAAATCTATTAACTCTCATGAGGTGACTTTTAGTTGGCATGTTAATCAACTTCAACTCTAGTTAAGTTAGTTCGACACTTTTCATCAGTTAACATTATTTAATTCCTTCGGCTATTAAACTAGGGTTAAAATGAAAATTTTAATTCTTCCTCAAGATTATTTTCGGTTGATAGTACTCCCTGGAAAAAGCATTTTGGGCTTTGGGTGGGGCCTAGATGAATTTTCTATATTTTATAAAAATTCATCAAAGTTCCTGTTTTTAGATCTTGTAAAATCAGAAAGCACTAGTAACCTCAGAATAAAATCATGAAATTTTAGATCTTGCTTTTGGGTCCAACCTTATAAATAACTTTCACAATGTACATTAGAAAATGGTATTTAAACTAGGCAGATTGAAGTATTTTAAAAGGGTTAGATACCATTTTGTGTTCCTAAAATCTTCATAAAATTCCAGAGGGTGTGTAGTACCATGGTGCACTTGTGGATCAAAGGTTAGCCCTAGCATTGCTCTATAATGCAATTTAAAATTCAAAAACAGAAAGGAGTGTTTCTAATTAATTCTGTAAATTTTTGGTCATTTGTTAAAAAGTGCTTTAACAGAAAATTAGTAATTTTCGCCAGGGTTCTAACAAATTTTAGTTTGGCATTTTTGGATTTTCCTGTGAATTTTTAGGGATTTTAGAAGAAAGAGCAATAATCTGGAAAATAAATAGGAAAAAGGAAAACAGGGGACTGTCTCCGGTGAGCTCCGGCGACCAATTCCCGACGATGGGGTGGTCGCCGGCCGTCGAACCTTGGCTTTCTACGATCCACTCGACACGACGAAGCTCTGCAACATGCTATTTTTCAAGGTTTTGGCCGGGAAGGTGGTGCTCACCGTGGGGGTGTCTCGGGGCGGCGGCGGCGAGCAAAATTCCGACGAGGTGGCTCGATTTCGGAGGAGGGGACGGTTCTGTGAGCTTCACGGGGTGGAGAGGAAACGATTTGGTGAGGGAATTGGGTTGGGGACTTGGCCGGGGGTGGACTTCACCGTGAGGGGCGGCTATGGCGTTGGCGGCGGCCGGGGGCAGGAGGATCTCGCGCGCGTGGGGAGGAGAAAGGAATGGAGGGGGGAAAGAAGATGGAGGTGCGCCCATTTTAAAGGAGAGCTGGGGGAGGAAGGTAGGGGAGAGCAGGGGGGGTGGTCGGCATGCGGCAGCGTGGGCGGCGGGGGCGCATGGCTTCGGGCGGCTCGGGCGGCGCGGGCTCGGGCAGAGCGAAAAGAGAGAGGGAGGGAGAGGGCTAGAGAGAGAGAGAGCGTTGGAGTGAGGAGGTAGGGGGGCCGGCAACGGAGTGAATCGGCGACGTGCCACAGGGGGCCGTGTCAGGCGGGCGGTTGCGGTGCCCTGCCGCGCCGTGTTGTCGGGCGGGCGGGGCACTGTAGCCCGCCCGGCAACAGCTAGTTTTTTTTTTAATTAAAGCCTAGCTGCAATTCAATGAATTGGCACATTTCCCAAGCTCAAAAATTTTTGAAAATTTTTGTACAAGCTCAGCAATTTATTTGGAACACTTTTCAGTTAAGGTTCAAGTCATGATTTGGTCTCTAAAAATTCTTGAATTTCTAAGTCGATTATAGCTTGGGTGAATTTTTAAGAGGTCTAAATCTTTTCCAAAAATCTTGAATAATTTTCCAAAATTCTATTTTGAAGTGTACTTAATTGTTATATAAAAATATGGCTAGGATTCTGTGGAAATTTTGATGGCCAAGAGTTAGGGTTTGGGTTTCTTCCTGTTAACGAGATTTCGACACTATGGATTGAGATTTCCCCCCCGGACTTTGCTATAGGGTTCTGTTGGTTGTCAAACTTTTCTTAGTGTTCCTTTAAAGCATTTTAAACAATATTTCTTTCTATTTTCATGATTGAATCTGCTTTAAAGTGAGTGAACTTGTGGATTAGGGTTTACAGTTGTCGATTTTTGCCCTGGTGACACCTGGGGTGTCACAGCAGGTGTCACATTCCGCTACATACCGAGCGATTTCTCTTTTCATCCTTGTCCACCAAAACTTCTTTCGCAGGTCCTGATACATCTTGTTGCTGCCAGGGTGAATTGAGTACTTGGATAAATGAGCTTCATCCATGATCTTCCTTCGGAGCTCGTGATCTTTCGGCACTACCAGTCTGTTCTTGAACCACAAAACTCCTTCTTCGTCCTCACGGAAGCACTGCATCTTCTTTTCTTGCAGTCCTAATCTGATCTTCTCCATGCCCTTATCAAGCTTCTGGGCCTTGGCTACCTCATCTCTAAGTGTTGGCACTAAGGCTAGGTTGTAGAGGGCTCCGTGGGGTAGAATTCTTACGGTTGGCTCTAGTTCTTCTGTTGCAACTCCTTGATCCAAGTAGTGGCAATGGGCGTTTCTGCTCAACGCGTCTGCAACCACATTAGCCTTGCCCTGATGGTAGTGGATCTTTATTTCGTAATCCTTGATTAATTCTAGCCATCTTCGTTGCCTCATGTTCAACTCGTTCTGGGTGAAGATATACTTAAGACTCTTGTGGTCGGTGTAGAGGTGTACCAGGTTTCCTAATAAGTAATGCCTTCACACCTTCAGAGCCAATACCACGGCTGCTAATTCCAAGTCGTGTGTGGGGTAATTCACCTCATGCTTGCGGAGTTGTCTTGAAGCATAAGCAATTACTCGTCCTTTTTGCATTAACACACAACCAAGTCCAGTGCCCGACGCATCACAATACACGTCGAAGGGCCTGCTCAAATCCGGTTGGGCGAGTACTGGTGCTGTGGTCAAGTGCTTCTTCAAAGTTTGAAAGGCTTCTTCGCACTTTTCTGTCCACTTGAACTTCTGATCCTTCTTGAGTAGGTCTGTAATAGGCCTGGCAATCTTGGAGAAGTTGGGAATGAAGCGGCGATAATATCCCGCTAATCCCAAGAAACTTCGCACCTTGTGGACTGTTGTGGGTGCTTTCCAATTAACAACATCTTGCACCTTTCCCGGATCAACGGAAACACCTTGTGGACTGTTGTGGTGAGCGCGGAACGCCTCCCGGAATTGTGCCCATGGTACCTGGGTGTTGGCCGAGAGAGTGGCCAAGTAGTTGGCCCACCAAGCTCCGGCGTGTCCGTGGAGCATCTGGGCTGCAAAGAGAGTCTTCTGAGTCTCCGAACAACGGAGTAGCCCAAACTTGACCTCGATCGTACGAAGCCAGTGGTCTGCCTCCATTGGTTCCCGGGCATCTCTGAACTCCGGGGGATGAGTGACCAGGAATTCAGCATATGTGCTGTCCTGGTTGCGGTTCCGAGCGCCTCGATTCGTGCCACTATTCTCCAAGATGGCCCGCAGCATCTCTTGCGTTTGCTGGCTCCTTTGAAGCAGGGCCGCCATAGCTGTGGCCAAGGTTGGCTCAGCTAGCGGGGGCGGCGGGTTGGAGCTTTCCGCCTCCTGACGTCCTGCTCTAGTGTTCACCATGCTGAAAAAGTAATTAGGTTCCTTATAAGAGCAGTTCAACCCATGTCCATTTCTCAACATAAGTGGAAGTACGTCAAAATATACGGCACGGATATCTCAATAAAAACAAACTTCCTTCATTCCCCAAAAGATGACAGTACATCCATCGTCCAACTCCTTAGACTGTCAAACCACCACTCTTACATCCAAAAGATTACAACGCCACTAAGATAGACTCTTGAGAACACCTACTAACACAAAGTCAACGCACTCCTTAAGCGAAGCATCTAGCTAAACTATCACTTCGGAACCACCTCCGATCTACTCCTCGTCTGGCTCTGGGTCTGAAGCTTCGGGATTCGATACTTCTGACTCAGGCGCATCATCGTTAGCGGGAGGCGGCTGCTGTGCCTCCAAAAGTCCCGCTAACTAATGCTGCAAATGGTGGTTCTCATGGGCGAGGTTCTCCGCCATCTGAACTGCGTTATCCCTGAGTATTTCCAGCTGGTGAATGTGTTGCAACATGATGTTGCAATCATTCTCTCTAGCACGGATTTGGGCAGTCTTAATCTCGGAGACCGCCTCTAACTCAGAGATACGTGTAGCGCGCGCGTCGCAGCGAGCACGCAGTGCATTGTTTCTGCTCTCCAAGTCCTGGACCTTCTTCTTGAGTTGAGCTACCTCCACATGAGCCTGTCGCAAGGCCTGGTGATCCATCTGAGCTGTGAGAACAATATCTTCATGCAAGTTGAGTAGCGCTAGGCTCCATGTGAACAAGGGAGTGACATGGTCCATCTCTCCCCTGAAAATCCTCTTCTGCGCATTCTTAACATTACGGTGCCAGGTGCGGTCAACCTGGTCCCGTATCAGAAACATCGCTGCTGGTTTGTCTGCCAGGTCCTCGAGGTGTCGCTCGCAAATCCTCAATAAAGCTTGATGAGCGGCTGACTCGATGGCCTCCGTCTTATCTGAACCGAATGTGGTGGTGGTATAAATCTCTCCGTTGGCATGCTGAGGGTGTGTGGGTAGTGTAACCGTGGCCGAGCAGCGTGGTAGATCATTCTGCCGATATTCCCGGATCTGAAACCACGGAGTCTCCGCATATCCCAATGACTGCAAGGTCTGCTCGAGTATCTCCACAAATCCTCTACGTCCGGACTTCTTGGTAATGTAGGTAGGGGTGGAGTCCTCAATGCCTATCTCCACGATCCCATGCTCGATCGTGTTGGCGTCCATCTGCAACACAGAGATGAATAATATTTTATCAATCAGAAGCCACATGTTGACACATAGTTCAAAGCATGTTAAATCTTCCGATACGTAAAATATTTTTCATCCCTGCGTAAAAAGGTGATCCAAATCGGTCACTAAGGATGCTAACTAGCAACAACCGGTTTGTCCAAGGTGCCTTACCATCTAAGTTGACCTGTCAAGGAGACAATCTTCTCATCGAGGAAGGTATTGTAAAAGGCTCAATGGTGTACAAGGGTTTTACTCCAACTCGGTTGATTCCACGCAATCACTAAGGGAGGAAGGTATCCAGGTTGACTTCTTAATTTTTCTGATTGTGCTACAGCCATTATTGATGGAATTTTTGCTCCTGGATGGTTTTAGTATAAGTTTGAAGGATTTTAACATTTCTTCATGCAATGCAATCCTACATCGGCCTATACGTCCTCACAAAGTAAAAAGAATACGCATAGGCGGTGGCAGAATCGCACTCAAGTTAGCCGTTACTACACGTTTTCTTACGATATCGGGGTTAGCGTACCTGTAGAAAATGCCATCACAGATAGTGCAATATAATATATATCAAAAGTAAAAACAACAACCCATATCATTGCCATATGGGTCGCCCCGAGTAGGTCACGTACGGGGATCACGTGTCCGACCTTCCCTGTGCGGCGACAGACTGCACTTTACCTCAGGCAGCAGAGGTATGAGAGTGTTCCGCAAAACCGAAGTCGTGAGGAACAAACTCATCTCTTGTGTGCCAAAGACACAAGACTCCACACCTCGTAACCCACACCTCGTACGGTAGAGGTCCGCTTCTCTCCCTAAACGGCAAGGGGACGTACTATGTTACAGCGAACATAATACCTCCTTCCATACCATTATGGTATAGAACGCTACTATTGCGGATGCAACAGGGATTTCTCGACCTTTCCCTGCAGTCGAGCGCTGTACCTTACCTTGCTTACCTGAGCGTAGGTGTGTCGTTACAGAAAAGTAAATCTAGACTGGGTTTCGGTAGCTCCTGCACTAGGTTAGCTTGCCACCTGATAACCTATTAACTAATAGGACGCGTACCTCACTGGCACGTAATTTTCGAAAGTATGCCTTAAACGTTGTACCGTTTCCCAACACAGCTCTGATACCAAAGCTGACGCAGACCCGCCCAGAAAACCTCGTCTCGGAACATATCCGGTTGGTTGCTGAGCCAGGATCCTGTTGGGCAACGCTCGGCGAAGCGAGCGTACACACGATACAACACAGGCAGGAATAAACAGCAATGATTTCAAGGAGAGAGAACTTAATACATCATTGGTTAATATATTTGAAGTTGAATATTACATTGATTTAGGGTACGCGAAAGTTTTGAAACAAAAACAGACTTAAGCAAAAGCACGCGCCGTGCCCACGGGCGTCATGCTACTAGCCACTTCAACGTTCACTGCGGCGACTCGCACAACTCTCACTAGAGGTTCCCGATCTCGGGGAGAGGCTCCTCCCAATGGAAGCTACCTGCTTGGTCCCGCATGACGGCGCCTGAAAACCACAAATTGCTAACGCGTGAGCTTCTAAGAAGCTCAGCAAGACATACCCGTCAACGTGGGTGACTACAGCTGACTCCTAAACATGATGGCTGACTCGGGTGGGTTTACTTGCAAAAGGACTCGCAAGCCTATACTACTCTTATCAAATTTTAGCACAGGTTAAGTGATTAGAAAAATAAATTTAATTAGCACTGAGCTAAGCAAACATAACAGAAGTAACAACAGCATTAGTAAAAATCATAATTCATTCTCATTGTGTCTCAACCTATTTACTAAAATGTGGTGCGTTTCACGAGCATGCTCACTAACTGGGAGCGACAGCGGTACGAAACGATTTCTATACCCTGCAGGGGAAACCTGACCGTACGACACGTGCGTGTCCCAGACTCGCACGTGGCAACCGTTCACACCAGCTCCTGCAACGTCAATTCCCTCCTACGCCTGCCTTAGCAGCGCCGCATCCCACCAGACAACACGTCCTAGACGGTTTCTGTGGAGTTCCCACGCTGCCCACCCCAGATCTCCTCCTAGTCAGACACCGTGGGGCAGGTTCGACATTGCAATCACTAGGCTACATAGGTTTACTGGGGCTCATAACACCCAGCATACGACCAGTACATTCAACACTCGTGTGACACCCCAGGTGTCACCAGAGCAAAAGTCGACAACTATAAACCCTAATTCAAAATTTCACTCACTTTAAAGCAGTTTCAATCGTGGAAATAAAAAGAAATATTGTCTAAAATGCTTTAAGGGGACACTACGAAAAGTTTGACAAACAACAGAGCATTTTAGCAAAGTCTGGAGAATTCTCAACTAGAAGTGTCGAAGTCTCGTTAGCAGAAAGGAATTCAAACCCTGACTCTTGACCATCAAAACTTCCATAGAACCCTAGCTATATTTTTACATAACAATTGATTACACTTCAAAATAGAATTTTGGGAAATTATTCAAGATTTTTGGAAATGATTTAGACCTCTTAAAAATTCACAGAAACTATAATCAACCTAGAAATTCAAGAATTTTTAGAGGCCAAATCATGACTTGAACCTTAAATGAAAAGTGTTCCAAATAAATCCCTGAGCTTGTATAAAATTCTCAAAAATTTTCGAGCTCGGAAAGTGTGCCATTTCATTGAATTGCAATCCAGCTTGGTTAAATAAAAAAAAAAAGAGAGCACCGTTGCCGGGTGGGCTACGGTGCCCGCCGAGCGGCAGGGCACCGCCCGCCCGACACGGCATTTGTGGCGCACGTCGCCGTTTCAGCGCCGCGCCACTCCCGTGCCTCCCTCTCTCTCACTCCCTCCTCACTCCACCGCTCTCTCTCTCTCTCTAGCCCTCTTCCCCCTCTCCCTCTTCTCTGCCCGAGCGCGCCGTTTTCCCCCTCGCTGTGCGCCGCCCGACAACTGCGCGCCACCCGAGCCGCCCCAGCGCGTCGTCCGCCTTGACGCCATGCCGGCCATAACCCTAATGTCCCTCCAACCCTACGCCGAGCTCTCCTTTAAAGCGGTGCACCCCCCCCCCCCCACTTCTCCTTCTTCCTTCACCCGCGCGCACAGCCCTCCTCTCATCTTCCTCTCTGCTCAGTGCGCCACCGCCATTGCCGCCAGCACCACTCGCTCGTCGACGGCTCACTCCGGCGAGTTCCAAGCCGCACCACCGTGCCCCCTAGACTCCCCTCCACCCCCAGTTGCTCTCCGAAGACCAAGCCCGCCGGCGGTGCCCTAGCTTCACCGGAACGCCGCCGCTTTTTCCTCGGCCGAAGAGCGACGCCGGCGGCCACCAATCTGTGAAATTCCTCGCGACGGTACGACGATCCTCCAATTCCTCTTGCCGGCTGTTAGCTCTCACCCTTGCGCAACCCTTTGACTTGAATCCGGCCACAGGTGACCGTCGTCGGGGAAGAACGCCGTGTGCCACCCCGTCGGCCGCCATTGACGCCACCTCGGCCCCCACGTCACCGGCCCTGTTTCACTCTCCACCGTGGCCTCCATCCTCCACGAACTAGTGTAGTGAGTCGAGGTGAAGCTCCCCGACATCTTAGTTCTTGCCCTAGCCCTCTTCTCCGGCGAGGAGCTCACCGGAGCACCGCCTGTGCCGTGTGCTCTGTTTTGCCAGTTACTGTTCCATTGATTTTCTAATTTTCCTTTAATTAGCTAGAGATTCTCAGGCCTGTAGCAAATCATGGAAAAATCTAAAAATTTCAAACCAAAATTTGTTAGAACCCTCGTGAAAAGTACTAATTTTCTGTTAAAACACTTTTTAACAAATGACCAAACATTTGCAGAATTAATTAGAAACACTCCTTTCTGTTTTTGAATTTTAAATTGCATTATAGAGCAATACTAGGGCTAACCTTTGATCTACAAGTACACAATGGTACTACACACCCTCTGGAATTTTATGAAGATTTTAGGAACAAGAAATAGCATCTAACACTATTAAATAACTTCAATCTGCCTAGTTTAAACACCATTTTCTAAAGTCCATTGTAAAAGTCATTTTCAAGGTAGACCCAAAAGCAATGATTTAGATCTGGTGCTCAGGAATGCCCAAATAAAATTTCATAATTATATTCTAATGTTACTAGTGATTTCTGATTTTATAAGATTTAAAAACAGGAACTTGGATGAATTTTTATTAAATATAGAAAATTCATCTAGGCCCCACCCAAAGCCCAAAATACTTATTCCAGAGAGTACTACCCACTAAAAATAATCTTGAGGAAGAATTAAAATCTTCATTTTTAACCCTAGTTTAATAGCCGAAGTAATAAAATAATATTAACCGATGAAAAATGTCGCATTAACTTAATTAAAGTTGAAGTTGACGAACATGCCAACAAAAAGTCACTTCATGGGAATTTAATAGACTTCTTAAAACATCATTCACAGATTAAGCATAAATTTAATCAACGGCGTCGAGTAATTAGGGTTAACCCTAATTCTAGGCGTCGCCAATCTAAACCCTAGATTACTGTCGATAATAACAATAAGTTTCATTTTCATTAAACTTATCATAATCATACTGCGTCATGTAGATTCTGACGCTAACGAGGTAGCTGCCGATCCAAGTTCCTCGACCCCCGCCGAACAAGTCGACATCAACTCAGAGGAACCAGGCAAGCCCCGGTGCACAACCGAATTTTAAAATTTTGCTTTTACACTAAGTGTGTCTTGTTTGTGCATTAGGTGCTAGGAATTGATTGAAACCATAGTTGCATTGTTTCCAATAGGAAACCCTGACGGTAGCTTGTTTGGATACCCCTAGTATGCTATGCTTAGCAGATAGTTGCCGGTAGAAGTCGAGCAGAGTGGACGCTACTCGCGAGTAGTAGGATTTTGAATGAAACTATTTCATGAGATGTGCCACACAATTGTCAATGAGTAAGAAAGATAAAAGATTGAGGGTCAGACTGGGTACCAGTAGGTCGGCGACTGGTCCGGGACCAGGGTGACCGTAGTCTGGTCTGATCCGTGTGGCACAGCTGGGCAAGTATTGAATGTACTAATCGTATGCTGGGTGTTATGAGCCCCGGTAAACCTACGTAGCCTAGTGATTGCAACGTCGAACCTGCCCTACGGTGTCTGACTAGGAGGAGATCTGGGGTGGGCAGCGTGGGAACTCCACAGGAACCGTCTGGGACGTGTTGTCTGGTGGGACGCGGCGCTGCTAAGGCAGGCGTAGGAGGGAATTGACGTTGCAGGAGCTGGTGTGAACGGTAGCCACGTGCGAGTCTGGGACACGCACGTGTCGTACGATTAGGTTAACCCTGCAGTGGTATAAAAATCGATTCGAATCGCTGTCGCTCTCAGCTATGAGCTTACTTGAACTCTCTGTCACATTTTAGTAAATAGGTTGAGACACAAATGAGAAGAAACCATGATTATTGCTATTACCATTGTTACTTCTGTTATGCTTGTTTAGCTCAGTGCTAATTAAATTTACTTTTCTAATCACTTAACCTGATGCTAAAATTTGACAAGAGTAGTATAGGCTTGCGTGTCCTTTTGCAAGTAAACCCACCCGAGTCAGCCAGCATGTCTAGGAGTCGGCTGTAGTCAGCCACTTTTGTCGGGTAAGTCTTGCTGAGCTTTTTAGAAGCTCACGCGTTAGCGTTTTGTGGTTTTCAGGCGCCGTCATGCAGGAACCAGCAGGTAGCTTCCATTGGGAGGAACCGCTCCCCGAGTTCGGGAACCTCCAGTGGGAGTTGTGCGAGTCGCCGCAGTGATTGTTGAAGTGGCTAGTAGCATGACGCCCGTGGGCACGGCGCGTGCTTTTGCTTAAGTCGGAGCGTCAGAGTTGTAATCGTTCTAAGTCTTCCGCTGTTTTTGCTTCAAAACTTTCGCGTACTCTGAACCAATGTAAGACCTAACTTTAAATTGGTGAACCAACGATGTATTAAGTTCCCTCTTCTTGTAAATTATTGCTGTTTATCCCTGCCTGTGTTGTATCGTGTGTACGCTCGCTTCGCCGAGCGTTGCCCAACAAGATCTTGGCTTAACGACTGAACGGCTCCGTCCCGAGACGAGGTTTTCAGGGCGGGGTCGTGTCAGCTTTGGTATCAGAGCCGTGTTGGGAAACGATACAACGTTTAAGGCATATTTTGAAAACTTACGTGCGAGTGAGGTACGCGCCCTATTAGTTAATAGGTTATCAGGTGGCAAGCTAACCTAGTGTAGGGGCTAACTAAACCCAGCTTAGATTTACTTTTCTGTAACGACGCACCTACGCTCAGGTAAGCAAGGTAAGGTACGCCGCTCGACTGCGGTGAAAGGTCGAGGAATCCCTGTTGCATCCGCAGCAGTAGCGTTCTATACCATGATGGTATGGAAGGAGGTATTATGTTCGCTGTAACATAGTACGCCCCCTTGCCGTTTAGGGAGAGAAGCGGACCTCTACCGTACGAGGTGTGGGTTACGGACCTGTTGCGAATGCAGACCTTCGCAACAGTGGAGTCTTGTGTCTTTGGCACACAAGAGATGAGTTTGTTCCTCACGACTTCGGTTTTGCGGAACACTCTCATACCCCCGCTGCCTGAGGTAAAGTGCAGTCTGTCGCCGCGCAGGGAAGGTCGGACACGTGATCCCCGTACGTGACCTACTCGAGGCGACCCATATGGCAATGATATGGGTTGTTGTTTTTACTATTTGATATATTTTATATTGAAATACCTGTGATGCCATTTTCTGCAGGTACGCTAACCACGATATCGTAAGAAAACGTGTAGTGACGGCTAACTTGAGAGCGATTCTGCCACCGCCTACGCGTATTCTTTTTATTTTGTGAGGACGTATAGGCCGATGTAGGATTGCATTGCATGCTAAAATTGAAAACCAAATAAAATCACCTAACAAAAGGGAAAACAATTGCTGGTTAACAGAAAAAGGCTAACTGCAACAATTCACTTGTTGAATTTAAGTAATAACTGGAACATAACTTAACGGTTTAATAAGATGTGTAATTAAATAAAGGGTGTCAAGAAGTCATTTCAAAATTGTGGATATTATTTATTTATAATCATGATAGGGTCAAACCCAAAGCCTTCAGAATCAAAAGAAAAACCAACCTTAAATGTTTTCAAACCATTTCACTTTAAGGGGAAAGGTTCACCTCATCCTAGGAAATCTTTCATATCTTAGTGCTCTTTTCTAGACTGGCCTCCGTTCACTCGTCATGAGGGTATGAATGAGTGCAACATGGAGGAGTCAGGAAATCCTCTACCACTTGGATATTTTGCACCTATCAATCCTTATTGCCAAGTGAATCACCTTGACCAAACCGTGAGACCGAGTCTGGAAGCAAAGCCTTGTCACCTCCTATGAAGGTTATCAGTCATGGCTTTCTCATTCAAACAACATGAGGTTGCATCCTGGTAAAAACTAAATTCTTCGATAACACCTCCTAAGGCCTGAGAAAATGTTTGGTTTTCAGGATTCCTTGTAGGCATGAAACTCTTGTATTTCAAAGCCATTCTTATACACTTTACCAATCATCTGTAGGTAGGTAGATTTGTGGTCAATCCTCTGATATCATCTAACTATTCGGCAAAATCCGAGTCTTCACACGCCTCAAAATTTTTCCAAAAACTAGAAATGTTAAAATCCTTCAAACTTATACTAAAACCATCCAGGAGCTAAATTCCATCAATAATGGCTATAGCACTTTTAGGAATAGAAGAGCCTCTCCTAGACTTCCTCCCCTAGAGAATGCGTGGCACCCAATCCATCAAACAAGTCCTAACTAGAACTCTTTGTCAAAATTGAGCCTTTTTGCAGTACTGCTCTCGATGCGAAGATTGTCTCCTTGACAGGTCAACTTAGATGGTGAAGCACCTTGGACTATCTGTGTAACCATAAATGAGGAACTGGACCTAACGATGTATCAAACATGGCCATTTGCTTAGCATCAAAAACCTTAGAGGAAATACTTGATGAAGTTAACAAACTGTCATTACCTAGCTCCAGATTCGCCTTTCCACGTCAGATAACTTGGGAATCAGAAGCTTTACCTACTCACTAATAAAATGTAAGGAAAGGGAGGGAAAATACTCATTAGGGAATATGATAGTTATGTGTAACCATTACTTGATCAGAATAATTTTGTGGTAACTGAGCAAACATTCACATGTAAACCCCCTAAACTGCTGGAGTGAAGCTTTTCCTTTTGTTTGTTCAAAAGCCACATCATAGCTAAAATCAATTACTTTGCAGTATCCTTCCAATCACCTGAAATCTTATCTCCGTTAAACAAGTGAGAGTCCCTATAAACTTTTAGCCATCATCCGCAAAACCATCCTTTTACATTTTCATAGACTCTGATGATTCGTTATTCCCTAACTCGTCCTTACCGAGAGGTTTGTTCTCAGAAGATCACAATTTTGCTTTTGAATTGTGCCGGTTCGCCCAGGCGCTTCTCAAAGTCAAGATGATGATATGACGGGAGCATTGTCCTTTAGTCATGATGGGAAATCCTGATCCTAACATTCTTCTGAACGGATGGCGTATTATCCAGAGTACGTAACCGGGATGAGTAATGTTAGGGTTGGAAACTTCTTATCTTGACCAATAACCAGATCCTTACAGAAAATACTCTAGCCCATTCCTGGCCATGTTGTGCTTGACTTCTCTCAGTTATACCACTAACCGTATCCTTGGTCCCGCCTACAACTGATCCTTTCAGGAAGCCAATATCTGGGCCACCCGAGTTTGGAGTCAAAAGACAAGATGGCATGCTCTAACACCAGACCCTGCCATATTGCGACCACACTCGAGCAACCCCTCCCACCTACCACATCCCCACCATATTTTTGTCGTGAAATTTTTGAGCGACCAGCACTAAGGCCATGGACTTCGACGCGCACAAAAGGAGACAATCACCAAAAAGACCATAGAGGAGCCAGACACTAAGTCTACTGGGTGCAAGGTCCTATTTGTGTCATATCGCTTCCATATCATGGTACCAAGCTATTTTGACCCGTTTTAAATCATACCGCATGATTTCCACCGAGATCGAGACTACCGTATTCCTTCCTATCCGTATTAAACTTTTCACATATCTAAACATATTCCTTGTGATCCAATTTTAAAATCACACCTTGATCTCTAGTTTTCTCCTCCCCCTTTCCTGCTCATAAATCTCGGGACGAGATTTCTTTAAGGGGGAGGGCTGTGACACCCCAGGTGTCACCAGAGCAAAAGTCGACAACTATAAACCCTAATTCAAAATTTCACTCACTTTAAAGCAGTTTCAATCGTGGAAATAAAAAGAAATATTGTCTAAAATGCTTTAAGGGGACACTACGAAAAGTTTGACAAACAACAGAGCATTTTAGCAAAGTCCGGAGAATTCTCAACTAGAAGTGTCGAAGTCTCGTTAGCAGAAAGGAATTCAAACCCTGACTCTTGACCATCAAAACTTCCATAGAACCCTAGCTATATTTTTACATAACAATTGATTACACTTCAAAATAGAATTTTGGGAAATTATTCAAGATTTTTGGAAATGATTTAGACCTCTTAAAAATTCACAGAAACTATAATCAACCTAGAAATTCAAGAATTTTTAGAGGCCAAATCATGACTTGAACCTTAAATGAAAAGTGTTCCAAATAAATCCCTGAGCTTGTATAAAATTCTCAAAAATTTTCGAGCTCGGAAAGTGTGCCATTTCATTGAATTGCAATCCAGCTTGGTTAAATAAAAAAAAAAGAGAGCACCGTTGCCGGGCGGGCTACAGTGCCCGCCGAGCGGCAGGGCACCGCCCGCCCGACACGGCATTTGTGGCGCACGTTGCCGTTTCAGCGCCGCGCCACTCCCGTGCCTCCCTCTCTCTCACTCCCTCCTCACTCCACCGCTCTCTCTCTAGCCCTCTTCCCCCTCTCCCTCTTCTCTGCCCGAGCGCGCCGTTTTCCCCCTCGCTGTGCGCCGCCCGACAACTGCGCGCCACCCGAGCCGCCCCAGCGCGTCGTCCGCCTTGACGCCATGCCGGCCATAACCCTAATGTCCCTCCGACCCTACGCCGAGCTCTCCTTTAAAGCGGTGCACCCCCCCCCCCACTTCTCCTTCTTCCTTCACCCGCGCGCACAGCCCTCCTCTCATCTTCCTCTCTGCTCAGTGCGGCACCGCCATTGCCGCCAGCACCACTCGCTCGTCGACGGCTGACTCCGGCGAGTTCCAAGCCGCACCACCGTGCCCCCTAGACTCCCCTCCACCCCCAGTTGCTCTCCGAAGACCAAGCCCGCCGGCGGTGCCCTAGCTTCACCGGAACGCCGCCGCCTTTTCCTCGGCCGAAGAGCGACGCCGGCGGCCACCAATCTGTGAAATTCCTCGTGACGGTACGACGATCCTCCAATTCCTCTTGCCGGCTGTTAGCTCTCACCCTTGCGCAACCCTTTGACTTGAATCCGGCCACAGGTGACCGTCGTCGGGGAAGAACGCCGTGTGCCACCCCGTCGGCCGCCATTGACGCCACCTCGGCCCCCACGTCGCCAGCCCTGTTTCACTCTCCACCGTGGCCTCCATCCTCCACGAACTAGTGCAGTGAGTCGAGGTGAAGCTCCCCGACATCTTAGTTCTTGCCCTAGCCCTCTTCTCCGGCGAGGAGCTCACCGGAGCACCGCCTGTGCCGTGTGCTCTGTTTTGCCAGTTACTGTTCCATTGATTTTCTAATTTTCCTTTAATTAGCCAGAGATTGTCAGGCCTGTAGCAAATTATGGAAAAATCTAAAAATGCCAAACCAAAATTTGTTAGAACCCTCGTGAAAAGTACTAATTTTCTGTTAAAACACTTTTTAACAAATGACCAAACATTTGCAGAATTAATTAGAAACACTCCTTTCTGTTTTTGAATTTTAAATTGCATTATAGAGCAATACTAGGGCTAAACTTTGATCTACAAGTACACAATGGTACTACACACCCTCTGGAATTTTATGAAGATTTTAGGAACAAGAAATGGCATCTAACACTATTAAATAACTTCAATCTGCCTAGTTTAAACACCATTTTCTAAAGTCCATTGTAAAAGTCATTTTCAAGGTTAGACCCAAAAGAAAAGTTTTAGATCTGGTGCTCAGGAATGCCCAAATAAAATTTCATAATTTTATTCTAATGTTACTAGTGATTTCTGATTTTATAAGATTTAAAAACAGGAAATTGGATGAATTTTTATTAAATATAGAAAATTCATCTAGGCCCCACCCAAAGCCCAAAATGCTTATTCCAGAGAGTACTACCCACTAAAAATAATCTTGATGAAGAATTAAAATCTTCATTTTTAACCCTAGTTTAATAGCCGAAGTAATAAAATAATATTAACCGATGAAAAATGTCGTATTAACTTAATTAAAGTTGAAGTTGATGAACATGCCAACAAAAAGTCACTTCATGGGAATTTAATAGACTTCTTAAAACATCATTCACAGATTAAGCATTTAATTTAATCAACGGCGTCGAGTAATTAGGGTTAACCCTAATTCTAGGCGTCGCCAATCTAAACCCTAGATTACTGTCGATAATAACAATAAGTTTTATTTTCATTAAACTTATCATAATCATACTGCGTCATGTAGATTCTGACGCTAACGAGGTAGCTGCCGATCCAAGTTCCTCGACCCCCGCCGAACAAGTCGACATCAACTCAGAGGAACCAGGCAAGCCCCGGTGCACAACCGAATTTTAAAATTTTGCTTTTACACTAAGTGTGTCTTGTTTGTGCATTAGGTGCTAGGAATTGATTGAAACCATAGTTGCATTGTTTCCAATAGGAAACCCTGACGGTAGCTTGTTTGGATACCCCTAGTATGCTATGCTTAGCAGATAGTTGCCGGTAGAAGTCGAGCAGAGTGGACGCTGCTCGCGAGTAGTAGGATTTTGAATTAAACTATTTCATGAGATGTGCCTCACAATTGTCAATGAGTAAGAAAGATAAAAGATTGAGGGTCAGACTGGGTACCAGTAGGTCGGCGACTGGTCCGGGACCAGGGTGACCGTAGTCTGGTCTGATCCGTGTGGCACAGCTGGGCAAGTATTGAATGTACTAATCGTATGCTGGGTGTTATGGGCCCCGGTAAACCTACGTAGCCTAGTGATTGCAACGTCGAACCTGCCCTACGGTGTCTGACTAGGAGGAGATCTGGGGTGGGCAGCGTGGGAACTCCACAGGAACCGTCTGGGACGTGTTGTCTGGTGGGACGCGGCGCTGCTAAGGCAGGCGTAGGAGGGAATTGACGTTGCAGGAGCTGGTGTGAACGGTTGCCACTTGCGAGTCTGGAACACGCACGTGTCGTACGATTAGGTTAACCCTGCAGTGGTATAAAAATCGATTCGAATCGCTGTCGCTCTCAGCTATGAGCTTACTTGAACTCTCTGTCACATTTTAGTAAATAGGTTGAGACACAAATGAGAAGAAACCATGATTATTGCTATTACCATTGTTACTTCTGTTATGCTTGTTTAGCTCAGTGCTAATTAAATTTACTTTTCTAATCACTTAACCTGATGTTAAAATTTGACAAGAGTAGTATAGGCTTACGTGTCCTTTTGCAAGTAAACCCACCCGAGTCAGCCAGCATGTCTAGGAGTCGGCTGTAGTCAGCCACTTTTGTCGGGTAAGTCTTGCTGAGCTTTTTAGAAGCTCACGCGTTAGCGTTTTGTGGTTTTCAGGCGCCGTCATGCAGGAACCAGCAGGTAGCTTCCATTGGGAGGAACCGCTCCCCGAGTTCGGGAACCTCCAGTGGGAGTTGTGCGAGTCGCCGCAGTGATTGTTGAAGTGGCTAGTAGCATGACGCCCGTGGGCACGGCGCGTGCTTTTGCTTAAGTCGGTGCGTCGGAGTTGTAATCGTTCTAAGTCTTCCGCTGTTTTTGCTTCAAAACTTTCGCGTACTCTGAACCAATGTAAGACCTAACTTTAAATTGGTGAACCAACGATGTATTAAGTTTCCTCTTCTTGTAAATTATTGCTGTTTATCCCTGCCTGTGTTGTATCGTGTGTACGCTCGCTTCGCCGAGCGTTGCCCAACAAGATCTTGGCTTAACGACTGAACGGCTCCGTCCCGAGACGAGGTTTTCAGGGCGGGGTCGTGTCAACTCGATCAGTCACGGACCACACGGATCAGGGCGGGGTTTCTTATGGGAAACAATGCTACTATGGTTTCAATCAACTCCTAGCACCTAATGCACAAACAAGGACACACTGAGTTATAAAAGTAAAACTTTAAACAACGGTTGTGCACCGGGGCTTGCCTAGTTCTTCGGAGTCGTTGCAGACTTCTTCTGCGCGGGTCGAGGCAACTGGATCTGCAGCTACTTCGCGCGCTTCAGAATCTACATGATGCAGTATGATTATGATAAGTTCAATGAAAAAGAAACTTCTTGTTTTTATCAATAGTAATCTCGGGTTTCGGTCGGCGACGCCTAGAATTAGGGTTAACCCTAATTACTCGACCCCGTCGATTAAATTCAATCCTTAACTTGTGAATGAAGTTCAAAGAAACCTATTCAACTCTCATGAGGTGACTTTTAGTTGGCATGTTCAACAACTTTAACTTTAGTTAAGGTTAATTGGACATTTTACATGAGTTAATAATTATTTAATTTTATCGACTATTAAACTAGGGTTAAAATAAAACTTTTAATTCTTCCTCAAGATTATTTTTAGTTGATAGAACTTCCTGAAACAAGCCTTTTGAGCTTTGGGTGGGGCCTAGATGAATTTTTTAGATTTTATTAAAATTCATCAAATTTCCTGTTTTTAGATCTTCATAAAATCTAAAAACATGAAATCATGAAATTTTATGTGGGCATTCATGAGCACCAAAGCTACAACTTTGCTTTTGGGTCTAATCCTTTTAAATGACTTTTACAATACATTTTAGAAAATAGTATTTTAAATAGGTAGATTGAAGTATTTTAAAAGGGTTAGATACCATTTCTTGGTCCTAAAATCTTCATAAAATTCCTGGGGGTGTGTGTGGCCATGGTGTATGTGTGGATCAAAGATCAGCCCTAGCATTGCTCTAGAAAGCAAATTAAAATTCAAAAACAGAATAGGGTGTTCTAATTAATTCTGCAAATTTTTGTTCAATTTCTAAAAAGTGCTTTAACAGAAAATTAGTCCCTTTCACGAGGGTTCTAAAAAATTTTAGGTTGGCATTTTTGGAAATTCCTGTGAATCTCTAGGTATTTTAGAAGACAGAGTAATAATCTGGAAAATAAATAGAAAAAGAAAAACAGGGGAGGTTTTCTCCGACGAGCTCCGGCGTCCGTCTCCCGGCGATCGGGTGGTCGCCGGCCGTCGAACCTTGGCTTTGTACAAGAATGCGTTGCATGATTATAAGCAAACTCAACATGAGGCGAGCAGTCTTCCCAACGCCTTAAATTCTTGTCTAAAACAGCCCTAAGCATGGTTGACAAAGTTCTATTAACTACCTCAGTTTGCCCATTAGTTTGAGGATGACAAGTGGTGCTAAAAAGTAACTTAGTGCCTAGTTTATTCCAAAGACAACGCCAAAAATGACTAAGAAACTTAGCATCACGATCAGAGACAATTGTTTTAGGAATTCCATGCAAGCGAACAATGTCTCGAAAGAACAAATCAGCAATCATGGATGCATCATCAGTTTTATGACAGGGTATAAAATGAGCCATTTTAGAGAACCTATCAACAACGACAAATATGCTGTCCCTCCCCTTCTTAGTGCGAGGCAATCCTAAAACAAAATCCATCAAAATATCATGCCAAGGAGCAGAAGGAACAGGGAGAGGCATATACAAACCATGGTTACCCAAACGAGACTTAGCTTTTTGGCACATAGGGCAACGAGCAACGAAGCGGTCGACGTCACGACGCATCCGAGGCCAGTAGAAGTGGTCGGTCAGCACTTCTTGTGTTTTGAAAACACCGAAGTGACCCATGAGGCCCCCTCCATGAGCTTCCTGCAACAATAACAAACGAACCGAACCAGCTGGAATGCATAGCTTGTTAGCACGAAACAGGAACCCATCCTGTATATGAAACTTGTCCCATGGTTTGCCATCCTTACAATGTGAAATAATATCATGAAACTCAGCACCATTCACATATTGATCTTTCAAAGTTTGCAAACCAAAGATTTTAAAATCTAATTGGGACAGCATGGTATAGCGACGAGACAAAGCATCAGCAATGACATTTTCCTTCCCGTTCTTGTGTTTAATGATGTAGGGAAAGGACTCAATAAATTCTACCCATTTAGCATGTCGAGGGTTCAGATTAGTTTGGGTACGAATGTGTTTCAAAGCCTCATGATCAGAATGAATAATAAATTCACGAGGCCACAAGTAATGCTGCCATGTTTGCAAAGTGCGCACTAAAGCATATAACTCCTTATGATAAGTTGAATATTTCAGGGCAGCGCCGCTCAATTTCTCACTAAAGTAAGCAACAGGTTTACGATCTTGTAGCAAAACAGCACCTAAACCTATGCCACTGGCATCACATTCTAATTCAAACACTTTATTGAAATCAGGCAATTGTAAAAGAGGAGCATGAGTTAACCTGTCCTTCAAAGTGTTGAATGCATCTTGCTGTGGTGCGCCCCAAGCAAATGAAACGCCTTTCTTTGTGAGCTCATGCAACGGGGCAACAATGGAGCTGAAATCACGCACAAACCGTCGGTAGAATCCGGCAAGGCCAAGGAAACTCCGAACCTGCGTGACCATCGTCGGTGTAGGCCAGCTCTGAATGGCCTCCACCTTGCTGCTATCCACCTCAATTCCCTGTGAAGTAACAACATATCTAAGAAAAGAGACGTGTTGCGTGCAAAAGGTGCATTTTTTCAAGTTACCGAACAAACGAGCAGCACGCAAAGCATCAAAAACAGCACGCATATGTTCTAAATGCGCACCCATAGACTTGCTGTAAATAAGAATATCATCAAAGTAAACAACAACAAACAGTCCTATGAATGGCCTAAGAACTTCATTCATTAAGCGCATGAAAGTGCTGGGAGCATTAGACAAACCAAACGGCATAACCTACCATTCATATAGGCCAAATTTGGTTTTAAAAGCAGTTTTACATTCATCCCCCAATTTCATCCTAATCTGATGGTACCCGCTACGCAAATCAACCTTAGAAAAAAGAACAGCGCAACTAAGCTCATCAAGCATATCATCAAGGCGTGGTATGGGATATCGATAACGATTTGTGATGTTATTAATAGCACGACAATTGACACACATACGTCAAGAACCATCTTTCTTAGGAACAAGTAAAACAGGAACCGAGCAAGGACTGAGTGACTCAAGGATGTAGCCCTTGTCCAGGAGTGCTTGCACCTGGCGCTGGATCTCCTTCGTCTCATCGGGATTAGTGCGGTACGGGGCGCGATTTGGAAGCTGGGCGCCGGGGATGAGATCGATCTGATGTTCGATGCCACGAATAGGAGGGAGACCCGGTGGCAAGTCCTTGGGAAAGACATCGGCATAGTCCTGCAAAAGGTTAGCAACAGCAGGGGGAATATCCAAGAACGGTGCCTCATGAAGTGAAACAAGCATGTTGGAGCAAACAAGTGCATAGCAAGGCAAATTATCATCATGAGGCTCAGCAAAATCAGCACGTGTAGCAAGCAAAACAGGGGTATGCAACTTGATTTCAGATCTAGTAGGGGCGGCTGGAGGTGATTTGTGAGACTTTGCTTTCTTGGCCGCCCGAGCCATGTCATCTTTCAGAATTTGTTCCGGGGTCATGGGATGAAGGATTATTTTTTGTCCCTTAAACATGAGTGAATAATGATTTGAACGACCATGATGTACACTATCAGTATCATATTGCCAAGGGCGACCAAGCAATAAAAAGCATGCTTCCATAGGGACAACATCACAATCAGCATAATCAGAATAGACGCCCAGAGAAAAGGGAATACGTACCGAGCGCGTTACCTTTATTTTGCCACCATCATAGAGCCATTGGATGTGGTACGGGTGTGGATGTTGGCGAGTGGGTAAAGATAATTGCTCGACCAGCGCCGTACTCGCCAAATTGTTGCAGCTGCCACTGTCGATGATGATCCGGATCGCCCGTTCCTGTACGACATCCTTAGTGTGGAAAATCGTGTGTCGCTGATTGTGCTCGGCCGTGGCAACCTATGTACTGAGGACACGCTGCACAACAAGACTCTCATACCTATCGGCGGCGCTGGAATCAACGTGAACCTCCGTATGATCTGCATGGTCAGTGGAAAGCATAGCATGTCTAGTCTCCTCAGTATCACTAGCTGAAGAGTACTCACCATTGTCACGGATCAGCAAGGTATGCTTGTTGGGGCAGTCCCGAATCACATGACCGTAACCTTTGCAACGATGGCCCTGAATGTCCCGAGTGCGCCCTGTGGAAGGAGAGGCACCGTGGGCCGGAGGTGCTGCCGGCTTGGCCGGCTGCTCGCGTGGTGATGCGCTTGAAGTGGACGGCGCCCGCTCGCGCGGCGTGGAGGACGACGTGGAGGACGTCGGGCGGGGGGCTGGGGCGGAAGCTTGGCCGCGTCCTGCAAAAGAGTTAGCGCGTGTCGATGATCGCCCCCTGCACTTCACGTTCAGCTTTGCAAGCAAATTCAAACAAAGTGGTCATATCATCATATTCCTTGTAATCAAGGATGTCCTGAATTTCACGATTCAAACCACCCCTAAAACGTGCTATAGCAGCGTCCTCCTGCTCAACTAAACCACAACGAATCATGCCCTTTTGTAATGCTTGGTAATATTCCTCAACAGTTTGGGAACCTTGCTGAAATCGTTGCATTTGGTTGAGCAAGTCACGGGCATAATAAGAAGGAACAAATCTGTGACGCATGGCAGTTTTTAGTTCATCCCAAGTGGTGGGAGTGTTATCGGGAAACTTTTATTTATATTCACGCCACCAAATTAAAGCAAAATTAGTAAATTCACTAATAGCAGCCTTAACTTGTAGATGAGCAGGAATATCATGGCATGAAAATTTCTGTTCGACCTCTAATTCCCAATCAAGATAAGCAGCAGGATCATATTTGCCATTAAAGGATGGAATGCGAAATTTGATCTTAGCAAAGGAATCAGGAGGTGGGACACGTACCCTGCGTGCACGACCGCGGCGACCACCATCGTCCAGTTCCGTATCACCGCCATAGTCGCGCGCCTGCTGCAACTCCGTTAGCTGCGTGGTCAAGGTCTCAAGACGAGTCATGATCGTCTCGAGCGTGGCGTGGGCGGCCGTTTGAGCGAGGTCGATCTGGTCGAAACGCTCGGTCGATGAAGCAACCGTGGAATCTAGCCGTTCATGCAGCGTCTTGATGTCGCCGGCAAGGCCTTCGACGTGCGCGTGCACGTCCTGCAGCGTAGTGTCCGTCTTGGCGTCGTCTCCTGCCATTGTTAGTGCAAACACGAAACAGCAACGGAGAGGACACTACGATAGCAGGTGTATGGTGGGGGGAAATCGCTCAAAACAACGCTGTTATCAAATTCTTACCCGTTCTTACCAAGCACACAGGGGTGAGCTGCAACAAACAGGTAGAACCGGTGAAAGATTGGAGGAGCGATTGCCTGGAGAACAAAACCTGCTCGTAGTAGAAATATGTGTAGTTCTGGGCAGGCTGCACTCAAGACAAGGATTAGCACGATCAAACAATAATTGCAAAGTTGAATAATAGTACTAAACACGTATGGACGCTGCTGGAAACAAGTGCGAGAACGAGCTAGGGTTGGGTGTACGGGAAGGTACGATGGAAAACAACCCACGGCTGAGCGCCCAAAACTGATTATATGAACAAGGAAAAGCAAATGAACAAGTCACCACATGCACTTTTTCCGGAGATGGCAGGGGTAAAAAGGTAATTAAAGGTCGAATGTATCACGGAGCCGATGCTGCAGAACACGGACAGACTCACGAGTCCAACGAGGACACACGGCGAACCAGGTCGGTTGGGATTTTCCCAGCAAATCGATCACGAGCAACAAACGTCTCCAGGTCGGTTTTTTTGTTTTTGTTTTTTTTTTTTTTTGTTGTGGCACACTTGCGTGCTCTTTTCTCTCTTTTTCTTTTTTTTTCTTTTTTTTTTTGATTGGACTGTCACGAAAACAAAACAGAGACGGAGACGAGTGGAATTCGGCGGCGTGACTGGTCGGATTTGGGTTTTGGCGCGGCGCTGAGATAGCAGATCGCGACCGAGTAGGACTCGTGCGCGGCGCTGAGATAGCAGATCGTAATCGAGCAGGACTCGCGCGCGGCGCTGAGAGAGCATATCGAAACCGAGCAGGACTCGTGCGCGGCGCGGAGGGAACAGATCTAGGCGCGTACGGCAGGGGAGCAGTGTTAGGGTTTGTGGCGGCTAGAACAGATGGATAAAAACACAAGTAATCCAGCAACAACTAAACGCGCAAGCACACAAATTCAACAATGCAAATTACTGATCGAAAGTGCAAGGCGCAAGGGGGTGCTGGGATAACAGATCTAACCTGAAATTTTTTTGTTTTTGGTTTTTTGTGGACTATAGGATGAATGAAAAACACACGAAGAACTCACCGAGAAACACTGGAATCTGATACCACTTGATAGAACTGGAGTGCCCGATCTTTCGGTGAGTGAAGATAACTTGATTTGATGGAAGTAGACCCTCACGATCCGACTACGACGAGCAAGCCCGAGGCGCCAATGCAATCACTGAACCAACTTCCGATGGTTACCAACCTTGCTGGTGCAAGATCAGCCTGATCACGAAGATCGTTTCCTGCACGCAATCGAAGAACGAGCAAGAAAGAGATGCAAGCAATCTGATGTATTACTTGAAGGTGGAGTTCTGAATACACGTGGCAGCGCTGTAATGCGTGAGACGGCTGTAGCTAAAGCTAACAATTAAACAAAACTCAAAAATAAACAAGGGACGTAGCCCTTGGCTAAATACACGAGGGGAGGGGCGCAGCCCCTGGGTGGCGGCCAGAGGTGGGGCGCAGTCCCTGGGTGGCGTGTATCCTAGGGTTGCGTGCAACCCTTGGTTGGCCCATTAGGGGGGGTCTTCAACTGGGCCGACTGGCTAATCTTCTGGGCCTTCGTTCTTCAACACCATGACATAGTTCAGCTCTCTTGCACGGGCCCTCGTGATTGGCCCCACTGATGAAGGAAGTGTCGCTTGAGGTAGAGGCGCATCTGGTGGAGCCGTGACTAGAAGTGGAGGCGCGTCCGCAGGTGCTGCTGGTGTGGCCGTTCTCGTGTTGGAGTCGATGTCCTCATCATCCTCCCCTTCTTGAACTGAAGTCGTCCTCGACGGCAACTCCTCATCCTCGCCCGCATATGGTTTCAAATCTGCAACATTAAAACTAATGGAAACACCAAATTCCGCAGGCAGATCAAGAATATAAGCATTATCATTGATCTTGGTTAGCACTTTAAAAGGACCAGCAGCACGAGGCATCAATTTAGAACGGCGCAAAGCAGGAAACCTATCCTTGCGCAAGTGTAACCAAACCATATCACCGGTTCAAAAGTAACATGTTTGCGCCCTTTACTACCAGCAACCTTATATTTGGCATTAGCATCAGCAATGTTTTGTTGTGTTTGCTCATGTAAATGTATCATTTGTTCAACATGCGCAACCGCATCTACATGTGGCTCATCCTCAGCATCAAGTGAAAACAAATCAATAGGCGCCCTAGGGATGTAACCATAAACAATCTGAAAAGGGCACATCTTTGTACAAGAATGCGTTGCATGATTATAAGCAAACTCAACATGAGGCAAGCAGTCTTCCCAACGCCTTAAATTCTTGTCTAAAACAGCCCTAGGTTGGCCCATTAGGGGGGTCTTCAACTGGGCCGACTGGCTAATCTTCTGGGCCTTCGTTCTTCAACACCATGACATAGTTCAGCTCTCTTGCACGGGCCCTCGTGATTGGCCCCACTGATGAAGGAAGTGTCGCTTGAGGTAGAGGCGCATCTGGTGGAGCCGTGACTGGAAGTGGAGGCGCGTCCGCAGGTGCTGCTGGTGTGGCCGTTCCCGTGTTGGAGTCGATGTCCTCATCAGGGGAAGAAGATGGAGGTGCACCCGTTTTAAAGGAGAGCCGGAGAAGGGAAGTAGGGGAGGCAGCAGGGCATGGGCAGTGAGGAAGGGCGGCGCCCGAGGGAGAAAGGAAGAGAGAGGAAGAGCGAGGGGAGGAGTAGAGAGAGAGGGAGCGAGGGGGCGCCTCTTAATTGCGACGTGCACCGCGCTGCCGGGGAGAGGCCGTGTCGGCCGGGCGCGGCGCCCTGCCGCTCGCCGTTTTGTCGGGCGGGCGGCGGGGCACTGTAGCCCGCCCGGCAAAACAGTTTTATTATTTTTTTTTGTTTTCTACAGTTATGCAAATCAATGAAATAGCACACTCCTGAGCTCAAAAATTTTTTGTACGAGCTCAGGAATTTATTTGGAACACTTTTCATTTAAGGTTCAAGTCATGATTTGGTATCTAAAAATTCTTGAATTTTTAAGTTGATTATAGCTTGTGTGAATTTTTAAGAGGTTTAAATCTTGTCCAAAAATGCTGAATAAATTCCCAAAATTATATTTTTAAGTGTACTTAATTGTTATGTAAAAATATGGCTAGGGTTCTATGGAAATTTTGGTAGCCATAAGTTAGGGTTTAGATTTGGTCCCCGTTAATAGGATTTCGACAGTGCTGTATGAAATTTTCCGACCCTAGCCATATTGTTCCGTTGTTTACCAAATTTTTATAGTGATCCTTTTGGAGCATTTTAAACATTATTCCTTTTTACTTCTAGCGTTGATTTTGCTTCTAAGAGTGAATTGTTGCCAATTAGGGTTTATAGTTGTCGATTTTGCCCTGGTGACACCTGGGTGTCACATTAAGCTTCTTAGAAGCTCAGGCTTTTGCGATACGTGGTTTTCAGGCGCCGACGTGCATAACCAGGATGAGAGCATCCAATGGGAGGAGTCTCGTCCCGAGGTTGGGAACCTCCAACGGGAGCTGTGCGAATCGCCGCAGTAATTCTTGAAGTGGCTAGTAGCATGATGCCACTAGGCACGGTTCATGCTTTTGCTTTAAATATGAGTATCGGAGTCTGTAACCGTTCTAGTCTTCCGGTATATCTGATTTGAAAACTCTATTTTGTACTCTGAGATATTGTAAAACTTAAATCTCCATTTACGAAACAATTATGTATTAAATTCTCTTGTCTTGTAAACTATTGCTGTTTATCCTGCCTGTGTTGTACCATGTGTATGCTCGCTTCGTCGAGCATTGTCCAATAAGATCCTGGCAAGATGCGAGATCCGTCTTGGACTAAGGTTCTGGGGCGGGTCCGCGTCAGAGCAGCTCACGACGGTGATAATGGCGGGCGGAGACGGCGGCGCGGTGAGTTCGTCCTCACCGGTGACTATCTGCGGACCAGACCATGTCACAAAGATGCGCAAGAACGAAGGAAGTAGCACATGGAAGGAATCCAACCGGATTCAAGCAAGGAGGGAGGAATCGAAGAAATCGTGGCTCAGCTGTGCTCTCGGCGGGAGGTTGAAGATGATGGTGTTCCCGGCGAGTGGGTGAACCAGAGGGGGCGCGATTGCTCTGAGAGCTGAAGGGGGGGTGATAGGAGGCTATAAGGCAAGGTGTTGCCTCCTGGCGTCGCCCGTGGCGGGCTGTCCACGTGAGGGGGGGTTCCGGGGCGGGAATGGCGGCGAATGGGCGCGCGCGGGGAAGTGGGAAAGGTGGTGGCAGTGGCATGCCAGGCGGGTCACGTGGAGCAGGGAGGAGTCTGGCGCGCGGCTTTTGTTGCGTGCCCATTGTCCTCTTCGCGCGTGGGAGTGAGCAGAGAGAGAGTGAGAGGGAGAGGGCGCCGTGTTGGCGTGTGCGCCAGGAAAAAATGAGGGCGGGAGAGGGAGAAAGGAAGAGGGAGGAGCGGGTCGATGGGACAAGATGGAAGGGGGGGTGTGCCGGCGTTTGCCGCGTGCCGGTTGGCCGCCGCGGCGGTTCGGCAGGCACGCCGCGTTGGATTTTTCTTTTTTTTTGCAACAATTTCAAATTTCCCTTCTAAATTCAATTGAAATCCGGACTTCCTGGGCTCCGAAAATTTTAAAAATTTTGTGTGGGCACTCAGGACATTATTTTTGGAAGAAGTCCTAATTCGGCTTCTAAGTTCTTATAAATTTTCAGCTCAGATTAAATTTGTTTTAATTTTTAAGGCGTTTGAATCTTTTCTAAAAATTCTGTTAAAATCTCAAAAATTTTGTTGTGAGGTGAACTTAATTGCCATGCAAAAACATTACTAGGGTTACATTACGAATTTGATGGTTTTGCAAAAGTTCTATGGAATTAATACCCGCATGCCAACATTTTGGTATTGGGGTCCAAATCTCCTGATCTTTTCAAAAATGCTAAAAAATTTAACAAAATTTTTGTGGAGGTTAAATGTGATTTTTAGAACAATAATGCCACTGGTTCATGTAAAAATTTATCTTCTGAGTGTGAAATTCATTCGACGAGTTTTAAGTGACACTAGGGGTGTCACAAATGGGTTGTGGAACCCATTGTCCCGAACTCGGCTCTTGCCATGACGAACCACCGGCTTCATGTAGGTGTGGTGGTTGGTCCCAGTCGGGTGCATACCCAGCCGAGGATTATTCCGAGACATAGGCTTGTGGTTGTGGCTCGGCCGTGCCTGTATCTCTCGCTTGCCTCCGAGTGACCCTGCCAAAGAAAGATCTCCTGTGCGGTTCCTCCTTCTCAAGAGGTATGGTTAGCTCTCGGCAATTATACAAGCAAACTTTTGGGTTAGGTACGGAATCTAGTTTGTTATTCGGGGTAGAGAAACACAAGGGAACCATTGAGCCTATGTTTGAGTGTATGCCCTTGAACAAGATAATCTTTATTTATTAAGACACGTTGCCCAAGTATGTAAGTAGTAAGGGCATTGTTCAAGGCACCGCAGTTAAAGACAATGCGAGTAACAAGGGAAGTGCACTCAATAGGATCTTTATTCCTAATATATTCTAACCATTGGTTTATCATGCATTGCAGAGGCGAGACTTATATTTTTTTAACAATGGCATAAAGGATTCTCATTTCATCTGATCGAACTGGTCTAATATCATCACGAGGAAAACTTGTAAGGGCCAGCCACTTATGCAAAAGGCTCAAGGTAGGATTATGGATTGCACTATTGCGAGGTTTGCCTACAAGGTCTTGTGCAGAAATGTCATGCCAAAACTGCGGCTTATTGTAGTTCGAAGTAGCTTGTTCTAAGTCAACAATGCAGTGGCGATCAAAGCCTAACAATTCGCTAAATTATTTCCATGTGTATTGGTATTCTTTACGGAAAAACAGGAAAGAAATACCTCTATCTAAGAGTTTAGCGGTGCACAAAAACTGGATAGTGAGGAGGCGTGAACCATTCTCATAAATGTGAACAAACTCTCGCCAACCTAAGGTATCTTGGTGAGCAGATCGGGGTCGAATGCTCGCGTGTGAGCAAATGGTTGATTGATGAGGAGGTTGCAGAGTTGCTGCTCGTAGTCATCGACCAAGTCGAGCTGGTCATCGGCCGTAAGCATCGGTGTGTCGTCTTCTTCCATGGGTGCAGCTCTAGAATGTTCTGCTTCATCTAGAATGCCATGCCTTGAGCTGCTCCTCGTCACTCTCTTGATGAAGTTGATGCCTCTCCTCATGGCTGCACACGTGGTAAACACAAGCGACCAAGACTCGAGCTGGTGGTGTAAGGGTTTGTGAAAATAAATTCACGCCTACTCAAAAATCACCAGTTTTCCTATCAGCAAGGTCTCGCCATTTTAAGTCTAGCGGGTAGGAGTTCTCCAAATGTTGAGCTTGATGAAGTGACGTCTGGCGTTGGAGATGATGCCACGGACGACTGCCCTTCTTTCTTGCGCCACACATTTTTGATCTTCTTTGGCGTAGGTGTGGTCGAGGATTCAATGGACTTGGCAGGTTGAGGTGGTTTCTCCCAAAAGCTTGGCCGCTTAGTTGCGGGCCTCTTTGGTTGGGGAGGATTCTCCCTTGCAATGAAGTCTTTCATGAACTTGATCAATGGGTCCTTCTTGGGCGGTATCACCTTGACCTCTTTGATATTCTGCGGGTTTGGTCCGTACCTTATTTTGATCATGGAACACAGCTCCACTCTTGGCCTGAAGTCGAACTTCTCCTCCTTCCCATTGATGTGAAGCCAGATTTCTCCCGCTCCAACATTAATGCGGGCATCTGCGGTGCTAGGAATGGCCACCCAAGGATGAGCGGTGATAGGAAGGGGTGTCGATCTTCCCGCAGGTTCTGATAATCAACGATTTGGGCGGAATCGCGACACAAATCGATCCGGCTTCCGAACGGCACGTTCCAAACCCCGCAATCGCAGCATCACGTCTCTCTGGTTATCACCCACGTGAACACGGATGACGTCGCCGAGAAGGCTAGTCTTTGCCTGGGAATCGAAGAACACAAGCATGAACGAAGTAGAAAGCAACCAAATTGCAAATGAAGATTAAACTCACAAAGTTAGGGTCTCACAAACTAATGAAACGGTGATGTTGTTTTTAACAGGAATAATCTAAGCAAAACCAAACCTTATTGGTGGGGTGACGGCTGGATATAAAGGAGTTGGGGACGTCCAAGTCCCCTGGACACAACCCTAATGGACTCTAAGTCGGTACAAGGCCAACCGGCCCAAAGTCGATGTCACAGTACCGTTATAGATTTTGGACTGTCTAATGTTTCAATAATTGCCATGGATTCTAGAGGAATTTGGACGTGGACCAGTCCCATTGAAAAGATAATTTCGTCCTCTTTCCATGAAGTGGTATATCACCTAAAACGGAGTCTGTATGCGACCGGGGCATCTTTTTGGTGCAGACTGCTCCTGTACTCTGAATTGGATTCGAAGTCGATGTGGCTGGGCCTCTGACTTGGCTTGGACGTCCGTGGCCGACTCCAAGCTGGTCTCCTGTCGTTTCTTTGTCCTCTCCATGATTCCTAATCAGAATAAAATCATTAGGTAGTAATCTATCCTCGAGAATGCGTAATGGAGTGCTAAATGGAGTCTGTATGCGATCGGGGCATCTGTTTTAGTGCAGACTACTCCTGGACTCCGAATTGGATTTGAAGTCGATGTGGGCTGGGCCTCCAACTTGGCTTGGATGTCCGTGGCCGACTCCAAGCTGGTCTCCTGTCGTTTCTTTGTCCTCTCCATGATACCTAATCAGAATAAAATCATTAGGTAGTAATCTATCCTCGGGAATGCGTAATGGAGTACTAAGGAACAAGCTCACCCCTATATTAAGTTGTCAAGCGCGAGCTCTAGTGATTGGACCTTCATATGAAATAGCGAAGAAGGATTGTATGTATCCATGGGTGTGATGTCATCATCACCCTCCCCCTCTTGAAGTGGAGTTGTCCTCAACTCAAACTCATCCTCTTCTCCCAAATATGGCCTGAAATCTGAGATGTTAAAAGAGGGACTAACCCCGAACTCGGGAGGCAACTCAAGCTTATATGCATTATCATTAATCTTCTCTAAAATCTTAAAACGACTCGTAGCTCGAGGCATCAATTTGGACTTTTTCAAATCAGGAAACCTATCCTTTCTCAAGTGCAACCAAACAAAATCACTCAGTTCAAGTTTTAATTCTTTCCTACCTTTGCTACTAGCTATCCTATATTTTTCATTCATCTTTTCAATGTTTTCTTTAGTTTGAGGATGCAACATGAAAAGAAAATCAGCACGCTCTTGAGCATCATTATTCATTCTCTCGCTAGTAGGCAAAGGCAAAATATCAATAGGAGCGTGAGGGTTGAAGCCATACATTACCTGAAAAGGACTTATCTTAGTAGTGGAGTGTTCCGCGCGATTGAAAGCGAACTCCACATGGGGCAAACATTCTTCCCACATCTTCAAATTATTCTTCAGGATTGCTCGCAACATGGTGGACAAGGTGCGGTTCACCACCTCCGTTTGACCATCAGTTTGTGGATGACATGTTGTAGAAAATAGGAGCTTGGTACCCAACTTATTCCATAAAGTGCGCCAAAAATGACTCAAACACTTAGCATCACGATCTGAAACAATAGTACAAGGCACACCATGCAAACAAACTATCTCTTTGAAGAAGAGGTCAGCAATATAGTAGCATCATCGATTTTATGACATGATATAAAGTGTGCCATCTTAGAAAAATGATCCACAACAACAAAAATGTTACCCTCCCCCTCTTTGTCCTAGGCAGTCCTAAAACAAAATCCTTTGAAATATCCACCCAGGGAATAGAAGGAATTGGAAGAGGCATGTATAAACCATGTGGATTCAAACGAGACTTAGCTTTTTGACATGTAGTGCAGCGAGCAACAAAGCAGTCAATGTCGCATAGTGCATGGCTAAAACATCATCCGTCTTCTTAACACCATAGTATCCCATCAAACCACCTCCATGCGCATCTTCTAAAAATAAAAAACGAACGGATCCAACTGGAATACATAGGCGGTTAGCTCTAAATAGGAACCCAGCATTTAGCACATATTTGTTCCACGAATAGCCCTCATTATAATGCAGCAACACATCTTTAAAATCAGCATCCAAAGCATATTGTTGTTTAATGAATTCGAGGGCAGAAATGCGACGGTCAAGTTGAGACAACATGGTAAAGCGTCTAGATTCAATAAATTCCACTCACTTAGCATGTCTACGATTTATATTGGTTTGACTACAAATATGCTTAAGTGATTCATGATCAGAATAGATGACAATTTTTTTAGGCCATAAATAATGTTCCACGACTCTAAAGAACGGACAAGAGCATATAATTCTTTATCATACATAGAATAATTAAGAGTAGTACCACTTAACTTCTCACTAAAATATGCAACAGGTTTTCCTTCCTGCATCAAGACACCACCAATTCCTATTCCACTAGTTAGCATCACATTCGAGCTCAAAAGTCTTACCAAAATCCAGAAGTTGGAGCAATGATGTGTGTGTAAGCTTGTCCTTCAAAAGAGAAAAGGACTACTTCTGCGATGGCCCCCAATGGAAAGCAACGCCCTTCCTTGTCAACTCAATCAGTAGCGTGGCGATGATGCTGAATTCCTTGACAAAACGGCGATAAAATCCCGCTAGGCCAAGAAAACTCTTCACGTGCGAAACCGTTGTGGGCGTAAGCCAACTATCAATCGCCTCCACCTTAGCCTTATCAACCTCAACGCCCTGTTGAGTCACAACACAGCAAAGAAAAGAGTCTCGATCGGTGCAAAAGATGCGCTTATTGAGGTTACCAAACAAACGTGCATCACGTAAAGTAGAGAAAACAACACGTAGATGATCTATATGTTCAGCCATAGACTTGCTATAAATCAGGATATCGGCAAAGTAAACCACCACAAATTTACCAATGAATGAACGTAAAACTTCATGCATTAATTTCATGAAAGTGCTAGGTGCATTAGTTAAACCAAAAGGCATGACTAACCACTCATACAACCGAAACTTAGTTTTAAATGCAGTTTTTCATTCATCACCGAGTTTCATTCTAATCTGGTGGTAACCACTACAACAAGTCAATTTTAGTAAAAACTATAACACCACACAGCTCATCAAGCATGTTGTCTAGCGTACGAATAGGATGATGATACTGTACAGTAATGTTGTTTATGGCTCTACAATCTATACACATACGCCACAAACCATCTTTTTTAGGAACCAAAAGAATAGAAACAGCGCAAGGACTAAGGCTCTGACGTACGTACCCGTGGTCCAAAAGATCTTGGACTTGGCGCTGAATTTCCTTAGTCTCCTCAATGTTGGTTCGGTATGCCGCACGGTTCGGCAAACTCGCACCAGGAATCAAGTCAATCTGGTGCTCAATCCTACGAATGGGTGGCAGTCATGGCGGTATCTCATCAGGAAAAACATCTCGAAACTCCTGCAAAAGGTTAGTAACCTCAGGTGGCAATGTGCAAGGCAAATTAATGAAAAATAAAGCATCCTTGCATACTAAAGCATAGCATACAGCAGTACCATCACAAATTTCAGCAAGATCAGATTTTATAGCAAGCATGACAGGACCTTTCAAAGTTATATCTTTTTGAATTTTAGGTTTAGCATGACATTGTTGTTTAGCATTAGCAGCCATCTTCCTATCAGATTCAATGGTTGCAGCAGATGTCACAGGTAACAAAGTAATTTTCTTACCATTATGCATAAAAGTGTATTTGTTACTACGACCATGGTGCAAAAGATCATTATCATATTTCCAAGAACGACCCAACAAAAGAGAGCATGCTTGACCAGATCTGAGCTCACCAACCACTGAATATGGTATGGATGTGGATGTGGTCGTGTTGTCAAGCCAAACTTCTTGACCAGATCTGAGCTCACCAAGTTGTTATAGCTGCCCCCATCAATAATCACCCGTGCTCGCCTATTCTTGATCACGAAGTCAATCTGAAATAGGTTATGACGTTATAGCTAATCGGGTTAAGGTACCTGAGTACCTGTTGGACAGCGATGGCTCGATAGGACGTGTCCGTGTTGTCGAGGACTAGGGAATCTCCAACACCATTCACAGCATCAGCATTATCATCACCATCGTCTCCTATGTCGGAGGTGCTCACGTAACCTCCATCATCAATGGTGATGTAGGCTCGTTTGCTTGGATAGTCACGCCGCACGTGGCCAAGTCTAAGGCAGCGATGACACTGAATGTTAGTCGTGCATCCCATGGATGTAATGGAATGAGGATTCTTCGCTGGACCCTGCACAGAAGATTTAGAAGAACTTGCAGGACGTGTCGTTGGAGGTGGTGCTGTAGTGGTAGGTCGCTTGCTCGCTGGTGCAGGAGATGGACAAAATATTGACGAAGACCGTGTTGCTCCCATAGATGTAGTCGTACTAGGTGGGAAGGAGTGGCTGGTTCTTGTCCTCGCTGCTTCCTGTCGTCCCTGCAATTTTTTTCTCTGCAAGCATAGCTAGGTGGAACAACTGGTTGACATTGTTAAAGGTTTTATAGTCAATGATGTCCTGAATGTCATGCTTAAACCCCCATAAAAGCGACAAACTTTATCCTCATTATCCTCAACTGCCCCACAACGCACCATGCCCTTTTGTAACTCAGCATAATAATCTTGTATGGAATTACTACCTTACTTTAAGCGCTGCAATTTAAAACACATATCTTGCTGAAAAGAACGTGGTACAAAGCAATCATGCATGGCTGTTTTCAAAGCATCCCAAGTGGTAGGTAAACATCCTACAGCAGCTAGACCAGTCCACCAAATAATAGCAAAGTCCTTAAACTCACTAGCAGCTTGTCGAACCCTATGTTGTTCAAGAACTAGGTGAGAACTAAATTTCTGGTCTACGGTTCTCGCCCAATCAAGATATTTCTAAGCATCATACAAACTAGAAAATTACGGTATCAAAAATTTCACCTTAGTAAAAGGATCGTTATGAGGGCGAAGATGGTGATTGTTGTTGTTGGTACCTCCCATACCGTGTCAGTTACAGTGTAGTCGATGTCGAATCATGCATCCTGAGTTGCACGCGCGTCCACATTGCCATCGGTGTCATAGACAGAAGCGGCATCATCGTCATCGTCATCTTGGCCGTCGTTGTTGCCCGCTGGTGGACGCCTCTCGAACGCATCAAGGCGCGATGAGATAGCAGCCAACCGAGTGGTGAAGCCCTCAAGAGCTGGGGCTATATTCAGGTCGACAAAGTTTTTCGTCACAGCTGCAGAGATTTTCTCGTCTATGGCCTCTAGCTCCTTGTCAATTGCTCCCTTCAACTAGCCCTAGCTAACACACTCTTTAAAGTCCGCTGGAGCTGTCGAATCATCGCCACCTAACATGATGAAAGAGAACAAAAACACAGAAGAAGATAGACAAAGGTTATCCCTATCAACTATAATGTTAGGATGGTGGCACCCTCAGACTGCAAAAGGAAGTTTCAAAACAAGTTCTTGCAAAGATCTAGGTGAACACAAAGTAAAGATACCTTAAAGAAGGTTTAAGTGGAGCTAGAAAGGCTAATATATGAGTAGAACACAAATAAAAAACAGATAGTAATATTGAATAACTGTCCAAAGTATTGGTCGTAGTTGCTGGTCTAAAGTATCCTATGACAGTTATGATACGTGGTCAAAGAACATGTATAGGGAAATAGCAACAAAGATTAATAGCCAAAGAAAATTGAATTCAGCACAAGCAGAAAACAACACCAGGTGTTTCAACAAAAGTTTATCAATTAGTTTCTTTTCTTTTGTTTTTCTTTTTTTTAACACTAGAAGTGATCACAATACTTCTGAGTTTTTTTCTTTTTCTCAACTCAAAGCATGTGAAAGCTAACCACAAAACTATATAATGGTTGAATTGAACTCTGTGTCAGGCATTTTTCTTTTCTGGAGTTGAAACAAACTAGGATAGCGGAAAAAAAAAGAAAGGTGGAATTTTGCGGGGAAAGCTTAAAATAAGATGAAAATTAGCGATGGATGATCAACCCATGTGAATCTAATGAATAATAGATCAGACACAACAAACGAAGGCGTGGGATCTGGGTGGGGAAAAAAATTGACGGCTAGGGTTTGACACAAGGTGGCGGAAGAAAAACAAACTGTGACGAGACGTGATCTAAACTAACAACAAGACTCGATTAAGGACACAAACTCAATACTGCGGACTCTAAAAGTGAAATATGCAAGGCTAAACACGGTTTTGGACAGAATGTAACCTACACCTACAATTCTATTTTTAGCTTTTTCTGGACTACAGGACAAAACAAAAACAAGAAACTAGGGTAAACAACGGCCAACCTAACGAACACCTGAAGCTCTTACCACTTGATGGGAACGGGTTCCCGATTTTCCTACCTATTCTGATAATCAACAATTTGGACGGAGTTGCGACACAAATCGATCCGGCTTTCGAATGGCACGTTCTGAACGCTGCAATCGTAGCACCACGCCTCCTCTAGTTATCACCCACATGAACACGGACTTTGGGCCGATTGGCCTTATACAGAGTTAGAGTACAATTGCGGGGTGATAACCAGAGGAGACGTAGTGCTGCGATTGCGGGGTTTGAAACGTGCCGTTCGGAAGCCTGATCGATTTGTGTCACGACTCCGCCCAAATCGTTGATTATCAGAACCTGTTGAAAGATTGATACCCCGTTCCTAGCAGTGGGCGGTGCTAGGGAAGCTGAGTTAAGGTGGTTCGAGTTTCTGGGGCACTATTTCTCCCCTCAGCTATAGCTCTCTGACGAAAGGTGAGACCAGCGGTGGCCCGCAATGTTGGTGGGCAGGGTGGAGAGGCGGCGAGGGCGCTTCCTTCTGCGGGCGATGGTGGCCGGTGGTGGGTGGGGCTGGGGTGGGGGAGTCACGGCCGTAGAGATTAGCGGTGGGCGCCTCAGCGCCGCCAACCACGGGAGGTGGGAGGGGGCGAGGGGCAGACGACGAGGGCGTCAGGAAGGCGCCGAAGTCGTGAGAAAGCGGATCTACGGGCGAGGACGGTGGCTTTGCCGGGGTCGGAGAATGCGCACGCGTTAGTGCGGTAAAAAAAGATAGTGTTGCGCACCGGTGCCATTCGTTGTGCGCCTCCTGGTCGGTTCCATTTTATGCACTGCCCGACCCATTTTCTATAACGGGAGTCCATGCCCCACTGTGGAAGGTCCTAATATCTTTATTGTGGGACCCAGAACACTGGGGTTTTCTTTTTTCTTTCTTTTACGTTTTAATGCTGGCAAAACTGACATTTGAAATGATAAAAAAAAAGGGATAATGGGAATGGTAATTACAAGAGGTCATTAAGTTGGAGGCGCCTCGTATCTTGACTGTGGGACCCACAACAGAGCAGTTTTCATTTCTTTTTAAATGTTTTATTGCAGACAAAACTGATATTTGAAAGGATAAAAAAAGGGATAACAGTGATTTTAGAGGAAACTGATTTTACGCCTGGGTGCTACTTTTTTCTTACCCTTGTCCAAACATCCGCTCTTCCATTTTAAATTGTTGATACCATTGACTCTTAACGTTATCTTTAACCATTCGACTTATTTCAAAAAAGTTTAAAGTAAAAAATAAATAAATCATGTTTTAAATACCTCTATGAATAAAGTAATCATAATAAAATATAAAATATTTATCATACTTTTAAAATAAAAATAACGATGTCAACAATTTAAATATGAATGCAGATAGTTAGAGTACATGACATGTATATTATAAAGTTCTATAATATTTTTCTTTCCAAAATTTTTATATACACCTTTTTATGTTGCTTTTGCAATTCGATGTGCAAAATATGGAGTGGATTTTTGTGGATGCACATATATTGGTCTCGAAATTTGGAATCTTGTTACCTATTGTTTATGGGGTTTTGTTGAATACCGCCAATGATATATTCTAAATAATTCATATAAGTAAACTTAGTTTTATTTATAGCATCGCATGGGCATCCAACTTGTCATCTATTTGATCAATTCTAGAATTGTTTGCTATTAGTAGTGAAAATATTAATATTTAATTTTGATCAAACTTAAAAATATTTATATGGAAAGAGAAGGGAGTACTCGCTCACTTTCTACTATTAATGTGCCAAGCATGACTGTTACGTTGATCGGTCGAATCCTCGCTATTTAAAAGTTTGGTGGTCCAGTTATCAAGCGATACACAGTTTACTATTTTATAGTACCATCCAATATAGATTCGACAACACAAGACGGCGTGAAACTGACCTGACTTTTTCGCTGGTGAAGCTGAACACTCAAGCCTGAGAGTTGACTCATAATTACAAGATGGCCTTTCGAACACTGATAGCAGTATCTGAGACAGTAGACGAAATGGTTAGCAATCAAGCGCTTATCAAGGGAAATAAATTTCCTGATCATCTACCATGATTCATAACTGCTCCATCTGTCTCATATTATTTGTAGTTCTAGCTTTGGGTATGGAAATTAAAAAAGAAAAATAATCTAAGTGCATAGAAACGAGAAGGAGATGAGAGGAGAGAAAAAAATATTGGGAAGCGAGACAGACTAACAATTTGAGATAAATGTTTAAGACTAGAAAGAAAAATAATAAGACAAAGGAAGTATCAAAGGGCTTTTTTAATCTGATCGGAAGCACGAATAAATATATCCTTAAATCTATTTAGCTAGTGGTAACTACCACTCTCATATTCATGTCATACCATGAATAAACAATAAATAGTTACATTTGTTTTTTAAATTTGCTCCTCTTTAATTAATTAAGATTTTATAAATCAATTAATTAACTAAATTTAAACTAGAATTTAAGGAAATTTGAGTTTGGGATTAAAAGTTCCTCATGCCAGTGGCTTTAAAAGATGTTCAATGGTAAAGAATTTAGTGTAGAACGATCGGAGATTTAGTGTGATAGTATTTAGAGAATTTAGTGTGGTAGAGATTGAAAAATTTATTGTGTCAATGGTTGGAGGATTTAGTGCAACAGTGAGAATTTAGTGGTACTTACATCCTGTTATCTTGCTACAGGTACCTTGTTAGTTGTGTCCTAAATGTATACATCGGTCAGTGGCAAAATTGTAATTAACGGAATAATGATTGGTTTGCCGAGCAGGTGACGATGTTACGAGGCCAGGCAAGGAAGCATGTACTCATTGGACAGGCCAAGCAAGCAGTAGTCAGAGAGGCACGGTCGGAGCATAATTGGGGGATAGCGAGCAGAGCTCCTCCGATTGCAAGAGGCGATGGCTGGCAGTTGGGTGAAGGTTTGGGTCCCCTTTTCCTAGCCTCTGTTCCTTCAATTTTCCAATTGCTCGCCTAATTCTTCCCTGCGGTAAATTCATCCGCTTTCATTACAGGTCGAGTTCTTCTGTAGTTTTAATCGGATTTTAGGTTGGGTTTTGATTTTGGGGTAGTTTCGGCAGTAGATCTGCTTCTCGATGCAAGGCCGTGTGCTGTGGAGTGGAGATGCGGGATGTTGACTTTGGTTTGATAGTGAATTGGGGGTCAGTTTGTGTCTTCGTGATAGTAACAGCTTTCAAGATTGGAACAGGGGATCTGTTTTTTTGTCAGTGTTCCTGAGTGAAAAGCCTTTGGACCTCTTGAAGAAGTGCCATCTGATGTTAAAGTTTCGGCGAAGCAACACCATAAAATTCTTAAGGAAAAGAAGATGCTTCGATTTAAGATAGTATACGAATTCGGAGAATTCTCCTTTCCTGATGTTTTTATGCTAGCTACAACAAATTTGTTCTGGGAGCTATTGTTGGTAGTTTTCAGCATTTCGTGTCAGATGTGTGATCCCACATAAGTTCTTGCTAAATATTGAGATTAGGCCGTCTCTACTATACGTACATACTGTAAAGCTTTTATGAATACGTATCACAAAGGTTCTTACAAGTATTATTTGCTCTATAGTTCTTCACCTCAATTTGCAACCGACATATTCTTGATGCCCTTTCTAGCTTTCATCAGTCGTTTTCAGTGTACTTCGTTGTTGAATTTCAGATAATATAAGGAGGGACTATGGCCTAATTTTTTCTATTCTTATCCTTACAATTCTGGTAAATAAAAAACTATAAATATATCACAATTTTTAAAACGGAAATATTAGTTGGCCTGTCATGGATCTTATACCAATTTTTTTTATGCCAGATTAATCATGATTCAATCAATAATAAGCTAACTGTGCTCCGTTGGTGACACAGCTGGAGCAGAAGGGAGCTGGTCCGGGAGCACGAAGTTCCCACGCCATCACCCTGGTGGGCAACACGGCCTACGCGTTTGGCGGCGAGTTCACCCCACGGGTGCCGGTCGACAACACCATGTACGCCTTCGACGTCAAGACGCAGACCTGGTCGGCCCTCGACGCCACGGGCGACGTGCCCCCGCCGCGCGTTGGCGTGACCATGGCGGCCGTCGGTGGCGCCGTCCTCGTGTTCGGCGGGCGAGACCAGGACCACAAGGAGCTGAACGAGCTCTACTCCTTCGACACGGCGACTGGCGTCTGGTCCCTGCTCTCCTCAGGTCCCGACGGACCGCCGCACCGGAGCTACCACTCTATGGCGGCCGACGCGGCGGTCGGCCGAGCATACGTGTTCGGCGGGTGCGGCAATGAGGGCCGTCTGAACGACCTGTGGGCCTACGATGTGGCGGGCCATCGGTGGGAGCAACTGCCGTCTCCGGGGCCCGCATGCCGTCCGCGCGGCGGGCCGGGACTGGCCGTTGCAGGCGGCAAGGTGTGGGTGGTGTACGGCTTCGGCGGCGACATGGAGCTCGATGACGTGCACTGCTACGACCCGGCCACGGGCCGGTGGACCGCAGTGGAGACCGGTGGCGAGAAGCCTAGCCCACGAAGCGTGTGCTGCGTCGCCGGCGTCCGGAAGCACGTCGTCATGTTTGGTGGTGAGGTGGACCCCAGCAACCTCGGCCACCTTGGCGCCGGCAAGTTCTCAGCTGAGGCATTCGCGCTGAACACGGAGACCGGGTCGTGGAAGCGGCTGGATAAGGACAACACCTCCGAGTCGGAGCACCACCCAGGGCCTCGTGGCTGGTGTGCTTTCGCTGCAGGGGACAAAGATGGCAAGAGTGGAATGCTGGTGTACGGCGGCAACTCGCCATCCAACGACCGGCTCGGCGACATGTATTTCTTCGCGCCGGTTCTAGAGGCCGTGAGCTAGGCTAGGTCATCGGTTTGATGTAGTGGTGAGATCTGGATCACAGTCCTTTGGTTTGTGAAGAAAGTGGTGCTTAAATGCTGTGGTTTGATAATAATAATGGTGCGACTGCTGCACTTTATGTCACGCCGTGGATTGCATTTGCAGTGAAGCTATGTTGCGTCAATATTTTTGCACCGTGGCTTGAAAATGCGCGGATGGACAAATTGCTTTCGCTTTGCTCTCTGCAATCAAGTGATATGAGCATAAAATGCAAAACCAATGTGTTGTGCTATTTCATGATAAGGTTTGAAACCGAAGTTCTTGGTCCGAATAAAACTTTTAGACATATAAGTAGGCTTAGTCCTTAAGCCCTTGTATCAGCAGCCTTGGGCCCCATGTAGCCCGGGTATGCCCGGTATTTGTACTCCTTCGATCATTGAGGATTACATCGTCTGAGTAACCTAAACCTCACACCTCACATGCTTTCATGGTATCAGAGAGCCGTCGCCTCCTGCGACCTCTCTTCCGCTAATCCTAACCCTAGCCGCCGCCAGCACCTTGCCGCGGCTTCCCTCCAGCGACCGCGCGCCTCTGCGCTGCCGTCTACCCCTTTCTCTACCATGGCCCAACCCGAGGATGAGCGTCACGCCGAGGACGAGCGCCGCTCTGTCGAGGAGGCCCGTGCTCTTGCCCTTGCGCAAACCACGGCCATTCTGCATCAACAAGCTGTCTCTATTCAGAACATCAAGGCCCTTGTTCCAATCGTCCTCGACTTCAGTTCAACGAGCTACACTCGTTGGCAGGGCCTCTTCCTCACCATCTTCACCAAGTACGCCCTCGAAGACCATGTCCTCTCTGACGGCGCACCGACGATGACATCGAGTGGCACCGTATGGACGCCACGGTCAAGCACTGGATCTTCTTTACCTTCATCATGGGGCACAAGGCCAAATCCATCGTGGCGCGTACAGCTTGGCTCGCCCTCAAGGACCAGTTCGTCGCAACAAAGAAGTGCGCGCCATGATCCTTGACATCGAGTTTCGTACTTTTGTGCAGGGTGATCTGTCCATCTCGGAGTTGATGAGGACATCACACCCATGGATACACACAAACCTTCTTCCGCTGTTACACATGAAGGTGCAATCACTAGAGCTCGCGCCCGATAACTTAATATAGAGGTGAGCTCGTTCCTTAGCACGTCATTACGCATTCTCGAGGATAGATTACTACCTAATGATTTAATTCTTATTAGCAATCATGCAGAGGATAGAGAAATGACAGGAGACTAGCTTGGAGTCGATCACGGACGTCCAAGCCATGTTAGAGGCCCAACCCACATCGACTTCGAATCCAATCCAGAGTCCATGAGCAGTCTGCACTAAAAAGGATGCCCCGGTTGCATATGGACTCTGTTTTAGCTGATTTACCACTTCATGGAAAAAGGACGAGATTATCTGTGCAATGGGACTGGTCCCACGTCCAAATTCCTCTAGAGTCCACAGGAATCATCGAAACATTGCACAGTCCAGAATCTGTCAGGGTGCAGCGACACCGACTTTGGGCCGGTTGGCCTTGTACCGAGTTAGAGTCCACTAGGGTTGTGTCCATGAGAGTTGCATGTCTCCAATTCCTTTATATCCAGCCGTCACCCCACCATTAGGGTTTGGGTTTTGCTTAGATTATTCCTATTAAAAATAACATCGGCATTTCATCGGTTTGTGAGACCCAACTTTGTGAGTTTCATCTTCATCTGTAATTTGATTGCTTTCTACTTCATTCTTGCCTTCTCGGTGAGGTCATCCATGTTCACGCGGGTGATAATCAGAGGAGACGTGGTGCTGCAATTGTGGGGTTCGGAACATGCCGTTCGGAAGCTGGATCAATTTGTGTTGCGACTTTGCCCAAATTGTTGATTATCAGAACCTGTAGGAAAATTAGGACCCTGTTTCCATCACAAGTACTGTCGCCGTCTCAAGAGCATGGGTGATGACCTGGCTGAGTTAGGGGAGCCGGTCCTTGACCGCACTCTCGTTTAGCTACATGGCGGCCATCATCAAGCACTCCAAGTCCTTCCCCACCTTCGCCTCCGTCTGCAACAAGATTCGCCTGGAGGAAATTGAGATGCAGTCCAAGCCCGCCGCGATGTCCACCGTCCTTGTGCTTGCCACGACACCCCCTGCGCGCCCGACCACTTCGGCTCCTCCCGCGCGCCCTCAAGCACCTGCTACGGGGCATGGTGGTGTCGGCAGCTACGGCCCGCAGGGTGGCCAGGACAACCGTAACGGTGGCGGGCGTGGACGCGGTGGCCGTTGAGGCGGCGGTCGCAACGGAGGCTCCCCGTTCTGGCCCTCCTTCCAAAATCCCAGGTCCGGCTCCATTCAAATGGTGGGCAGTCTGGCTTTCTTGGTGCCCGTCCTAGTTCATGTGGCAGACCCGCCCCAGAAAACCAAATCCGAGACGGATCCTGCCTCTCGCCAGGACCCTGTTGGGCAATGCTCAGCGAAGCGAGCATACACATGGTACAACACAGGCAGAATAAACAACAATCTCTTACAGGAGGAGAGAATTTTAATACATCATGATTCCATAAATTAAAATTAAGTCTTACATCATCAGAGTACGAATAGAGTTTTTTTTGAAATCACGAAATACAATGAAAGACTTCTAACAATGTACAGACTCCGACTCTCATAATCAAGCAAAAGTATGGGCCTTGCCCAGGCATCATACTACTAGCCACATAACATTCACTGCGGCGAATCACAATGTTCCCACTGAAGATTCCCAATCTCCGGACAAGGTTCTTCTCACTGGTAACTATCATCCTGGGTATACGCGTCGGCGCCTGAAAATCACGTATTTACAAAGCATGAGCTTCTAAGAAGCTCAACAAAACTGACCCATCAAATTGGCTGTCTATAGCCGACACCTAGACATGCTAGCTGACTCAGGATAGGGTTACCTTTGCAAAAGGACTCGCATTACCTGAACTATTCTAGATCAAGTTTTAGCTCAGGTTAAGTGTTTAGAATCAAAACTTTAGTTTACACTAATCTAGGCAATCATAAATAGAAGCAACAGATAAAATAAGCATCATATCTTAACCATCATCCTCATAGCTCATCATTCTTAATTATAATGTGGTATGTTTTACAAGCAAACTCACAAACTGGGAGCGACAGTGATTCGAACCGATTTACACCTGTAGGGATAACCTAATCATACGACACGTGCGCGTCCCAGACCGCACATGGCAACCGTTCACACCAGATCCTGCAAAGTCAATTCCCTCCTATGCCTGCCTTAGCAGTGCCGCATCCCACCAGAACACACGTCCCGGACGGTTTCTGCGGAGGACAGCGCTCGACGGCGGCGGCGTCAAGGTCAACTCCAGCAGGCTTGTGTGGCGCGGTGGTGCAAGATTGCGCTCGGGGTTTGGTCCTAAAGCTTCTACATGCTCTGGAGAGGACCGACAACACCATAACGGGGACCGAAACTCACCGGCACGTCGTCGGAGACGAAGCACCTCGTGGCAGACGGTGGTGAGCTCGTGTTCCCGTCGAACGGGTGGACCGGATAGCGTCTTGATGGACCGGAAGCTGCGAGAGGATGAGAGGAAGCGGTTAGACACGGTGAGAAGTGAGGTAATTAACGGGAAGAAGGGGCTCACCGTGCGACCTTGCGTCAGGTGGCAATGGCGGGCGTGTTCCGAACGGGGGAGGAAGAGAAGAAGGTGCGGTGCTGCGGGAGAAGGAGAGTGGAGTGTGGGGAGGAGTGAAGGAGGCTCGGGTGCGTCCTTATCACACGCCGGGAGAGAGAGAAAGGGAGGTGGCAGCGCGTGCCGCGATGGGGATTGGGGCTCGGCGGCGGTGGCATGCACTCTGGAGAACACAGAGCACCCGGGAGAGAGAGGGAGGAAGGGAGGGAGAGGGGAGTGGAGTAGAGAAGATTTGGCCTGGGATTTGCTCTCGTCGGAGTGAAGGCGCGGCAAGAAAAGCTATGCCGGCCGGCGCCTGTCACGGCATGTTTGAATTTCCAACTAAAATTCAAGCTTGTTTGAATTTTTAAGGACTATAAATCTTTTCCAAATATTCTGATAAAATCTCCAAAATTCTATTTTGAAGTGAACTTAATTGCCACGTAAAAATATTGCTAGGGTTTTATGGGATTTTTGTAGATTTCAATATGGGTGTTTGAATTCTTTCCTGTTAAGAATTGATTTTGGTACTGGGGGTTAAAACTCCTGATTCAGTAAAAGTGTTGTGTAGTTCACCAAAACTTTTGTGGATGCCATTGGAAGTGTTTAAAACAACATTGTATTGACTTAAGTGTGAATTTTGCTTCAAGGTGCATGATTTAATTTTTAGGGTTTCAAATTTGTCGATGAGTTCTTAAGTGACACCTGGGGTGTTGCAGTTCGCCCGCCCGCCCAACGCCTAAGGCTTACTTCGCTGGTGCCCCTTAGTACTAGCAGCAGTGGTACCCAAGAGCGCCATCCGGTCTACCTCCGTACATGATGGCGCCTCCACCTCTGTGTCGCAACCCCGTCCGATAAAATCGTACGGTTGCTCATCTAGGATCATTCGGGGTGCCACTTGACGAAGCAAGTGACCATACAGTACAATAATTAACGAGGACACGCAAAACATGAGTTAAAGGGTACATGAATTCTTAATATTACAACATTGGTTCAGATAAGTTCAGTGCGGAAACGTAGTTTTGATAACAAACACGTGGATTTCAGCGGAAGCAAAAATCTAACACTCGACGCCTCGATTAAACACCCCAGCCCGATGGTGTTTAATCTCCACGGGAGGGAGAAGTGGGGACCCACTCGAAGGTCCACTCCGAGGGCGTCTCCTCTTCCCAACCACCCTGGCTACAGTCAGCACTATTACCTGCAAAACAACAATCAACAAACCGTGAGCGACTGACGCTCAGCAAGTCTTACCCGTCAATAGGCCTTCTAAGGCCGACTCCTTGAATGCTGGAATATTGGTGGCAGCTGGTAGGTATTTGAGAAATTCAGCACTACTAATGGTTTTCAGTATTTTAGCCAAGTTATCAGAATTGCTATTGGAATTTTACTAAGTGCGACAGCAACTAAGCAAGCAAGTGCAATACAACAGTTCTGAAATTTATTCTCAAACCTCCAATCACAATTCCTGCTACCATATTTTATAGTGTCGCCACGGCAGAAAGGAGCAAGTGGTACTCAATACCGCGAGGGACGGCAATTATAATTGATTTTACATCCTGCAGGAGAAACCCGAATAACACGACACGTGCGCACTCCACGAGTCACACGTGGCCACTTTTCACTGCATCGCGACAGAGTTGGTCCAACATCCATCTCTCCAAGGACATGGTCCTCCACGCAACGTCCTGCGTCCCTGCACGGCCCCAAGCCTTTCCCACTAGCACATGCCCAAGAAAAACAGAAATGCGAATTCATCCATCATACTGGTCCATTCACCTGGAAAAAGAGATGGCCAATTGTCCAAACACTGCGCAATGAGCTACGTCGGTTTCCTGGGTCCCATATGCCAGTATGTATTCGGTACACAACTCAAACTTGACCAATGCAACCGCACCCGACACCGTGCTCAATTTTTTATTCACACAATGTTGGGTCCTGACTTTCTCAAATACTTCCATAAATAATCCCCTGAGTAGTCTCCATACCACTCAAATCCCTTTGTTGCCCTATCAGTAGGCATAGCACTAACGTACTGGCTCTAACAGAACAACCCGTAGGAGATCCTAACAAGTCATGCAACTAAGTTTTCACACAAGCCTCAAAACTTAATGCACAACAAAAAAAAACTACATACACAGTGAGAAAGTAAGACTTTAAACATAGGTATGCACCGGGGCTTGCCTCGGTTTGGGGAGAAGTTAGCACAGTCGATGGCGGGGTCGGCAGCAGGGAAATCCTCCTCAGCCTCGGTGGCCGTCTGCAGCTCGGCCCCTATATGAAGATGCAAGGTAACTTAGTTTACACAGGGATTTCAATGCTGGTGGTGGTAACTTGTATTAACAGAGAAGTGAAGGTGCATAAATTTCTTTCTAACAAATTTAGTGTGTTGTTTCGGTAAACGGGATTTAGCTAGACTGGTCAGACGGCACAGATTACCAGAGGGGCTGACGGTAAGAACGAACGACAACGGAGACCGGTCGCCGGAAAAGAGATGTGGACGCGCCGCTACTTCTGCAATAACGCGGAAGAATGGGGCGGCGGTTAGAGACGATAACGACGGATGATGGAACCGTAGGCAGGGCATGGGTTACCGAGCTCACCTGAGCACGAGAGAAACTTGCTCTGTTTCGGGCCCTGCGGAGCTCTTCGGCGGTAATGGCGGAAGGCAGAGGAGACGAGAGCAGAGAGACGAGCGTGCAGAAAGAGCAAATGAGTGCGCACGAGTGAAGCGTTCCGTCTCTGGAAAATATCAGTCTCCGTTCCTTTTGTCTCTCCAGGACACGGCGCAAGTTGGCGCGGCGGCAGCGTACTGCAGTGCATGGGCGCCAGGCGTGCGCGTCCCATCACGAAGACTTTCGGCGCGGTGGCGGCACTGCTGTGTACGACCAGGCGCTTTTACGGTTGGGAAGATGGCCGACAGCATTAATGGCGCAGCCGCTCCGAGCTCGGGTCCGACGAGTCTGTCCGACCTCGGGGTCGAGCGAGGCGGAGCGAAGAGCGGCTTGTCCGACCTCGGGGTCGAGCAAGGCGGAGCGAAAAGCGGCTTGTCCGACCTCGGGGTCGAGCGAGGCGGAGCGAAAAGCGGCTTGTCCGACCTCCTGGACGACGGGTCGAGCGAAGCGGAGAGTGCTGACGAAGGATCGGACGAGACGGAAATAATGTCCGACCACTGGGGTCGAGGTCGGGCGAATCGTAAAAATCCTCCGACCTCAGGGTCGGAGGTCGGACAAAAACGGACTCACAAAAGACGGGGTCGGGAAGACATGGAAAGGAACAGGGAAGCGGCGCCCGGGGTGGAGCTCGACGGCGGGAATCGCCGGTGGCTTGACGGCGGCGGAAATGGAGGGGAGCTTCACGCTCAGCGTGATGTGGAGAATCGATTTGAGCAAGACGGGGGTGGCGGAGCTTGCCGGATCGGGTCGGCGACGAGAGGCGGCGGCTCGGAGGGGTGGCGTCGGCGGCGGCTGGAGACAGTGGTAGGGAAAGCCGACGACGAGCGGCTACGGCCTCGCGGAAACTCGGGGAAGAGACCGGACTCGTCGACAAGAGTCGGAACGGGCCGGAGCAGGGCGGTGGCTTCGGCTCGGTCTGCGCGCGGAGGCGGGGAAACAGGGCGTCGGCGCCGTGGATGGGGAAGAAAAAACAGGGGAAACCGGTGGCGCGACGGGGGAGAGCGGGGGTTTCGGCGGCGCTAGTGAGAGCAGGCTCGGGCAAGCCGGCTACGGCGAGCAGCGACGGCGGCAAGCCGCCGCACGGCAGCAGCGCGACGCAGCTGGGCAAAGGCCGGCCGGGTCAATTCTGCATCGGCAGAGAGGAAAAGAGAAGCAGAAAAGAAAATAAAGACTGGATTTCAAATTAAATTTTGAATTTAAATTCTTTTGATTAGATCCTATGATTTCATTTATACATTCACCACAATAGCCTAGTCCCCAAATTCGAACAATTTAAATTATTGACCTTTATTATTGATTAACATAAAATCTTAACATTCTTCGCATTATAATTTTTAATTACACCATTACTTAGTTTCATTTGCTCACTTGGTATCTATGATTCATTAACTTGGGGTTTTGAGATTTTTATTGAACACAAATAAGCCTTTATTGACAATTGATTAGCGAGAATTTAGTTTGGAATGTTACAGCCCTTCCCCCTTAAGAAAATCTCGTCCCGAGATTTCGAGGAAGCGCCTACAAGGGAGGGACCGATGACTATTTCACGACCGATGCCATGAATTCCGGGAACTATGAATGAAGAAATTCTTCACTTTCCCAGGTAGCCTCATCTTCCGAATGATTTGTCCACTGCACCTTGAAGAAAGTTTTGGTTCTCCGGCGAGTTACGCGATCCTTCTGATCAAGTATCTTCATCGGCATCTCCGGATACGTGAGGTCCTCTTGGATTAATTCAACATCCGGGATGACCACTTGTTCAGGCAGCTTCAAACACTTCCGGAGCTGAGAGACATGGAAGATGTTGTGAATTCCCGACATATGAGAGGGCAGCTCCAATCGATATGCTACGGGACCACATCGCTCGATGATTTTGAAAGGTCCAATAAATCTTGGAGCTAACTTACCCTTAATGCCAAAGCGTTGGACACCTTTTGTTGGTGACACACGGAGATAGACGTGATCATCCACTTCAAAAGTCAACGGTCGACGTCTTTTGTCGGCATAACTTTTCTGCCGGGACCTTGCAGCTCGCAAATTTTCTTGAATAATCCTCACTTTCTCTTCGGCTTGAGTCACCAAATCTGGTCCAAAAATTACTCTTTCTCCTGCCTCAGACCAGTTTAATGGCGTGCGACATGGCTGACCATACAATGCCTCGAACGGAGACATCTTGATGCTCTCTTGATAGCTATTGTTGTACGAAAACTCAGCCAATGGTAAGCACTCTTCCCAATTCTTCCCATGGGTCAGCACAGATACGCGAAGCATATCTTCCAGAACTTGGTTTACACGCTCTGTCTGACCATCGGTTTGCGGGTGATAAGCTGAACCATGAATTAACTTAGTACCAAGTGCTTCATGAAATTGCTCCCAGAAACGGCTTACAAACTGGGTACCCCGATCAGAAATGATGGTCTTTGGAACACCATGGAGGCACATGATACGAGAGATATAAAGCTCCGCGTATTTCCTCGCATTATAATGGGTGTTCACCGGGATGAAGTGAGCAGATTTGGTGAGTCGATCTACTATGACCCAAATAGAATCATGCTTCTGGGCAGTGAGAGGAAGACCGACGATAAAGTCCATACTAATGTCCTCCCATTTCCATGATGGCACACTGAGGGCTGCAACGGACCAGCACTCTTCAGATGATCTGCTTTGACCTGGCGACATGTGTTGCACTCAGCAACATACCGAGCGACTTCACGCTTCATTCGAGTCCACCAAAATTTCCTTCGCAGATCTTGGTACATCTTATTACTACCTGGATGGATAGCATACTTGGAGAGGTGAGCCTCATCCATGATTTTCTTCCGCAGCTCGAAATTCTTCGGTACGACGAGGCGGTCGTTGAACCACAGAACACCTTCCTCATCAAGGCGGAAACACTTCATTTTGCTGCTGCCTATCCGAGTGCGGATCTTTTCCATCCCCTTATCTACCTTCTGTGCAGCAACTGCTTCCTCACGGAGGGTAGGAATGAGAGCCAAATTATACAACGCCCCATGGGGAATGATACGAAGACTTGGCTCTTCTGGACTACAACAGAGAACAGTGGTAGAAGCTTGAGCTATGGTGGAATTGCACCCAGCTTTGCGACTTAGGGCATCAGCCACAACATTCGCCTTGCCCGGATGGTAATGGATTTCCAATTCATAGTCTTTGATCAATTCCATCCACCTTCTTTGCCTCATATTCAGATCATCTTGAGAAAAAATATACTTCAAGCTTTTGTGATCCGTGTATAAGTGTACGAGATTCCCAAGAAGATAATGCCTCCAGATTTTTAAGGCAAACACAACTGCAGCGAGTTCCAAATCATGAGTGGGATAATTCAACTCATGACGTCGCAGCTGTCTTGATCCATAGGCAATGACACGGCCGTCTTGCATCAATACACATCCCAGGCCCGTGCCAGAAGCATCACAATAAACATCAAACGGTTTGGTGATGTCCGGTTGAGCCAAAACTGGAGCCGTGGTTAAGTGTTTCTTGAGAGTTCGAAAAGCCTCATCACAAGAATCACTCCAATAGAAAGCGACCCCTTTGTGAAGCAGTTCCGTCATGGGCTTGGAGATCTTCGAAAAGTTCGGGACTGTGACACCCCAGGTGTCACCAGGGCCTAAGTCGACAACTTAAAACCCTAATCGACAAGATTTCACACCTAAAAGCAAAATCAACAATGGGAATAAGTGCAGTGTCATTTGAAATGCCCGAAAGGAACTCTACGAAAAATTTTGATAATCCACAGAACACAATTGGTAGGTTCAGAAAGTTTCCACCCACAGTGTCAAAAACTTTATTCTTCGGGAAGAAATTAAACCCTAATGAGTGACCTATCAAATTTCCACAACACACTAGCTATATTTTTGCATAACAATTAAGTTCACTTCAAAGTAGAATTTTGGAAATTTATTCAGAATTTTTAGATAAGTTTTAAACCTTTTTAAAATTCACACAAATTAAAGTGGACTCAAAAATTCAAGAAATTTTGCAAGCTGATTCAGAACTCGAACCCTAAATAAAAAGTGTTCCAAATAAATCCGCGAGCATACACAAAAATTTTCAAAATTTTCTCAGCCGAGGAGGTGGGGTTTTCAATCGAAATCAGCAGGAGCTTGTAGCAATTCAAATAAACCGGCAACAGACTGACGGGCAACAGTGCCGCTCGCCCCCGACGGCCAACCGCCGAGCGGCAGAGCCGCCCTCCCCGCCGACCGGCGCTCCTTTGGAGAAGCATTCAATCGGAAGATCTCCGAATCCTTTGCCCGCTCTCTCCTCCTCCCTCCTTCCCCTCTCTCTCTCACTCTCTCGACGCTCCTCCCCGTGCGGCAGACCCCCTGCGGCAAGCCACCGCCCCGCCGACCCAATCCCGTCGTTCCCCTCTGCTCCCATCCCTATGTCCCTACGCAACGCCTTAAAGGAGTGCGCTGAACCCTCCTCCCACTTTCCCCGCGCCCAATTTCGCTCCTAGACGCGCATTGCTGTTTTACCTCGCTCGGGTGCCGCCGTCGCCATTGCCGCCGAAGGAAGGCTCACGGTGAGACCACCCTTCCGACCATTCTCCACCGCCCTAACCTTGTCTAACTTGTTTCCCTCGCTCCGGCACAGCTTCCGGTTGATTGAATTCCCCTCCGGTTGCTCCCTCCGCCCGGAACGCCCCGATCGTCCTCCCCGGCAACAGGAACGCCGCCCCGACCGTCAACCTTCAAATTCCTCCCCACGGTACCCCCATTCTACGATTCCTTCATCCGGCTCATCCCTCTCATCCTTGTGAATGGTTGTGACAAGATTTCATCCACAGAAACTCGCCGACGACGACGGAATCCTAGCGCCGCCGTTGGTTCCCCCTTCTGCCGCCGTTCGAGCTCACCGTCGACTTTGGTCTTCCGGCCATCCCCGAGACCTCCAACTCCGTCAAACCGAATCACTACACCACGGTGAGCCTCCTGGACTGACTAACCTCCACCCTCCGCCGCCCCTCCGGTGATCCCCTCGTCGGCCTTCGGGCATTGCCGCCACTCCTCGCCGCCGGCCATGCTCCGGTCATTCCAGAGAGCGAGCTCAGCGCCGGTGGGTAGAGGATGATGGACTAACCATGAATCGCCACCTCCTGGCCGAGCCACCCCGCCGGAGCATCGCCGGATTTCCACCGCCGCCCTCCCCTGTTTCAGCCACACTGTAGCGACAAATTTCATTTTATCTATTAATTTTGTCAACATTGCTAAGTGTCTAACAAATCATAGAAAAACCTAAAAATTCCAAAACAAAATTTGTTAGAATCCTCATATGATGCACTAATTTTCTGTTAAAACACTTTTTAAAAAATGACCATATATTTTTAGGAATATTTAGAACAATCTTTTCTGTTTTTAAATTTTAATTTAAAATGTAGAGAAATCCTAAGGCTCAAATTTGATCTATAAATATGGTATGGCAGTAGGCATCCTCTGGAATTTTATGGGGATTTTAGGACCACATAATTGCATGTAACCTATCCCAGATACTTCATTCTGCCTAGCTAATTCACAATTTTCTAAAATACATTATAAAAGTACTCCAAAAAGCTGAACCCAAAACCAAAACTTTAGTTTTGATTCTCATAAGTGCCTACATAAAATTTCATAATTTTATTGCAATGTTTAATAATTATTCCTAATTTTACCATTTAAAATAACAGGAACTTTGTTGAATTTTGATAAATTCTAGAAAATTCATCTCGGCCTCAATCAAACTTCAAAATTCATAATTCAGAGAGCACTATCAACTAAAAATAAAATTTTAGTACAAATAAAATTTTTCATTTTGACCCTAAGATTAATAATCGTAGTCTATTAAATAATTATTCTCCGAAGAAAAAGTGCCGATCAATCTCAACCTAAAATTTGAATTTAGCCCAATTCAGGGAATGCGACCAATTACACATCACATCGTGAAGAATTGAATACATGCCTTGGAACCCCATTCAATAAGTCAAACATATTTAAACCAGTGGCGTCGAAAAATTTAGGGTTAACCCTAATTTCTAAATGTCGCCGACTGAAACCTAGAATACTCCTTAATAAAAACATTATGTTATCAATCCTTTGAACTTCTCATAGTCTTAATCATAATGTAGATTCCGAAGCGCGCGAGGTGACTGCAGAGCCCGATTCCTCCACTCCCGCAGAAGAAGTCGATCGCGAAGCCGAAGAACTAGGCAAGCCCCGGTGCACAACCGCTATTTAAGTTTTTCCTTTATAACTCAGTGTGTCTTGAATGTGCATTAAGTTGTTAGGAGTTGATTGAAACCTTAGTTGTATTTGTTTTCCATAGGAAACCCTATCGGTAGTTGGTATAGATACTCCTTAGTATGCTATGCAAGTATTGCCGGTAGAAGTCGAGCAGAGTGGACACTGCTCGCGAAAGGTAGGACGTTGGATGAAACTACCATTTGATACATTATGACACCTGATGATGAGATAATTAAAGAAGGATAAAAGTTTGAGGGTCAGACAGGATACCAATTAGGTCGGCGACTGGACCGGGTCCAGGGTGACCGTAGACCTGTCTGATCCGTGTGGTCCGAGATTGATCGAGTGTTGAACGTACTGGTCGTATGCTGGGTGTAATGGGCCCCAGTAAACCTACGTAGCCTAGTGATTGCAACGTCGAACCTGCCCTACGGTGTCTGACAAGGAGGAGATCTGGGGTGGGCAGCGTGGGAACTCCACAGGAACCGTCTGGGACGTGTTGTCTGGTGGGACGCGGCACTGCTAAGGCAGGCGTAGGAGGGAATTGACGTTGCAGGAGCTGGTGTGAACGGTTGCCACGTGCGAGCCTGGGACACGCACGTGTCGTACGATTAGGTTTCCCCCTGCAGGGCATAAAAATCGTTTCGAACCGCTGTCGCTCCCAGTTGGTGAGCATGCTCGTGAAACGCACCACATTTTGTAAATAAGTTGAGATGCGATGAGATTGACACTATGATGATTACAAATTACTTGATACTTTTATTATGCTTGATTAGATCAGTGCTAATTAAAGTTATATTCTAACTACTCAATCTGTGCTAAAATTGACCAAGAGTAGTACAGGTTGCGGGTCCATTTTGCAAATAAAACCCACCCTCATCAGCCTTCATGTCTAGAAGTCGGCTGCAGTCAGCCTTTTTGACGGGTCAGTCTTGTTGAGCTTCTTAGAAGCTCACGCGTTAGCGATATGTGATTTTCAGGCACCGGCACGCAGCACCAGAACGATAGCATCCACTGGGAGGAGTCTCACCCCGAGGTCGGAAACCTCCAGTGGGAACTGTGCGAGTCGCCGCAGTAACCTTGAAGTGGCCAGTAGCATGGCACCCTTGGGCAGGGTGCATGCTTTTGCTTAATGTATGAGTGTCGGAGTCTGTATCAATCGAGTCTTCCGCTGCTACGATTTTTAAAACTTTATCGCGCACTCTGAATCCTTGTAAGTTTAAGTTTAAATCCATGAGACAACATTGTATTAATTTCTCTCCTCTTGTAAATTATTGCTGTTTATTCTGCCTGTGTTGTATCGTGTGTACGCTCGCTTTGCCGAGCGTTGCCCAACAGGATTCTGGCTCAACGACTGAACGGCTCCGTCCCGAGACGTGGTTCTCTGGGCGGGGTCCGCGTCAGCTTGGTATCAGAGCCGTGTTGGGAAACGATACAACGTTTAAGGCATATTTTCAAAAATTTACGTGCGAGTGAGGTACGCGCCCTATTAGTTAATAGGTTATCAGGTGGCAAGCTAACCTAGTGTAGGGGCTAACAAAACCCAGTTTAGATTTACTTTTCTGTAACGACGCACCTACGCTCAGGTAAGCAAGGTAAGGTACGCCGCTCGACTACGGTGAAAGGTCGAGAAATCCCTGTTGCATCTGCAGCAGTAGCGTTCTATACCGTGGTGGTATGGAAGGAGGTACTATGTTTGTTGTAATATAGTACACCCCCTTGCCGTTTAGGGAGAAAAGCGGACCTCTACCGTACGAGGTGTGGGTTACGGACCTGTTGCGAATGCAGACCTTCGCAACAGTGGAGTCTTGTGTCTTGGCACACAAGAGATGAGTTTGTTCCTCACGACTTTGGTTTTGCGGAACACTCTCATACCTCCGCTGCCTGAGGTAAAGTGCAGTCTGCCGCCGCGCAGGGAAGGTCGGACACGTGATCCCCGTACGTAACCTACTCGAGGCAACCCATATGGCAATGATATGGGTTGTTGTTTTTACTTTTGATATATATCTTATATCGAACTGCCTGTGATGCCATTTTCTGCAGGTACGCTAACCACGATATCATGAGAAAACGTGTAGTAACGGCTAACTTGAGTGCGATTCTGCCACCGCCTAAGCGTATTTTCTCTTTACTTTGTGAGGACGTATAGGCCGATGAAGGATTGCATTGCATGGAGAAAATATTAAAATCCTTCAAACTTATACTAAAGCCATCCAGAAGCAAGAATTCCCTCAATAATGGCTGTAACACCATCAGAAATTAAGAAGTCAACCTGGATACCTTCCTCCCTTAGGGATTGCGTGGAATCCACCAAGTTGGAGTAAAACCCTTGTGCACCCTTGAGCCTTCCCAGAACTTTCCTCGATGAGAAGATTGTCTCCTTGACAGGTCAACTAGATGGTAGAGCACCTTGGACAAATCGGCTTTGCTAGTTAGCATCCTTAGTGACCGATTAGGATCACCTTTTTACGCAGGGATGAAAAATATTTTATGTATCGGAAGATTTAGCATGCTTTGAACTTTGTGTCAACATGTGGCTTCTGATTGATAAAATATTGTTCACCTCTGTGATGCAGATGGACGCCAACACGATCGAGCATGGGCTCGCGGAGATAGGCGTTGAAGGCTCCACCCCTACCTACGTCACCAAGCAATCAGGACGCAAGGGATTCGTGGAGATACTCGGTCAGACCTTGCAGTCGCTGGGTTATCCAGAGACCCCTTGGTTTCAGATCCGAGAGTTCCGGCAGTACGACCTACCGCGTTGCTCAGCCGTAGTCACGCTACCCGCACATCCTCAACATGCCAATGGAGAGATTTATACCACCACCACATTCGGTTCAGATAAGACGGAGGCCATTGAGTCAGCCGCCCATCAGGCTTTATTGAGGATTTGCGAGCGACATCTTGAGGACCTGGCAGACAAACCAGCGGCAATGTTTCCGATACGGGACCAGGTCGACCGTACCTGGCACCGTAATGTCAAGAATGCTCAGAAGAGGACTTTCAGGGGAGAGATGGACCATGTCACTCCCTTGTTCACGTGGAGCCTAGCGCTACTCAACTTGCATGAAGATATTGTTCTCACAGCTCAGATGGATCGCCAGGCCTTGCGACAGGCTCATGTAGAGATAGCTCAACTCAAGAAGAAGGTCCAAGACTTGGAGAGCAGAAATAATGCACTGCATGCTCGCTGCGACGCGCGCGCTACTCGTATCTCTGAATTGGAGGCGGTTTCTGAGATTAAGACTGCCCAAGTCCATGCTAGGGAGAATGACTGCAACATTATGTTGCAGCACATTCACCAGCTAGAGATACTCAGGGATAATGCGATTGTGCTAGCTGAGGACCTCGCTCATGAGAACCATCATCTGCAGCATCAGGTCGCGGGACTTTTGGAGGCACAGCAGCCCCCTCCTGCTAACGATGATGCACCTGAGTCAGAGGTATCGGATCCCGAAGCTTCAGACCCAGAGCCAGATGAGGAGTAGACCAGAGATGTGGAATTCCAGATTGAGCTACAGCCAGGCACAGCTCCGATCTCCCGTAGACCATACAAGATGGCACCCAAGGAGCTGGCAGAGCTGAAGACACAGTTGAAGGAGTTGCTGGACAAGGGTTTCATACGGCCCAGTTCCTCGCCTTGGGGATGTCCGGCACTATTTGTAAAGAAGAAGGACCAAACCTTGAGGCTATGCATGGATTACCGCCCCTTGAACGCGGTCACTATCAAGAACAAGTATCCACTACCACGCATAGACACTCTGTTTGATCAGCTGGCTGGAGCAAAGGTTTTCTCTAAAGTCGATCTTCGGTCTGGTTACCATCAGATCAAGATACGTCCCGTGGACGTTCCGAAGACGGCGTTCTCCACCAGATACGGGCTGTATGAATACTTGGTGATGTCGTTTGGACTCACTAACGCCCCAGCGTACTTCATGTACCTCATGAACTCAGTGTTCATGCCGGAGCTGGATAAGTTTGTAGTGGTGTTCATTGATGACATCCTCGTGTACTCTAAGACGGCCGATGAACATGCTCAGCACCTTCGCATAGTTCTACAAAGACTCAGAGATCATCAGCTCTACGCCAAATTCAGCAAGTGCGAATTCTGGATTGAGCGTGTTCAGTTTCTAGGTCATGTGGTGTCCGCAGAAGGTATTTCTGTAGATCCAGGAAAGGTACAAGGTGTGGTTGAATGGAAGGCACCCACAACAGTCCACAAGTTTCTTGGGGTTAGCGGGATATTATCATCGCTTTATCCCCAGTTTTTCCAAGATTGCCAAGCCTATCACAGAGCTGCTCAAGAAGGACCAGAAGTTCAAATGGACAGAAAAGTGCGAAGAAGCCTTTCAGACTTTGAAGAAGCACTTGACCACAGCACCGGTACTCGCCCAACCAGATTTGAACAAGCCCTTTGACGTGTATTGTGATGCGTCGGGCATTGGACTTGGTTGCGTGTTAATGCAGGAAGGGCGGGTAATTGCTTATGCTTCTAGACAACTCCGTAAGCACGAGCTGAATTATCCCACCCATGATTTGGAATTGGCAGCCGTGGTATTGGCTCTGAAGGTGTGGAGGCATTATTTATTGGGTAACCTAGTACACCTCTACACCGACCACAAAAGCCTCAAGTACATCTTCACTCAGAATGAGCTGAATATGAGGCAACGACGATGGCTAGAGCTAATCAAGGATTACGAAATAGAGATCCACTATCATCCGGGCAAGGCTAACGTAGTTGCAGATGCACTAAGCAGAAACGCCCATTGTCACTACTTGGATCAAGGAGTTGCAACCGAAGAACTAGAGCCAACCGTAAGAATTCTACCTCACGGAGCCCTCTACAACCTAGCCTTAGTGCCAACACTTAGAGACGAGGTAGCCAAGGCCCAGAAGACTGACAAGGGCATGGAAATGATCAGATTAGGACTGCAAGAAAAGAAGATGCAGTGCTTCCGAGAAGACGAAGACGGAGTTATATGGTTCAAGAATCGACTAGTAGTACCCAAGAATCACGAGCTCCGAAGAAAGATCATGGATGAGGCTCACTTATCCAAGTACTCTATTCATCCTGGCAGTAACAAGATGTATCAAGACCTGCGGAAAAAGTTTTGGTGGACTCGGATGAAAAGAGAGATCGCTCGGTACATAGCGGAATGTGACACCTGCCGCAGAGTAAAGACCGACCATCTGAAGGGCGCAGGGTTGTCACAACCTTTGAGCATTCTGTCATGGAAATGGGAAGACATAAGCATGGACTTCATTGTTGGACTACCCTTAACGGCCCGGCAGTTAGATTCAATTTGGGTCATAGTAGACCGTTTGACAAAGACAGCCTACTTCATTCCGGTGTCGACCAGATACACCATGAAGAAGTATGCCAGTTATACATTGATCGCATAGTCTGTCTGCATGGGGTGCCCAAAACAATCATCTCCGACCGAGGTACCCAGTTTATCGGTCGATTTTGGAAGCAACTCCATGAGTCACTAGGAACCAAGCTAATTCATAGCTCAGCTTACCACCCCCAGACAGATGGCCAGACTGAAAGAGTAAACCAAATACTTGAAGACATGCTTCGAGCTTGTGTCTTGGAGCATGGAAAAGGATGGGACACTTATCTGTCCTTGGCAGAGTTCTCGTACAACAATAACTATCAAGCCAGCATCAAGATGTCACCGTTTGAAGCACTTTACGGCCGTAGTTGCAGGACGCCACTCAACTGGTCAGAAGCAGGTGAAAGAATTATTTTGGGGCCAGACCTAGTGCAGCAGGCCGAAGAGAAGGTACGAGTCGTTCAAGCAAACCTAAAGGCCGCCAAGTCAAGGCAAAAGAGTTACGCAGATCGAAGGCGCAGACCACTAAGTTTCGAGATAGGAGACTACGTCTACCTACGGGTCTCGCTAATGAAGGGAGTTCAACGGTTTGGGATCAGAGGCAAGTTAGCACCCCGGTACATAGGTCCCTATCCTATCACGGCCAAGTGCGGACCAGTGGCATATCAAGTGAAGCTGCCAGAAGAATTATCGGGGGTACACAACGTCTTCCATGTCTCTCAATTGAAGAAGTGTCTGAAGGCACCCGTGGACCAAGTAATTCCAGAAGCGCCAGAATTGCAACCGGACTTAACTTACCTAGAGCGTCCAATTAGGATACTGGATGAAAAAGAGCGAGTTACTAGAAGACGGACACTCAAATTTTACAAGGTTCTGTGGAGCAACCACACGGAAGACGAGGCCACCTGGGAGTCTGCAGAGTTTCTTCGATCCCACTACCCCGAACTACTCCCAGCCCCATAGGTACCTATGCCTACCCAAACCTTCTGCTCAAATCTCGGGACGCGATTTCTTTTAGGGGGGAGGACTGTGACACCCCAGGTGTCACCAGGGCCTAAGTCGACAACTTAAAACCCTAATCGACAAGATTTCACACCTAAAAGCAAAATCAACAATGGGAGTAAGTGCAGTGTCGTTTGAAATGCCCGAAAGGAACTCTACGAAAAATTTTGATAATCCACAGAACACAATTGGTAGGTTCAGAAAGTTTCCACCCACAGTGTCGAAAACTTTATTCTTCGGGAAGAAATTAAACCCTAATGAGTGACCTATCAAATTTCCACAACACGCTAGCTATATTTTTGCATAACAATTAAGTTCACTTCAAAGTAGAATTTTGGAAATTTATTCAGAATTTTTAGATAAGTTTTAAACCTTTTTAAAATTCACACAAATTAAAGTGGACTCAAAAATTCAAGAAATTTTGGGAGCTGATTCAGAACTCGAACCCTAAATAAAAAGTGTTCCAAATAAATCCCCGAGCATACACAAAGATTTTCAAAATTTTCTCAGCCGAGGAGGTGGGGTTTTCAATCGAAATCAGCAGGAGCTTGTAGCAATTCAAATAAACCGGCAACAGACTGACGGGCAACAGTGCCGCCCGCCCCCGACGGCCAACCGCCGAGCGGCAGAGCCGCCGCCTCCCCGCCGACCGGCGCTCCTTTGGAGAAGCATTCAATCGGAAGATCTCCGAATCCTTTGTCCGCTCTCTCCTCCTCCCTCCTTCCCCTCTCTCTCTCACTCTCTCGACGCTCCTCCCCGTGCGGCAGACCCCCTGCGGCAAGCCACCGCCCCGCCGACCCAATCCCGTCGTTCCCCTCTGCTCCCATCCCTATCTCCCTACGCAACGCCTTAAAGGAGTGCGCTGAACCCTCCTCCCACTTTCCCCGCGCCCAATTTCGCTCCTAGACGCGCATTGCTGTTTTACCTCGCTCGGGTGCCGCCGTCGCCATTGCCGCCGAAGGAAGGCTCACGGTGAGACCACCCTTCCGACCATTCTCCACCGCCCTAACCTTGTCTAACTTGTTTCCCTCGCTCCGGCACAGCTTCCGGTTGATTGAATTCCCCTCCGGTTGCTCCCTCCGCCCGGAACGCCCCGATCGTCCTCCCCGGCAACAGGAACTCCGCCCCGACCGTCAACCTTCAAATTCCTCCCCACGGTACCCCCATTCTACGATTCCTTCATCCGGCTCATCCCTCTCATCCTTGTGAATGGTTGTGACAAGATTTCATCCACAGAAACTCGCCGACGACGACGGAATCCTAGCGCCGCCGTTGGTTCCCCCTTCTGCCGCCGTTCGAGCTCATCGTCGACTTTGGTCTTCCGGCCATCCCCGAGACCTCCAACTCCGTCAAACCGAATCACTACACCACGGTGAGCCTCCTGGACCGACTAACCTCCACCCTCCGCCGCCCCTCCGGTGATCCCCTCGTCGGCCTTCGGGCATTGCCGCCACTCCTCGCCGCCGGCCATGCTCCGGTCATTCCAGAGAGCGAGCTTAGCGCCGGTGGGTAGAGGATGATGGACTAACCATGAATCGCCACCTCCTGGCCGAGCCACCCCGCCGGAGCATCGCCGGATTTCCACCGCCGCCCTCCCCTGTTTCAGCCACACTGTAGCGACAAATTTCATTTTATCTATTAATTTTGTCAACATTGCTAAGTGTCTAACAAATCACAGAAAAACCCAAAAATTCCAAAACAAAATTTGTTAGAATCCTCATATGATGCACTAATTTTCTGTTAAAACACTTTTTAAAAAATGACCATATATTTTTAGGAATATTTAGAACAATCTTTTCTGTTTTTAAATTTTAATTTAAAATGTAGAGAAATCCTAAGGCTCAAATTTGATCTATAAATATGGTATGGCAGTAGGCATCCTCTGGAATTTTATGGGGATTTTAGGACCACATAATTGCATGTAACCTATCCCAGATACTTCATTCTGCCTAGCTAATTCACAATTTTCTAAAATACATTATAAAAGTACTCCAAAAAGCTGAACCCAAAACCAAAACTTTAGTTTTGATTCTCATAAGTGCCTACATAAAATTTCATAATTTTATTGTAATGTTTAATAATTATTCCTAATTTTACCATTTAAAATAACAGGAACTTTGTTGAATTTTGATAAATTCTAGAAAATTCATCTCGGCCTCAATCAAACTTCAAAATTCATAATTCAGAGAGCACTATCAACTAAAAATAAAATTTTAGTACAAATAAAATTTTTCATTTTGACCCTAAGATTAATAATCGTAGTCTATTAAATAATTATTCTCCGAAGAAAAAGTGCCGATCAATCTCAACCTAAAATTTGAATTTAGCCCAATTCAGGGAATGCGACCAATTACACATCACATCGTGAAGAATTGAATACATGCCTTGGAACCCCATTCAATAAGTCAAACATATTTAAACCAGTGGCGTCGAAAAATTTAGGGTTAACCCTAATTTCTAAATGTCGCCGACTGAAACCTAGAATACTCCTTAATAAAAACATTATGTTATCAATCCTTTGAACTTCTCATAATCTTAATCATAATGCATCATGTAGATTCCGAAGCGCGCGAGGTGACTGCAGAGCCCGATTCCTCCACTCCCGCAGAAGAAGTCGATCGCGAAGCCGAAGAACCAGGCAAGCCCCGCTGCACAACCGCTATTTAAGTTTTTCCTTTATAACTCAGTGTGTCTTGAATGTGCATTAAGTTGTTAGGAGTTGATTGAAACCTTAGATGCATTTGTTTTCCATAGGAAACCCTATCGGTAGTTGGTATAGATACTCCTTAGTATGCTATGCAAGTATTGCCGGTAGAAGTCGAGCAGAGTGGACACTGCTCGCGAAAGGTAGGACGTTGGATGAAACTACCATTTGATACATTATGACACCTGATGATGAGATAATTAAAGAAGGATAAAAGTTTGAGGGTCAGACAGGATACCAATTAGGTCGGCGACTGGACCGGGTCCAGGGTGACCGTAGACCTATCTGATCCGTGTGGTCCGAGATTGATCGAGTGTTGAACGTACTGGTCGTATGCTGGGTGTAATGGGTCCTAGTAAACCTACGTAGCCTAGTGATTGTAACGTCGAACCTGCCCTACGGTGTCTGACAAGGAGGAGATCTGGGGTGGGCAACGTGGGAACTCCACAGGAACCGTCTGGGACGTGTTGTCTGGTGGGATGCGGCACTGCTAAGGCAGGCGTAGGAGGGAATTGACGTTGCAGGAGCTGGTGTGAATGGTTGCCACGTGCGAGTCTGGGACACGCACGTGTCGTACGATTAGGTTTCCCCCTGCAGGGCATAAAAATCGTTTCGAACCGCTGTCGCTCCCAGTTGGTGAGCATGCCCGTGAAACGCACCACATTTTGTAAATAAGTTGAGATGCGATGAGATTGACACTATGATGATTACAAATTACTTGATACTTTTATTATGCTTGATTAGATCAGTGCTAATTAAAGTTATATTCTAACTACTCAATCTGTGCTAAAATTGACCAAGAGTAGTACAGGTTGCGGGTCCGTTTTGCAAATAAAACCCACCCTCATCAGCCTTCATGTCTAGAAGTCGGCTGCAGTCAGCCTTTTTGACGGGTCAGTCTTGTTGAGCTTCTTAGAAGCTCACGCGTTAGCGATATGTGGTTTTCAGGCACCGGCACGCAGCACCAGGACGATAGCATCCACTGGGAGGAGTCTCACCCCGAGGTCGGAAACCTCCAGTGGGAACTGTGCGAGTCGCCGCAGTAACCTTGAAGTGGCCAGTAGCATGGCACCCATGGGCAGGGTGCATGCTTTTGCTTAATGTATGAGTGTCGGAGTCTGTATCAATCGAGTCTTTCGCTGCTACGATTTTCAAAACTTTATCGCGCACTCTGAATCCTTGTAAGATTTAAGTTTAAATCCATGAGACAACATTGTATTAATTTCTCTCCTCTTGTAAATTATTGCTGTTTATTCTGCCTGTGTTGTATCGTGTGTACGCTCGCTTCGCCGAGCGTTGCCCAACAGGATTCTGGCTCAACGACTGAACGGCTCCGTCCCGAGACGTGGTTCTCTGGGCGGGGTCCGCGTTAGGGACGAACCGTCGATAGTATCTAGCAAGCCCAAGGAAGCTGCGAACATCTTTGACGCACTTTGGGGGCTTCCAGTCAAGCACATCTTTCACCTTGCTTGGATCAACAGAGATACCTTCGGCGGAGATCACATGACCAAGGAACTGTACTTCTTTCAACCAAATGTCACATTTGCTGAATTTGGCGTACAGCTTATGTTCCCTTAGCCTCTGGAGAACAATACGAAGATGTTCCGCATGCTCTTCCTCCGACTTGGAATAAATAAGGATGTCGTCGATGAAGACCACGACGAATTTGTCCAGCTAGGGCATGAAAACGGAATTCATTAGATACATGAAGTGGGCTGGGGCATTGGTCAAACCGAAGGACATGACAAGGTATTCGTAGAGGCCATACCTTGTAGAAAAGGCAGTCTTGGGAATGTCCTTAGGACGGATTTTTATTTGATGATACCCCGAGCGAAGATCAACTTTGGAAAAGACCTTGGCACCCACAAGCTGATCGAACAGGATGTCTATGCGGGGCAAAGGATATTTGTTTTTGATGGTGACCGCATTCAACGGTCGATAATCAACACAGAGTCTCAGGGTCTCATCCTTCTTCTTCACAAATATGGCGGGACAACCCCAAGGAGACGAGCTAGGTCGAATAAAACCCTTGTCTAACAACTCCTTTAGTTGAATTTTTAATTCGGCCAACTCATTCGGAGCCATCCTATACGGTCTTCTAGAGATGGGAGCGGTACCGGGCTGGAGTTCAATTTTGAACTCGACGTCCCGATCGGGTGGCAATCCCGGTAAATCCTCCGGAAAGACATCAGGAAACTCACACACTACTGGAATATCCTCCAACTTTTTACCGGAGACCTGATGAAGGCTAGGTGACTTGGGAGTGGGGGATGTAACTTCAAGGGATATGGAGCCGTGTAGGGGGGAATTCAATTGAATAACTCGAGAGGAAATATGCAACACGGCGTTATGGTACACCATCCAACCCATGCCTAAAATTATATCTATGCCATGATGGTCAAGAACGATGAATTGGGGTTTAAATATTTTTCCGCCCAGATTTAGTGGTGCTTGGTGGACTTTTAATGTGGTAGATATTTTTTTGGCGGGTGAGGTAATAATATAGGGGGTTTTAGTGATGGCGGTGAGAAGACCACACCTATGGACACACGCCCTACTAATGAAATTATGGGTGGTACCCGAATCAAATAAAACGAAAACAGGCTGCTTTCGAATAGAAAACATACCCGCAAGGACTTGTTCACCTTCTTGAACTTCCTCAACCACAGTGTGATTGACACGGCCCTGTGTAGGTGCGCCCCCGGCAGGTTGGGGACGGGAATTGTTGTTGTTGCGGGAGTTGCCCTGCTGGGCATTACCCTGCTGATGAGGAGGCTGGCGGCAATCTTTAGCAAAGTGGCCGGGACGACCGCAATTTAAACACGGCCTTGGGCCCGTGTTGTTGTACTGTTGCGGTGGACGAGGAACTTGGATCATCTGCCTGTGACCCCCGGAGTTGAAGCCAGGCTGCTGCCCAAACTGAGGACCTTGGCGTACCATGGACTGCTAGGAGGACGATGTACGATAACCTCCACCCAGAGGCATTGCAGCCTTGAACTTCTGGCCCCTCGGGGAAGTGATAGCCAAACGGTACCTCTGGGGCGGCTTGTTACCAGAGGGACCCCCAACTGCACGCTTGCGCTTCTTTTCCTCCTGGTGAGCGCGCGTAGCATCTTCTTGAGTGATGGAAGCACTCACCAGTGCGTTGAAATTGGCGCTGTTGTGGAGGGCTAGGTGATCACACAGCTTGGAGTTTAAGCCCTTCATGAAACAGCCCCTCTTTTTGGCGTCTGTGTCCACGTGATGTCCAGCATACTACGCCAGGTAGTTGAACTTGCGCGAGTATTCATAAACACTCATGTGGCCTTGATGCAGTTCTTCAAATTCACGCGTCTTGCGCTGTATGAGGCCATCAGGAATGTGATGTGCCCTGAAAGCTTCCCGGAACTCCGTCCATTGCACTTGGTGGCCATCGGGAAGAGAGGCAGTGTAATTAAACCACCACGCTCTCGCCGGTCCGCGGAGTTGTTGAGCCGCGAAGAGGGTCTTCTGATGCTCGGTGCAATGAAGGAGCTCAAACTTGGACTCGATGGTGTGCAGCCAGTTGTTAGCGTCCAATGGGTCAGCTGCATCCGCGAAGGTTGGCGGATGGACGGCTGAGAAGTCCCCATAGGAGCTCTCTGGCGGGGGTGCCTGTGCACGCTGACGACCACCCTGACGATTTTGCTCGATCAGGATTTGCATGAGCTGCTGTTGGGTGGCCATGAACTGTTCCCACATCCTTGGAGGTGGGGGTGGCGGTGGAGGAAGGTTAGAGCCACTAGCCTGGTCCTGCCCGCTCGAGCCGCGAGTACGTCCTGCCATCTGTCATAAGAAAACCTTCACTCCATTAGAGGATTGATCATGCACTTGAATACACACAGGCCAACAGATTGCATTCAAACAAGGCATAACCAGATATGTGTTATGACAATGGAAATAGGCAACACATAGCTTGGATCACTTCATTAGTGAGAAAGTAAACGGTGGCATACATGAAAGAGTACCCGCATTACATCCCGAAGTGGCATAGCCACATTTTACAAAATTGCGTAGCGACACCGAGCCATAGCTACGCTGTCTACGGGATGTATGCCCACTAATAACAGTTCGACACGGGATAAAAGATACTACGAGGTCTTAAGTTCTAGTTGCACATATATATGTACGCAACCTAGGCCGCGATAGAGGACTAGGGCACAGGGCTGTCGGCGTCGGAATGCATCTTCTCATCGTAGGGCGATGGGGGACGCTCGTTCTCCACGCCAGACATGCCTGACTCCTCATCAGGTGGGACATCTGGTGCCTGCATCGGCTGTGGGGCCTGATGCTGAAGAGCCATCTCGAGGTCCATCACAGAGTCCTCCCACTGAGCGTGGATCTGCTCAATGGTCTGCTCGGCATTGTGGAGCTGAGCGCGAACATCATGAGTCTCGTTCTCCGCCTCAAGCCTCAGTTCACCCATCCATTCGGCCTCAGCCTCGAGCTCATTGACCTGCAACTTCAGGTCGTCGCGCTCACCCTCTAGCTCAGCGATTTGCTGATCGGCCTGGGCCTTCTGCTCCTGAAGCTGCTGCTGCAACTCCTCGACTTGGGCTTTTAAACCACAATTCCCCGCTTTAACCTTTTCTAACTTGTAGGAAACCTCAAGCCACTCCAAAAGCACTTTCAGGCGCTCCTGCTCTTCTTCGGAACGGGACTGCTCCGCTTGTTCGCGAGCCTGGGCCATCTCCACAAGGTCGGCCTCGAGCTCGACGATACGCGCTTCGAGGGCAGCACATTTGTCCGCGTCAGAAAGGACCATCTGTGTAAGAAGTTGAAACAATTAGCCTTCATTTCCAAAATGAGAGGCGCAAGTCCTACACTACAACTCGTTTCTCGACCAAATGAGGAATAATGTGCAAGACCCAAAATGGGAAGAATCAATCAAGGATGGGATTTTCTGAACAATAACAGGTTTCTGTCCTGCTATGGCAGCAGAGAGAAAAACACATTTTTCCTGTAGTGGGGATTGGAATCACAAGATTTCCCAACTACAAAAGTCGTAGATATTTTTCACACCTTTCCAAATTGTGCCCATTCACATTTTTAGAATAACAGGCGCGAAAACTACAAGCTTTGGAAAGCGACTCATTGCTGAAATCCCTGCTTGGTTGATTTCAGCCCAGAGAGGTGTTCACCGGATGGTCCGATCCCACATTGGAATGTCCGGTGGCCTAAAAAAAAAATTTCGAGAGGGAGTGTCTTCGGACTGTCCGGTCCTGCACCGGATGGTCCGATGTCCTTTTCTCCCAGAACAGAGGGACACCTTCCCCCTTAAGAAACGGAAAGCCAGGTGAAATGATTCAACGATAGTTCCAAGGACTGGATCAGCCTTCAGAGAACAAGAACCAAGCTGAACACAAGAAGGCGAATTTTACGTTTCTTGTTGTTCAAGATTTACCATTTTTAGTACCATGCAAAAGAAAAAGAAATGATGCGACCTATTCGTCCTCACCAAAAAGGAAACCTAGTTCGGAACCTCGGTGGCACTACTCGTTCCCTCGAACACAAAACGTTTTCTACACGGTCTAACGATAGTCAGTGTACCTGCAGAAAATCACATCACAGAACAGGTATGCAATATGGCCATGATAGTCACGACTCATGGCAACCGGCGGCAACCAGTAACGCCTTGCCGTTTGCGGCCATGAAAAGCATCTCAGGCAAGATGGGTGAACCAGCAACGCGAACACCAAGCGACCTGAATATTATCCCACGGCAGGACTACGTACCTTCGTTGTAGTTCGTTGGTGCGTCGTTGCAATTATGTAACACGTACCTCCGCGTAGTTCGTCGGTGCGTCGTTACATAGATATAAATCAACTCAAAGTAAAATGCATGAATGCAAAGTTAGCATTGCCACCTTCCTAACTATAACTTCTAATATGGGCTTTTCTATATCGTGCCTCACCGTAACGCAGTTTTCAAAATAAGCCTCGTTGATTAGAGTACCGATCCCCGAAGAGCTCTGATACCACGTGTCGCAACCCCGTCCGATAAAATCGTACGGTTGCTCATCCAGGATCATTCGGGGTGCCACTTGGCGAAGCAAGTGACCATACAGTACAATAATTAACGAGGACACGCAAAACATGAGTTAAAGGGTACATGAATTCTTAATATTACAACATTGGTTCAGATAAGTTCAGTGCGGAAACGTAGTTTTGATAACAAACACGTGGATTTCAGCGGAAGCAAAAATCTAACACTCGACGCCTCGATTAAACACCCCAGCCCGATGGTGTTTAATCTCCACGGGAGGGAGAAGCGGGGACCCACTCGAAGGTCCACTCCGAGGGCGTCTCCTCTTCCCAACTGGCTACAGTCAGCACTATTACCTGCAAAACAACAATCAACAAACCGTGAGCGACTGACGCTCAGCAAGTCTTACCCGTCAATAGGCCTTCTAAGGCCGACTCCTAGAATGCTGGAATATTGGTGGCAGCTGGTAGGTATTTGCAAAATTCAGCACTACTAATGATTTTCAGTATTTTAGCCAAGTTATCAGAATTGCTATTGGAATTTTACTAAGTGCGACAGCAACTAAGCAAGCAAGTGCAATACAACAGTTCTGAAATTTATTCTCAAACCTCCAATCACAATTCCTGCTACCACATTTTATAGTGTCGCCACGGCAGAAAGGAGCAAGTGGTACTCAATACCGCGAGGGACGGCAATTATAATTGATTTTACATCCTGCAGGAGAAACCCGAATAACACGACACGTGCGCACTCCACGAGTCACACGTGGCCACCTTTCACTGCATCGCGACAGAGTTGGTCCAACATCCATCTCTCCAAGGACATGGTCCTCCAGACAACGTCCTGCGTCCCTGTACGGCCCCAAGCCTTTCCCACTAGCACATGCCCAAGAAAAACAAAAATGCGAATTCATCCACCATACTGGTCCGTTCACCCGGAAAAAGAGATGGCCAATTGTCCAAACACTGCGCAATGAGCTACGTCGGTTTCCTGGGTCCCATATGCCAGTATGTATTCGGTACAGAACTCAAACTTGACCAATGCAACCGCACCCGATACCGTGCTCAATTTTTTATTCACACAATGTTGGGTCCTGACTTACTCAAATACTTTCATAAATAATCCCCTGAGTAGTCTCCATACCACTCAAATCCCTTCGGTGCCCTATCCGTATGCATAGCACTAACGTACTGGCTCTAACAAAACAACCCGTAGGAGATCCTAACAAGTCATGCAACTAAGTTTTCACACAAGCCTCAAAACTTAATGCACAACAAAAAAAAACTACGTACACAGTGAGAAAGTAAAACTTTAAACATAGGTATGCACCGGGGCTTGCCTCGGTTCGGGGAGAAGTTAGCACAGTCGATGGCGGGGTCGGCAGCAGGGAAATCCTCCTCAGCCTCGGTGGCCGTCTGCAGCTCGGTCCCTATATGAAGATGCAAGGTAACTTAGTTTACACAGGGATTTCAATGCTGGTGGTGGTAACTTGTATTAATAGAGAAGTGAAGGTGCATGAATTTCTTTCTAACAAATTTAGTGTGTTGTTTCGGTAAACGGGATTTAGCTAGACTGGTCGGACGGCAAAGATTACCAGAGGGGCTGACGGTAAGAACGAACGACAACGGAGACCGGTCGCCGGAAAAGAGATGTGGACGCGCCGCTACTTCTGCAATAACGCGGAAGAATGGGGCGGCGGTTAGAGACGATAACGACGGATGATGGAACCGTCGGCAGGGCATGGATTACCGAGCTCACCTGAGCACGAGAGAAACTTGCTCTGTTTCGGGCCCTGCGGAGCTCTTCGGCGGTAATGGCGGAAGGCAGAGGAGACGAGAGCAGAGAGACGAGCGTGCAGAAAGAGCAAATGAGTGCGCACGAGTGAAGCGTTTCGTCTCTGGAAAATATCAGTCTCCGTTCCTTTTGTCTCTCCAGGACACGACGCAAGTTGGCGCGGCGGCAGCGTACTGCAGCGCATGGGCGCCAGGCGTGCGCGTCCCATCACGAAGACTTTCGGCGCGGTGCCGGCACTGCTGTGTACGGCCAGGCGCTTTTACGGTTGGGAAGATGGCCGGCAGCATTAATGGCGCGGCCGCTCCAAGCTCGGGTCCGACGAGTCTGTCTGACCTCCTGGACGACGGGTCGAGCGAAGCGGAGAGTGCTGACGAACGATCGGACAAGACGGAAATAATGTCCGACCACTGGGGGTCGGGGTCGGGCGAATCGTAAAAATCCTCCGACCTCAGGGTCGGAGGTCGGACGAAAACGGACTCACAAAAGACGGGGTCGGGAAGACATGGAAAGGAACAGGGAAGCGGCGCCCGGGGTGGAGCTCGACGGCGGGAATCGCCGATGGCTTGACGGCGGCGGAAATGGAGGGGAGCTTCACGCTCAGCGTGATGTGGAGAATCGATTTGAGCAAGACGGGGGTGGTGGAGCTTGCCGGATCGGGTCGGCGACGAGAGGCGGCGGCTCGGAGGGGTGGCGTCGGCGGCGGCCGGAGACAGTGGCAGGGAAAGCCGACGGCGAGCGGCTACGGCCTCGCGGAAACTCGGGGAAGAGACCGGACTCGTCGACGAGAGTCGGAACGGGCCGGAGCAGGGCGGTGGCTTCGGCTCGGTCGGCGCGCGGAGGCGGGGAAACAGGGCGTCGATGCCGTGGATGGGGAAGAAAAAACAGGGGAAACCGGCGGCGCGACGGGGGAGAGTGGGGGTTTCGGCGGCGCTAGCGAGAGCAGGCTCGGGCAAGCCGGCTACGGCGAGCAGCGACGGCGGAGCAGCCGCACGGCAGCAGCGCGACGCAGCTGGGCAAAGGCCGGCCGGGTCAATTCTGCATCGGCAGAGAGGAAAAGAGAAGCAGAAAAGAAAATAAAGACTGTATTTCAAATTAGATTTTGAATTTAAGTTCTTTTGATTAGATCCTATGATTTCATTTATACATTCACCACAATAGCCTAGTCCCCAAATTCGAACAATTTAAATTATCGACCTTTATTATTGATTAACATAAAATCTTAACATTCTTCGCATTATAATTTTTAATTACACCATTACTTAGTTTCATTTGCTCACTTGGTTTCTATGATTCATTAACTTTGGGTTTTGAGATTTTTATTGAACACAAATAAGCCTTTATTGACAATTGATTAGCGAGAATTTAGTTCGGAATGTTACAATCATCGGCAAGAAGCATCTCACCAAAGTCCTCGTGGACGGAGGCAGCGGCCTTAATATCCTATACGCAGAGACGCTCGACGCCATGGGCATAGATCGGTCGCTCATCCGACCGACCGGAGCCCCCTTCCACGGCGTTGTCCCCGAGAAGCAAGCCGTCCCACTCGGGCAGATCGACCTGCCCGTCACGTTTGGAACCCTGACCAACTTTCGGACGAAGACTCTCATATTCGAAATAGTCGGATTTCATGGGTCGTACCACGCCATTCTGGGAAGGTCATGCTACGCGAAGTTCATGGCCATCCCCAACTACACCTACCTGAAGCTCAAGATGCCTGGGCCGAAGGGGGTCATCACTGTGGACGCTTCCTTCCAGCGCGCCTACCAGTGCGAGACGGAGAGCGGTGAGCTCGCCTCCGCAACCATCGCGTCTACGGAGGAGCTTGCTGCCATCCGGCAGCAGATCACCGAAAACGCCCCCGACTCCAACCGCAGCGCTGGGTCCTTCGAGCCAGTCGACGGCACCAAAGAGGTCCAGCTCGACCTTGTCAACGCCCCTGAGAAGGTGGCCAAGATCGGGACATCCCTCCCTGCCAAATAGGAAAGCGCGCTCGTCGACTTCCTCCGCGCGAACATTGACATCTTCGCGTGGAAACCCTCGGATATGCCGGGCATTCCGAGGGAAGTCGCCGAGCACTCCTTGCATATCAAACTGGGTTCCCGACCGGCAAAGCAACGACTGTGCCGCTTGGATGAGGAGAAGCGCAGGGCCATCGGAGAGGAGATAGCCAAGCTGTTGGCAGCCGGTTTCATCAAGGAAGTGTACCACCAGTCTCAGCAAAGCGTGCCCAAAGGGCCCGTTTCCTTTGCCATGCATAGACTAGATAGTTGATTCAACCTCAGGGCGTGAAGCCTTCTGCTTTCTTGATGCGTATTCCAAATACCATCAGATCCGTATGAAGGAGTCCGACCAGCTCGCGACGTCCTTCATCACACCGTTCGGATCGTACTGCTACGTCACGATGCCATTCGGGCTGAAGAACGCGGGCGCAACCTACCAGCGCTGCATGATTAGATGCTTCGACGAGCTCATCGGAGATATCGTCGAAGCGTGCGTTGACGACATCGTCGTCAAGACTAAGAAGACCGACCAGCTCGTCACTGATTTGGAGCGGACCTTCACCAAGCTCCGAGCGAACGACATCAAACTCAACCCCGAAAAATGCGTTTTCGGGGTCCCGAGGGGAATGTTACTCGGATTCATCGTCTTCGAGCGTGGCATTGAAGCCAACCCGGAGAAGATCGAGGCCATCAATCGAATGGGCCCGGTCCAAATCTTGAAGGGAGTGCAACGCGTGACCGGATGCTTAGTGGCGTTAAGCCGCTTCATCTCGCGTCTCGGAGAACGCGTGCACCCTCTTTACCAGCTCCTGAAGAAATCTGAGCGATTTCAATGGACATCCGAGGCACAGGACGCCCTCGACAGGATAAAGGTTATCCTGACGAAGCCCCCAATCCTAGTGCCTCCGACCCCTAAGGAGCCTCTCCTCCTCTACATCGCCGTGACGACCCAGGTCGTCAGCGCCGCCCTTATCGTAGAGCGGACGGAAGAAGGCCACGCCCTCAAGGTCCAACGACCGATCTACTACGTGAGCGAAGTCCTGTCGGAGACAAAGACCCGGTACCTAGAGATACTGAAGATCCTCTACGGCGTCATCTTCGCTAAAAGAAAGCTCCAACACTACTTCGAGTCTCACCTGGTAACTGTCGTCACTTCCTTCCCACTACGCGAGGTCGTTGAGAACCGCGACGCGATGGGAAAAGCCGTGAAGTGGACGCTCGAGTTGATGGGCGAGGGCATCACATACGTTCCCCAAATGGTGATCAAGTCTCAGTTCTTGGCCGACTTCATAACAGAATGGACCGAGGTACAATTACCCGCAGCTCCTGTCGACCAGGAGTATTGGGTGCGGTACTTCGATGGTTCGCTGATGCGAAAGGGGGTAGGGGTCGGACTCGTCTTCGTCTCCCCTCTAGGGGTGCGTATGAAGTACGCGATCCATCTCTCATTCCCCGCGTCTAACAACTTAGCCGAGTACGAGGCGGTAGTCAACGGGCTCAAAATTGCCAACGAATTAGGAATCCGATGTGTGACACCCCAGGTGTCACCAGGGAAAAGTCGACAACTGTAAACCCTAACCCATAATTTCACTCACTTTAAAGCAGATTCAATCATGGAAATAAAAAGAAATATTTTTTAAAATGCTTCAAAGAGACACTATGAAAAGTTTGACAAACAACAGAGCCATTTAGCAAAATCCGGAGAAATCTCAACTAAAAGTGTCGAAATCTCGTTAACAGAAAGAATTCAAACCCTAACTCTTGACCATCAAAACTTCCACAGAACCCTAGCTATATTTTTACATAACAATTAAGTACACTTCAAAATAGAATTTTGGGAAATTATTCAAGATTTTTGGAGTGGATTTAGACCTCTTAAAAATTCACACAAGCTATAATAAACTTAGAAATTCAAGAATTTTTAGAGACCAAATCATGACTTGAACCTTAAATGAAAAGTGTTCCAAATAAATTCCTGAGCTTGTACGAAAATTCTCAAAAATTTTCGAGCTCGGGAAATATACCAAATCATCGAATTGCAGCCAGGCTTTAATTAAAAAAAATAACAAACTGTTGTCGGGCGGGCTACAGTATCCGCCCGCCCGACAACAGGGCGCACAGGGCGCCGCAGCCGCCCGGCCGACACGACGCACGTCGCCTTCAAGTGCCGGCCGGCTCCCCTACCTCCTCACTCTCTCTCACTCCTCTCTCTCTCTCTAGCTCACTCCCTCCCGCTCCCCCTCCCTCTCCCTCTTCTCTGCCCGAGCACGCCGTCGCCCTCCTCACTGTGCGCCGCCCGACAACCGAGCCGCCCGCGCTGCCGCCCAGCCACGCCCCTGCCCTCGCTCCCCACTCCCCTACCCGAGGACCTCCCCTCTTTAAATGGCGCGCCTCCTCCCCACTTCCCCCTGCCTTCTGTCCATTTTCCTCCCCACGCGCACAGCCCTCCTCTCTTTTTCCTCTCGGCTTGGTGCGCCCCGCCATTGCCGCCGCCCTCCACCTCCACATCGACAGGTCACTCCGGCGAGTTTCAAGCCGCACCACCGTGCCCCCTAGACTAACCTCCACCCCCAGGTGCTCTCCGAACACCAAGCCAGCCGGCGGTGCCCTAGCTTCGCCGGAACGCCGCCGCCCTTCCCTCGACCGAAGAGCAACGCCGGCGGCCACCAATCTGTGAAATTCCTCGCGACGGTACGACGATCCTCCAATTCCTCTTGCCGGCTGTTAGCTCTCACCCTTGCGAACCCTTTGACTTGAATCCGGCCACAGGTGACCGTCGTCGGGGAAGAACGCCATGTGCCACCCCGTCGGCCGCCATTGACGCCACCTCGGCCTCCACGTCGCCGGCCCTGTTTCACTCTTCATCGTGGCCTCCATCCTCCACGAACTAGTGCAGTGAGTCGAGGTGAAGCTCCCCGACATCTTAGTTCTTGCCCTAGCCCTCTTCTCCGGCGAGGAGCTCACCGGAGCACCGCCTCTGCCGTGTGCTCCGTTTTGCAAGTTACTGTTTCATTGATTTTCTAATTTTCCTTTAATTAGCCAGAGATTGTCAGGCTTGTAACAAATCATGGAAAAATCCAAAAATGCCAAACCAAAATTTGTTAGAACCCACGTGAAAAGTACTAACTTTCTGTTAAAACACTTTTTAACAAATGACCAAACATTTACAGAATTAATTATAAACACTCCTTTCTGTTTTTGAATTTTAAATTGCATTATAGAGCAATACTAGGGCTAACCTTTGATCTACAAGTACACCATAGTACTACACACCCTCTGGAAATTTATGAAGATTTTAGGAACAAGAAATGACATCTAACCCTATTAAATAACTTCAATCTGCCTAGTTTAAATAGCATTTTCTAAAGTACATTGTAAAAGTCATTTACAAGGTTAGACCCAAAAGCAAAGTTGTAGATCTGGTGCTCAGGAATGCCCACATAAAATTTCATGATTTTATTCTAATGTTTACTAGTGCTTTCTGATTTTACAAGATCTAAAAACAGGAAGTTTGATGAATTTGTATAAAATATAGAAAATTCATCTAGGCCCCACCCAAAGCCCAAAATGCTTATTCCAGGTAGTACTGCCAACTAAAAATAATCTTGAGGAAGAATTAAAATTTTTATTTTAACCCTAGTTTAATAGCCGAAGGAATTAAATAATATTAACCGATGAAAATTGTCGAATTAACCTAACTAGAATTGAAGTTGATGAATATGTCAACTAAAAGTCACCTCATGAGAGTTTAATAGATTTCTTTAAACATCATTCACAGATTAAGCATTTAATTTAATCAACGGCGTCGAGTAATTAGGGTTAACCCTAATTCTGGGCGTCGCTAATCTAAACCCTAGGTCACTATTGATAATAACAATAAGTTTCTTTTTCGTTGAACTTATCATAATTCTACTGCATCATGTAGAGTCTAACGCTCACGAAGTAGCTGCGGATCCAGTTTCCTCGACCCCCGCCGAAGAAGTCGACATCAACTCAGAGGAACCAGGCAAGCCCCGGTGCACAACCGAATTTAAAGTTTTACTTTTACAACTCAGTGTGTCTTATTTGTGCATTAGGTGCTAGGAGTTGATTGAAACCATAGTTGCATTGTTTCCCATAGGAAACCCTGACGGTAGCTTGTTTGGTATCCCTAGTATGCTATGCTTAGCAGGTAGTTGCCGGTAGAAGTCGAGCAGAGTGGACGCTGCTCGCGAAAGGATAGGTTGTTGAATGAAACTGTTTCATGAGATGGGCCACACGAATGTGAATCAGTAAGAAAGATAAAAGTTTGAGGGTCAGACAGGATACAAAGTAGGTCGGCGACTGGACTGGGTCCAGGGTGATTGTAGACTTGTCTGATCCGTGTGGTTCGAGACTGATCGAGTGTTCAACGTACTGGTCGTACGCTGGGTGTTATGGGCCCTAGTAAACCTATGTAGCCTAGCGATTGCAACGTCGAACCTGTCCTACGGTGTCTGACTAGGAGGAGATCTGGGGTGGGCAGCGTGGGAACTCCACAGAAATCGTCTGGGACGTGTTGTCTGGTGGGACGCGGCGCTGCTAAGGCAGGCGTAGGAGGGAATTGACGTTGCAGGAGCTGGTGTGAACGGTTGCCACGTGCGAGTCTGGGACACGCACGTGTCGTACGGTCAGGTTTCCCCCCGGCAGGGTATAAAATCGTTTCGAACCGCTGTCGCTCCCCGTTAGTGAGCATGCTCGTGAAACGCACCACATTTTAGTAAATAGGTTGAGACACCATGAGAATGAATCATGAATATTAATATTGCTATTGTTGATTCTGTTATGTTTGTTTAGTTCAGTGCTAACTAAATTTATTTTCTAATCACTTAATCTGATGCTAAAATTTGACAAGAGTAGTATAGGCTTGCGAGTCCTTTTGCAAGTGTACCCTCCCGAGTCAGCCTTCATGTCTAGTAGTCGGCTGTAGTCAGCCACTTTTGTCGGGTAAGTCTTGCTGAGCTTCTTAGAAGCTCACGCGTTAGCGTTTTGTGGTTTTCAGGCGCCGTCATGCAGGAATCAGCAGGTAGCTTCCATTGGGAGGAGCCTCTCCCCGAGTTCGGGAACCTCCAGTGGGAGTTGTGCGAGTCGCCGCAATGAATGTTGAAGTGGCTAGTAGCATGACGCCCGTGGGCACAACGCGTGTTTTTGCTTAAGTCCGAGTGTCGGAGTTGTATTCGTTCTAGTCTTCCGCTGTATCGTTTTCAAAACTGTTGCGTACTCTGAAACATTGTAATATTCAACCTCTAAGTTATGAACCAACGATGTATTAAGTGCTCTCTTCTTGTAAATTATTGCTGTTTATTCCTGCCTGTGTTGTATCGTGTGTACGCTCGCTTCGCCGAGCGTTGCCCAACAAGATCTTGGCTTAACGACTGACCGGATCCGTCCTGAGACGAGGTTTTCTGGGCGGGGTCGTGTCAGCTTTGGTATCAGAGCCGTGTTGGGAAACGATACACATATTTTCAAAAATTTACGTGCGAGTGAGGTACGCGCCCTATTAGTTAATAGGTTATGAGGTGGCAAGCTAACCTAGTATAGGGGCTAACTAAACCCAGCTTAGATTTATTTTTCTGTAACGACGCACCTACGCTCAGGTAAGCAAGGTAAGGTACGCCGCTCGACTGCGGTGAAAGGTCGAAAAATCCCTGTTGCATCCGCAGCAGTAGCGTTCTATACCACGGTGGTATGGAAGGAGGTATTATGTTCGCTGTAACATAGTACGCCCCCTTGCCGTTTAGGGAAAGAAGCGGCCCTCTACCGTACGAGGTGTGGGTTACGGACCTGTTGCGAATGCAGACCTTCGCAACAGTGGAGTCTTGTGTCTTTGGCACACAAGAGATGAGTTTGTTCCTCACGACTCCGGTTTTGCGGAACACTCTCATACCTCCGCTGCCTGAGGTAAAGAGCAGTCTGTCGCCGCGCAGGGAAGGTCGGACACGTGATCCCCGTACGTGACCTACTCAGGGCGACCCATATGGCAATGATATGGGTTGTTGTTTTTACTTTTGATATATATGATATTGCACTGCCTGTGATGCCATTCTGCAGGTACGCTAACCACGATATCGTAAGAAAACGTGTAGTGACGGCTAACTTGAGTGCGATTCTGCCACCGCCTATGCGTATTCTTTTTACTTTGTGAGGACGTATAGGCCGATGTAGGATTGCATTGCACGAAGAAATGTTAAAATCCTTCAAACTTATACTAAAACCATCCAGGAGCAAAAATTCCATCAATAATGGTTGTAGCACAATCAAAAAAAAAAATTTTAAGAAGTCAACCTGGATACCTTCCTCCCTTAGTGATTGCGTGGAATCAACCGAGTTGGAGTAAAACCCTTGTACACCATTGAGCCTTTTACAATACCTTCCTCGATGAGAAGATTGTCTCCTTGACAGGTCAACTTAGATGGTAAGGCACCTTGGACAAACTGGTTGTTGCTAGTTAGCATCCTTAGTGACCAATTTGGATCACCTTTTTACTCAGGGATGAAAAATATTTTACGTATCGGAAGATTTAGCATGTTTTGAACTATGTGTCAACATGTGGCTTCTGAGGGATAAAATATTGCTCATCTCTGTGTCGCAGATGGACGCCAACACGATCGAGCATGGGATCGCGGAGATAGGCATTGAGGACTCCACCCCTACCTACATTACCAAGAAGTCCGGACGCAGAGGATTCGTGGAGATACTCGAGCAGACCTTGCAGTGACTGGGATACGTGGAGACTCCATGGTTTCAGATCCGGGAGTATCGGCAGTATGACCTACCGCGCTGCTCGGCCACGGTTACACTACCCACACACCCTCAGCATGCCAACGGAGAGATTTATACCACCACCACATTCGGTTCAGATAAGACGGAGGCCATCGAGTCAGCCGCTCATCAAGCTTTATTGAGGATTTGCGAGCGACACCTCGAGGACCTAGCAGACAAACCAGCAGCGATGTTTCCGATACGGGACCAGGTTGACCGTACCTGGCACCGCAATGTCAAGAATGCGTAGAAGAGGACTTTCAGGGGAGAGATGGACCATGTCACTCCCTTGTTCACGTGGAGCCTAGCGCTACTCAACTTGCATGAAGATATTGTTCTCGTAGCTCAGATGGATCGCCAGGCCTTGCGACAAGCTCATATAGAGGTAGCTCAACTCAACAAGAAGGTCCAGGACTTGGAGAGCAGAAACAATGCACTGCGTGCTCGCTGCGACGCGCGCGCTACACGTATCTCTGAGTTAGAGGCGGTCTCCGAGATTAAGACTGTCCAGATCCATGCTAGAGAGAATGACTGCAACATCATGTTGCAACACATTCACCAGCTGGAGATACTCAAGAACCATCATTTGCAGCATCAGTTAGCGGGACTTTTGGAGGTACAGCAGCCGCCTCCCGCTAACGATGATGCGCCTGAGTCAGAAGTATCGGATCCCGAAGCTTCAGACCCAGAGCCAGATGAGGAGTAGATTGGAGGTGGATCTGAAGTGATAGTTTAGCTAGATGTTTCGCTTAAGGAGTGCGTTGTCCTTGTCTTGGTGTCAGTGTGTGTTCTCAAGAGTCTATCTTAGTGGCGTGTAATCTTTTGGATGTAAAAGTGGTGGTTTGACAGTCTAAGGAGTTGGGCGATGAATGTACTGTCATCTTTTGGGGAAATGAAGGAAGTTTGTTTTTATGGAGATATCCGTGCCGTGCATATTGACGTACATTTACTTATGTTGAGAAGTGGACATGGGTTGAACTACTCTAATAAGGATCCTTTTACTTTTTCAGCATGGTGAACACTAGAGCCGGACGTCAGGAGGCGGAAAGCTCCAATCCGCCGCCCCCGCCAGCTGAGCCAACCTTGACCACAGCTATGGCGGCCCTGATTCAGAGCAGCCAGCAAATGCAAGAGATGCTGCGAGCTATCCTAGAGAGTAGTGGCACGAATCGAGGCGCTCGGAACCGCGACCAGGACAGCACATATGCTGAGTTCCTGGCCACTCATCCCCCGGAGTTCAGAGATGCTCGGGAACCCATGGAGGCAGACCATTGACTTCATACGATCGAGGCCAAATTTGGGCTGCTCCGTTGTTCGGAGACTCAGAAGACGCTCTTCGCGGCCCAGATGCTCCATGGACACGCCGGAGCTTGGTGGGCCATCTACTTGGCCACTCTCCCGGCCAACACCCACGTGCCATGGGAACAGTTCCGGGAGGCGTTCCACGCACACCACATCCCCGCGGGACTCATGCAAAGGAAGGCCAAGGAGTTCATGGCCTTGACGCAAGGAAGTCGCACGGTGCACGAATACTTCCGTGTCTTCAACCAACTTGCTCTGTATGCTCCGGAGCAGGTTGACACGGATGCTAAGCGGAAGCACCGCTTCATGGAAGGGCTGAACATCACACTTCAGGGTCGATTGGCCTTGAACCAAGGCGGCTCATTCAACGAGCTCGTCAGCAACGCCCTCATCGCCGAGGAGTACCTCGAGAAGGAGCAGCGGGAAAAGAGACGAGCCAGCGGTGGGCCATCGAATGCCCCACCACCCAAGTACCGTCTGGTGTACACTGCACCCGATGGATAGGAGGTACAAGGCCACCCCGCCGCAGGCGCCGTCGTTCCGTCCACCGCAGCAGCCATACCGGCCCCCACAGAATCAGCAACAAACCGGCTACCGCGCACCTCCCCCGCTGCAGAGGAACCAAGGTGTCCGCCCACCTCAACAGGGCGCCCGCCCTGGACCAGGCACGCCTTGCTTCAATTGCGGGCAGCCCGGACACTTCGCCCGCGAGTGCCCCTCCAACCAGCAGTCCGGAGGCAACCGGCAGTCGAACCAAGGACAGGGCCAACAAAAGGGCCAGAAGAACACCAGGACCGGTCGGGTAAACTACACCACGACCGAGGAAATTGCTGAGGGCGAACAAGTACTGGCGGGTACGTTTTCACTCTCTACCCACTCAGCCTTTGTTCTTTTCGATTCCGGTGCAAGCCACAATTTTATCAGTAGGAATTTTGTCAAAGGCAAAAACCTAGCCACAAGTCTCCTAGAACCACCTTTCGTAATAAAATCGCCTGGGGGCAACATATTATCAGATCATGGCTTAAGTGAAGCTCCACTCAATCTGGGAGGTCACATCTACCCTATTTCCTTCATCATCCTAGATGGGCAGGGTATTGATATTATCATCGGCATGAAGTGGATGAAACACCATAATGCCATCCTTGATATTGCTAACCGTGTAGTCCACTTAACCTCCCCACTTCACGGTTCCATGTCCATAAACCTAGATCACCCTAAAGCCGTCCTCAATCAAGTCTGCCATGTTGTCGGGAAAAGTCTGGATGAGATACCAGTGGTTAAGGAGTTTCCGGACGTATTCCCAGAGGACTTACCTGGTTTACCGCCGGACAGAGATGTGGAATTTCAGATTGAGCTGTTGCCAGGCACAGCCCCGATCTCCCGCAGACCGTACAAGATGGCGCCCAAAGAGCTAGCAGAGTTGAAGAAACAGCTGCAGGAGTTGTTGGACAAGGGCTTCATACGGCCCAGTACCTCGCCTTGGGGTTGTCCGGCATTGTTCGTGAAGAAGAAGGACCAGTCGTTGAGGCTATGCGTGGATTACCGTCCCTTGAATGCAGTAACTATCAAGAACAAGTATCCCTTGCCACGCATAGACACTCTATTTGATCAGTTGGCAGGAGCAAAAGTCTTCTCAAAAGTTGATCTTCGGTCTGGTTATCATCAGATCAAGATTCGTCCCAGTGACGTTCCGAAGACGGCTTTCTCCACCAGATACGGATTGTATGAGCATTTGGTGATGTCATTTGGACTCACATACGCACCAGCTTACTTCATGTACCTCATGAACTCAGTCTTCATGCCAGAGCTGGATAAGTTTGTAGTGGTGTTCATTGACGACATCCTAATATACTCCAAGTCAGCCGATGAGCATGCAGAGCATCTTCGGACAGTTCTCCAAAGACTCAGAGATCATAAGCTCTAGGCCAAGTTCAGCAAGTGCGAGTTTTGGATTGAGCGTGTTCAGTTTCTGGGTCATGTTGTGTCCGCGGAAGGAATTTCTGTTGATCCAGGAAAGGTACAAGATGTTGTTAATTGGAAAGCACCCACAACAGTCCACAAGGTACGAAGTTTCTTGGGATTAGCGGATATTATCGCCGCTTCATTCCCAACTTCTCCAAGATTGCCAGGCCTATTACAGACCTACTCAAGAAGGATCAGAAGTTCAAGTGGACAGAAAAGTGCGAAGAAGCCTTTCAAACTTTGAAGAAGCACTTGACCACAGCACCAGTACTCGCCCAACCAGATTTGAGCAAGCCCTTCGACGTGTATTGTGATGCGTCGGGCACTGGACTTGGGTGTGTGTTGATGCAAGAAGGATGGGTAATTGCTTATGCTTCCAGGCAACTCCGTAAGCATGAGTTGAATTACCCCACACACGACTTGGAATTAGCAGCCGTGGTATTGGCTTTGAAGGTGTGGAGGCATTACTTATTGGGAAACTTGGTACACCTCTACACCGATCACAAGAGTCTCAAGTATATCTTCACCCAGAACGAGTTGAACATGAGGCAACGAAGATGGCTAGAATTAATCAAGGACTACGAGATAGAGATCCACTACCATCCGGACAAGGCTAATGTGGTTGCAGACGCGTTAAGCAGAAACGCCCATTGCCACTACTTGGATCGGGGAGTTGCAACCGAAGAACTAGAGCCAGCCATGAGGATTCTACCCCACGGAGCACTCTACAACCTAGCCTTAGTGCCAACACTTAAAGACAAAGTAGCCAAGGCCCAGAAGCTTGTTAAGGGCATGGAGAAGATCAGATTGGGACTACAAGAAAAGAAGATGCAGTGCTTCCGTGAAGACGAAGAAGGAGTTTTGTGGTTCAAGAACAGATTGGTAGTGCCGAAGGATCACGAGCTCCGAAGGAAGATCATGGATGAAGCTCATTTATCCAAGTACTCAATTCATCCTGGCAGCAACAAGATGTATCAGGACCTGCGAGAAGTTTTGGTGGACGAGGATGAAAAGAGAAATCGCTCGGTACGTAGCAGAATGTGACATCTGCCGCAGAGTAAAGGCCGACCATCTAAAAGGCGTAGGGTTGTCGCAACCGTTGAGCATTCCGTCATAGAAATGGGAAGACATAAGTATGGACTTCATTGTTGGACTGCCCACGACAGCTCAAAAGTTGGATTCAATTTGGGTCATAGTAGATCGTTTGACAAAGATAGCCCATTTCATTCCTGTCTCAACCAGATACACCATGAAGAAGTATGCACAGCTGTACATTGACCGGATAGTCTGTCTGCATGGAGTGCCCAAGACGATCATCTCCGACCGAGGCACCCAATTCGTCGGTCGATTTTGGAAACAACTCCACGAGTCATTAGGAACCAGGCTAATCCACAGCTCAGCCTACCACCCTCAGACTGATGGTCAGACGGAAAGAGTGAACCAAATACTTGAAGACATGCTCCGAGCTTGTGTTTTGGAGTACGGAAAAGGGTGGGACACTTACCTGTCATTGGCGGAGTTCTCATACAACAACAGTTACCAAGCCAGCATCTAGATGTCCCCTTTTGAAGCACTTTACGGCCGTAGTTGCAGAACCCCACTCAACTGGTCAGAAGCAGGCGAAAGGATCATACTGGGACCAGACCTAGTGCAGCAGGTTGAAGAGAAGGTACGGGTTATACAAGCAAATCTGAAGGCCGCCAAGTCAAGACAGAAGAGCTATGCAGATGAAAGGCGTAGACCATTGACCTTCGAGGTAGGAGACTACGTCTACCTACAAGTCTCGCCAATGAAGGGAGTTCAACGGTTCGGAATCAGAGGCAAGTTAGCACCCCGATACATAGGTCCATATCCTATCACAGCTAAGTGCGGACCAGTGGCATATCAAGTGGAGCTACCAGAGAGATTATCAGGAGTGCATAACGTCTTCCATGTCTCCCAATTGAAGAAATGTCTGAAGGCACCCATAGACCAAGTGATTCAAGAAGTAGAAGAATTGCAACCAGACTTAACCTACCCGGAGCGCCCAATCCGGATACTGGATGAGAAAGAACGGGTTACTAGAAGGCGAACACTCAAGTGTTACAAGGTTCTGTGGAGCAACCATACGGAAGACGAAGCCACTTGGGAATCCGCAGAATTTCTTCAGTCAAACTACCCCGAGCTACTCCCAAAACCTTAGGTACCTAAGCCTATCCTAACCCTCTCCTTAAATCTCGGGACGCGATTTCTTTTAGGGGGGAGGGCTGTGACACCCCAGGTGTCACCAGGGAAAAGTCGACAACTGTAAACCCTAACCCACAATTTCACTCACTTTAAAGCAGATTCAATCATGGAAATAAAAAGAAATATTGTTTAAAATGCTTCAAAGAGACACTATGAAAAGTTTGACAAACAACAGAGCCATTTAGCAAAATCCGGAGAAATCTCAACTAAAAGTGTCGAAATCTCATTAACAGAAAGAATTCAAACCCTAACTCTTGACCATCAAAACTTCCATAGCACCCTAGCTATATTTTTACATAACAATTAAGTACACTTCAAAATAGAATTTTGGGAAATTATTCAAGATTTTTGGAGAGGATTTAGACCTCTTAAAAATTCACACAAGCTATAATCAACTTAGAAATTCAAGAATTTTTAGAGACCAAATCATGACTTGAACCTTAAATGAAAAGTGTTCCAAATAAATTTCTGAGCTCGTACGAAAATTCTCAAAAATTTTTGAGCTAGGGAAGGATACCAAATCATCGAATTGCAGCCAGGCTTTAATTAAAAAAAAATAACAAACTGTTGCCGGGCGGGCTACAGTACCCGCCCGCCCGACAACAGGGCGCACAGGGCGCCGCAGCCGCCCGGCCGACACGGCGCACGTCGCCTTCAAGTGCCGGCCGGCTCCCCTACCTCCTCACTCTCTCTCACTCCTCTCTCTCTCTCTAGCTCACTCCCTCTCGCGCCCCCTCCCTCTCCCTCTTCTCTGCCCGAGCACGCCGTCGCCCTCCTCACTGTGCGCCGCCCGACAACCGAGCCGCCCGCGCTGCCGCCCAGCCACGCCCCTGCCCTCGCTCCCCACTCCCCTACCCGAGGACCTCCCCTCTTTAAATGGCGCGCCTCCTCCCCACTTCCCCCCCCCCTCTTCTGTCCATTTTCCTCCCCACGCGCGCAGCCCTCCTCTCTTCTTCCTCTCGGCTCGGTGCGCCCCGCCATTGCCGCGCCCTCCACCTCCACGCCAACAGGTCACTCCGGCGAGTTTCAAGCCGCACCACCGTGCCCCCTAGACTCCCCTCCACCCCCAGGTGCTCTCCGAACACCAAGCCAGCCGGCGGTGCCCTAGCTTCGCCGGAACGCCGCCGCCCTTCCCTCGGCCGAAGAGCAACGCCGGCGGCCACCAATCTGTGAAATTTCTCGCGACGGTACGACGATCCTCCAATTCCTCTTGCCGGCTGTTAGCTCTCACCCTTGCGCAACCCTTTGACTTGAATCCGGCCACAGGTGACCGTCGTCGGGGAAGAACGCCGTGTGCCACCCCGTCGGCCGCCATTGACGCCACCTCGGCCTCCACGTCGCCGGCCCTGTTTCACTCTTCACCGTGGCCTCCATCCTCCACGAACTAGTGCAGTGAGTCGAGGTGAAGCTCCCCGACATCTTAGTTCTTGCCCTAGCCCTCTTCTCCGGCGAGGAGCTCACCGGAGCACCGCCTCTGCCGTGTGCTCCGTTTTGCAAGTTACTGTTCCATTGATTTTCTAATTTTCCTTTAATTAGCCAGAGATTGTCAGGCTTGTAACAAATCATGGAAAAATCCAAAAATGCCAAACAAAAATTTGTTAGAACCCTCGTGAAAAGTACTAATTTTCTGTTAAAAAACTTTTTAACAAATGACCAAACATTTGCAGAATTAATTAGAAACACTCCTTTCTGTTTTTGAATTTTAAATTGCATTATACAGCAATACTAGGGCTAACCTTTGATCTACAAGTACACCATAGTACTACACACCCTCTGGAAATTTATGAAGATTTTAGGAACACGAAATTGCATCTAACCTTATTAAATAACTTCAATCTGCCTAGTTTAAATAGCATTTTCTAAAGTACATTGTAAAAGTCATTTACAAGGTTAGACCCAAAAGCAAAGTTGTAGATCTGGTGCTCAGGAATGCCCACATAAAATTTCATGATTTTATTCTAATGTTTACTAGTGATTTCTGATTTTACAAGATCTAAAACAGGAATTTTGATGAATTTTTATAAAATATAGAAAATTCATCTAGGCCCCACTCAAAGCCCAAAATGCTTATTTCAGGGAGTACTGCCAACTAAAAATAATCTTGAGGAAGAATTAAAATTTTCATTTTAACCCTAGTTTCATAGCCGAAGGAATTAAATAATATTAACCGATGAAAATTGTCGAATTAACCTAACTAGAATTGAAGTTGATGAATATGCCAACTAAAAGTCACCTCATGAGAGTTTAATAGATTTCTTTAAACATCATTCACAGATTAAGCATTTAATTTAATCAACCGCGTCGAGTAATTAGGGTTAACCCTAATTCTGGGCGTCGCTAATCTAAACCCTAGGTCACTATTGATAATAACAATAAGTTTCTTTTTCGTTGAACTTATCATAATTATACTGCATCATGTAGAGTCTGACGCTCACGAAGTAGCTGCGGATCCAGTTTCCTCGACCCCCGCCGAAGAAGTCGACATCAACTCAGAGGAACCAGGCAAGCCCCGGTGCACAACCGAATTTAAAGTTTTACTTTTACAACTCAGTGTGTCTTATTTGTGCATTAGGTGCTAGGAGTTGATTGAAACCATAGTTGCATTGTTTCCCATAGGAAATCCTGACGGTAGCTTGTTTGGTATCCCTAGTATGCTATGCTTAGCAGGTAGTTGCCGGTAGAAGTCGAGCAGAGTGGACGCTGCTCGCGAAAGGATAGGTTGTTGAATGAAACTGTTTCATGAGATGGGCCACACGAATGTCAATCAGTAAGAAAGATAAAAGTTTGAGGGTCAGACAGGATACAAAGTAGGTCGGCGACTGGACTGGGTCCAGGGTGACCGTAGACTTGTCTGATCCGTGTGGTCCGAGACTGATCGAGTGTTGAACGTACTGGTCGTATGCTGGGTGTTATGGGCCCTAGTAAACCTATGTAGCCTAGCGATTGCAACGTCGAACCTGCCCTACGGTGTCTGACTAGGAGGAGATCTGGGGTGGGCAGCGTGGGAACTCCACAGAAACCGTCTGGGACGTGTTGTCTGGTGGGACGCGGCGCTGCTAAGGCAGGCGTAAGAGGGAATTGACGTTGCAGGAGCTGGTGTGAACGGTTGCCACGTGCGAGTCTGGGACACGCACGTGTCGTACGGTCAGGTTTCCCCCGTGCAGGGTATAAAATCGTTTCGAACCGCTGTCGCTCCCAGTTAGTGAGCATGCTCGTGAAACGCACCACATTTTAGTAAATAGGTTGAGACACCATGAGAATGAATTATGAATATTAATATTGCTATTGTTGATTCTGTTATGTTTGTTTAGTTCAGTGCTAACTAAATTTATTTTCTAATCACTTAATCTGATGCTAAAACTTGACAAGAGTAGTACAGGCTTGCGAGTCCTTTTGCAAGTAAACCCTCCCGAGTCAGCCTTCATGTCTAGGAGTCGGCTGTAGTCAGCCACTTTTGTCGGGTAAGTCTTGCTGAGCTTCTTAGAAGCTCATGCGTTAGCATTTTGTGGTTTTCAGGCGCCGTCATGCAGGAACCAGCAGGTAGCTTCCATTGGGAGGAGCCTCTCCCTGAGTTCGGGAACCTCCAGTGGGAGTTGTGCGAGTCGCCGCAATGAATGTTGAAGTGGCTAGTAGCATGACGCGCGTGGGCACGACGCGTGTTTTTGCTTAAGTCCGAGTGTCGGAGTTATATTCGTTCTAGTCTTCCGCTGTATCGTTTTCAAAACTGTTGCGTACTCTGAAACATTGTAATATTCAACCTCTAAGTTATGAACCAACGATGTATTAAGTGCTCTCTTCTTGTAAATTATTGTTGTTTATTCCTGCCTATGTTGTATCGTGTGTACGCTCGCTTCGCCGAGCGTTGCCCAACAAGATCTTGGCTTAACGACTGACCGGATCCGTCCTGAGACGAGGTTTTCTGGGCGGGGTCGTGTCACGATGACTCAAAATTCTGGGCGATTCCGAACTCGTCGTTGGCCAAGTCAACGAAGAGGACGACTCCTTGGCAAAGATGACGACTGGACGCGAACAGATCCCGCCTGGGGTCTTCGCCCACGACCAAAGCCGGCTGTCAATCCGACCCCAAGATGCGCCAGGGGTTGGCACCGAGCCGCCCCAGGCACAAGGGGACAAGCCGGCCACGAGGCCTCCCGACCCCAGCGTCACGGAGATCGACGAGGCACCCACGCCTGATACGAGCCCCCCAGACGGAGGCTTCTCAAAGGAGAACTCCCCGCGGATAAGACGGAGGCTCAGCGCATCGCACGACGCGCCAAGTCCTTCATCGTCATCGATGGAGAGCTCTACAGAAGGAGTCTCACCAGAGTATTGCAGCGTTGCATCCCCATCGAACAAGGGAAGATGCTGCGAGACATTCATGGAGGGTCTGCAGTCACCATGCTGCACACAAGACCCTCGTCGGAAACGCATTCCAACAGGGATTCTACTGGCCGACCGCCGTCAACGATGCCGCACATATCGTTCACACGTGCGAAGGCTGCCAGTTCTACGCTCGGCAGACCTATCTGCCGGCACAAGCGCTGCAGTCCATCCCCATCACATGGCCGTTTGCGGTCTGGGAATTGGACCTGGTCGGACCGCTCAAGAAAGCACCCGGGGGCTACACCTACCTCTTGGTGGCTGTCGACAAGTTCACCAAGTGGATTGAAGCTCGACCGATCACGAGAATCCGACCAGAAGAAGCAGTAGAATTCTTCCTCGACATCATCCACCGCTTCGGGGTTCCAAACTCCATCATCACGGATAACGGTACGCAGTTCACAGGAAAGCGATTCCTTAAGTTCTGCGACGACTACCACATCCGAGTGGATTGGACGGCCGTGGCGCACCCCCGCACGAACGATAGGTCGAGCGCGCGAATGGCTTAATCCTCCAAGGGCTGAAGCCGCCGATCTACAATCGGCTGAAGCAGTTCAGCGGGCGATGGGCAGCCGAGCTCCCCGCCGTGCTATGGAGTTTACGGACGACCCCAAGCCGGGCGATGGGGTTCACCCCCTTCTTCATGGTGTACAGCTCCGAAGCCGTATTACCAAAGACCTCGACTATGGAGCCCCAAGGATCAGAGCGTATGACGAAGAAGGCAACTAGATATCCCTTCAAGACGCCATGGATCAGCTCAACGAAGCACGGGACGTAGCGCTCCTGCGGTCGGCAAAATATTAGTAGACGCTACGGCGCTACCACGCCCGCAACGTGCGTGAAAGGGCGTTCAACGTCGATGACCTCGTCCTTCGGCTCGTTCAGAGCAGCAAGGACCGCCACAAGCTGTCACCCCCATGGGAGGGTCCCTTCATCGTCTCCAAGATCCTCCGACCCGGCTCCTACAAGTTGCAGACGGCGGACAGACAAGAACTCACCAACGCCTGGAACATCGAGCAGCTACATCGCTTCTACCCTTAGAACTCATACTAGTTTTATTGTTCCTTGCCGCGAGATAAGCGGTGCCCGATTCCCGTTACACGGGAGTCGGACCCCACTCGGGGGCTACACCATCAGGGTATGCGCACCGCATCCGCACCTTGACACTTGTTAAAATTTTGCCATTTTGCTTGCAAAATTTTGAGGAAAGGATAAATGAAAGGATAAGAAAAGTTCGGGCCTAGACCGGTCGGAATGCGGAGTGCTCATCGCCCCCGAAGGCTATAGCTGTAACGCTTTCACCGGCATAGCCAACTACTTATCCTAGCCTCGACTTATCCTTTTCGAAGGTTTCGACCCTTCGTCCCGCATTTGAAACTCAGAAGGGAAAGTCGCGGGCAGAAGAAGATGTGAAGTTTAGCTGGTCAGACCGTGCAACGCCTACGACCCTCGAAGGTTACGGCAACGGCGCTCACCAGCTAGACGGAACGTTGGCGCTGCCCGCAGCCTAAGGCTCCTGAGTTTCGGAAGCAAGGAAAAAGGGGTCAAACGCCTTCACGACTTTGTGAAGAAACGCCTTCACAAAAACACTTAGGAGCACCTTTAGTGGTCAAAAGATATTCGATTCATTCTTCTGATTCACAAAAGGGCCGGGCGCTTTTGATCTCGGCCGTCCTAAGTACAATCTAAAAGACCTAACTCCTATTTTGCCGGAGCGGGAGGGGGGACATCCTCTGCCTTTTCTGCCACCGTCCTTGCAGCAAGCTCCTGCACGAAGGGGGCCACCTCCGCCTCGATGGCATCCAACTCGACGTCGGTGTAGCCGGGGGCAAAACCCTCGCCCATGTAGTCGAGGGCGATGCTGACGTAGTGCGACCGGACAACGGCGAATGCCCGATGCACCCCCTGATAGAGGCCATCCTCCGCCATGGCTCGCGCTCGAGTGATGAGCTGGGGGACTTGGGGAGCAAGCAAGCTCGACCCAACCTCCGCGGCTACTCCGAGGTCGACGAGGGCCGCGCAGACGGCGACTTGGAGGGTGCCATACTCCTCAGCTTCCCTCTTCAACTCCTCTCGGAGCCGCGACAACTCCTCCGCGCTCGTCTTCAGCTCCGCGGACATAACTGGAGAGCAACGGCGCAGCGGTTAGTCCGCGACCAAGCCAAAAGAAAGGAAGGGGTCGGAGTCGGGCTTACCCGACGCTCCGGTCCGGAGCTCCTTGAGCTCGGCACGTCCTTGGGCCACCTCCACGGCCAAGGAGGCAGTCACTTCTTCGGCCTTGAGCCTGGCCTTGGTCTCCTCCTCCAAAACTGTCCTCGCCGCCTCCAACTGGCAGGCCTGTCCCACCGTAAGGGCGGCCACGGCGTCGTAGGCCCGCCGTGCCTCCTCCCGCTTGGCGCGGAGCTGGTCCTCTTCCTCCAAAAGTCGCCTCGTCATGGCTTTCTCCCGGGCAAGGGCGTCCGTCGCCGCGCGACGTGCGGCGGCGAGCTGCTCCTCGTCGATGAACTGACCCCGGAGAAAGGCCGCGACGGAGTCTAAGGCGGACAAGGCCCCCTCCGCGGCCCGTCGCGCACTCCTAGATTCTGAGGCGCTTCCCTCCGTTGGCCCCGCAGCCGGCAGAGTCGCCGGTGCCATCGTTGGCACTTCAGCGGCGCCCTCCTCCGTAGCGGCGCCCAACGTCGCTGCCTCCCCCGCCGTGGGAGGCCCAAAAACGGGCGGCCTCGGCTCGGGCGCTGGGGCCTCCGCTTGCTCCGTCAAAGCCACCGCCACCTCCTTCGATGGCGCCTCCGAAGGGACGGCCGCCACCACCACCTTTGGCTCCAGATCGGCGGCCGCCGCCACTTCCGATGGCTCCAGAGGGATGGCCGAAGAGGCTCCCGATCCCTCCGCCTCCGCCGCTGGCAGGCGCGGGCCTCCGAAGCCCCGCCCAGGGCGCCCTTCGGGATACCTTCGGGCCACCGCCTCGCCAGAGCCTTCCTCGACGCCGTCTGGAGTGACACCACCTGCGCTCCGGACCTTCAGAGGAAAGGATGTTCAATACAAGTAGAAGGAGAGTAAGGTTCGCGCGACGCACTTACCCTCGGGACGAGGAACGACGACGCTTTGGGGTCGACCCCCCTTGCTCCTCCGCCGGCCGCTTCTCGCTGGCCCTTAAGCCTGCGGCCCCGACCGATGTTGGCCCAGAGGCCGACGGACCCGACCCCACCGGCTCGGGGCTGGCGTCCTCTCTTCGGGGGTTAGCCGTGCGGCGGGGATCGTAGGGGTCGAGGCCGGCGCCGCATCCGACCTCCGAGCCTCCGACCCCCGAGGCTCCGGCCTCGGACCCTATGGGTGCGAGTGCGCCAACTCCTGCTTCGAGGGGGGACGAGGGATCTCCATGACCTCTTCCTCCTCCTCCTCTTCCTCCTCCTCGTCCTCCTCATCGTCGTCGTCGTCATCGTCGCCCGACCCCTGCCGGCGCCGATCCCGGGCTAGCTTGGCCCGGATCTTCAATGCACGCTTAGCCTTCCGGGCATCCTTTTTCCTCTTGTGCTCCTTGGCAGCTAAGCGGTTGGCCATCCGGACGGCCGCGTCTTTAGGCAGAGGGGGGCGAGAGGGCCGGACCACGAGCTCCTTCTTCTGTTGTCGACAAGAGGAGAAAAGTCAGGCCCAAAAAAGAAGAAAGAAGCTAGAAGTATGACGAGACGGGGACCCCACTTACCAAGAGGGCGCTCCCCTCAGCAGGGCGCATTGGAGGGTGGTCATCCACCGAGTCCTCGACGGCGAGAGACTCCCGGAGCCGCTACTTCAGCTCCAACTCCGAGATGGGCTCGACCGACATCACCGACCCGGAGAGATCCGACCGGGACCCATTTCCCAGAGCCGGAGTCGCCGCGCCATCAGCAGCAGGACCTGCCAGGCATGGAATGCGACGATGACTCCGGCGCCACGCACCCCCCGAGACCGCAGCTGCCACACGGCGTCGAGGGCGTCGTCCAGCCGCCTCCGCTCCTTGGCCGGCAGCCCCCATTTCCACACCTCGGGGGCCATGTCGAACGTGCGCGCGGTGAACTCCGGCACGGGCCCGGCAGTGTCGTTCTGGAGGTAGAACCACTGTCCGTGCCAGCCCCTGTGAGAGCTTCGCAGCCGCAGGGGGATGTAGAAGCCAGTGCGCTCCCCGCGGAGGTGGATGCTGGCGCAGCCGATAGAGAGTGGGGCCCCTTCCTTCGTCTGGAGCGAGACGGAGAAGAAATACCGCCACAGGTCAAAATTGGGGGCGATCCCCAAATAGCCTTCACATAACGCCACGAATGTGGCGATGTGCAAAACTCCGTTAGGGTTAAGGTGTTGAGCTCGAGGCCGTAGTAGTGGAGGAGCCCCCGCAAGAATGAATGCGCGGGGACTCCCAGCCCGCGCTCGTGGAAATGGGCGAAAGACACCACATACCCATCCGCCGGCGTGGGCACCTCCTCGCCGCCCGGGAGCAACCACTCCCTCGCCTCCGTCCGGGCAACGAGAAGGCCACGTTTTTCCAAGCCCTCGAGGCGCACCCCCCGGATGTCGGATTTCCACCAGGTGCCCATGGGAGACGAGCAAGGAACACGGGAGAAACGAAAAGAAGCAAGAAAGGGAACGCGCGAGCGCGGAAGGGTGGAGAGCGAAGAACAAAAGAGCAAGATGGCGCGGGAGGCAAAAGGACGCGAGTGACGAATGGTGACGAACGGGCATGCGAGGTGCGTACTTATACCCCTCATCCACCCGACGCCTTTCTCTCACTGCGAGCAAGGCCCGCCTGGCCGTCTCGCCCGACGTGGACGCCGCTCCGCCTTCTCGAATTCCCCTAACCCCGATCGCTACAAGAGGGCCCACATAACCGCCTCGCACGGCACGGGAAATACCCCACCCTCTTGGCGTCATCCCCAAGCCGCTGCGGGCGGGGCCTGCCTAGCCAACTCGCTCCGCGCAGACGCGACTCCGCCCTCTCCACTTTCGCTCACCCCGCTCGCTGCCAACGGGCCCGCTCAACCGCCTCGCGCAGCGCGGGAAGCTTCCCGCCCACTTGGCGTTTCCCCTCCATCACTACAAGCAGGGCCCGCGCTGCCGCCTCGCGCAGAGTGGCATTTACTCCTGCCCGCGTGGCGCCTACCGCCAGTCGCTGCAGGTGGAACCCACGTAGCCGCCTGCTCGGCAGGGTCAAGCGCACGCGCGCGTGTGCTCATGACCCCCGAAGACTAAAATCCCTGCCGCACGTCCCGTCGCGGCGGACGCCTCTGCCGCACCGCTGCCACAAAATAAATTTTGGCAGGCGGGGGCTTGGGCTGAAATATGCCCCGACGGCCCAATGAGTTCAAAGGCTGGCCCAATGAACGGGTTCGACAGCCGCTCAGGGCGAAAACAGAGCGAGGGGTGGATAGAGATGGGCCTATTAGGGGCCAATACCCTGGCGCACGAGCGTCGAGGGCATCTCGGTCCGTGTTCGAGTCCCGGTTCTCGCCAACCCATGGGTATTTCACCGTAGAAAGGCAGCGAGCCCTCGGAGCCTAGCGAACAGCGTCCAGGTACCAGATTGGGACGGCAACCAGGAATATTGAGGTCGACCACCGGCTGGTCCATCGGAGCTCCCCTCAAAGGGACCCCGGGCTTCACTCGGACTCTCCCGTTTGTAACTTGACGAGCGTCACGCTTCGGCCTCCGTGGTAAAGCGTGGCCCGGCTCAACCTCCTCGTCTGGCGAACAGACGCGCTGGAGGAACGATACAAGTCAAACCGTGTCCACGATCGGACCACCGCAACGAGCAGGAGTCTCGGGAACGGAATCGCGAAAAGAGATCTATTACGGGATCGTAGAACACGTAAGCTTGACAAGGTCCAATGCGAGCCTACCGTCGCGAGTTTACCACTCTCGACGTGAGTGACCCCAGACTCCCTTTCACAAGGAGATCAGGCCTCACTCGGGGGGCTACTGTTGAGGGCCAATACCAGAGGTGGTTAATCTTAATGACCCTCGACCTTAACAACGTGATCAAGGCGTAAATGATCCCCGCCTTAACCAACCTCCACATCGTACGGACACACACAGACCGAGCCAATAGGCGATCTCCGTCTCGCCCGACCCCTTCGCGGAGGGGTCGGATCCTCCACGCGCGGGCGACGCGCTCGACCCCGTCTCCGTAGGGGTCGAGCGAACGCGCCTCCGCCTCGCCCGACCTCAGGGTCGAGCGAATCGCCAACTACGCTACGAGTAGGTTGGGCGGTGACGGTTGGGAAATAAATGCCTGACACACCCACGCCCGCTGACAGGTAGAGCTGTCCATCGCTCAGGCAAGTGGGCGTTAAATGCACACGACGTGCACCGCCCATGGGATGGGCGCCGCTGCTACAGCCCCTGTCAGAGACTCATCGCCTCTTCACGACGAGACGTCCCGAGCGACGGCCACGACTACGGCATCACCACGCCAACGCCTACAGCGGCTTTTCTCCATACGGACAGGACGCCGTCGATTGACGACACTGGCTACTCCGTCAAGCAGGGACGACACCGCCACACCGAAGACGTCATCCGTCGTGGCACAGCCGAACTTGGGCGTACGGCCACGACCGACCCCGCGGAATCAGACATCCCCCCCTTCGCAATATAAAAGGAGGAGGAAGCCGGACAGGCGGACGAGCTTCCACGTTTACAACACTCACTAGCTCACTCTAGTTTAAGACAAGACATGCATGAATACACTTAGAGACGGGGGAAACTTTCCCTTTCTCGCCCTCTTGTAACCCCCATTAAAGCTTTGTCGCGAGTAACACGAGCAGCTCGGAAACTGGACGCAGGGCATCACTGCCTGAACCAGTATAACCCTTGTGTCCTCTCGCGAACCATCGAGACCCCAAAACACACCCCCCACGATAAATTCACTAGTCGACAGTAACGAACCTCGACAACAATAAATAGTTCATGTTACATGGAACAAAGATGCAATAACAAAGTCTCCAACAAAGAACAACGAATTCATCTAGTGAATAAAACATAATGATAATTATACGAACAATTCATGTTACATGATAAACAGGATACACATGCCCTTTGCAATCAAGCCTAAGACCTCTTCGGATCCTCCCATGCCCTCTTGAGCCATGCAACTCTTCCTTCATCTATCTTGAGAGTGACAAAAATTACGATACTCCTTTTTCATTAGAAGTTGAGTAGCGTAGTAGTGCTCATCACTACCTTCTCGAGCTCCTGATTTTACAACCAGATCCATGAGGTGTGCTATCTCCTCCCTAACATGATCCACTACAGTAGATGTTGTAGAAAAATTGATGCTCTCAGATTTTTTTCTCATATGCATCGACCAACCGCTTCATAAGACCATCTCTATATGTCTTCTTTCCCTTTTTCGGGTTTGAAGATGGCCCGGAACCACCTATTGTAGCTGATCTTTTCCCCGTATTATTTTTGGCAGGCATGGGTGAGGGTGTGTTGGTGTCTTCTCCATCGCCCCCCCCCCCCCCCCCCCGCCCCCCCCATTTGCAGCACCTTGAGAAGGTGAATTGTCAGTTGCTGCTTTACCTCGTGCAACATATGAGGTCTCATTTGTGCAACTTATACTCTCAAAGATTATCTGCATCTCCTCTTCATACTCAAGTGGTACTGTTTTGAACATTATGCAGCCAGGCATAGCCTACAAAAATCAACAACACACAACCATGTCGGCACAAATGAACATTGCTGCATAAAACCAACAAACAAATTGTGTACACTACTTACCAAATTTTGCTCTTCCCACCACTCATCACTAGCTGCAATACATCCACTCGCAGGATCTCTCCCCAAACCAGATGCTCTTATGTTCAATGTTTTCCATTGTGTGTACATCCTCTTCAAAGTGTCCCATTTATTCTTGTGTTGGTCACGGATGTACACCCTTGTAGTGCGCTGAGTGAACTTCTTAATGAGATTCACGTAAGCTAAAGCATTTAGGCAATGTTGTGGCCTATTATTTGCCCTAACTTCTTCAGCACATATCTCTAACCACACCTTGTGCACCCAATGTCCCACTTTGCTGCTGTCTTTGCCATCTCTAAACTACATATGAACTAATAAGATCAATACATATAAATTTTTGTACTCACAAAATGCAATACTCCACTGAAATACATTACCATCATCTTTAGCAGCACAAATTGAATTATACAACAAACATCAGACTAATCCAGAGCATGCATTTGTAATTTCTCAAGGCCAACAGTTCAAAAGCATGAACAAATGCAGTCATAATATACATAGAAAAAAAATCCATCTATGCACCATAGATCCACTCACTCAGGAGCAAGAAAAGCATGAAAGAGCCCTATAGTATGAGGAGGAGGTCACTACCTTGCTGGGTCACCGGTTGAGCACGAGGATGAGAAGGTTCGGGTCGAGGGCCAGGAGGATTGCCACCAGGAGAAGGAGTACCACGCCGAAGAGGAGAGCCGGTGGGGAGGAGGACCGACACTCGGCCGGGAGGAGGAGCGACGGCCGACCGAGAGGAGCGTCTGTCGGGACGAGGAGTGCCGGCCGGGAGGAGGAGCGCCGGTGGGGACGACAGCAGGGAGGAGGAGCGCCGGACAAGAGAACCGCCTGCAGGGAGGAACGGCGTCCGGGATCCAGAGCGGTCTCCACTCCCGTGCACTCTCTGTCCAGTGGAGGGGCACTGCTCGCGGGGGCCAACGTCGAAGGGAGGTGCGCGCCTCCAGCAGAGAGCGCTGGCGAGAGATCCGGTGGGCACCCAGCTAACCCTAGCAGCCGCCACGGGTAGGAGCGCTGGGCACAGGGAGGGAATGGGAGGAATGGGAGGGGAGGGCAGTTGCTTGGGTTGGGGTAGGGCAGTGGCATTTGTGGGTAATTTTACCCCAACTTCGAGGGCAAATTCATTTCACGGCGGTGGGACGGAAAAAAGTTGGGGCGGCGACGCTTCTGCGGTGAAGGCAAAACGGCGTGCTGAAAACAAGCGCGGGCGTTCCAAACCGGGTAAAATCGTTACGTTTGGCATCCTATATCGATTATTTCCACGAGAAGCTGAAAATAAACTGTGACAAACAGAGCCTATATTAGTCGGCATTGAATATATTTTTATGGTAAAAGCTGATTATCAAGCGTGCGTGCCTGCGCGCTTATGGCCCTGATCGAATCGGTCGTTTTGGGCTGCAGCCGCGGCTGCGTGCAGTAATTTGTGCTTGAAATTACTGTGCGCAGCTGCAGCCGCAGCCCAAAACAGCTTATTCCATCACCGCCTATGCACGCACGCGCTGTAGTTCGTCCGATTGAAATCGATCACCGCCCGTTGCCGACGCCACTAATAAGAGACCCACACTTCATGTCAGTTGGTTCTGGATCACGCCATTTCATTCCAATCCTCCCACTCTCTCTCTAGGTTCTCTCTCTCTCTAGTTTACCTCGCGTATGCGGCCGGCAGCCTACGGCAGCAGCAGCGGCGGCGGATGAATCGATCCTTGCAGGCTGCGACGGCTGGTTTCCACTGTGCGAATGGGAGAGGCGGCCGTATGAAGATGGTGCCGTCGGCACGGCGCGGACGGGCGAGGCGGCCGCATGAAGGTGGTGCCGTCGGCGCGGCGCCGACGGGCAAGGCGGTTGCGTGAAGGCACGCGGCGGCGGCGCACACAGGTGAGACGTTGCGCAGCAGCGTGCACGAGAGAGGCAGTGGGGCCAGTTTTCTCATTCGACTCCACCCTCCTTCGCTTCCTCCTTGGCTCCTCGTGGTCACTGGAGACCTTGCTTGCGTTTGCAGCGAAGCTGCTCTCTCTCTCTTACGACCAATTTTCTCCGAATGTTGTTTGAGATTTCGTTGTTTCTCATTTAGGCAGTATGAAATATTAGCAATCCTGAACCTATTCATGGAATCCCAAACTATTTCCTCTCGGGTTTGTTCGTCTCCTATTTTTTTTATTTTAATTGATTCGATCTGAGTCGTTCTACTATTTTTTCGTTTCAATCCTAATGATATAGGAGTATGCCACGGAATGAATGAGTACGAGAAGCTTGTGGAAAGTATGAGGATGAGCAGGCGGTATAAGGTAGGAGGAGTAGGACTGCAGACGCCAGGCGTTGAAGCAACAGACGTTGTCCACCAGACCAATCCTTGCATCTGCACCACCATCATGGTGAGCATGCATTTCTACCATCCCCGATCCTTTTTGTTACAATCTCGTTTGCATAGTGTACAAGTAACCGAAGTTGGTTCTGAAATTACTGATTTAGGTTGTTGGATTATGCCTCTTATTCATGGATTTTAGATTCTAGAAGTACATGATATGCCAATGGATTCCGTGATTGATATTTGTTCTAAAAGCACCACTTTATGCTAGAGGCTATCCGTCCTTTTAATTTTTGTTGAAGGCTGTTGCTCTGTACTTCTAGATGTAACCATTGAAGTGTTTCCATTGAAGCAAGTTATAAACTCAATTTAACAAGTAAAAAGACTGCAGCAGCTGCAGACACAATCCATTGGCATTACTATATTAGCTGTGTGAATGTGTGATTACCATTACCATCTCTAGCACCTGTGATAGTTATTCTCATCGTTTATTTTCTTTTTTTTTAAATCGTTTTTTTATCATAGTTATTTGTTGCTTAAAGTATTCCATTTCATACACGACATAACCTAAAGTATTCCATTAAATAGAGTAGACAGAGCATCACTAGCAGGCCAGGCTGTTACTAGGTACTGAATGGACCTCCATTTGTTTTAAGATGTGATATAGTATTGGTAAAAGAAATTTCTATTAAATGACTAAAATCAGATTTGCTATATGTAAATATGTTATATGTAAAAGCAGATTTGCTATATATATATGCAAATCTGGCATTTGCAAAAAGCATAACCTCGTACAATAAAAAAGCATATCTACTAAATGTAATGGTATAGTCAAAAACATACTCTAGTAGCTGGTATATGTAAAAAGCAACATATATTAAACATTGTGGTTTGGTACGTGCTTTTCTTGTTGTTCAAGTTGTTTTTCTCCCTTATTTGATTCTTGTGAAAAGCTTGTAACAATAAGATCATTTGAAATGATTTTTATGCAGATGCAAGCATAGCAATAAGATCATGTGAAATATTTTATTGCAATTCTACTATATATAGTACAGTTTGGTTTTTCTAGAGTTTCCCGTCTATGGACCTTCATATGTTGGACCCTACTTTCTAGCTTCCTGTGTAATATTAATTGCAGAAAATCCTTGACCACCAACATGAGGTTTAGCATCAGCACAATTCATTAACCATTGATATAATGTTAAGCATTTATTGTAAATGCTAAAAACATTTTTGGTAGTATAGATAAGCATTTTAAATATTAGTTTAAGCATTTTATTGTAAGTGTTAAAATCATTTTTGTTATATTCATCACAAATCTATTTTCTTTTTTGGTAGTATAGATAAGTATTTTTGGTAGTATAGATAAGCATGTTTAGATATGTTTAGGTTTCTTATGGTAAATACCAAAAGCATTTTGCTATGTTAATCAAGAAGTACATGTTTATAATGTAGATACTAACTTTCTATAAGGTTAAGAATTTACAGTAAATGTTGAAAGCATTTTGCTATATGCATCAGGACACATTTTCATTTGTAATCAAATAGAGAGATTTGTAATAACCATTTTTTATCGTAAGCTCGTATTTTAGAGGACGGGCTAATAAGTGTTTTAATAGTTTACTAATTGTATCTACTGTTCATATTATTCAGATCCAGATGTTTATTTGGATGCTCGTGAAATAAAGCTTAGAGAAATAGAATTGCAGGGATCGAAGACGTGTGTTAGAGTAGAAAGTGAGGAAGACAATGAACAAGTGCCAAAGTGTTTCATTCATGATGTAGGAAGTATATATTTATATTACGTATAGGAAGGGTTGTGTCTCTTTGTAGGAAACTTGAGGAACAACTAAAGTGGAGCAAGTGTGGGCCTAAAGGTCTAGTAGGCCTTAACCCAGGTTGTGCCTTTGATCATCTATTTTGATTTTCCACACCCCCTTTGATCAATACCGTCACTTGCATTTCCTTCATGTATATTTGAATGTATTTCTCAAAAAACCCTGTGGAAAAAATATGAGGAATATTTTTTGTATAATGTGTTGTGAAAGCTCCTTAAAAACTCAGTGGGAAATATAAGGACAATATGATAAAACATATTCTTATATTGTCTCCTAGCCAACTCGAATGAGAAAACCTTTGATAAGAGGAAAACTGATTTACGAGTTTAGAGTGCAATAGCTATGATTTGATGATCATAATTTAGTATAATCTCCTCAAAATCATATTGGAAACATATGGAGAAATTAGGATATGTCATGAAAAACTCCTTCAATCATATAGGAAAAATAAGAAGAAAAGATATAACATATCTTAATGCATGTTATGCATATATTGCCTCTTATATGAGAAGCCTTGTCAAAAAAAACTCACAAAGGATAAGAGTGGATCTGTTGATCATAATTTTAATATACTCTCCTTTAAAACTTATAGGATAAATGAGGAGAAATCTTTGATAAAATTTTATAGATATGTCACTAAAACTCATATGAGAAATCTTGAGAGGAAAACTCATCATATGATCTGCGGATCATATAAGTAACAATAATACCCTTAGTTCTGTTGAAAAGAGTACATATTCTTATAATATGTCATGAAAAACTCCTTTCTATATCTAAGGAGAAAAATAATATGATATATATATATGAATGTTTGTATCAAATATTGTCTCATTAAAAACCTTATGTGAGAAACCTTCTTAGAAAAAAACTTACAAAGAAAAAAGAGTACAATATTTATGATCTGATGATCATATAAGTTATATTTTAGGAATTCTCCCCCTAAGATTTGCAAAATATTGATCAGTCCATAACATCTCTGGAACATATTCAAGAATGACGACATAGTATGACTTTGCTCTTTATATAACTTAGGATGCATTTTCATGATACAAGCAATATTATCTTAATAGATAATATTTATGATTCAATTGAATCAACATCACAAAACTGATGTTTATGAGTTTCCATTCTGTAAAGCTATATACATCATTTTGGAGCTTCATATCATTCAGAACGAATGGTATATATGACAAAGTTTCATTCGACAATTCATAACATAGTCATTTTACCATGTAAGATTATACGTTTTGATATTGCATTGTGAGGACCATGTGTGATAACCAATATCAGTTTATCCTGCTATGGTACAATCTCGATTGTAGGAGACTTCTGTAGAATAAATCAAGATTTCTATGTACCATTATAATATCTGAAGATATTCTTTACTCAGTCAACAAATGACATCTTATTGGAGTTGTGCTATTGCAAGCTAGTTTATTGCAAGATGCAACAAATGACATTTTATTGCAGTTCACAATATGAATTAGCATATATGGTACTAAAATATGAGACCATATTTTGTTGGATAATATCATCGCACCCACTGGTTGGAGTAGAGTAGTGTATAGTATCCCTGCTGGGAAATTAAGCCACAAGCTTAATTAAATTTGATTTCATCCAAATTTCACATCTCAAATTTTTGTCATTAGATAATTGCATGTTAATTATGTATTTCTATACACACAGAGATAATACAAAATCTAGCCAATGATTTTGTGATGAGCAATCATCAAATATAAAGCAACCTTATATAGAAAGGTTCTCTCTTAGTCGGTTGTACCAAATATTCCGACTGCTTTAAATCATGCAATGACTTTAAGACTTACACGGTATATGTTGCAATTTGAAATTCGATTTGGAATGACAGAGATCCAAATCAAGTGATACACATAGCACTATGTTATCACTATATCCAATTCCTTTCTTCTGCTAATAATATGTTGTGTATATATCGGAAAGTTTATTCCACTGATACTAATAAGATATACATCATCGTAATTGATGTCGGATCTCTGCATGAATCCTTTTGCTACAAGACTCGCTTCTCACCACCTTTTATTCATACATGAATGAAATTTATTTTACTTCCCTATGGAAGATGTGTTTGAGAAGGTATTACTGCGGTAATATCTCTCATATCTGAGCGAATGCAATTCTCCTTAATTACTTTCTTCATCATGAACCGATCTAGTGCTGATGCACCCACCAAGATTTTTGGTTCTTTTGAAGATTGGCCAATTCATGGACAAGTATATGCCGGCATGTTTGTAGTCTTGGTCTCATATAATTCTGATGAATCGATAAACATGTGGAAATATAGATATACCTTTGAACTCCTTGTGATTTCCTATAACAATGGAGTTAAGGTCTTCCGATGTCCCAGCAATCAACGTCCTGTTAATTCTCATTATGTGCGCACATTTATGCTAGGCATGTGATGTTTGAAACATCATATGGTTTGGATTTTAAATATCCAACAGGTGTCAATCAACGTGCTGTTGATTTGCATTTGCTGCATGGAAGATCATCTTTTATTGAATCCGCGGAAAATTTTATAGAGCTTTATACCTTGTAACCATACTTCTCCCCCTTTTATTCTCATTTGAGAGAGTCGATTTGTTTTATTTGATACCTCCATTCTTTGTGGTACATTAACTGGATCATTATCATGACACCTTTATGAGTAAATGACTTTGACGGATTTGCAATGATTTGCAAATGATGGTCTTTTGAACTTCAAGTTCAAAATCCTTTTAGTACGTGAAACAAGGACAAAATATCAATTGATATTCAATATTTTTTTTGTCATTCCTTTTGGTACTTATTTTCTTCCCCTAATGCCAGGAATCATCTTAATCATGTGATCAACATACGGGTAATGAATTATCCCCTGAGGGGGGTTGAGGCATTTCATGACTGACGGATTCAATACCTCACTTAGATCCCCAAAGTCCCTTTGATGTTTGTTGTGGTGGTGAATATGGTTACACCGAAGTGTATCCAACTTTTGCAGATAGGAAATGTTAACTCGATTTCGATGTACTAACTGCATTTTAGAGTAAATTGCAGTATTGAATTGGCTTACTTTTACGGGTGTAAAGACGCAAAGTTCCAACATGATGTTGGTAAGTTTAATTCTAATATATTGGTCATGCAATGACTTTCATTCTCTGTCTGCGAGAAATGAAGATAATCCATTTTTCTTCATGTACGCACTGTACACAATAATTTAGAATTATGTCAAAAATTAAACAATCGTCATTGTCGACTTGAGAACACAAGTTATATGGCATTGTCCATCCTGATGGATTTCATCCTACGATTAGGTATGCTCATAATTTGATAATTTGAGCATTGAACTTTGCAGAAGCAAACAGTTCGCAGTGGACTATACTTCACGTATGATCATATAGTTGATGCATCATTTGACCATACGAAGTTAAGCGGTTCAATATCACCGCTTTCCTGACTCTTGTCAAGAAATTTTAGTGGCTAATCTTAAATTTTAAGATAAGAGGATCTTAAAATTTATTTTCATTATGCACATGTTGTGCATATAAATCTGATGATTTGTTGAAAATATATGACCAATAGAATTGACAATAAGTTTTCATGCCATATACGCGTGATACAGTGATCACGCCTACTCTTAATGCAATCAAGAGTCTAAATCATTACACACAACATTTTTACGGGTTTAAATGTATATACAATCCTCATGATGATGGAGAAAATGTCACAAGAAATTCCTGGTGATGAATAGAAATTCATCATTGTTGTCGATGTGTTTTCAATAATGAAAACAACAAAACGGATAATATTCTAGCTCAATAGATATGAGTTGAATAAGAATGCATGTCATGCATCTTTTGGCTAATTCGACTCTTGGGGTGAATGGTTGTGGCTTGACCAAAGACCAACATCCAATGTATCACATATGTGATTCTCATATTTCCTTCTCTGATGAGAATATGGAAATCTTTTATATCCCCGAGTATAGTTAGTGGTACTAATCCACTAAACAAATTTCATTCGCCTCGTCTATATTCAGTAAATCATAAAGAATTATGATTACTTAGATAATATAGATCGTTAAATATCATGTCATGATACTAAGTAAATGACAACTTATTTTTGAATGCAACATAATATTCATCGTTGATTAGTTCATGGGTTGTGAAGACTAAATAAAGTCTTTCACACATGTTGTTTCATTAATAACAAACATGTTCTTTTCATCAAGTACATCCCAATTTGGTAGGATTTTATCCAATTTCTTATAGAAATTGGTAATTACTAGTGACATATTATAGATGTTGAAGTGAGCTTCAACTTATCCCATTGAACTAATTTTTGTTTTCTAAGAATTGGAATTTATTCAACCAAATGTTTGACATTGGGACATTTCTTTGGAATATGGTAATTCTAATTTACCACAGTTTTGACATACTTGCGTGTTGTCATTGTGGTTTATCGAAATGCACATATCTCTTTAGCATCCTTTTGTCGATCCACTTTCTCACTCATTGATGCATGTTGCACCAATCTTTTATGTTTTGAACATTTCAAATATAGTTCAAATAACCATGTTGTGATTTAAGACCACAAATACCATCTCTTTGTTAAGAGATTATAATGCGGAAGAATCTTATAATTCTGGCTATGGTATTGCTAAAGCAAAATTTAGAGGATTGTGTTAAATCTTCATAATCACTTATGTATGATCTATAAATTAATCATAAATAATAAAAACCCAAATGGATTATATATACGACGAAGTTGTATTTATTTGTGAATTTGATCATGAAAGCGATGGTGTAACCATCCGCATTTTATGATTTCAATAGTATGACCTTATGTTGAGTATAACAAATTTTAAGTGTAACTTAAAATAGAGGCTACACTTCCATTGGTTACTCAATGTTTTGAGATTTCATTGTGGAAGTTGTGCCTTTGAGAAGGCAACTAATTTGGAAGAATTAGAAAGTATTCGGACATTATTTGTTTGATTCATTAATTAAATCATGCCTCGGCTGAAACAGATTTCTTAAGTACATGCGCATGATTTATTATAATGTTTTTCTATTATATTGCTTTCGGATTGGAAGCAAGATTGCTTAGCTGCATTCTGTAGTGAGTTGCAGATAATAAAACAGCAAACAGCGGCAACAAAGGAAGCATACAGAAGGAAGCAATAGTGGTGAATCGTGTAAGCATTGGCGATTGCTGTAAGCAACGCGCAACAGACAAAATGTAATTTATTATGTAATTCAAAGCTTTAGCAAATTTTATTCGTAAAATAAAAATATTAATGGATACGGAAAGTCAATGATGAAATTATACTATGCATATGTATATATGCAATTATGTATGTTCTTAACAAAAGAATTAGGATATGATTTTATGAGTTTTTTTAATTTGATTTTCATATTGGCCCCTAAAAATATAGGGAAAATGTACAGTTAACACTTTCTATTAACACATGTTTATTTTATATCCACTGCATATGATTTTTTTGTGATTTATTAAGTAATTTTAAACTTTTAGTAAATTTTATTCGTAAAATAAAAAAGATTATCAGATAAAGGATCTGAATTGTGGGTTGATTTTGGAAAAGTTTGATGGCTTTCTTACAAAACAACTGAGAGAGCATGTCGGATTGCGGGTTGATTTCTCTTAAGATAGAGGGCTTTCTTTTACGATATCCTGGCCTCACACGCGGATTGATTTCAATAAAATGTGTGGGGTTGTCTTGCAAACAGAACTAAGAGCTGGTTGGATTGAGGGTTGATTCCGTTAAAGTCGAAGGGTTTTTGTGTAAAATAGCCTTGCGTGGCCAGGGCGAGCCAGGAAAAGTCAGTCATGTGGCCAAGCTGACTTGCCCGCTTTTAGCGCAAGAATGTATCCTGAGATTATTATTATGTTCCTACTTAAAGTTCTAATGAACCGATTTGTATTTTGCTGGTGTATTAAATACCATGTATAGCTAGTGTTCTTTGAGCCAACCAGGCTGCATTCTTTGGCCCATTCAGTCCATTAACCATATCGACATGGCCCAAATAATTGAACTAATTGTGTTCCAAAAAAAGAACGAATTTTCTGTTCCTCTTTCTCCATGCTTCTTTTTTGATTTCTTCTTCTGCCTAGTTCACTCGTCCACCATGGCTGCAGCAACCAAGTTCAGATTCAACACCAATGAAGCACACGCACGTTCGTAAGCAAGGAGAATTGAATACCAACAGTCCCATTGTCAAAACATGAAACGGTAGCAGAGAGCAAGTGGATTGAAAACGATTAATCTCGAGTGTGGGGAAGACATGGATGTAGACAGATGATTTCAACTGGTTCAAACGGAAGAAGTGATTGGATTTGGACGGACGGATGGTAGCTATACGAAACGCCTATGGACGTAACTGTTAGATTTAATTTGTTTACTAGCAATTAAATCAAAATTAAAAAAACTCATATTGATGTTACGGAGTTACTAGTAACTGAAAGAATTATTGACTTAATAATCATTAGGTATATTATTATATTAGTGGCTATTATGTGCATGCAAACTTTGGGTAAGTGAAGCCACCAACGGACTGTTTTTATTTTCACCAAACAAGCCATCACATTGCAAAATAAGGCCATTAAAATGAGTAATTGCTTGCCTTAATTCTTTTGGTTCTCTCCCACTCACTCACGGTGGTACAATTCTCACCAAAAATATTTAGGCTTGTACGTGAGGAAGTGAGGGGGTTGAGAGATACAACACAAAAAGACTCCAACTTTCCTTGCTAGTTGTTGCAATTCGTTCGTCATTCTCATCCCGACGTCCGCATGCAAGGCTGGTGTGAGTGCAGGCCTCCGGAACCTCTACCTTTTCGAGTTTTCATCAAGATAGAAAGACAATAAGATTTTTGGGAATGCACTTCATCACATGACTGTTTGCTCTTTGATCTTGGTATTCGTTTACGACGTCTTCCTCCTAGTGGCCATTTGAGGGACTGCACTCCGACAACGTCCTGCACCGAATTTGATCAACGGTATCGAACAACTCACTATGTCGATTAGTGAGAATGACGGCGCCGGTACCCTCGGCACCAGTCCCACCTCGGGGTATATCCTCAACCTTTTGTTGTTCATGCTTTTGTTCGTTTTAAACAGTGGTTTAAACATAAACACTAATACACGTTTTATTGTTACGAGATCATAAAATAATTTCACGAATTATCTAGTATTTTTTAAAATTAAAATATGTCGTAATTCGCCTAAATATATAACAATCCAAAAACCTTATTTCAAACTTTTTTCCGGCTACTGGCTTTGCAAATGTGTTGAAACCAAACATTTTTGACCGCATGAATTTTAAAAGGTGGTGTCACAGATGTATGCTCTGGCTCATTGCTATGCTCTGCTATTTTGTTGTCGAACAAAGATCACCTGGACCGTATACTCACGAGGAGGAACGGGTTTTCCGTGAGGCTGCTAACATGTTCAAAAGGACAATAATAAGCATGCTAGCTGACACCATTGTCGATCCATACATGTGGTTGCCTACGGACTAGGATATGTGACATGCACTTAATGTCAAATTTGGAGTTTCAGATGCTGGCAGCGAATTGTATTTCATGGAGCAATTCTACGACTACAAAATGGTTTATGACCGTTCCTTAGTGAAGCAAGCTCATGAAATACAAACGCTAGCAAAAGAATTTGAGAATTTTGGATGTGTGTTGCCACTGGTGGCTGGTTGCATTATTACAAAGCTGCCATAGACTTGGGCTGATTTTGCTACTTCTCCAAAATATAAGACACAAAAGTTCGGCATTGCTGATCTCATTGGCTCGTTTGATGTTGAGGAGAAGGCGAGAGCAAAAGACATTCATGGTAAAAAGGTTGCCGAGGGGAGTTCTAGCGCCCATGTGGTGCAGAAAAAACCTCAAAATTTCCACAACTCCAACGGGAAGAAATTCAAGCAAGAACTCAAACAGAAATCTACTACCTTTAAAAAGAAGAGAATAAGAAGAAAGGTAACTGCTTTGTTTGCGAGGGTGTGGATCACTGCACGAGCCAGTGTTCGGATCGCAAATATAAGAAGGACAAAATCAAAAAGTCGACAAACATGATTTTGAGGCTGATGGAGGAACATCGGGGTACAGTAAATTTTTACTTGCAGTTGTTTCTGTTTGTCATTCACCAGATTGGTGGGTTGACACAGACATCAATATTCATGTGTGCGCTGATATTTTCTTACTTTCTTCTTATCAGATCGCACGGAATTCATCCTTGTTCATGGGGAACGGGGCGCGTGCTATTCATGGTGTTGGTACGGTCAATCTGAAGCTTACTTCAGAAAAGACCGTGCAACTGAATAACGTGCAGCATGTCTCCTCAATAAGGAAGAGTCTCATTAGTAGATCTCTACTTTGTAGAGATGTTTTTAAAATTATGTTTGAGTCGAATAAATATGTACGTTTGAAGTACAGGACATGTGATGGTAAAGGCTATGATAACAGAGGCTTGTTTTGCTTATCTTAACTGATGCTTGTTTTAATTCAGTGAACCAGGTGGTTCATGATATTAAATCAAATGTTTGGCATTTACGACTTTGTCATATAAAATTTGGTTGTATGACACGGTTGGCTAGTATGAGTTTAATTCTGAAATTTAATTTGGTAAAAAATTCTAAGTGCCATATATGCGTGCAATATAAACAACCTCGTAAGCCTCATAAGGCTGTGGAGGCGAGGAACTTGGCACCGTTAGAACTGGATGGAGCTTATTAAAATTAAAAGATTAAAATTAAAAGATGAAGCGTTGCATTAATTTAAGACCTATAAAGCTGAAGTAGAAAACCAACTTGAGAGAAAAATTAAATGGTTACGGTCCGATCGCGGTGGAGAGTATTTCTCAAATAATTTTTCTAAATTCTGCGTGGAACATGGTATTGTTCATGAGAGTATACCGTTGTACTCACCACAATCAAATGGGATTGTCGAAAGAAAGAACCGCACTCTAAATGATTTGATTAACGCCATGTTAGAAACGGTAGGACTTTCTAAGAAATGGTGGGGTGAGGCTATTTTGATCGCGTGTCATATCCTGAATAGAGTTACTACAAAGAATAAAGAAATTTTCCCCATTCAAGGATGGGAGAAAAACAAATTAAATCTCTCTTACTTGTGAACTTGGGGTTGATGCGCAAAAGTGAATGTGTCAATCAACGAGAAGCGAAAGCTTGGACCAAAAACCGTTGATTGTGTTTTTCTTGGTTATGCTATTCACAGCGTGGGTTTTAGGTACTTAATAATAAACTCTGGAGTATCAGATATGCATGTGGGTACTATTATGGAGTTCAGAGATGCAACATTTTTTGAGAATGAAATTCCAATAAAAAATGCACCTAGCTCATCTAGTAACGAACATAATTATCTCCTGAAACAATTGAGCTAGTAGAATACACTAATAATGAACACGAAAATCCTGAGGAGGATAATAGTATAGTCACTCGAAAGAGTAAGAGACAAAGGATTATAAAATCTTTTGGTGATGACTATATTATATACCTTGTGGATGATACTCTTAAAAACACTAGAGAGGCATATTCGTCTGTTAACGCTGACTTTTGGAAGGAAGCAGTTCAGAGTGAGATGGATATTATTTCTAATGGAACATGGGAGGTCGTTGATCGTCCTTATGGGTGCAAACCTATAGGATGTGGGTGTTCAAGAAAAAGATTGGGTCTGATGGTACTATTGAAAAGTACAAGACAAGGCTTGTGGCCAAAGGTTATATCCAAAAAAGAGGGCGAATATTTTTTTTATACCTATTCACCGGTCGCTCGCTTGACTACCATTCGAGTGCTACTTTCGTTGGCAGTTCTCACGGTCTTCTGGTTCATCAGATAGACGTTAAAACAACTTTCCTTAATGGGGAGCTAGAGTAGGAGATCTATATGGATCAGTTTGATGGATTTGTGGGAAAGGGTCAAGAGGGAAAAGTGAGTAGATTATTGAAATCTTTGTATGGTCTAAAGCAAGAGCCTAAGCAATGGCATGAGAGATTCGGCAGAAATTTAACATCTGCTGGCTTTATTGGAAAAGAAGCTGATAAATGTGTGTACTATCACTATGGTGAGGGAGAAGGTGTGATCTTGTGTTTATATATCGATGACATACTAATGTTTGAAACCAACCTTAATGTGATTAAGGAGGTGAAGGACTTCTTTTCTAATAATTTTGAGATGAAGAATTTGGGAGTGACCGATGTTATTCTTAATATTAAGCTACTAAGAGAAGGCAATGGTGGAGTTACATTGCTACAATCCCACTACGTGAAAAAGGTTTTGAGTCGCTTTGGATTTAGTGGCTGTAAGCCTGCTCCTATGCCTTATGATCCTAGCGTGCTATTAAGGAAAAATAAAAAAATAGCAAAGAATCAATTGAGATACTCCCAAATTATAGGCTCGCTAATGTATTTAGCTAGCGCGGCGAGGCCTGACATCTCGTTGCAGTGAGCAAACTGAGCCAGTTTATGTCAAATTTGGGAGATAATAACTGTCGCGCTTTTGAGAGAGTTATGCGCTATCTAAAAGACACTACGACCTATGGGATTCACTATACGGGTAGCCTAAGGTACTAGAGGGTTTTAGTGATTTATATTGGATTTTTGATGCTGATGAGATTAAATCCACAAGTGGATATGTGTTTACACTTGGAGGTGGCGTTGTTTCCTAGAAGTCTTGCAAGCAGGCCATCTTAACGAGGTCAACAATGGAAGCAGAACTCAGATCGTTAGATACCTCCACTGTTGAAGCTGAATGGCTTCGTGAGCTCCTTTTGGATTTATCGATGGTTGAAAAATCTATACCAGTTATTTGTATGAACTGTGACAATCAAACGGTGATCGTCAAAGTGACCAGTTCAAAGGACAACATGAAGTCATCTAGGCATGTAAAACGGCGGCTTAAATCTATCAGAAAATTGAAAAACTCCGGAGTGATTGCGTTGGATTAGGTCCATACGTCTAAAAATCTGACAGATCAATTCATAAAGGGGCTATCACGTAATGTGATAGCTGGTGCATCGCGTGAGATGGGCTTGAGACCCACGTGAAGTCTATCATAGTAGTAACATGTTCTATGTGATCAGAGATCCCGTGAATTAGGATAGCGAAACAATCTAGTGGTAGAATGAGATGGAGAAACCCTTTAAAAAGATTCATGTCGTTTGAGATGCACTTCCCTCCTATTCTGTATGGCTGGTTGGTATATACTCCTCCATCCAGAAATACCTGTCGTTTAGGACAAGGGAGGTGAACTAAAAGTCTATTAGTTGGTGCTGTCCAAATGACATATATATAAAAACGTAGAAGTATATATTAATGTAATCCAAGTGGCTTATTATTTAAGCAAAGATGTTCGCCTACAAAACATCTTATGAGGAACATACCTATATGAGTTTGACTGATTGATGGGGACATCACCGGGACAGATATGACCACATTAAAGGCTATTAAACCTAAGGTGAAGTCAATCCACATTAGGTTTACATTCTATATATCTGGACAGTCGAGGCTGCACAATCATTTGTGTTCCTTTTCATTTTCAGAAGTACTTGCGTGGATCAAGCGAATAGGTGTCTATGCTCGGGAACCATGGATGATCAAGGAAGTTCATTGGGGACCAACACATGTGTTATCCACATCCTCCACATGTGCCCACGTGCATCAGGTCCAGGAACGGAAGGAGATCTACTCAGTTTGGATTCGGATTACAGAAAAGGCTGAAATTGAATCAGATGCCCAGACCTCATACAAAATCGAATTTGGACATTCTTGGACATTTTGGAAAGCTGTGAAGTCTACATTCAAATGGATTAAGTCTCATCTTGAAATTCCATTACATCTGTCTAGAATCGACAAAACAGTGCATACCTGTCCAGGCAAACTCAAACTTGGACTGTTAGGCCTTGTATCGAGTTGAGCCCAATAGGGGCGCGTCCTAGGGTTTGAGGACGACCCCCAGCACCTCCTGGTCGTCCTCTCCCACTCTCATATACCTCAATAGCTGCCACTTTCAGATAGGATTTTGTTTGATTGAAAGTTTAGCCATTGCTACTTCCTGGCAGCACATCTGCTTGTATCCAGAACCTCAACTTTGTGTGTATCACACTTGACCCTTCAATTCTTTGCAATGGAGTTGCTTGTTTATCTTGTTCTTGCTAGTTCTTCGATTGCTTGCAGGAATTACCCTAGTGGTTTGGTTGATCGTGCTCCACAAGATCGTGTTCAACCGCCGGAATCGGTGTATCGACTGCTAAGGCGCAGCACCTGTTGGTTGTTGTAGTCGGATCGTGAATGTCATTCCAATTGAAATCGAAGTTATCCACCTCTCATCGAAAGATTGGGACACCCTGTACACCCAAGTACCTATCAAGTGGTTGAATGTAGACTTCATAAGCTTTCCAAAATGTCCAAGAACATCCAAATTCGATTTCATATGAGGTTTGGGCATCCGATTCAATTTCAACCTTTTCTACAGTCTAAATCCAAACTGAGTGGATCTCCTTCCGTTCCTGGACCTGATGCACGTGGGCACTTGTGGAGGACGTGGATAACACTTGTGTTGGTTCCCAATCAACTTCCTTGATCATCCATGGTTCCCGAGCACAGACACCTATTCGCTTGATCCACGCGAGTACTTCTGAAAATGAAAAGGAACACAAATGATTGTGCAACCTCGACTGTCCAAATATATAGAATGTAAAACTAACATGGATTGACTTCACCTTAGGTTTAATAGCCTTTAACGCGGTCATATCTGTCCCGGTGACGTCCCCATCACTGATGGTCTCACTCTATTAGATTTGGCTGATCTCTAGATACTCATGAAAGGTGGTGAAGTTTGACTTATATGCTCCGAATCGAGAGGATGTTTATTGCAACCTAGTACACTTAAGGGTCCTAGTGAAACTTGTTTGTGCAAACTATCAATTCAAGGCATAATACATTGTTCAGCTGCAAATAGGCGTAACTCTTGCTCTAGATGGATGTTCAACTTAACAGTCTACATCGAAATACTGTATATCAAAACTACGAGGAATTAAGAGTGCCTTTATGTGTCTTGAAATTGATGGGGATTGTTAGATTTAATTTGTTTACTAGCAATTAAATCAAAATTTCAAGACTCATATTGATGCTATGAAGTTAATAGTAACTGAAAGATTATTGACTTAATAGCCATTAGGTATATTATTATATTAATGGCTATTGTGTGCATTCAAACGTTGGGTAAGTGAAGCAATCAACGGACTGCTTTTGTTTTCACCAAACCAGCCATCACATTGCAAATTAAGGCAATTAAAATGAGTAATTGTTTGGCTTCTATTGGTTCTCTCCACTCACTTACGGTGGTACAATCCTCACAAAAAATATTTAGGCTTGTACGTAAGGAAGTGAGGGGGTTGAGAGACACGACACAAAGATACTCCAACTTTTCCTTGCTAGTTGCTGCAATTCGTTCGTCATCCTCATCCCGATGTCCGCTTGCATGGCCGGTGGGAGAACAGGCCTCCGGAACCTCTGTCTTCTCGAGTTTTTCATCAAGATAGGAAGATAATAAGGTTTTTGGGAAGCACTTCATCACACGATTGTTCGCTCTTTGATCTTGGTGTTCGTCTACGACGTCTTCTTCCCGGTAGCCGTTTGAGGGACTGCACTGCGTACAACGTCCTGCACCGAATTTGATCGACGACATCGAAGAGCTCACTATGTCGATTAGTGAGAACGACAGTTTTGATGCCCTCGGCACTGGTCCCACCTCGGGGTGTGTCCTTAACCTTTTGTTGTTCATGATTTTGTTCGTTTTAAACAACAGTTTAAACATGAACACTAATACACGTCTTATTGTCACGAGATCACAAAATAATAACATGAATTATTTAGTATTTTTTAGAATTAAAATATGTCCTTGTCTAAATATCTAATAGTAACTCAATAGGGATAGGTATGACAGACAGTGGCTACGCCTTCGGCATACCATGACGTGTGGACGACCACCAAAGAAAACAGGGGCAGATGACTTTTAGGAGGCATTTGGTTACTAAACTGGCAACGGCAACGTCAACGTGAACAGATTGCAGCGTGATGACCCGGCGGGTGGCTGTTTCCACTTCTTGTTGTTTGCACCGAGTAATGTAATTGATTACCATCACACTGTTTGGTGTGTAGTTCTCGAAAGGGATTGCTGGCTTCTAGACGGATAATGATGTCCTCAAACAAAACGGTGCAGTGGACAGCAAAACAAAAACAAACAAAAAAAAACACTGGTAAGTTTGTACAGACTGTCAGGTAGCCAAAACCTACAGACTGCTATAACAAAACCTACACTCCATAATTTGAGATAAAAACCTAGAGAACTCCATTATTCTGAATTCATCACAAGACTTCTATAACAATCACCAAGTAATTGCTCTAAAAAATTCAGATAAGAACAATTAGAGATCCCAACAATTACCCAAATACAAATCACAGTACTTAAGAACACAATAATTATTGTAACAAAATTCTGAATCTAAGCTTTCCAGAAATCAATGAACAATAGTGCAATAAGAACATAAATGCAACATTTTCCTAGCTTCTCCTGAATCCTTGAATCCATTGTCTAGTTTCCTTGCAATACTCCTGAATCCTTTGACTATTTTTGCTAGCTTCATTTGCCTTTTTTTGCTTCTTCTGTAAAAGAAAAGGTAATGGTATCAAAATAACAGTAGTACCATAAACACAAAAACTCACTAGCCACTGAGTTCTGAAATCTAGACATGGATTTCAACTTAAGCAGCAAGTAAAACCCAGAATCCTTCGTTGCTAATACTGACTAGCCATACTAACACAAGTTCTGAAATCTAGGCACAGATTTCAACCCAAGCAAAAAGTAAAACCAAAAAATCCTCCATTGCTAACACTCACTAACCATGCTAACACAAGTTGTAAGATCTAGACACTCCATTCAAGAACACCAGGACACACACACAAGAGCAGTAGCAGACATAAAAAAAATAGTAGAAGTTCTAACACAGATTTCTGAAATCTAGGCACATTCCTCAAGTAAACACGCCATTACTCTGTTGGTTTCAGTTGTAATTGATACTTCCTCTTTTAGATGTGCCAGCGCAAGAATACCATAAGTACAGTTTTCTTGTGTTATAACAAATATCAATTCGTTATACATCACGACTAGGAAGCAAAGATCAGTTCTTTGAAGCCACGCCCTGGTTGGATTCTGACAGCGAAGATGATTTTTACAGCGTGAGGAGGTAAGAACAGAACTAAAAGTGCTGGAAAGAACTTAGGTCTTTTAATAGGTAGTAGAGATAGATATAGAGATAAAAAATAGTTTCTTTATGAAAAAACTAAGACATAAATATCAAAAGGTAAAGTGGTACATTCATTATATTTATTCTGCTTCTAGAATTTAAACATCTTGTCAAATGGTTCCAACAAGTGATTCTAATTCAACGACTTAAAATCTAAATCTGAATCTCAAACATTTTAGGACTCTGAATCTGAAGCATTTTAGGATGGAGGGAGCACTATAATTATCCGGTATAGAAAAATATTTTGTCTCATTGTAATTGTATATATGGACACAACCTAACTGGTTTAATGATTATGATAGGTCCTAATAAGAGGTCCATTTTAGCTCTAATGTAGGATCAAATTAGTAACCTGGAATTTCCAGATGGCATGGCTGATACCTAGATCCATCTTTGCTCAAGACAAATCGAACCTGAAGTAGTGAAGAGGACATCAGTACCATATATACAGCCACACTTACAGAAGTCAATACTGCTGGTTCAATTACTCGCGCTCGTGCACAATAACTCAATCATCAGGTTAGTTCTTTCCTTAGTTCAAGTTCATCTTATTTAGACAATGAAAACGTATGCTCTGCTGTTCTGCTCAGGAATAATGGAGAGGATCCAAAAGCAAGGGGATTCGCGCAGGCTAGTTTTGGACTCCAAAAATGCCTCAACTTGTGAAGGCCACCCTGACTTCGTACGGACTCCGATTCGGGTGATCAAGTACATTCTGGAAAGCTTATCAAGTCTATTCCAATGGATTCAACCCCTTATATCTTATCAGAGTCGACCAGAATCGTCAACTAGATTCAATGCGGTGCTGCGCCACCAGATTTGGCCCGATGGGCCTTGTATCAAGTTGAGCTCAATAGGGGCACGTCATAGGGTTAGAGGACGACCTCAGCACCTCCTGGTCGTCCGTCCCCCCTTCTCATATACCCCCTCAGCTCCATTTACAGACTGGTTTTGTTTGATTTGGATTAGGCATTGCTACCGCCTCGCAGCGCGTGTTTGATCAACCGCCGGTCTATTTGAGTCCAGAACCCCACCATATTGTCATTTGATATTGAAACTTCATATTTATCTAGCAATCCAGTGCTTGTTCTACTTGTTCTTGCCTGTTCCTCGATTGCTTGCAGGACAAGTGCCCTCGTGGCCAAGTTGTCGTGCACAACATGTTCATGGCGATCCTTGGAGTTGGTGTATCAGTTGCTTAGGCACAGCGTCCCTAGATAGTTGTATTCGGGCAGTGAACATCATCTTCACCCCAATCGAGTTATCCCCCAGCTCTCATCAAAAGATCAGGAATGAACCCTAAGGGTTTGCATCAGTTGGTAATCAGAGCAAGGTTTATCCGTGGGAGACTTCCTGCTTTTGCTATTATTTTCCTGTTATCTAGAAAAAGCGCCCCCCCCCCCCCCCAATAATGTAGATTGTTCTTCCATAGTCCCACAGGCCCTTGTTACGGCTTGTTGAGTTTTCGGTTGCATCGGTCATGTCATGTTGTTGGTCTTAGTTTCTAGTCCCTTAGAGTTTCAAGTTCTTGTCACGTTTGTGTCACATCTATTTTGAATCATTGCTGCTATACCACCATTGCTGCATCTACAACCACAAATTTTTTTACTCACCTCGCTGTCATCTTGTTTGTTGACACCACCATCGACCCACCACTACGTCATATTTCCTGAATTTTTATCTACCAATCAGATCTGATTTCCGAGTCTGAATTGTTCAGGTTCAGGTTCTCATTTGTTAGTCGTGTGTGCTTAAAAAAAAGAAAGGGAAGAACAAAAAAAAAGAGACAAAAAAAGAAGAAAAAGAGAAAAAAAATAGTAAAGTGAAAAAAGAATTGATTCTGAAGTCAGTTGATTTCTTTATTTGTCCCTGCTATCCTTTGATCATACTACGTCGGTGTCTTGTGACTTCCATTGTCTCCCGGCTTGCGTCTCTAGCAGGGTCTAGGCTAGGACCAGCACAGTACCGCCGTTGAACATTTTCTTACTTGCTTTTGTAACTAATATGGTGCTAGTACTTCCTTGCTACATTAAGCCACCTACAACTCCACATATTCAATTACAGCTTGATAGGGTGTTACTGCGGCACTGCTACACTTTCTTCCTTGGTTACTGACTTGTTGGTTGCCATCCCCCCATGTTGAGTAGGGTAAGAACTAGTACGAGCTCGTGTGAACAGGTTGAGAATGAGTACATTGCAATAACCACATCCTAATTGTGTTAAGGATTTTTTTTTTTGCTTCACTAGTCTCTTCTGTTTGCTTTTTGCCTCTAATCATAGCAGGTTCGGAGGATAACGCGGATAAGTCAGATTCTCCACACATGTAGTGGGCCCTAAGCTACTTCGAGGAGAAGTATAAAAGCCATGCGGCGGGGCTTGATTCTAATTTACAGGTGGCTAATGAAGGGCTTGGAGTATTGGAGACAACAAAGATTGCTACAAACACCAAGCTTGCAAGATTGGAGCCTTCGGTTGCTGGTATTAACACCAGCCTTGCGGCTCTCTTGAGCCGTTTTGATGATCTTCATGCTGGGCGCAATGCAAAGCATAAAGAGGGCCATAATGATGAAGCACGTGTTGAGGACAATTGGGAAGATGAGTATTTTGGTGATACTGAATTTGATCTTGATGTACATCGTAACCATCGTCGACGTCACAATCGTCATGGTATGGGTGGAGGTTAGCGACATGAGGTACGTGATCACAATGATGCATTCACTAAGATCAAATTCAAGATACCTCCTTTTGATTTTAAATATGACCCTCATGCATACATTACTTGGGAGATTGCTGTTGATCAGCAGTTTGCATGTCATGAATTTCCTGAGAACTCTAGAGTTAGGGCTGCCACTAGTGAGTTTACTGATTTTACTTCTGTTTGGTGGATAGAACATGGAAAAAAAAACCTAATAACATACCACAAACTTGGGAGACCTTGAAACAAGTCATGCGGGCTAGATTTGTTCCTTCATACTAAGCACGTGATCTATTAAATAAGCTGCAACAATGGAGGCAGGATACTAAAAATGTAGAAGAACACTATCAGAAATTACAGATGGGCATGCTTCGTTGTAACCTATAGGAGAATGAAGAACTAGCTATGATTTGATTTTTTGGTAGCTTAAACTGTGAAATTCAGGATATCTTAGAGTACAAGGACTACAGTAATGTTATTGAATTGTTTCATTTTGCTTGTAAACCTGAAAGGGAAGTGCAGGGACGATGTTCAAGCACCAAGACTAATGTTTCTGCAGGAAGAACTAATTCATGGCAGCCATGCACGATCTCTCTCATGCTTCCCCACCTTCTCCGAGTCATTCAACACCTTCGCCATCCAACAACAACAGCATGCCACGACTACTCCCCAACAACTCGACAAGTCGGGCGCCTACAATGTCCAAAGCTGTCCATTCCCTAATGGAGAGTACTTCTTCCATGGCATCTACAGGACGAACAAGAGATGTTTAGTGTCCCCGGTGCAAGGGTTTCAGTCATGTGCATCGTGACTGTCCTAGCAAGCGTGTTTTAGTTGTCAAAGATAATGGTGAGTATTCATCTGCTAGTGATTTCGATGAAGATACTCATACTTTGCTTGCTGCTGACCATGCAGGTAGTGACGAACACCAAGAAGAACACATTGGTACAGGTGATGTGGATCAATATGAGTGCCTCATTGTGCAGCGGGTGCTCAGTCCACAGATGGAGAAAGCAGAGCAAAATCAGAGACACATGTTGTTTCAAACAAAGTGTGTCATCAAGGAACGTTCATGCCGCATGGTCATTGACGGAGGAAGCTGCAAAGCAGTGAGTTGGTAAAGAAGCTTGCACTTTGCACCAAGCCACACCCCCATCCATATCACATCCAATGGCTAAACAACAGTGGCAAGGCTAAGGTAACCAGGTTGGTGCGAATTAGTTTTGCTATTGGATCATATCATGATGTTGTTGAATGTGGTGTTGTGTCTATGCAAGCATGTAATATTTTGCTAGGTAGACCATGGCAATTTGATAGAGATTCTATGCATCATGGAAGATCAAATCAATATTCTTTCACGTACCATTATAAGAAAATTGTGTTGCATCCAGTGTCTCCTGAGGCTATTGTGCATGATGATGTTACTAGATCTCAAAAGATTCAATTTTAAAACAAATCTAAAACTGACAATTGCAAAACAACTTGTAAAGGATGAAAAGAAAAATGAGATTACTTTGAAGGAAACTTGCTTGCTTACCACAAAATCAGATATGAATGAATTGAGTGCTTCCAACTCTGATGTGTATGTTCTGATATGCAAAGATGCTTTGATCTCACTTCATGATATGCAGCATTCTTTGCCTCCTGTTGTGCCTAACATTTTGTAGGAGTTCTCTGATGTGTTTCCAAGAAAGGTTTCACCCTTGCTGCCACCAATTAGGGATTGAGCACCAGATCGACCTCATTGCTGGTGCTTCATTGCCCAACCGTGCGCCATACAGAACCAACCCGGAGGAAACAAAAGAGATTTAGCACCAAGTGCAAGAACTACTCGACAAAGGCTATGTGCGTGAGTCTCTTAGTCTTTGTGCTGTTCCGATTATTCTAGTGCCTAAGAAAGATGGAACATGGCATATGTGTGTGGATATAGAGCGATTAATAATATCACCATTCAGTATCGTCACCCCATTCCACGATTAGATGACATACTAGATGAATTGGGTGATGAGTGAACGTCCCACCTCCTCGAGGCCAGACCCGCTTACATCAGGTAGCTTTTTATAGGACGTAGGCTGGCCTCACAGACCAACACGAGTCTTTTCTACGCACATTTGTCCTCCCTCGTGCGCACCCGGGAATAACTTCCCGATCGGTCACCCATCCTGAAATTGCTCTAGGCTAAGCACGCTTAACCTCGGAGTTTTTCCGAGCTAGGCTACTGGAAAAGAAGGTGCAACTTGGTGATATGACTATCCTATTAATCCTATTAAGCTCTGGGTTGGGGTGTCACAATGAGTGAAAAACTACTTTCAAAACTAAGTTCGGTTTATATGAGTGGTTAGTCATACCATTTGGGTTAATTAATGCACCTAGTACCTTCATGAGATTGAAGAATGAGGTTTTGCGCGCTTTCATTGAAATTTTGTGGTGGTATATTTTGATGATATATTGATTTACAGTAAGTCTATAGATGACCATCTTGACCACTTATTTGTTGTTTTTAATGCTTTAAGTGATGCATGTTTATTTGGTAACATTGACAAGTGCATCTTTTGCACCGATCGAGTTTCATTTCTTGGCTATGTTGTTACCCCATAGGGAATTGAAGTTGATCAAGCTAAGGTGGAAGCTATTCAAGGGTGGCCTGTCCCAAAGACAATGACACATATACGAAGTCTTTTAGGTCTTGCTGGATTCTATCACCGTTTTGTCAGGGATTTCAGCACCATTGCTGCACCACTGAACGAACTTACGAAGGAGGGAGTCCTATTTGCTTGGGGCAAAACACAAGAGAATGCCTTCGACATGCTAAAAGATAAGTTGACACATGCACCCCTCCTCTAACTTCCTGATTTTAGTAAGACCTTTGAGGTTGAAATGAGATGCTAGTAAAATTGGATTGGGTGTTGTTTTACTGCAAGAAGGAAAACCTGTTGCATATTTTAGTGAGAAATTGAGTGAACCTGTTCTAAATTATTCGACTTATGATAAAAGTTATATGCTCTTGTGAGATCTTTACAAACATGGTAGCATTATTTGTGGCCTAAGAAATTTGTCATACATTCTGATCATGAATCTTTGAAGCATATTCGTAGTCAAGGAAAACTGAATCGTAGACATGCAAAGTGGGCTGAATTCATTGAATATTTTTCATATGTTATAAAACAGAAGAAAGAAAAGAAAAATTATCATTGCTGATGCCTTATATAGAAGATATATTTTGTTGACACAACTTGACTACAAAATCTTTGGTTTGGAAACAATTAACGACCAATATATGCCTAATCCTGATTTTAAAAATGTTTGATGCATTGTAAAGATGGAAATATTTGGAACAAATTTATCTTCAATGATGGGTTTGTGTTTAGAGCTGACAAGTTATGCATTCCAGCTAGCTCTTTTCGCTTGTTGTTGCTACATAAAGTGCACGGAGGTGGGTTGATGGGGCATTTTGGAGCAAAGAAGACAGAGGACATTCTTGCTGGTAATTTATTTTGGTCAAAGATGAAAAGGGACGTGGAGAGGTTTGTCTCTCGCTGTACTACTTGTCAAAAGGCTAAGTCACAACTCAATCCACATAGTTTAAATATGTCTTTATCTGTCCCTAGTGTTCCTTGGGAGGATATTTCTATGGATTTTGTATTGGGATTGCCTAGGACCAGGAAGGGATGTGATAGCATTTTTTTTGTTGTGGATAGATTTTCTAGGATGGCACATTTTATAGCATGTCATAAAACTGATAATGCCACACACATTGTTGATTTGTTCTTCCGAGAGATTGCCATTGTTTCTGATCGTGACACAAAATTTCTTAGCCACTTTTTGAGGACATTATGGGCTAAATTGGGGCTAAGCTTTTGTTTCCACTACTTGTCATTCCCAAAGTGATGGCTAAACTGAGGTCGTAAATAGAATCTTATCTACAATGTTAAAGGTTGTTTTAAAGAAGAACAATAAGATGTGGGAAGAATGCTGGCCTCATATTAAATTTGCTTACAATCGTTCGCTGCATTTTACTATAAAGATGTGCCCTGTGGACATTGTTTATGGGTTATTGCCTTGTGCTCTTATTGAATTGATGCCTTTGCCATCCTCTGAAAAATTGAATTTAATGCTAAGCAACATGTTGAGTTGATGTTAAAACTGCATGAAACCACTGAAGAGAACATTGAGCACATGAATGCTAAGTATAAGCTTGCAGGTGACAAAGGTAGAAGGAATTTGAAATTCGAGCCTAGAGATTTGGTGTGGCGTTTGAGAAAGGATCGTTTTCCTGAATTGAGAAAATCAAAGTTGGTGCCTAGAGACGATGGACCATTTAAAGTGTTAGAAAAAAAAATCAATGACAATGCATATAAGCTAGATCTGGCTGTAAATTTTGGGGTTAGTCTCACATTTAACATTGCAGATTTGACGCCATATTTGGAAAAGGATGATGAACTTGAGTCGCGGACAACTCAAATGCAAGAAGGGGAGGATGATGAGGACATAAGGACCATAGATACAACCACACCTACACAAGTCAATACTGTTGATCTGATTACTCGCGCTCGTGCACGACATGAGATGGCCCGCCCCGAAACCGGGGGCGGTTTATGTCATCCAGGATCCTTTCTAGGTGACACTCCGCGAAGCGAGTATTCACATGGTACAACACAAGCTGAGAAAACAGCATGATTTACAAGATAAGAGAAAATGATTACAATCTTGGTTCATTACAGAAATCTTAGAATCAGAGTACGGCATACAACTTTCAAATACGAGTTTAGTGGAAGCATAAGACACGATACAGACTTTGACTCTCTCGTAGACTAAGCAAAAGCATGTGCCTTGCCCACCAGCACTATGCTACTAGCCACCCAAAATTCACTACGGCGAGTCAAAGTGCTCCCACTGGATGCTCCCAAGGTCTGGGCACTGCTCTTCCCACTATAGTGACCATCGCCGGTACAAGCGTCGGCGCCTGAAAACCACGTATCGCAAAGCGTGAGCTTCTAAGAAGCTCAGCAAGATTGACTCGTCAAATTGGCTGTCTACAGCCGACACCTAGACATGCAGGCTGACTCGGGGTAAGGGATCTTGCATAAAGGACTCGCACTACTTGAAGCTACTCTAGTCAAGTTTTAGCTCAAGTTAAGAGATTAGAAAAAACATAACTTTAGTTTGCCCTAGTCTGATCAATCATAGAGAGAAAACAATAGATACAATAATCATCATCATAATCTAGTCATCATCATAACTCAACATCTTTATTAAATGTAGTGCGTTTCACAAGCAAACTCATAAACTGAGAGTGATAGTGATTCGAATCCATTTACACTGGATAACCTAATCATACGACACGTGCGCATCCCAGACTGCACGTGGCAACCGTTCACAACAGATCCTACAAAGTCAATTTCCTCCTACGCTACCTCAGCAGTGCCGCATCCCACCAGAACTCCCCTCTGCATTCAAACAAAATTCGCACTTCCTTGGTTCGGAAAAATTTGAAAATATTTGTGGGCACCCAGGACATTACTTGGAACACCTTTTGTTTTTGGAAAAAGTCCTAATTGGCCTCTAAAATGCTATAGATTTTCAACTTAGATTAGATTTGTTTGAATTTTTGAGGAGGTTAAACCTTTTTGAAAAATTTTGATAAAATCTCAAAAATTTTGTTTTGAAGTGATCTTAATTGCTATGTAAAAACATCAGTATGGTTATATTGAGAATTTAATAGTTTTGCAAGAGTTAGATGGAATTTGCACCCGCATGCCAAGAATTATTGGTAGCGGGATCCAACTCCTGATTTTTCAAAAATGCTCAAAAATTTACCAAATTTTTGTGGAGGTTAAGTGTAATTTTTAAAACAATAATGCTATTGGTTTATACAAAGATTTGCTTTCTGAGTGTGAAATTCGTTCGATAAATTTTAAGTGACACCAGGGGTGTCACAGCCCTCCCTCCTAAAAGAAATCGCGTCCCGAGATTTAAGGAGGTGGTTTGATTTTTCGTGGGTACCTATGGCGGCTGGAAGTATCTCTAGGTACTGCGTCCGAAGGCATTCCGCGGACTCCCAAGTGGCTTCATCGTCAGAATGGTTGCTCCATAGGACCTTGTAGAATTTGAGGGTTCGCTTCCTAGTTACTCGTTCCTTCTCGTCCAATATCCGAATTGGTCGTTCTGGATACGTTAGATCCGATTGCAACTCTTCCATATCAGGGATTACTTGATCCGTGGGCGCTTTCAAACATTTTCTCAGCTGGGAAACATGGAAAACATTATGTATTCTCGACAGCTTCTCAGGTAGCTCCACTTGGTATACCACTGGTCCGAACTTGGCAGTGATGAGTTATGGGCCAATGTATCGTGGTGCTAACTTGCCTTTAACTCCAAATCGCTGAACCCTTTAGTGGGCGAGACTCGAAGTAGACATAGTCACCTAGTTCAAAAGTCAGTGGTCTATGTCATCTATCAGCATAACTCTTGTATCGGGATTTGGCTGCTTTCAGGTTAGCTTGAACAACCTGTACTTTCTCTTCCGCTTGCTGCACTATGTCAGGTCCAAGTATAGTCCTTTCTTCTGCCTCAGACCAATTTAGTGGAGTTCTGCAGCTACGTCTATACAATGCTTCAAAAGGTGACATTCGGATACTTTCTTGGTAGCTGTTTGTCACATCCCCAAATTTCAGTCCTTTATTCAGATGGAAATGAGCTCACTGGTTTGATTTTTGATTTTGGCATTTCCTGTTGTTGGGGAGTTTCTGTCCCGGGTAATAAAATTGCTCTATTACGGGTAACCCTTTTTATTGTATTTGCAAAATCTTTTGTTTCATAATGCAACCATACCAATGTTTTTGCATATTAGGTAACTGCATATTAAAATATAATTTTGGAGACTTTATCAGAATTTTTTGAAAAGGTTTAACCCCATTAAAAATTCAAACAAATTTAGTGAAAGTTGAAAAATTGCAAACTTTTAGAAGCTGAATCAGCACTCTTTCCTAAAACGAAAGTTGTTCCAAATAAATCACTGAGTGTCCACAAAAATTTTCAAAATTATCCAAGCTCAGGAAGCATGAATTCCTTTTGAAATTGGAGAGGGATATTGAAATTATTGCAGAAAATCAAACGCATATCAGCCTGCCGCTGCGACGGCCAACCGGTGCACCGCAGCGGGCAGAGAGCGGCAGACGCCAGAAGATCTTCAAATCTCTCACTCCCTGCTCCCTCTCACTTGTCCCCTCGTCGACCAGAAATCCCGCTCCACCCGATCTTCTCTCTCACGCGTGAAGAGGACGACGGCAAACGACAAAAGCAGCGTGCCAGACTCCTCTCTCCCTCCTCGTAAAAGCTCCTGGCGCACAACTGCCTTTTCTCTTCCCCGCGCGCGCACCCATTCGCTGCCCTTGCCGTCCCGCAACCCCCTCGCGTGGACGACACGCCACGAGCGGTTTCCAAGCGCTCCACCGTGCCATTTAACCTTCCAACCCTCTCCTCCAACTTCCACATCGAGCACTTCCTCGCTAGTCCACTCTCTCACCGAGAACGCGCCATCTTCAACGTTCCGCCGAGAGCACCAACGCTGGTGTTCGAGCTTCAAATTCGTCCCCTCAGTACCATCTGGGTTCGATTCCTTTCTCCACCTAGCTTCTCTCGTCCTTGCGCTTCTTAGTAACAAGGTCTTGCCCATAGGAAGCCACCGGTGAGGAAGAACTCGCCGCGCCGCCTCTACCGCCTTCGTCACCACCGTGAGCTGCTCGTCGCCGACCAGTCTGCGGTCATCCCCGTGATCTTCATCACCGACCAATCGACTCTACGCGACACGGTGATGCTCCCAGCCATCTCAATCTAACCCTAAAACCCCTCCTCCACCGCGCGCATCGCCGGCGTTGAACTTCTTCTGCCGCCTTTGTTCTGCTTTTGCCTTACTTCTGGAGTTCCAGAACTCTTCTGGAGTTGGAACTGTGCCAGAAGTATGTCCGGCACGTAGAACCGTATGTTCTGCTTTTGCTGTACTTTTGGAGTTCCTGAACTCTTCTGGAGTTGGAACTATGTCAGAAGTATGTCGTGGCAAGCAGAACCCCTTGTTTCTGCTATTGCTGTACTTCTGGAGTTCCAGAACCCTTCTGGAGTTGGAACCGTGCCAGAAGTATGTAATGGTCCACAGAACCCTTTGTTTCTGCTTTTGCTTTACTTCTGAAGTTCCAGAACTCTTTGGAGTTGGAACTGTGTCAGAAGTGTGTCAAAAGCATATCATGATGAGCAGAACCCCCTGTTCTAAGATTCTTAATGATTCTTGATATTCTTTTGGCCGACTTTGTAAAAATGCATAACAAATTAATCTTAGCTCTAAAAATGGTGAACCGAAATTCTCTAGAATCCTTTTGAAATGCTCTAAACTCTGATGAAACACTTTTCCATGAAAGTCCATGGAACTTCCTAAATAAATAGGGTCAGATGTTCTGTTCTGATTTAATACTACACTTCCAGAACTTTGCTGAAACTAAAACTTGCACCCGTAGTGTCTTAGACTGCAGAACTTCTGTCATTTTTTTTTAAATGTAACCTTAACTAGATTCTTTGTACATCAGTAAATAACCTCCAACTGCCATTTAAAATGACAAATTTTGAAAATACATTGTGCATGTCAACCAAAATTGTTTACACCTGTTCTGAACCTCATTTCAGTAACATTCTAGTTCCTGTATCTTGTTTCTTGAATTTATCTCGTCTTTGGTATCTTTTTTGGATTTCCTAAGTTTTAACATCAGAACTTGTTAGATTCTTAATGAAATCTTGGAAGCTCAACTTGACTTAAAACCTTTGCCAAACATCTGGTATTGAAGGCTGTTTTCAACATAACTTGAGCTGTAGAACCCTGTCTAACGTATTTTCTTTTTGCATTGTATTCATAATCCTGGTAGCTACCTCTCTGCACCATGTCATATCTTCTGTTTGCATCATGGCATCATGGCATATTTTTTTCTCTTACCGACGCGTTTTACTTTATAGAGTACGATCCGTCTGAGACTGACGCGGGTGCTGCTAAGAGAGGAGCACCAGAAGCTGATCAGGTTGTTGAGGAGAACACCGCTGCTATTGCTAAAAGCAAACACCTCATATTGCTATCCTAAGTAAATATTAAATGTTAATATATGTGCTTACGTATAGAATTGCATTAAGTTGGGCATAGAGGTATTGTTGGGAAATCCTATTATTGCTGCATAATACCCCTCCTTGATGTTGATTACTTCACCTTGTCAACTAGGTAGTGTGTCTTTGCTGGAGTCACGAAATGCTTAGCTGTGCTTAGATTAAAGGTAGAAGTCGAGTGGTAAGTCCCACTCGCATGTATAGGATTTACCCCTGGTACTTATGAGCTTGTGGCGAGTTCATATGTTGACAAAAGTTGAAAAGTGTTAAAAACTAAAATCCCGATGGTGGGATAGGAGTGCAGCAAGACGTGGAGGTCTTGTGTGCCGTAGGCCCCGTCTGGGTTGACCTAGGACCCGGCCGTGTTATTCTTGGGCTGAGCACTTTCCGTTCGTACCACATGTCGAATATAATGGTAACACAAGCTGAGTATCTCACTGCGTACCAACATTTGGCTGATGACTGCACGGTGCGTGGAACGAGGGACTCACGTGTGTCTGCGAGGCCGTGGTACTCGACACCGTGTGGGCACAAGTGTGAAAAAGGTTGACATGAGTACCCCCTTGTGTGACTTTAACGGGTTGCACGAGCCGTATGATCCTCAGTCATGTGGGCATAGTTGGACTCCCCTGCAGGGTGTACAATCGGTTCGAATCCGCCGTGGTCTCGGTTATGATCAAGCTCAGTGTTCTTTGGATAATATCGTAGAGTTGACACATAATATGATGAGAAATGGAGTATGATTGATGGTATAATGATTTATGGTTACATGGTACTTATGGTCATGGGTTTTAGTAAGTGTTATGCCCGCAGTCTTTTACTTTATGCTTGTCCAACATTTGCTTAGTACAGCTTCAAGCAATCTAGTCCGTCCCTATGCCTTACTTACCTTACTACTGTCATATTACATTATCCTTGGAGTTGGGAAATAATTTTCACAACAGGGTAAGTCTTGCGAGTAACTTCGTACTCAATGTTTGTTGCTTAAGTTTTTGCAGGTGAGGATGAGTTGGTGTTTGGCTATTTTGTCTCTGCCGATGCCGGCGAGGGCGAGTAGTCCGGATGTTCAAGTGCTCGTGATTTGCGATATTCGTGGGCTGGGCATCGTGATCTTTTGTTGTTTTATCTTTGCCGCTGCTGCGACCGCTCTATTCCTTAGGATCACTTCCGCATTTTAATTTCAGGACTTATGTATCAAACCTATGGTCTGTAATATTATTACCTTAAAACTGATATAATCAAACCTTTGTGACCTATGTGATGTATCAATCGTTGTTGTACCGACATGCTTGGATCTTGGGCGTTGCTTGAGAAGCATGTCGGGGGACTGCCAGGTTTCCATTCCTTTTTATCGGGTTGTATACTCACAAAACGTTCATGGACGGCGAGTCAATTCGATAAATTTGAATGTAAATTGGATGGGTCTCTCACACTATTGTTGTAAGATAATTCTGTCAATGATAAATAATTATCCCAGCTTCTTCCATGTTCCAAAACACAAGCGCGTAGCATATCTTCAAGGATCTGATTTATTTTTTCAATTTGGCCATCTGTCTGGGGATGATAGGCACAACTATGAATCAACCTAGTACCTAGCGACTGTAACATCCCGAACTAAATTCTCGCTAAATCTATTGTCAATAAAGACTTAATTGTGTTCAATAAAAATCTCAAAAACCCGAATTAACTGAAATCATAGGACCTAATCAAAAGAACTTAAATTCAAAAATCTACTTTGAAATCCTATCTTAATTTTCTTTTCTGCTTCTCTTTTCCTCTCTGCCGATGCAGAATTGACCGGCCGGCCTTTGCCCTGCTGCGTCGCGCTGCTGCCGTGCGGCTGCTTGCCGCCGTCGCTGCTCGCCGTAGCCGGCTTGCCCGAGCCTACTCTCTCTAGCGCCGCCGGAACCCCCGCTCTCCACCGTCGCGCCGTCCGGCTTCCTCTGTTCTCCCACCCACGAGCCGCCGCCCGAGTCCCTGCTCCACCCCGGGCGCCGCTTCCCTATTCCTTTCCATGCCTTCCCGACCCCGGCTTTGTGAGCCCGATTCGCCCGACCTCCGACCCTGAGGTCGGAGGGTTTTTACGGTTCGCCCGACCTCCGACCCTGAGGTCGGAGGATTTTTGCGATTCGCCCGACCCCGACCCCCAGTGGTCGGACACTATCTCCACCTCGCTCGACCCCGAGGTCGGACAATCCGTTTTTCGCTCCGCCTCGCTCGACCCCGAGGTCGGACAATCCGTTTCGCTCCGCCTCGCTCGACCCCGAGGTCGGACAATCCGTTTTTCGCTCCGCCTCGCTCGACCCCGAGGTCGGACAGACTCGTCGGACCCGAGCTCGGAGCGGCCGCGCCATTAATGCTGCCGGCCATCTTCCCAACCGTAAAAGCACCTGGCCGTACACAGCAGTGCCGCCTCCGCGCCGAAAGTCTTCGTGATGGGACGCGCACGCCGGGCGCCCATGCGCTGCAGTACGCTGCCGCCGTGCCAACTTGCGCCGTGTCCTGGAGAGACAAAAGGAACGGAGACTGATATTTCCAGAGGCGAAACGTTTCACTCGTGCGCACTCATTTGCTCTTTCCGCACGCTCGTTTCTCTGCTCTCGTCTTCCCTGCCTTCCGCCATTACCGCCGAAGAGCTCCGCAGAGCCGAAAACAGAGCAAGTTTCTCTCGTGCTCAGGTGAGCTCGGTAACCATGCCCTGCCGACGGTTCCATCATCCGCCGTTATCGCCGCTAACCGCCGCCCCATCCTTCCGCACAATTGCAGAAGTAGCGGCGCGTCAACATCTCTTTTCCGGCGACCGGTCTCCGTTGTCGTTTGCTCTTACCCTCAGCCCTCTGGTAATCTTGCCGTCCGACCAGTCTAGCTAAAATCCCGTTTACCGAAAACAACACACTAAATTTGTTAGGAAGAAATTCATGCACCTTCACTTCTCTGTTAATACAAGTTACCCCGCCCGCGTTGAATCCCTGTGTAAACTAAGTTACCTTGCATCTTCATATAGGAACCGAGCTACAGACGGCCACCGAGGCTGAGGAGGATTTCCTCGCTGCCGACCCCGCCATCGACTGTGCTAACTTCTCCCCGAACCGAGGCAAGCCCCGGTGCATACCTAAGTTTAAAGTTTTATTTTCTCACTGTGTATGTAGGTTTTTGTTGTGCATTAAGTTTCGAGGCTTGTGTGAAAACTTAGTTGCATGACTTGTAGGGTCTCCTACGGGTTGCTCTGTTAGAGTCAGTATGTTAGTGCTATGCTGCTAATAGGGCAACGAAGGGATTTGAGTGGTATGGAGACTGCTCAGGGGATTATTTATAGGAGTATTTTGAGAAAGTCAGGACCCAACATTGTGTGAATAAAATTTGAGCACGGTGTCGGGTGCGGTTGCATTGGTCAAGTTTGAGTTGTGTACCGAATACATACTGGCATATGGGACCCAGGAAACCGACGTAGCTCATTGCGCAGTGTTTGGACAATTGGCCATCTCTTTTTCCAGGTGAACGGACCAGCATGGTGGATGAATTCGCATTTCTGTTTTCTTGGGCATGTGCTAGTGGGAAAGGCTTGGGGCCGTACAGGAACGCAGGACGTTGCCTGGAGGACCATGTCCTTGGAGAGATGGATGTTGGACCAACTCTGTCGCGATGCAGTGAAAGGTGGCCACGTGTGACTCGTGGAGTGCGCACGTGTCGTGTTATTCGGGTTTCTCCTGCAGGATGTAAAATCAATTATAATTGCCGTCCCTCGCGGTATTGAGTACCACTTGCTCCTTTCTGCCGTGGCGACACTATAAAATGTGATAGCGGGAATTGTGATCGGAGGTTTGAGAATAAATTTCAGACTGTTGTATTGCACTTGCTTGTTTAGTTGCTGTCACACTTAGGAAAATTACATTAGCAATTCTGATAACTTGGCTAAAATACTGAAAAACCATTAGTGTTGCTGTCTTTTGCGAACACCTACCAGCTGCCACCAATATTCCAGCATTTTAGGAGTCGGCCTTAGAAGGCCTATTGACGGGTAAGTCTTGCTGAGTGTCAGTCGCTCACGGTTTGCTGATTGTTGTTTTGCAGGTATTAGTGCTGACTGTAGCCAGGGTGGTTGGGAAGAGGAGACGCCCTCGGAGTGGACCTTCAAGTGGGTCCCCGCTTCTCCCTCCCGTGGAGATTAAACACCATGGGGCTGGGGTGTTTGATCGAGGCGCCGAGTGTTAGATTTTTGCTTCCGCTGAAATCCATGTGTTTGTTATCAAAACTACGTTACCGCACCTCCAAAACTTCTGAAATCAGTTGTAACATAACCAGAATTAATGTATCTTTAAGTCATTTATGCGAGTCCTTGTTAATTATTGTACTGTAAAGTCACTTGTTTCGGCAAGCGGCCCTCCCAAATGATCCTGGATGAGCAACCATACGATTTTATCGGACGGGGTTGCGACAGCTGGTATCAGAGCTATTTGGGGGTTAGTACTCTAATTAACGAGGCATGTTTTCAAAAATTGCGCTTCGGTGAGATACGGTATAGAACAGCCCTTAGTGGAGGTTAGAGTTAGGAAGGTGGCAAGCTAACTGTGCATTCATGCATTTTACCTTCCTGTAAGTTTATGATTATGTAACGACGCACCAACGAACTATGCGAAGGTACGTGTTACAATTTTTGCAACGACGCACCAACGAACTACAACGAAGGTACGTAGTCCTGCCGTGGGATAATACTCACGGTCGCTTGGCGTTCGCGTTGCTGGTTCACCCATCTTGCCTGAGATGCTTTTCATGGCCGCTAACGGCAAGGCGTTACTGGTTGCCGCCGGTTGCCATGAGTCGTGACTATCATGGCCATATTGCATACCTGTTCTGTGATGTGATTTTCTGCAGGTACCCTAACTATCGTTAGACCGTGTAGAAAACGTTTTTTTGTTCGAGGGAACGAGTAGTGCCACCGAGGTTCCGAACTAGGCTTCCTTTTTGGTGAGGACGAATAGGTCGTATCATTCTTTTCCTTTTGCATGGTACTAAAAATGGTAAATCTTGAACAGAAAGAAACGTAAAATTCGCCTTCTTGTGTTCAGCCTGGTTCTTGTTCTCTGAAGGCTGATCCAGTCCTTGGAACTATCGTTGAATCATTTCACTTGGCTCTCCGTTTTCTTAAGGGGGAAGGTGTCCCTCTGTTCTGGGAGAAAAGGACATCGGATCATCCGATGCAGGACCGGACAGTCCGAAGACACTCCCTCTGGAATTTTTTTTTAGGCCACCGGACATTCCGATGTGGGATCGGACCTTCCGGTGAACACCTCTCGGGACTGAAATCAACCAAGCAGGGATTTCAGCGATGAGTCGTTTTCCAAAGCTTATAGTTTCGCGCCTATTATTCTAAAAATGTGAGTGGGTGTAACATCCCGAACTAAATTCTCGCTAAATCTTTTGTCAATAAAGGCTTATTGTGTTTGATAAAAATCTCAAAACCCAAGTTAATGACATCGTAGAATCTAATCAACAGAACTTAAATTCAAAAATTTAATTTGAAATCCAATCTTTATTGTCCTTCTGCTTCTCTCTTCTTTCGTCCGTGCACCGCCGGCCTTGCTCCGCTCCGAGCAGGGATGAGTGCCGTCCGGTCTCCTCTGTTCGTTTCCATGTCTTCCCGACCCCGTCGTTTGGAAATTTTCCGTTTCGCCCGACCTCCGACCCAGAGGTCGGATGACTTTTACCTTTCGCCCGACCTCCGACCCAGAGGTCGGATGATTTTCGCGATTCGCCCGACTCCGACCCCCAGCGGTCGGACATTATTTTCCGTCTCGCCCGACCCGTCGTCATCACTCTCCGCTTCACTCGACCCCGAGGTCGGACAAGCCGTTCGCTCCGCCTCGCTCGACCCCGAGGTCGGACAAGCCTTTTTTGCTCCGCCTCGCTCGAACCCGAGGTCGGACAAGCCGCTCTCGCTCCGCCTCGCTCGACTCCGAGGTCGGACAAACTCGTCGGACCGAGCTCGAAGCGGCCACGCCTTTAATGCTGCCGGCCATCTCCCCAACCGTAAAAGCGCCTGGCCGTACACAGCAGTGCTGCCACCGCGCCGAAAGTCTTCGTGATGGGACGCGCACGCCCGGCGCCCATGCGCTGCAGTACACTGCCGCCGCGCCAACTTGCGTCGTCCTGGAGAGACAAAAGGAACGGAGGCTGATATTTTTCCCTGAGACGAAACACTTCACTCGGCGAGCTCCTTTGCTCCTCTGCGCGCTCGTCTATCTGCTCTCGTCTCCACTTCCTTCCGCCATTACAGCCGAAGAGCCCCGCAGGGCCGAAGCAGAGCCAGCTTCTCTCGTGCTCAGGTGCGCTCGGTAAGCCTTGCCCTGCCGACGGTTCCATCGTCCGTCGTTATCGTCTCTAACCGCCGCCCCATTCTTCCGCAGTATTTCAGCAGTAGCGGCGCGTCGACATCTCTTTCCGACGACCGGTCTCTGTTGCTGTTCTTTTTCCACCGACAGCCCTCTGGTAATCTTTGCCGTCCGACCAGTCTAGCTAGTCCCGTCTACCGAAGCAACACTAAAGTTTGTTAGAGAGAAATTCATGCAACTTCACTCATCTGTTAATACAAGATTACCTTGCATCTTCATATAGGAACCGAGCTGCAGACGGCCACTGAGGCTGAGGAGGACTTCCCCGCTGCCGACCCCGCCGTCGACTGTGCTAACTTCTCCCCGAACCGAGGCAAGCCCCGGTGCATACCTATGTTTAAAGTTTTGCTTTCTCACTGTGTATGTAGGTTTTGTTGTGCATTAAGTTTCGAGGCTTGTGTGGAAACTTAGTTGCATGACTTGTAGGATCTCCTACGGGTTGTCCTGTTAGAGCCAGTACGTTAGTGCTATGCTTACTAATAGGGCAACGAAGGGAATTGAGTGGTATGGAGACTACTCAGGGGATTATTTATAGGAGTAGTTGAGGAAGTCAGGACCCAACATTGTGTGAATAAAAATTGAGCACAGTGTCGGGTGCGGTTGCATTGGTCAAGTTTGAGTTGTGTACCGAATACATACTGGTATATGGGACCCAGGAAACCGACGTAGCTCATTGCGCAGTGATTGGACGACCAGCCATCTCTTTTTCCGGGTGAACGGACCAGTATGGTGGATGTTTTCGCATTTTTGTTTCTTGGGTATGTGTTAGTGGGAAAGGCTTGGGGCCGTACAGGGACGCAGGGCGTTGCCTGGAGGACCATGTCCTTGGAGAGATGGCAGTCGGGCCGACACTGTCGCGATGCAGTGAAAGGTGGCCACGTGCGACTCGTGGAGTGCGCACGTGTCGTGTTATTCGGGTTTCTCCTGCAGGATGTAAAATCAATTATAATTGCCGTCCCTCGCGGTATTGAGTACCACTTGCTCCTTTCTGCCGTGGCGACACTATAAAAATGTGATAGCAGGAATTGTGATTGGAGATTTGAGAATAAATTTCAGAACTGATGTATTGCACTTGTTTGCTTAGTTGCTGCCTCACTTAGTAAAAATTTCATTAGCTATTTGATAACTTGGCTAAAATACTGAAAAACCATTAGTAGTGCTGTCGTTTGCAAATACCTACCAGCTGCCACCAATATTCCAGCATTTTAGGAGTCGGCCTTAGAAGGCCTATTGACGGGTAAGTCTTGCTGAGCGTCAGTCGCTCACGGTTTGTTGATTTGCTTGTTTTGCAGGTAATAGTGCTGACTGTAGCCAGGGTGGTTGGGAAGAGGAGACGCCCTCGGAGTGGACCTTCGAGTGGGTCCCCGCTTCTCCCTACCGTGGAGATTAAACACCATCGGGCTGGGGTGTTTAATCAAGGCGTCGAGTGTTAGATTTTTGCTTCCGCTGAAATCCACGTGTTTGTTATCAAAATTACGTTCCGCACATCCTAAACTTCCGCAATCAGTTGTAATATAACCTGAATTAATGTATCTTCAAATCATTTATGCGAGTCCTTGTTAATTATTGTACTGCAAAGTCACTTGTTTCGGCAAGCGGCCCCCCGAATGATCCTGGATGAGCAACCGTACGATTTTATCGCACGGGGTTGCGACAGCTGGTATCAGAGCTATTTGGGGGTTAGTACTCTAATTAACGAGGCATGTTTTCAAAAAATTGCGCTACGGTGAGAAACGGTGTAGCACAGCCCTTAGTGGAGGTTAGAGTTAGGAAGGTGGCAAGCTAACTGTGCATTCATGCATTTTACCTTCCTGTAAGTTTATTATTATGTAACGACGCACCAACGAACTACAACGAAGGTACGTAGTCCTGCCGTGGGATAATATTCACGGTCGCTTGGTGTTCGCGTTGCCGGTTCACCCATCTTGCCTGAGATGCTTTTCATGGCCGCTAACGGCAAGGCGTTACTGGTTGCCGCCGGTTGCCATGAGTCGTGACTATCATGGCCATATTGCATACCTGTTCTGTGATGTGTTTTTCTACAGGTACACTGACTATCGTTAGACCGTGTAGAAAACGATTTGTCTCGAGAGAACGAGTAGTGCCACCGAGGGTAACGTATTAAGGTTTTCCTTTTTGGTGAGGACGAATAGGCCGTGGCATCCTTTAAAATCTGCAGGAGTCCTAAAATTCACCTAACCAAAAAGTTCAACTCTGTAAATCCGATAAGAACCTGTGAATTAACTAAGGAAAGAAGGACTTAAGAGTTTCATCCTCCTGTGTTCAGCCTGTTCCTCACTCCAGAATCCTATAGAATTCGTAGGATTTCATCTCCTAAATTCATTCTCCAGACTCCTCTTAAGGGGGAAGGTGCCCCTCTGTTCTGGAAAGGACATCGGACCATCCGGTGCAGGGCCGGACAGCCCGAAGACACTCCCTCTGGAATTCTCTTTTTTGGTCACCGGGCATTCCGATGTGGGATCGGACCTTCCGGTGAACACCTCTCTGGACTGAAATCAACCAAGCCGGGATTTCAGCAATGAGTCATTTTCCAAAGCTTGTAGTTCGCGCCTGTTATTCTAAAAATGTGAATGGGCACAATTTGGAAGGGTGTGAAAAATATCTACGACTTTTGTAGTTGGGAAATCTTGTGTTTCCAACCCCCCCACTTCAGGAAAAATGTGTTTTCCTCTCTGCTGCCATAGCAGGACAGAAACCTGTTGTTGTTCTGGAAATCCCATCTTCGATTGATTCTTTCCATTTTAGGTCTTGCACATTATTCCTCATTTGGTCGAGAAATGAGTTGTAGTGTAGGACTTGCGCCTATCATTTTGGAAATGAGGGCTAATTGTTCAACTATCTTACACAGATGGCAGGACGAACTCGCGGATCAAGCGGACAGGACCAGGCTAGTGGCTCTAATCTTCCTCCACCGCCGCCCCCACCTCCAAGGATGTGGGAACAATTCATGGCTACCCAACAGCAGCTCATGCAGGTTCTGATCGAGCAGAATCGGCAGGGTGGTCGTCAGCGTGCACAGGCACCCCCGCCAGAGAGCTCCTATGGGGATTTCTCGGCCGTCCATCCGCCAACCTTCGCGGATGCAGCTGACCCATTGGACGCCGATAATTGGCTGCGCACCATCGAGTCCAAGTTTGAGCTCCTTCACTGCACCGAGCATCAGAAGACTCTCTTCGCGGCACAGCAACTCCGCGGACCGGCGAGAGCGTGGTGGTTTAATTACACTGCCTCTCTTCCCGATGGACATCAAGTGCAATGGGTAGAGTTCCGGGACGCTTTCAGAGCACATCATATTCCTGAGGGCCTCATACAGCGCAAGGCGAGAGAATTTGAAGAGCTGCGCCAAGGCCACATGAGTGTCCACGAGTACTCGCGCAAGTTTAACTACCTGGCGCAGTACGCTGGGCACCACGTGGACACGGACGCCAAGAAAAGGAGCTGTTTCATGAAGGGCCTAAACTCCAAGTTACGTGATCGCCTAGCCCTCCACAACAGCGCCAATTTCAACGCATTGGTGAGCGCTGCCATTGTCCAAGAGGATGCCATTCGCGCCCATCAAGAAGAGAAGAAGCGCAAGCAGCCAGCTGGAGGCCCCCCTGGGAATCAGCAGCCCCAGAGGTATCGTCTAGCCATTACGTCTCCTACGGGCCAGAGGTACAAAGCTCCGGTGCCACCGGGTGGAAATTTTCGGCCGTCATTCCAGCAGCGGCCCGTAGCGCGTCAAGGCCAGCAAACGGGTTCTCAAGCCGGAAATTCCAGACAGTCGGCTTCAACTTCTCACCCGCCGCAGCCGTACAGCAACACGGGGCCGAGGCCGTGTTACAACTGCGGTCGTCCTGGGCATTTCGCCAAGGATTGCCGGCAACCTCCCCGTCAGCAAGGCCAGGTCCAGCAGAGCAACCCCCGCAGCGACAACAATTCCCGCTTTCAACCTGCTGGAAATGGACAGAAGCAGGGCCTTGTTAACCACACCACGGTCGAGGAAATTCAAGAAGGAGAACAAGTCCTTGCGGGTATGTTCTCAATTCAGAAAAATTCTGTGTTCGTCCTTTTCGATTCGGGTGCAACCCACAACTTCATTAGTAGGACATGTGTCCAAAGGTGCAACCTCCGCACCATCATCACTAAAACACCCTATCTTATCACATCACCCGCCGGAAAAATAACAACTACACTAAAAGTCCAGCAAGTATCATTAAAATTGGGAGGAAAAATCTTTAAGTCCCAATTCATCGTTCTTGACCACCATGGCATAGATATAATACTAAGAATGGGTTGGATGGTGTACCATAGAGCCGTGCTGCATATCTCGCCACGAAAAATCCAACTAGACTCTCCGGTGCACGGTTCCATATCTTTTCAAGTCACACCACCCACCCCAAATTCCGGGAGCCTTCATCATGTCTCCGGAAAGAAGCTTGAAGATATTCCGGTCGTGTGTGAATTTCCCGATGTATTTCCGGATGATTTACCGGGACTGCCACCCGATCGTGATGTTGAGTTCAAGATTGAACTTCAACCCGGTACAGCTCCTATCTCCCGAAGGCCGTATAGGATGGCTCCAAATGAGTTGGCAGAATTGAAAATCCAGTTAAAGGAGCTACTGGACAAGGGATTTATTCGGCCTAGTTCATCTCCATGGGGCTGTCCCGCCATATTTGTGAAGAAGAAGGATGAGACCCTGAGGCTTTGTGTTGATTACCGGCCATTGAATGCGGTCACTATCAAGAATAAATATCCTTTGCCGCGCATTGATATTTTATTCGATCAACTTGTGGGCGCCAAGGTCTTCTCTAAAGTAGATCTGCGCTCGGGGTATCATCAGATAAAGATCCGTCCGGAGGACATTCCTAAGACTGCCTTTTCCACAAGGTATGGTCTCTATGAGTACCTTGTCATGTCCTTCGGTTTGACCAATGCTCCAGCCCACTTCATGTATCTAATGAATTCCGTTTTCATGCCCGAGTTGGACAAATTCGTCGTGGTCTTCATCGACGACATCCTTATTTATTCCAAGTCGGAGGAAGAGCATGCGAAACATCTTCGTATTGTTCTCCAGAGGCTGAGGGAACATAAGTTGTACGCCAAATTCAGCAAATGTGACTTTTGGTTGAAAGAAGTACAGTTCCTTGGTCATGTGATTTCCGCCGAAGGTATCTCTGTTGACCCAAGCAAGGTGAAAGATGTGCTTGACTGGAAGCCCCCAAAGTGCGTCAAAGATGTTCGCAGTTTCCTTGGGCTTGCTGGATACTATCGACGCTTCGTTCCAAATTTTTCGAAGATCTCCAAGCCCATGACGGAACTGCTTCACAAAGGGGTCGCTTTCTATTGGAGCGATTCTTGTGATGAGGCTTTTCGAACTCTCAAGAAATACTTAACCACCGCTCCAGTTTTGGCTCAACCGGACATCACCAAACCGTTTGATGTTTACTGTGATGCTTCTGGCACGGGCCTGGGATGTGTATTGATGCAAGACGGTCGCGTCATTGCCTATGGATCAAGACAGCTGCGACGTCATGAGTTGAATTACCCCACTCATGATTTGGAACTCGCCGCAGTGGTGTTTGCCTTAAAAATCTGGAGGCATTATCTTCTTGGGAATCTCGTACACTTGTACACGGATCACAAAAGCTTGAAGTATATTTTTTCTCAAGATGATCTGAATATGAGGCAAAGAAGGTGGATGGAATTGATCAAAGACTATGAATTGGAAATCCATTACCATCCGGGCAAGGCGAATGTCGTGGCTGATGCCCTAAGTCGCAAAGCTTGCTGCAATCTCATCATTTCTCAGGCAAATTCCATTGCCCCATGTTGCAACCCAGATGAGCCCAGCCTTCGTGTCGTTCCCCACGGAGCTTTATACAACTTGGCTCTTATTCCTACCCTCCGTGAGGAAATTGTGACTGCACAAAAGGCTGATAAGGGCATGGAAAAGATCCGCGCTCAAATAGGCAGTAACAAAATGAAGTGTTTCCGCCTTGACGAGGAAGGTGTTCTATGGTTCAACAACCGTCTGGTCGTACCAAAGGATTTTGAGCTGCGGAAGAAAATTATGGATGAGGCTCACCTCTCCAAGTATGCTATCCATCCAGGTAGCAATAAGATGTACCAAGACCCGCGAAGGAAATTTTGGTGGACTCGAATGAAGCGCGAAGTCGCCCGATATGTCGCTGAGTGCAACACATGTCGCCAGGTCAAAGCAGATCATCTGAAGAGTGCTGGTCCGTTGCAGCCTCTCAGTGTGCCATCATGGAAATGGGAGGACATTAGTATGGACTTCATCGTCGGTCTTCCCCTCACTGCCCAGAAGCACGATTCTATTTGGGTCGTAGTAGATCGACTCACCAAATCTGTTCATTTCATCCCGGTGAACACCCATTATAATGCGAGGAAATACGCGGAGCTTTATATCTCTCGTATCATGTGCCTCCATGGTGTTCCAAAGACCATCATTTCTGATCGGGGTACCCAGTTTGTGAACCGTTTCTGGGAACAATTTCATGAAGCACTTGGTACCAAGTTAATTCATGGTTCAGCTTATCACCCCCAAACCGATGGTCAAACAGAGCGTGTAAATCAAGTTCTGGAAGATATGCTTCGCGCATCTGTGCTGACCCATGGGAAGAGTTGGGAAGAGTGCTTACCATTGGCTGAATTTTCGTACAACAATAGCTATCAAGAGAGCATCAAGATGTCTCCGTTCGAGGCGTTGTATGGTCAGCCATGTCGCACGCCTTTAAACTGGTCTGAGGCAGGAGAAAGAGTAGTTTTTGGACCAGATTTAGTAACTCAAGCTGAAGAGAAAGTGAGGGCTATTCAAGAAAATTTGCGAGCTGCAAGGTCCCGGCAGAAAAGTTATGCCGACAAAAGGCGTCGTTTGAAGTGGGTGATCACGTCTATCTTCGTGTGTCACCAACAAAAGGTGTCCAACGCTTTGGCATTAAGGGCAAGTTAGCTCCAAGGTTCATTGGACCTTTCAAAATCATCGAGCGATGTGGTCCAGTAGCATATCGATTGGAGCTGCCCTCTCATATGTCGGGAATTCATAACATCTTCCATGTCTCTCAGCTCCGGAAGTGTTTGAAGCTGCCTGAACAAGTGGTCATCCCGGATGTTGAAGTAATCCAAGAAGACCTCACATATCTGGAGATACCGATGAAGATACTTGATCGGAAGGATCGCGTAACTCGTCGGAGAACCAAAACTTTCTTCAAGGTGCAGTGGACAAATCATTCGGAAGATGAGGCTACCTGGGAAAGTGAAGAATTTCTTCATTCACAGTTCCCGGAATTCATGGCATCGGTCACGAAATAGTCATCGATTCCCCCCCTTGCAACGTTTTCTCGAAATCTCGGGACGAGATTTTCTTAAGGGGGAAGGGCTGTAACATCCCGAACTAAATTCTCGCTAAATCTTTTGTCAATAAAGGCTTATTGTGTTTGATAAAAATCTCAAAACCCAAGTTAATGACATCGTAGAATCTAATCAACAGAACTTAAATTCAAAAATTTAATTTGAAATCCAATCTTTATTGTCCTTCTGCTTCTCTCTTCTTTCGTCCGTGCACCGCCGGCCTTGCTCCGCTCCGAGCAGGGATGAGTGCCGTCCGGTCTCCTCTGTTCGTTTCCATGTCTTCCCGACCCCGTCGTTTGGAAATTTTCCGTTTCGCCCGACCTCCGACCCAGAGGTCGGATGACTTTTACCTTTCGCCCGACCTCCGACCCAGAGGTCGGATGATTTTCGCGATTCGCCCGACTCCGACCCCCAGCGGTCGGACATTATTTTCCGTCTCGCCCGACCCATCGTCATCACTCTCCGCTTCACTCGACCCCGAGGTCGGACAAGCCGTTCGCTCCGCCTCGCTCGACCCCGAGGTCGGACAAGCCTTTTTTGCTCCGCCTCGCTCGAACCCGAGGTCGGACAAGCCGCTCTCGCTCCGCCTCGCTCGACTCCGAGGTCGGACAAACTCGTCGGACCGAGCTCGAAGCGGCCACGCCTTTAATGCTGCCGGCCATCTCCCCAACCGTAAAAGCGCCTGGCCGTACACAGCAGTGCTGCCACCGCGCCGAAAGTCTTCGTGATGGGACGCGCACGCCCGGCGCCCATGCGCTGCAGTACACTGCCGCCGCGCCAACTTGCGTCGTCCTGGAGAGACAAAAGGAACGGAGGCTGATATTTTTCCCTGAGACGAAATACTTCACTCGGCGAGCTCCTTTGCTCCTCTGCGCGCTCGTCTATCTGCTCTCGTCTCCACTCCCTTCCGCCATTACAGCCGAAGAGCCCCGCAGGGCCGAAGCAGAGCCAGCTTCTCTCGTGCTCAGGTGCGCTCGGTAAGCCTTGCCCTGCCGACGGTTCCATCGTCCGTCGTTATCGTCTCTAACCGCCGCCCCATTCTTCTGCAGTATTTCAGCAGTAGCGGCGCGTCGACATCTCTTTCCGACGACCGGTCTCTGTTGCTGTTCTTTTTCCACCGACAGCCCTCTGGTAATCTTTGCCGTCCGACCAGTCTAGCTAGTCCCGTCTACCGAAGCAACACTAAAGTTTGTTAGAGAGAAATTCATGCAACTTCACTCATCTGTTAATACAAGATTACCTTGCATCTTCATATAGGAACCGAGCTGCAGACGGCCACTGAGGCTGAGGAGGACTTCCCCGCTGCCGACCCCGCCGTCGACTGTGCTAACTTCTCCCCGAACCGAGGCAAGCCCCGGTGCATACCTATGTTTAAAGTTTTGCTTTCTCACTGTGTATGTAGGTTTTGTTGTGCATTAAGTTTCGAGGCTTGTGTGGAAACTTAGTTGCATGACTTGTAGGATCTCCTACGGGTTGTCCTGTTAGAGCCAGTACGTTAGTGCTATGCTTACTAATAGGGCAACGAAGGGAATTGAGTGGTATGGAGACTACTCAGGGGATTATTTATAGGAGTAGTTGAGGAAGTCAGGACCCAACATTGTGTGAATAAAAATTGAGCACAGTGTCGGGTGCGGTTGCATTGGTCAAGTTTGAGTTGTGTACCGAATACATACTGGTATATGGGACCCAGGAAACCGACGTAGCTCATTGCGCAGTGATTGGACGACCAGCCATCTCTTTTTCCGGGTGAACGGACCAGTATGGTGGATGTTTTCGCATTTTTGTTTCTTGGGTATGTGTTAGTGGGAAAGGCTTGGGGCCGTACAGGGACGCAGGGCGTTGCCTGGAGGACCATGTCCTTGGAGAGATGGCAGTCGGGCCGACACTGTCGCGATGCAGTGAAAGGTGGCCACGTGCGACTCGTGGAGTGCGCACGTGTCGTGTTATTCGGGTTTCTCCTGCAGGATGTAAAATCAATTATAATTGCCGTCCCTCGCGGTATTGAGTACCACTTGCTCCTTTCTGCCGTGGCGACACTATAAAAATGTGATAGCAGGAATTGTGATTGGAGATTTGAGAATAAATTTCAGAACTGATGTATTGCACTTGTTTGCTTAGTTGCTGCCTCACTTAGTAAAAATTTCATTAGCTATTTGATAACTTGGCTAAAATACTGAAAAACCATTAGTAGTGCTGTCGTTTGCAAATACCTACCAGCTGCCACCAATATTCCAGCATTTTAGGAGTCGGCCTTAGAAGGCCTATTGACGGGTAAGTCTTGCTGAGCGTCAGTCGCTCACGGTTTGTTGATTTGCTTGTTTTGCAGGTAATAGTGCTGACTGTAGCCAGGGTGGTTGGGAAGAGGAGACGCCCTCGGAGTGGACCTTCGAGTGGGTCCCCGCTTCTCCCTACCGTGGAGATTAAACACCATCGGGCTGGGGTGTTTAATCAAGGCGTCGAGTGTTAGATTTTTGCTTCCGCTGAAATCCACGTGTTTGTTATCAAAATTACGTTCCGCACATCCTAAACTTCCGCAATCAGTTGTAATATAACCTGAATTAATGTATCTTCAAATCATTTATGCGAGTCCTTGTTAATTATTGTACTGCAAAGTCACTTGTTTCGGCAAGCGGCCCCCCGAATGATCCTGGATGAGCAACCGTACGATTTTATCGGACGGGGTTGCGACAGTGGGCACAATTTGGAAAGGTGTGAAAAATATCTACGACTTTTGTAGTTGGAAAATCTTGTGATTCCGATCCCCACTACAGGGAAAATGTGTTTTTCTCTCTGCTGCCATAGCAGGACAGAAACCTGTTATTGTTCAGAAAATCCCATCCTTGATTGATTCTTCCCATTTTAGGTCTTGCACATTATTCCTCATTTGGTCGAGAAATGAGTTGTAGTGTAGGACTTAAACCTCTCACTTTAGAAATGAGGGCTAATTGTCCAACTTCTTCCACAGATGGTCCTTTCTGATGCGGGCAAATGTGCTGCCCTCGAAGCGCGTATCGTCGAGCTCGAGGCCGACCTTGTGGAGATGGCCCAGGCTCGCGAACAGGCGGAGCAGTCCCGTTCCGAAGAGGAGCAGGAGCGCCTGAAAGTGCTTTTGGAGTGGCTTGAGGTTTCCTACAAGTTAGAAAAGGTTAAAGCGGAGAATTGTGGTTTAAAAGCCCAAGTCAAGAAGTTGCAGCAGCAGTTTCAGGAGCAGAAGGCCCAGGCCGATCAGCAAATCGCTGAGCTGGAGGGTGAGCGCGATGACCTGAAGTTGCAAGTCAATGAGCTCGAGGCTGAGGCAGAATGGATGGATGAACTGAGGCTTGAGGCGGAGAACGAGACTCATGATGTTCGCGCTCAGCTCCACAATGCCGAGCAGACCATTGAGCAGATCCACACTCAGTGGGAGGGCGCTGTGATGGACCTCGAGATGGCTCTTCAGCATCAGGCCCCGCAGCCGATGCCGGCACCTGACATCGCTCCACCCGATGAGGGGTCAGGCAGGTCTGGCGTAGAGGACGAGCATCCCCCGTCGCCCTACGATGAGGAGATGCATTCTGACGCTGACAGCCCTGTGCCCTAGTCATCTATCGCGGCCTAGGTTGCGTACATATATGTGTGCAACTAGAACCCAATGACCTTGTAGTATCTTTTATTCCGTGTCGAACGGTTATTGTGGGCATACATCCCGTGAGCAGCGTAGCTATGGCTCGGTGTCGTTACGCAATTTTGTAAAATGTGGCTCAGCCACTTCGGGATGTAATACGGGTACTCTTTCATGTATGCCATCGTTGACCTCCTCATGAATGAAGCGATCCAAGCTATGTGTGTCTATTTCCATTGTCATAACATATATCTGGTCATGCTGTGTTTGGATGCATTCAGTTGGCCTGGGTGTGTTCAAGCGCATGATCAATCCTCTAATGGAGTGAAGGCTTCTTATGACAGATGGCAGGACGTACTCACGGATCGAGCGGGCAGGACCAGGCTAGTGGCTCCAACCTTCCTCCACCGCCACCGCCACCCCCACCTCCAAGGATGTGAGAACAGTTTATGGCTACCCAACAGTAGCTCATGCAAATCCTGATCGAACAAAATCGTCAGGGTGGTCGTCAGCGTGCACAGGCACCCCCGCCAGAGAGCTCCTATGGGGACTTCTCGGCCGTCCATCCGCCAACCTTCGCGGATGCAGCTGACCCATTGGACGTTGATAATTGGCTGCACACCATCGAGTCCAAGTTTGAGCTCCTTCACTGCACCGAGCATCAGAAGACTCTCTTCGCGGCTCAGCAACTCCGCGGACCGGCGAGAGCGTGGTGGTTTAATTACACTGCCTCTCTTCCCGATGGCCACCAAGTGCAATGGACGGAGTTCCAGGAAGCTTTCAGGGCACATCACATTCCTGATGGCCTCATACAGCGCAAGATGCGCGAATTTGAAGAACTGCGTCAAGGCCACATGAGTGTTTATGAATACTCGCGCAAGTTCAACTACCTGGCGCAGTATGCTGGACATCACGTAGACACAGACGCCAAAAAGAGGGGCTGTTTCATGAAGGGCTTAAACTCCAAGCTGCGTGATCGCCTAGCCCTCCACAACAGCGCCAATTTCAACGCACTGGTGAGTGCTGCCATCACTCAAGAAGATGCTACGCGCGCTCACCAGGAGCAAAAGAAGCGCAAGCGTGCGGTTGTGGGTCCCTCTGGTAACCAACTGCCCCAGAGGTACCGTTTGGCTATCACTTCCCCGACGGGCCAGAAGTTCAAGGCTGCAATGCCACCGGGTGGAGGTTATCGCCCATCTTCCTCCCAGCAGTCCGTGGCACGCCAAGGTCCCCAGTTTGGGCAGCAGCCTAGCTTCAACTCCGGGGGTCACAAGCAGATGACTCAAGCTCCTCGTCCACCGCAACAGTACAGCAACACGGAACCAAGGCCGTGTTTCAATTGCGGTCGTCCCGGCCACTTTGCTAAAGATTGCCGCCAGCCGCCTCGTCAGCAGGGTAATGCCCAGCAGGGCAACTCCCGCAACAACAACAATTCCCGTCCCCAGCCTGCCGGGGGCGCACCTACTCAGGGCCGTGTCAATCACACTGTGGCTGAGGAAGTTCAAGAAGGTGAACAAGTTCTTGCGGGTATGTTTTCTATTTGAAAACAGCCTGTTTTCGTTTTATTTGATTCAGGTACCACCCATAATTTCATTAGTAGGGCGTGTGTCCAAAGGTGTGGTCTTTTCACCGTCATCACTAAAACCCCCTATATTATTACCTCACCCGCCGGAAAAATATCTACTACATTAAAAGTCCACCAAGCACCACTAAATCTGGGCGGAAAAATATTTAAACCCCAATTCATCGTTCTTGACCATCATGGCATAGACGTAATTTTGGGCATGGGTTGGATGGTGTACCATAATGCAGTGCTGCATATTTCCTCTCGAGAGATTCAATTAAACTCCCCTCTACACGGCTCTATATCCTTTCGAGTTGCACCACCCACTCCCAAGTCACCTAGCCTTCATCAAGTTTCGGGTAAAAAGTTGGCGGATATTCCAGTGGTGTGTGAGTTTCCTGATGTCTTTCCGGAGGATTTACCGGGATTGCCACCCGATCGGGACGTCGAGTTCAAAATTGAACTCCAGCCCGGTACCACTCCCATCTCTAGAAGACCGTATAGGATGGCGAAGGACATAACAAGGTATTCGTAGAGGCCATACCTTGTAGAAAAGGCAGTCTTGGGAATGTCCTCAGGACGGATTTTTATTTGATGATACCCCGAGCGAAGATCAACTTTGGAAAAGACCTTGGCGCCCACAAGCTGATCGAACAGGATGTCTATGTGGGGCAAAGGATATTTGTTTTTGATGGTGACCGCATTCAACGGTCGATAATCAACACAGAGTCTCAGGGTCTCATCCTTCTTCTTCACAAATATGGTGGGACAACCCCAAGGAGACGAGCTAGGTCGAATAAAACCCTTGTCTAACAACTCCTTCAGTTGAATTTTTAATTCGGCCAACTCATTCGGAGCCATCCTATACGGTCTTCTAGAGATGGGAGCGGTACCGGGCTGGAGTTCAATTTTGAACTCGACGTCCCGATCGGGTGGCAATCCCGGTAAATCCTCCGGAAAGACATCAGGAAACTCACACACCACTGGAATATCCTCCAACTTTTTACCCGAAACTTGATGAAGGCTAGGTGACTTGGGAGTGGGTGGTGCAACTCGAAAGGATATAGAGCCGTGGAGTTTAATTGAATCTCTTGAGAGGAAATATGCAGCACTGCATTATGGTACACCATCCAACCCATGCCCAAAATTACGTTTATGCCATGATGGTCAAGAACGATGAATTGGGGTTTAAATATTTTTCTGCCCAGATTTAGTGGTGCTTGGTGGACTTTTAATGTGGTAGATATTTTTCAGGCGGGTGAGGTAATAATATAGGGGGTTTTAGTGATGACGGTGAAAAGACCACACCTGTGACACCCCAGGTGTCACCCAGGACTTAAATCGGCAACTTAAAACCCTAATCGACACCATTTCACACCTAAAAGCAAAACCAACAATGGGAGTAAGTGCAATATTGTTTAAAATACCCCAAAGTGATGGGAACGGGGATCCCGATCTTCCTACAGGTTCTGATAACTACGATTTGGGCGAGGTCGCGACACAAATCGATCCGGCTTCCGAACGGCACGTTCCGAACCCCGCAATCGCAGCACCACGTCCTCTATGGTTATCACTCGCGATGAACACGAGTGACCTCGCCGAGAAGGCTATCCTTGCCTGCGAATCGAAAACACAAGCAAGAACGAGAGAGAAAACAACCAAATTGCAAATCTGAATTGAATCTCACGAAGTTGGGGTCTCACAAACCGTTGTACGGCGACTCTGTTCTTGACAGAAATTATCTAAGCAAAACCCGAACCCTAAACATGGGGTGGCGGCTGTAAATAAAGGCAGAGGGACGTCGACATCCCTACTGGACGCGCCCCTATTGGGCTCAACACGATACAAAGCCGATCCGGCCCAAAAACGGTGTCGCAGCACCCTGACAGATTCTGGACTGTCCATTGTTTCGACTATTCCTGTTGACTCCGAAGGAATTTGGACATGGGACCGGTCCCATTGGAAAGGTGGTCTCGTCCTCTTTCCATCCATATGTAGTTCGTCAAAAACGGAGGTCGTATGCGACCTGGGCGTCCGTTTTAATGCAGGCTGCTCCTGGACTCCGAGTTGGACTCGACGTCGACGTGGGTTGGGCCTCCGACTTGGTTTGCACGTCCTTGGCCGACTCCTAGCTGTTCTCCAGGCCCTCCTCTGTCCTCTCCATGGTTCCTAATCACAATATAATCATTAGGTAGCAATCTATTCTCTATAGTAGCATATAAACTCGTAATTAAGAACAAGCTCACCTGTTGATTCAATTGTCGTGCACGAGCTCTAGTAATTGGACCTTCAATATCAGTAGCGGAAGAATGATTGTGTGTATCCATGGGTGCGATGTCCTCATCATCCTCCCCCTCTTGAAGCGGAGTTGTCCCCAACTCAAGCTCATCTTCTTCTCCCAAGTATGGCCGTAAATCTGAAATGTTAAAGGAGGGACTAACCCCGAACTCGGGAGGCAACTCAAGCACATATGCATTATCATTTATCTTCTCTAAAATCTTAAAAGGACCAGCAGCTCGTTGCATCAATTTAGACTTTCTCAATTCAGGAAATCTATCTTTTCTCAAATGCAACCAAACAAAATCGCCTGGTTCAAGTTTTAGTTCTTTTCTACCTTTGCTACCAGCAATCCTATATTTTTCATTCATTTTTTCAATGTTTTCTTTAGTTTGAGCATGTAACTTTAGAATAAAATCAGCACGCTCCTTAGCATCATTATTAACTCTCTCACTAGTAGGCAAAGGCAAAATATCAATTGGAGCACGAGGGTTGAAACCATACACTACCTGGAAGGGACTTACCTTGGTAGTAGAGTGTTCCGCTCGATTGTAGGCGAACTCAACATGCGGCAAACACTCCTCCCACATCGTCAAATTGTTCTTCAAAACAGCTCTCAACATTGTGGACAAGGTACGATTCACCACCTCCGTTTGGCCATCTGTTTGTGGGTGACAAGTTGTAGAAAATAGGAGTTTGGTACCCAACTTGTTCCACAAAGTGCGCCAAAAGTGACTCAAGAACTTCGCATCACGATCTGAAACAATAGTAGAAGGCATACCATGCAAACGAACTATCTCTTTGAAAAAGAGGTCAGCAATATGAGAAGCATCATCGGTTTTATGACATGGTATAAAGTGTGCCATCTTAGAAAAGCGATCCACAACAACAAAAACGCTATCCCTCCCCCTCTTAGTCCTAGGCAGTCCTAAAACAAAGTCCATAGAAATATCCGCCCAAGGAATCGAAGGAACAGGAAGAGGCATGTATAAACCATGTGGATTCAAACGAGACTTAGCTTTTTGACATGTCGTGCAGCGAGCCACAAAGCGCTCGACGTCTCGTCTCAATTTTGGCCAAAAGAAATGCGTGGCCAAAACATCCTCCGTCTTCTTCGCTCCAAAGTGTCCCATCAAACCGCCTCCATGCGCCTCCTGCAACAACAAAAGACGAACGGCTCCAACTGGAATGCATAGGCGGTTAGCTCTAAACAAAAACCCATCTTTCAACACATATTTATTCCATGCACGGCCCTCACGACAATGCAACAAAACATCTTTAAAATCAGCATCTAAAGCATATTGTTCTTTAATGGATTCGAGGCCAAAAATGCGACAATCAAGTTGGGACAGCAAGGTGTAGCGCCTAGACAAAGCATCAGCAATAACATTATCCTTCCCCTTTTTGTGTTTGATGACATAAGAGAAAGATTCAATAAATTCAACCCACTTAGCATGTCTACGATTCAAATTTGTTTGACTACGAAGATGCTTAAGTGACTCATGATCAGAATGAATGACAAATTCTTTAGGCCATAAATAATGTTGCCACGATTCTAAAGAACGAAAAAGAGCATACAATTCTTTATCATACGTGGAGTAATTAAGAGCAGGGCCATTTAATTTCTCACTAAAGTAGGCAACAGGTTTACCTTCTTGCATCAAAACACCACCAATTCCAATTCCACTAGCATCACATTCGAGCTCAAAAGTCTTACCAAAATCTGGAAGTTGGAGCAACGGTGCGTGTGTAAGCTTGTCCTTCAAAAGTGTGAAGGACTCCTCTTGTGTTGGCCCCCAATGGAAAGCAACGGCCTTCTTTGTCAACTCGATCAACGGTGCAGCAATAGTACTGAATTCCTTGACAAAACGGCGATAAAATCCCGCTAAGCCAAGAAAACTCCGCACTTGTGTCACCGTTGTGGGTGTAGGCCAGCTCTGAATCGCCTCCACCTTAGCCTTATCAACTTCAATGCCCTGTGGAGTCACAACATAGCCAAGAAAAGATACTCGATCTGTGCAAAAGGTGCACTTGTCGAGGTTACCAAACAAACGTGCATCACGTAATGCAATAAAAACAGCACGCAAATGATCCATATGCTCAGCCATAGACTTGCTATAAATCAAGATATCATCAAAGTAAACCACCACAAATTTACCAATGAATGGACGTAAAACTTCGTTCATCAATCTCATGAAAGTACTAGGTGCATTAGTTAAACCAAAAGGCATGACTAACCACTCATACAAACCGAACTTAGTTTTAAAAGCAGTTTTCCATTCATCACCAAGTTTCATTCTAATTTGGTGGTAACCACTACGCAAGTCAATTTTTGTGAAAATTATAGCACCACACAACTCATCAAGCATGTCGTCTAGCCTAGGAATAGGGTGACGATACCGAATAGTAATATTGTTGATGGCTCTACAATCTACACACATGCGCCATGAACCATCTTTCTTAGGAACCAAAAGCACAGGAACAGCACAAGGACTAAGGCTCTCACGTACGTACCCGCGGTCCAAAAGGTCTTGGACTTGGCGCTGAATTTCCTTAGTCTCCTCGGGGTTGGTTCTGTACGCCGCACGGTTGGGCAAGCTTGCACCAGGAATCAGGTCAATCTGGTGCTCAATCCCTCGAATGGGTGGAAGGCCTGGAGGTAGCTCAGCAGGGAAAACATCTCGAAACTCCTGCAAAAGGTTAGTAACCGCAGGTGGCAATGTGCAAGGCAAATCATCCATTGAAAACAAAGCATCCTTACACAACAAAGCATAGCATATAGTAGTACCATCATAAATTTCAGCAAGGTCAGATTTTGTAGCAAGCATGACAGGAGCTTTTAAAGTTATTTCTTGCTGAATTTCAGATTTAACATGAGGTGGTTGTTTAGCCGTAGCAGCCCTCTCCCTATCAGATTCAATAATTTCAGTAGGCGTCATAGGTAACAAAGTAATTTTCTTTCCTTTGTGCATAAAAGTATACTTGTTACTACGACCATGGTGCAAAGCATCATTATCATGTTCCCAAGGACGACCCAATAAAAGAGAGCATGCTTGCATAGGAACAACATCACAATCCACAGAATCACTATAAGTACCAAGGGAGAAAGGGACTCGACAAGACTGTGTTACCTTAGCTTTCCCCGAATCATTCAACCATTGAATATGGTATGGATGTGGATGTGGACGAGTGGTCAAGCCTAGCTTCTTGACCAAATCTGAACTTACCAAGTTGTTGCAGCTGCCCCCGTCAATGATCACACGTGCTCGCCTATTCTTGATCACGAACTCAATCTGAAACAAGTTATGGCGTTGAATCTGATCAGGTTCACTCACCTGCGCATGGAGGACGCGCTGAACAACGATGGAGTGGTACACGGAGGCGTCGTGGTTGGCAAGGACAACGCTGTCGTCCGGAGATGGAGCGTCATCCTCCTCATTGTCTTCAACGTCGGATGTGCTCACATAGCCTCCATCATCAGTGGCGATGTACGCTCGTTTGCTTGGGCAGTCGCGCTGCATATGCCCAAGTCCAAGGCATCGATGGCACTGAATCTCAGTCGTGCGGCCCGTGGATGTAGTGGAAGCAGAACTCTTCACTGGACCCTGCACGGAAGATTTAGAAGAATCTGCAGGGCGTGTCGAAGGAGGTAGTGCCGCAGTGGAGGATCGCTTGCTTGCTGGTGGAGGAGGTACACGATAGCTTGAAGAAGTACGTGGCGCTCCCGTATTTGTCGTCGTACTGTGTGGCATGGGACGGCCACTTCGTGCCCTTGTCGGTTCCTGTCGTCCCTGCAATTCTTTTTCTGCAAGCATAGCAACATGGAACAACTCGTTGACAGTGTTAAAGCGTTTATAATCAACAATATCCTGAATATCACGCCTCAACCCCCCATAGAAACGAGCCACTTTATCCTCCATGTCCTCAACTACCCCACAACGCATCATGCCTTTTTGCAACTCAGCATAGTAATCCTGTACCGAATTGCTACCTTGATCTAAGCGCTGCAATTTGAGACGCATGTCTCGCTGAAAAGAAGGAGGAACAAAACGATCGCGCATAGCTGTTTTCAATTCATCCCAAGTGTCAGGTAGTTGTCCTACAGCAGCTAGACCAGTCCACCAAATAATAGCAAAGTCCTTAAACTCACTAGTAGCTTGTCGAACTCTATGTTGCTCAGGAACAAGGTGGGAACTAAATTTTTGCTCGACCGTCATCTCCCAATCAAGGTATGTTTCAGCATCATATAAACCAGCAAAGGAAGGTATGGAAAATTTTACCTTAGCAAACGGATCATCATGAGGACGATGCTGGTCGTAGTTGTTGTTGTTGTGTCCTCCCATACCTCGACGATTATGGCGAAGACGCCGTCGAAGTCGTGCATCCCGAGTTGCACGCTCATCAATGTTGCCATCGGCATCAAAGACAACGTCGTCATCGTCGTCGTTGTTGTTGCCGGCAGGTGCACGCCCCTCCAAGGCACCTAGTCGTGTAGAAATCGCAGCCAACTGAGTGGTGAGGTCCTGCAGAGCTGGGGCGATGTTCAGCTGCGTGATGTTCGTCCTCACAGCCTCGGCGATCTTCTCATCGATCGTCTCAAGCGCCGTGTTCATTGCCTCCTGCATTTGACCTTGACTGACGCACTCATTAAAGTCTGCGGGACTCTTAGGCTCTTTAGAACCTGACGAATGTTGGGAACCTGCCATGATGAGAGAAACAAAAAAAACAAAGAAGGAAACAGTAAAGGTTATCCCTATCAACTACTAGGTTATGTTAAGGTGGGGGCACTCCTTGACAGCAAAAGGAAGTTTCAAACCAAGTTCTTACAAGTGTCGAACACAAGGCAAAGATACCTGGAAGAAGTGATCCGGCGATTACGAGGGTCAAGAAGCAGGGCCGGTTCAGAAGATTATGTGGAGCTTGGAAGGCAATATGATTTGTCAGTGGAACATAAATCAAAAACAGATAGTAATACTGAATAAGTGTCCAAAGTATTGGTCCTAGTTGCCGGTCAGAGGTGTCCTATACAGTTATGGTACGTGGACAAAGATATGATGTAGGAAAACAGCAACAAAGATCAATAGTCAAAGGACAGAAGCACAAAGGAGCACTGAACAATCTTATCTTTTTTTGAATTTTTTACCACTGAACAAGAAGCACAAAGGATAGAAGCACACAAAATTTCACCTGAAACAGAGGTGTAGTGTGGTCTAGGGAAATTCAGGAACGTTCTTGAAAAACCCTCAAACAACTTAAACGATTTTTTTCTTTTTCTTCCTGATTTTTTTTTAATTTTTTTGACAACGCCAAACCGACTCCGTCGGTTTGGGATGTGGTCCAAAACTTGTCACGAATCTACTGTAAAAATTTCAGCTCAAACAGAGTACCGAGCGAAAAGTTATGCCCGTTTTACTGAAGGTATCTCAAGTCAGGGTTTGCACAAGGCACACTTCGGCAGATAGGTCGGTGGTGGTTAGGGCATACCCTATCCTCCCAACACCGATCACGGAAAGACACAGGGTCACAAACTTCCCTGGTATGCAGCAAGGAAGGATGATGCTGGGTGATCCACTATGATGCGGAAGATTAAACAGAGCACGCAACAAGGATGAAATCAAGGGTGGGACGGGTGGGATTTTTTTTGACTATTTTTTTTTTTAACAAGGATGGCGGAAGCAAGACAAACCGAAATAAAACACGATCTAAACCAGCAACAAAACACGACTAAGGACACGAATTCAACACTACGGACTCTGAATTGAAATATGCAAAGGCTAAACACGGTCTTGGACAGGATGTAATCTACAACTATAATTTTTTTGGCTTTTTATGGACTCTAGGATGATCGACAAAACAAATCTAGTAAAAACAAAGGCGAACCTGAGGGAACACCTGAAGCTCTGATTACCACTTGATGGGAACGGGGATCCCGATCTTCCTACAGGTTCTGATAACTACGATTTGGGCGAGGTCGCGACACAAATCGATCCGGCTTCCGAACGGCACGTTCCGAACCCCGCAATCGCAGCACCACGTCCTCTATGGTTATCACTCGCGATGAACACGAGTGACCTCGCCGAGAAGGCTATCCTTGCCTGCGAATCGAAAACACAAGCAAGAACGAGAGAGAAAACAACCAAATTGCAAATCTGAATTGAATCTCACGAAGTTGGGGTCTCACAAACCGTTGTACGGCGACTCTGTTCTTGACAGAAATTATCTAAGCAAAACCCGAACCCTAAACATGGGGTGGCGGCTGTAAATAAAGGCAGAGGGACGTCGACATCCCTACTGGACGCGCCCCTATTGGGCTCAACACGATACAAAGCCGATCCGGCCCAAAAACGGTGTCGCAGCACCCTGACAGATTCTGGACTGTCCATTGTTTCGACTATTCCTGTTGACTCCGAAGGAATTTGGACATGGGACCGGTCCCATTGGAAAGGTGGTCTCGTCCTCTTTCCATCCATATGTAGTTCGTCAAAAACGGAGGTCGTATGCGACCTGGGCGTCCGTTTTAATGCAGGCTGCTCCTGGACTCCGAGTTGGACTCGACGTCGACGTGGGTTGGGCCTCCGACTTGGTTTGCACGTCCTTGGCCGACTCCTAGCTGTTCTCCAGGCCCTCCTCTGTCCTCTCCATGGTTCCTAATCACAATATAATCATTAGGTAGCAATCTATTCTCTATAGTAGCATATAAACTCGTAATTAAGAACAAGCTCACCTGTTGATTCAATTGTCGTGCACGAGCTCTAGTAATTGGACCTTCAATATCAGTAGCGGAAGAATGATTGTGTGTATCCATGGGTGCGATGTCCTCATCACAAAGACACTCTACAAAAACTTTGATAATCCACAGAACACGATTACCAAGTTCGGGGAGTTTCCACCCGCAGTGTCGAAAACTTAATCCTTCGGGCAGAAATTAAACCCTAATGAGTGACCTACCAAATTTCCCACAACACCCTAGCTATATTTTTGCATAACAATTAAGTTCACCTCAAAATAGAATTTTAGAAATTTATCCAAGATTTTTAGAGAAAGTTCAAACCCTTTTAAAATTCACACAAACTAAAGTGGACCCATAAATTCAAGAAATTTTAGGAGCTGATTCAGAACTCGAACCCTAAATAAAAAGTGTTCCAAATAATTCCCTGAGCATACACAAAAATTTTCATAATTTTCTGAGCTGAGGAGGTGGAGTTTTCAATTTAAACTAGAAGGAGCCTGTAACAGTTCGTTTGAAATCGACAACAGTCTGATGGGCAACAGTGTCGCCCGCCCCCGTTGCCCAACCGCCGCGCGCCAGAGCCGCCTCCTCCGCCGGCCGGCTCGCCTTTTCGCGCCCCGCCTTCAAGGCGCCGTGCAAGGATCTCGCCGAAGATCTTCTCCTCCCCTCTGCCTTCTCTCTCTCCCCGTCTTGTCGCCGCTGCTGCACGCCATTTCGCCGCACGGCAGAGCCCTGCGGCAAGCCACCGCCCCCGGTGCCCCATCCACCGCCACTCTCTGTCTCCCCCTCACAATCTCTCCCCGCGACACTTAAAGGAGTGCGCTGAACCCTACTCTCACTTTCCCCGCGCCCAATTTCGCTCCTACGCAAGCTTTGCCGTTTCTCCTCACCCGGGTGCCACCGTCGCCATTGCCGCCGAGGGTGGGCTCACGGTGAGACCACACCTCCGACCTTTCTCCACTGATCCAACCTTGCCTAAACGACTCCCCTCGCCCCGGTGCAGCTTTCAGTTGATCGAATTGCACTCCCGTCGCTCCCTCCGCCCGGAACACTGCAATCGTCCTCACCGGCAACAGGAGCACCGCCCCGACCCTCAACCCTCGAATTCATCTTCACGGTACACTCACTTTGCAATTCCTTCATCCGGCTGTTTCATCTCATCCCGGTGATCGATTTTGACTAGTGCTCGGCCGCAGAAACTCACCGGCGACGACAGAACGCCTGCACCGCCGCCAGTTCCCCCTTCTGCCGCCAATTGAGCTCACCGTCGACCTTAGCCTTCCGGCCATCCCCGCGACCCTTAACCCCGTCAAACAGGTTCACTGCACCACGGTGAGTCTCCTGGACCAACTAATCTTCTTCCTCCGCCGTTCCTCCGGTGATTCCTTCATCGAGCTTCGGGCAGAGCCGCCACCCCTCGCCGCCGGCCATGCTCCGGCCTATTTCAGTGCTCCTCCCCTTGCTCAGCTCACTTGTCAAGTCATTGTGCAGCTCACGGCGCTCTTCTCTCTCCGGAATTTAGCTCATCTCGTCGGGAACCCTTCCTCACCGCCGCCACCACCGACCCCCACGGTGAGCACCCCTCTCCGGTGATGGACCCTCACCATTGTCGTGCTGCCGAGCTTCGCCATAGCTTGTAGATGGTGTAGAGCCAAGGATCGAGCGCAGCCGACCACTAATTTTGACTGAATCGGCCGCCGGAGCTCATCGGAGCTCAGCTCCCCTGTCTGCCCTAAGCACTGTTTCAATTCTATTTTTCTCCAATATTGTCCTGTCTTGTAAAATGCCAAACAAATCACAGAAACCTCCAAAAATTCCAAACTAAAATTTGTTAGAATCCTCATGAGATGCACTAATTTTCTGTTAAAACACTTTTTCCTAAATGACCAGGAATTTTTAAGGATATTTAAAACAATCTTTTCTGTATCTGAATTTTAGTTCAAATTGTAGAGCAATACTAGGGCTCAAATTTGATCTACAAGTGCGGCATGACAGTAGGCATCCTCTGAAATTTTACAAGGATTTTAGGAACACAGAATTACATGTAACCTATTTAAGATACTCCATTCTGCCTAACTAAATTACATTTTTCTAAAATACATTATAAAAGTACTTCAAAATGTGGAACCCAAAAACAGAACTTTAGTTTTGATGCCCATGAGTGGTTACATAAAATTTCATAATTTTATTCCAAGGTTTAATAATTATCTCTGATTTTACCATTTTAAATAACAGAAACTTTGCTGAATTTTGATAAAATCTAGAAAATTAATCTAAGCCTCAACCAAATTTCAAAATTCATATCTCAGAGGGTACTATCCAGTAAAAATAAAATTTTAGTGCAACTAAAATTTTCATTTTCAACCCTAAGATTAATAACCATAGTTTAATCAAATAATTATTCTCCGACGAAAGTGCCGATAACCCTCAACCTAAAGTTTGAATTTAGCCTAAATCAGGGAATCTGACCAATTTCACATCACATCGTGAGAAGTTAAATAATTACTTGGAACCCCATGCATTAGTCAAATATTTTTAAACCAGTGGCGTCGAAGAAATTAGGGTTAACCCTAATTCTAAACGTCGCAGATTGAAACCCTAAAATACTCCTTAGCAGAAGCTTTAAGTTATTTGTTATCAATCCTTGAACTTCTCATAATCTTAATCATAATGCATCATGTAGACTCCGAAGCACGTGAGGTAGCTGCAGAGCCCGACTCCTCCGCTCCAGCAGAAGAGATCAACCAAGAAGCTGAAGAGCCAGGCAAGCCCCGGTGCACCACCTCTGTTTGAAATTTTCTTTTTACAACTCAGTGGGTCACGTCATGTTTGTGCATTAAGTTGTTAGGAGTTGATTGCAACCTTAGATGCATTGTTCCCATAGGAAACCCTACCGATAGTTGGTATAGACGACCAAATAGTTGCTATGCTTAGCAAGTTATTACCGGTAGAAGTCGAGCAGAGTGGACGCTGCTCGCGAAAGGTAGGATCTTGGATGAAACTACCACTTGATACATTATGACACCTGATGATGAGATAATTAAAGAAGGATAAAAGTTTGAGGGTCAGACAGGATACCAATTAGGTCGGCGACTGGACCGGGTCCAGGGTGACCGTAGACTTGTCTGATCCGTGTGGTCCGAGACTGATCGAGTGTTGAACATACTGGTCGTATGCTGGGTGTAATGGGCCCCAGTAAACCTATGTAGCCTAGTGATTGCAACGTCGAACCTGCCCTACGGTGTCTGACTAGGAGGAGATCTGGGGTGGGCAGCGTGGGAACTCCACAGAAACCGTCTGGGACGTGTTGTCTGGTGGGATGCGGCGCTGCTAAGGCAGACGTAGGAGGGAATTGACGTTGCAAGAGCTGGTGTGAACGGTTGCCACGTGCGAGTCCGGGACATGCACGTGTCGTACGATTAGGTTTCCCCCTGCAGGGTATAAAAATCGTTTCGAACCGCTGTCGCTCCCAGTTGGTGAGCATGCTCGTGAAACGCACCACATTTTTGTAAATAAGTTGAAACGCAATGAGTTGATACTATGATGATACTATTTAATTGTCACTTTTATTATGCTTGATTAGACCAGTGCTAATTAAAGTTACATTCTAACTACTTAATCGGTGCTAAAATTGACCAAGAGTAGTACAGGTTGCGGGTTCGTTTGGCAAATAAACCCCCCCCCATCAGCCTTCATGTCTAGAAGTCGGCTGTAGCCAGCCTTTTGACGGGTCAGTCTTGTTGAGCTTCTTAGAAGCTCACGCGTTAGCGATATGTGGTTTTCAGGCTCCGGCGCGCAGCTTCAGGAAGATAGCTTCCACTGGGAGGAGTCTCACTCCGAGGTAGGGAACCTCCAGTGGGAACTGTGCGAGTCGCCGCAGAAATCTTGAAGTGGCCAGCAGCATGACGCCCGCGGGCAGGGCGCATGCTTTTGCTTAGTATTTGAGTGTCGGAGTCTGTATTAATCGAGTCTTCCGCTGCTACGATTTTCAAACTTTGTTGTGCGCTCTGAATTTCTTGTAAGACTTAAGCTACAATCCAGGAACTAATGTTGTATTAATTTCTTCCTCCTTAAATTATTGCTGTTTATCCCTGCCTGTGTTGTATCGTGTGTACGCTCGCTTCGCCGAGCGTTGCCCAACAGGATCCTGGCTTAACAACAGACCGGATCCGTCCCGAGACGTGGTTTTCTGGGCGGGTCCGCGTTAGCTTTGGTATCAGAGCCGTGTTGGGAAAACGGTACAACGTTAAGGCATATTTTCGAAAATTACGTGCGAGTGAGGTACGCGCCCTATTAGGTAATAGGTTATCAGGTGGCAAGCTAACCTAGTGCAGGAGCTAACTAAACCCACTCTAGATTTACATTTCTGTAACGACGCACCTACGCTAAGGTAAGCAAGGTAAGGTACGCCGCTCGACTGCGGTAAAAGGTCGAGAAACCCCTGTTGCGTCTGCGACAGTAGCGTTCTATACCGTGGTGGTATGGAAGGAGGTACTATGTTCGCTGTAATATAGTACACCCCCTTGCCGTTTAGGGAGAAAAGCGGACCTCTACCGTACGAGGTGTGGGTTACGGACCTGTTGCGAATGCAGACCTTCGCAACAGTGGAGTCTTGTGTCTTTGGCACACAAGAGATGAGTTTGTTCCTCACGACTTCGGTTTTGCGGAACACTCTCATACCTCCGCTGCCTGAGGTAAAGTGCAGTCTGTCGCCGCGCAGGGAAGGTCGGACACGTGATCCCCGTACGTGACCTACTCGGGGCGACCCATATGGCAATGATATGGGTTGTTGTTTTTACTTTTGATATATATCATATTGCAACTGCCTGTGATGCATTTTCTGCAGGTACGCTAACCGCGATATCTTGAGAAAACGTGTAGTAACGGCTGACTTGAGTGCGATTCTGCCACCGCCTAAGCGTATTTTCTCTTTACTTTGTGAGGACGTATAGGCCGATGTAGGATTGCATTGCATAAAGAAATATTAAAACCCTTCAAAGAAATACTAAAACTATCTAGGAGTAAAAATTCCATCAAGAATGGCTATAACACCAACAGGAGTTAAAAAGGGTCAACCTGGATACCTTCCTCCTTAGAGATTGCGTGACCTCAACCGAGTCGGAGCAGATTCCTTGCATACCATTGAGCCTTTTTTTTTACAGCACTTTCCTCGAGGAGAGGATTGTCTCCTTGACAGGTCAACTAGATGGTAGAGCACCTTGGACAATTCTGCTGTTGCTAGTTAGCATCCTTAGTGACCAATTTGGATCACCTTTTTACGCAGGGATGAAAAATATTTTATGTACCAGAAGATTTAGCATGCTTTGAACCTTGTGTCAACATGTGGCTTCTGATTGATAAAATATTGTTCACCTCTGTGATGCAGATGGACGCCAACACGATCGAGCATGGACTCGCGGAGATAGGCGTTGAAGACTCCACCCCTACCTACGTCACCAAGCAATCAGGACGCAAGGGATTCGTGGAGATACTTGGTCAGACCTTGCAGTCACTGGGTTATCCAGAGATCCCTTGGTTTCAGATTCGGGAGTATCGGCAATATGATCTGCCACGCTGCTCAGCCACGGTTACACTCCCCACACACCCTCAGCAGGCCAACGGAGAGATTTACACCACCACCACCTTCGGTTCGGACAAGACCGAAGCCATTGAGTCAGCTGCTCATCAGGCCCTACTGAGGATATGCGAGAAGCATACAGAAGACTTGGCAGACAAGCCAGCAGCGATGTTCCCCATACGGGACCAGGTCAACCGCACCTGGTACCGTAATGTTAAGAATGCACAGAAGAGGACTTTCAGGGGAGAGATGGACCACGTCACTCCCTTGTTCACATTGAGCCTAGCATTGCTCAACTTGCATGAGGACACTGCTCTCACCGCCCAGATGGATCGACAAGCTTTGCGTCAGGCTCATGTGGAGATAGCCCAACTCAAGGAGAAGGTACAGAACTTGGAGAGCAGAAACAATGCACTGCGTGCTCGCTGCGACGCGCGTGCTACACGCATTTCTGAGCTGGAGTCAGTTTCTAAGATTGAGACTGCCCAAGTCCACGCTAGGGAGAATGACATCAACATTATGTTGCAGCACATTCACCAGCTAGAGATACTCAGGGATAATGCCATTGTGCTAGCTGAGGACCTCTCCCACGAGAACCATCATCTGCAGCATCAGATCGCGGGACTTTTGGAGGCACAGCAGCCCCCTCCCGCTAACGATGATGAGCCTGAGTCAGAGGTGTCGGATCCCGAAGCTTCAGACCCAGAGCCAGATGAGGAGTAGATCGGAGATGGTTTTACGACGCCAAGTTTAGCTAGAGGAGTCGTTTAAGGAGTGCGTTGTGCCTGTCATGGCATTTAGTGTGTGTTCTCGTGAATTTGTCCTAGTGGCGTTGTAACCTTTTGGATGTAAGGGTGGTGATTTGACAGTCTAGAGAACTTGAAGGAACTTATGTACTGTCATTATTTTGGAAAGGAATGGAGTTTGTTTTTATGAGCTGTCCATGCCATGCATTTTGACATCCTTTTGTATATATCCAACTATGGTCATGGAGTGAACTGTGCTAATGAGGGCCACTTTTCACTTTCTTTCAGAATGGTGAACACCAGGGCTGGACGTCAAGAGGAGGAAAGCTCCAACCCGCCACCCCCGCCAGCAGAGCCAACTCTAGCCGCGGCTATGGCGGCCATGCTCCAGAGCAGCCAGCAGACCCAAGAAATGCTGCGGACCATCTTGCAAAATAATGGCCAGAATCGTGGCGCAAGGAACCAGAACCAGGACAGCACGTATGCCGATTTCCTGGCCACTCACCCTCCAGAATTCCGCGACGCACGGGAACCAATGGAGGCAGACCACTAGCTTCGCACCACCGAGGCCAAGTTTGGACTACTCCGTTGCTCGGAGACGCAGAAGACGTTGTTCGCAGCCCAGATGCTCCAAGGGCACGCCGGAGCTTGGTGGGCTAACTACCTAGCCACCCTCCCGGAAAACACTCAGGTGCCCTGGGCGCAATTTCGGGAGGCATTCCGCGCTCATCACATCCCCGCGGGGCTTATGCAAAGGAAGGCCAAGGAGTTTATGGCCTTGACACAAGGCAACCGCACGGTGCATGATTACTCCCGTGTGTTCAACCAGCTTGCTCTATATGCTCCAGAGCAAGTGGACACGGATGCGAAACGGAAATACCGTTTCATGGAAGGGCTGAACCTCACGCTCCAAGGTCGTTTGGCCTTGAACCAAGGCGGCTCATTCAACGAGCTGGTAAGCAACGCCCTCATCGCTGAAGAGTACTTGGAGAAAGAGCAGCGGGAGAAGAGGCGCGCCAGTAGTGGACCATCAAACGCCCCGCCACCAAAATACCGTCTGGTGTACACTGCACCAGATGGTAGGAAGTACAGAGCGACCCCGCCGCAAGCTCCGTCATTCCGTCCACCGCAGCAGCCATACCGGCCTCCGCAGAATCAACAACAGGCTGGATACCGCGCACCACCGCCACCACAGAGGAACCAGGGTGTCCGCCCACCTCAACAGGGCGCCCGTCCTGGACCAGGCACACCCTGCTTCACCTGCGGGCTACCCGGACACTTCGCCCGCGAGTGCCCCTCCAATCAGCAAGCTAGGGGCAACCAGCAGGCAAACCAGGGGCAGGGCCAGCAAAGAGGGCAAAGGAACATCAGGACTGGTCGGGTGAACCACACCACGGCCGAAGATATTTCTGAAGGAGAGCAAGTACTGGCGGGTATGTTCTCACTCTCTACCCATTCAGCCTTCGTTCTATTTGATTCCGGTGCCACCCACAATTTTATCAGTAAAAATTTTGTCAAGGGTAAAAGCCTAATCACAGTTCCCCTAGAGCCACCCTTTCTCATAAAATCGCCTGGGGGTAACATATTGTCCAACTATGGCTTAAGTGAGGCACCCCTAAAGTTAGGAAGCTACATCTATCCTACCTCCTTCATAATCTTAGATGGTCAGGGTATCGACATTATCATCGGCATGAAATGGATGAAGCACCACAATGCCATCCTCGATGTTGCTAACCGTGTAGTCCATTTAACCTCCCCACTTCACGGTTCCGTATCTATAAACCTAGACCATCCTAGATCTGCCCTCAAACAAGTCTGCCATGTCGTCGGAAAGAGCCTGGAAGAAATACCGGTGGTTAAGGAATTCCCCGATGTGTTCCCAGAAGAATTACCTGGCTTACCACCGGACAGAGATGTGGAGTTCTAGATTGAGCTACAGCCAGGCACAACTCCGATCTCCCGCAGACCGTACAAGATGGCACCCAAAGAACTGGCAGAGCTGAAGACACAGTTGAAGGAGTTGCTGGACAAGGGCTTCATACGGCCCAGTTCCTCGCCTTGGGGATGTCCGGCCTTGTTTGTAAAGAAGAAGGACCAATCCTTGAGGCTATGCGTGGATTACCGCCCCTTGAACGCGGTCACTATCAAGAACAAATATCCACTACCACGCATAGATACTCTGTTTGATCAGTTGGCTGGAGCAAAGGTTTTCTCCAAGGTCGATCTTCGGTCTGGTTACCATCAGATCAAGATACGTCCCGTGGACATTCCGAAGACGGCTTTCTCCACCAGATATGGGCTGTATGAGTACTTGGTGATGTCGTTTGGACTCACTAACGCACCAGCGTACTTCATGTACCTCATGAACTCAGTGTTCATGCCCGAGCTGGATAAGTTTGTAGTGGTGTTCATTGACGACATCCTCGTGTACTCTAAGACGGCCGATGAACATGCTCAGCACCTTCGCATAGTTCTACAAAGACTCAGAGATCATCAGCTGTACGCCAAATTCAGCAAGTGCGAATTCTGGATTGAGCGTGTTCAGTTTCTAGGTCATGTGGTGTCCGCAGAAGGCATTTCTGTAGATCCGGGAAAGGTGCAAGATGTTGTGGGATGGAAGGCACCCACGACGGTTCACAAGGTGCGAAGTTTCTTGGGATTAGCGGGATATTATCGTCGCTTTATCCCCAGTTTTTCCAAGATTGCCAAGCCTATCACAGAGCTGCTCAAAAAGGACCAGAAGTTCAAATGGACGGAGAAGTGTGAAGAAGCCTTTCGGACCTTGAAGAAGCACTTGACCACAGCGCCGGTACTCGCCCAACCAGATTTGAACAAGCCCTTTGACGTGTATTGTGATGCGTCGGGCATTGGACTTGGTTGCGTGTTAATGCAAGAAGGGCGGGTGATTGCTTATGCTTCTAGACAACTCCGGAAGCACGAGCTGAATTATCCCACCCATGACTTGGAGTTGGCAGCCGTGGTATTGGCTCTGAAGGTGTGGAGGCATTACTTATTGGGTAACCTAGTACACCTTTACACCGACCACAAAAGTCTCAAGTACATCTTCACTCAGATTGAGCTGAACATGAGGCAACGGCGATGGCTAGAGTTAATCAAGGATTATGAAATAGAGATCCACTATCATCCAGGCAAAGCTAACGTGGTTGCAGATGCACTGAGCAGAAACGCCCATTGCCACTACTTAGATCAAGGAGTAGCAACCGAGGAACTAGAGCCAACCGTAAGAATTCTACCTCATGGAGCCCTCTACAACCTAGCCTTAGTGCCCACACTTAGAGACGAGGTGGCCAAGGCCCAGAAGCTTGACAAGGGCATGGAGATGATCAGAAGAGGACTGAAGGAAAAGAAAATGCAGTGCTTCCGAGAAGACGAAGACGGAGTTCTATGGTTCAAGAATCGACTAGTAGTACCCAAGAATCACGAGCTCCGAAGAAAGATCATGGATGAAGCTCACTTATCTAAGTACTCTATTCATCCTGGCAGTAACAAGATGTATCAAGATCTGCGGAAGAAATTTGGTGGACCAGAATGAAGAGGGAAATCGCTCGATACATAACGGAATGTGACACGTGCCGAAGAGTAAAGACCGACCACCTAAAAGGTGCAGGGTTGTCGCAACCATTGAGCATTCCGTCGTGGAAATGGGAAGATATAAGCATGGATTTCATTGTTGGACTACCCTTGACGGCCCGACAGTTAGATTCAATTTGGGTCATAGTAGACCGTTTGACAAAGACGGCCCACTTCATCCCGGTGTCGACCCGATACACCATGAAGAAGTATGCACAGTTATACATTGATCGGATAGTCTGTCTGCATGGAGTGCCCAAAACAATCATCTCCGACCGAGGTACCCAGTTTATCGGTCGATTTTGGAAGCAATTACATGAATCACTAGGAACCAAGCTAATTCATAGCTCAGCTTACCACCCCCAGACAGATGGCCAGACTGAAAGAGTAAACCAAATACTTGAAGACATGCTTCGAGCTTGCGTCTTGGAACATGGAAAAGGATGGGACACTTATCTGTCCTTGGCGGAGTTCTCGTACAACAATAGCTATCAAGCCAGCATCAAGATGTCACCTTTTGAAGCACTGTACGGCCGTAGCTGCAGGACGCCACTCAATTGGTCAGAAGCAGGTGAAAGAATTATTTTGGGACCAGATCTAGTGCAGCAGGCCGAAGAGAAAGTACGAGTCATTCAAGCAAATCTGAAGGCCGCCAAGTCGAGGCAGAAAAGCTATGCAGATCGGAGGCGCAGACCATTAAGATTCGAGACAGGAGACTACGTTTACCTGCGAGTATCACCCATGAAAGGAGTTCAACGATTCGGGATCAGAGGCAAGTTAGCACCCCGGTATATAGGTCCATATCCTATCACGGCCGAATGCGGACCAGTGGCATATCAAGTGAAGCTGCCAGAAGAATTATCGGGGATACACAACGTTTTCCATGTCTCGCAACTGAAGAAGTGTCTGAAAGCACCCGTAGATCAAGTGATTCCAGAAGCGCAAGAATTGCAACCAGACTTAACTTACCCAGAGCGTCCAGTGAAGATACTAGATGAAAAAGAGCGAGTTACTAGAAGACGGACACTCAAGTTTTACAAGGTTCTATGGAGCAACCACACGGAAGACGAGGCCACATGGGAGTCTGCAGAATTTCTTCGATCCCACTACCCCGAACTACTCCCAACCCCATAGGTACCTATGCCTACCCTAACCCTCTGCTTAAATCTCGGGACGCGATTTCTTTTAGGGGGGGAGGCTGTGACACCCCAGGTGTCACCCAGGACTTAAATCGGCAACTTAAAACCCTAATCGACACCATTTCACACCTAAAAGCAAAACCAACAATGGGAGTAAGTGCAATATTGTTTAAAATACCCCAAAGACACTCTACAAAAACTTTGATAATCCACAGAACACGATTACCAAGTTCGGGGAGTTTCCACCCGCAGTGTCGAAAACTTAATCCTTCGGGCAGAAATTAAACCCTAATGAGTGACCTACCAAATTTCCCACAACACCCTAGCTATATTTTTGCATAACAATTAAGTTCACCTCAAAATAGAATTTTAGAAATTTATCCAAGATTTTTAGAGAAAGTTCAAACCCTTTTAAAATTCACACAAACTAAAGTGGACCCATAAATTCAAGAAATTTTAGGAGCTGATTCAGAACTCGAACCCTAAATAAAAAGTGTTCCAAATAATTCCCTGAGCATACACAAAAATTTTCATAATTTTCTGAGCTGAGGAGGTGGAGTTTTCAATTTAAACTAGAAGGAGCCTGTAACAGTTCGTTTGAAATCGACAACAGTCTGATGGGCAACAGTGTCGCCCGCCCCCGTTGCCCAACCGCCGCGCGCCAGAGCCGCCTCCTCCGCCGGCCGGCTCGCCTTTTCGCGCCCCACCTTCAAGGCGCCGTGCAAGGATCTCGCCGAAGATCTTCTCCTCCCCTCTGCCTTCTCTCTCTCCCCGTCTTGTCGCCGCTGCTGCACGCCATTTCGCCGCACGGCAGAGCCCTGCGGCAAGCCACCGCCCCCGGTGCCCAATCCGCCGCCACTCTCTGTCTCCCCCTCACAATCTCTCCCCGCGACACTTAAAGGAGTGCGCTGAACCCTACTCTCACTTTCCCCGCGCCCAATTTCGCTCCTACGCAAGCTTTGCCGTTTCTCCTCACCCGGGTGCCACCGTCGCCATTGCCGCCGAGGGTGGGCTCACGGTGAGACCACACCTCCGACCTTTCTCCACTGATCCAACCTTGCCTAAACGACTCCCCTCGCCCCTGTGCAGCTTTCAGTTGATCGAATTGCACTCCCGTCGCTCCCTCCGCCCGGAACACTGCAATCGTCCTCACCGGCAACAGGAGCACCGCCCCGACCCTCAACCCTCGAATTCATCTTCACGGTACACTCACTTTGCAATTCCTTCATCCGGCTGTTTCATCTCATCCCGGTGATCGATTTTGACTAGTGCTCGGCCGCAGAAACTCACCGGCGACGACAGAACGCCTGCACCGCCGCCAGTTCCCCCTTCTGCCGCCAATTGAGCTCACCGTCGACCTTAGCCTTCCGGCCATCCCCGCGACCCTTAACCCCGTCAAACAGGTTCACTGCACCACGGTGAGTCTCCTGGACCAACTAATCTTCTTCCTCCGCCGTTCCTCCGGTGATTCCTTCATCGAGCTTCGGGCAGAGCCGCCACCCCTCGCCGCCGGCCATGCTCCGGCCTATTTCAGTGCTCCTCCCCTTGCTCAGCTCACTTGTCAAGTCATTGTGCAGCTCACGGCGCTCTTCTCTCTCCGGAATTTAGCTCATCTCGTCGGGAACCCTTCCTCACCGCCGCCACCACCGACCCCCACGGTGAGCACCCCTCTCCGGTGATGGACCCTCACCATTGTCGTGCTGCCGAGCTTCGCCATAGCTTGTAGATGGTGTAGAGCCAAGGATCGAGCGCAGCCGACCACTAATTTTGACTGAATCGGCCGCCGGAGCTCATCGGAGCTCAGCTCCCCTGTCTGCCCTAAGCACTGTTTCAATTCTATTTTTCTCCAATATTGTCCTGTCTTGTAAAATGCCAAACAAATCACAGAAACCTCCAAAAATTCCAAACTAAAATTTGTTAGAATCCTCATGAGATGCACTAATTTTCTGTTAAAACACTTTTTCCTAAATGACCAGGAATTTTTAAGGATATTTAAAACAATCTTTTCTGTATCTGAATTTTAGTTCAAATTGTAGAGCAATACTAGGGCTCAAATTTGATCTACAAGTGCGGCATGACAGTAGGCATCCTCTGAAATTTTACAAGGATTTTAGGAACACAGAATTACATGTAACCTATTTAAGATACTCCATTCTGCCTAACTAAATTACATTTTTCTAAAATACATTATAAAAGTACTTCAGAATGTGGAACCCAAAAACAGAACTTTAGTTTTGATGCCCATGAGTGGTTACATAAAATTTCATAATTTTATTCCAAGGTTTAATAATTATCTCTGATTTTACCATTTTAAATAACAGAAACTTTGCTGAATTTTGATAAAATCTAGAAAATTAATCTAAGCCTCAACCAAATTTCAAAATTCATATCTCAGAGGGTACTATCCAGTAAAAATAAAATTTTAGTGCAACTAAAATTTTCATTTTCAACCCTAAGATTAATAACCATAGTTTAATCAAATAATTATTCTCCGACGAAAGTGCCGATAACCCTCAACCTAAAGTTTGAATTTAGCCTAAATCAGGGAATCTGACCAATTTCACATCACATCGTGAGAAGTTAAATAATTACTTGGAACCCCATGCATTAGTCAAATATTTTTAAACCAGTGGCGTCGAAGAAATTAGGGTTAACCCTAATTCTAAACGTCGCAGATTGAAACCCTAAAATACTCCTTAGCAGAAGCTTTAAGTTATTTGTTATCAATCCTTGAACTTCTCATAATCTTAATCATAATGCATCATGTAGACTCCGAAGCACGTGAGGTAGCTGCAGAGCCCGACTCCTCCGCTCCAGCAGAAGAGATCAACCAAGAAGCTGAAGAGCCAGGCAAGCCCCGGTGCACCACCTCTGTTTGAAATTTTCTTTTTACAACTCAGTGGGTCACGTCATGTTTGTGCATTAAGTTGTTAGGAGTTGATTGCAACCTTAGATGCATTGTTCCCATAGGAAACCCTACCGATAGTTGGTATAGACGACCAAATAGTTGCTATGCTTAGCAAGTTATTACCGGTAGAAGTCGAGCAGAGTGGACGCTGCTCGCGAAAGGTAGGATCTTGGATGAAACTACCACTTGATACATTATGACACCTGATGATGAGATAATTAAAGAAGGATAAAAGTTTGAGGGTCAGACAGGATACCAATTAGGTCGGCGACTGGACCGGGTCCAGGGTGACCGTAGACTTGTCTGATCCGTGTGGTCCGAGACTGATCGAGTGTTGAACATACTGGTCGTATGCTGGGTGTAATGGGCCCCAGTAAACCTATGTAGCCTAGTGATTGCAACGTCGAACCTGCCCTACGGTGTCTGACTAGGAGGAGATCTGGGGTGGGCAGCGTGGGAACTCCACAGAAACCGTCTGGGACGTGTTGTCTGGTGGGATGCGGCGCTGCTAAGGCAGACGTAGGAGGGAATTGACGTTGCAAGAGCTGGTGTGAACGGTTGCCACGTGCGAGTCCGGGACATGCACGTGTCGTACGATTAGGTTTCCCCCTGCAGGGTATAAAAATCGTTTCGAACCGCTGTCGCTCCCAGTTGGTGAGCATGCTCGTGAAACGCACCACATTTTTGTAAATAAGTTGAAACGCAATGAGTTGATACTATGATGATACTATTTAATTGTCACTTTTATTATGCTTGATTAGACCAGTGCTAATTAAAGTTACATTCTAACTACTTAATCGGTGCTAAAATTGACCAAGAGTAGTACAGGTTGCGGGTTCGTTTGGCAAATAAACCCTCCCCCCATCAGCCTTCATGTCTAGAAGTCGGCTGTAGCCAGCCTTTTGACGGGTCAGTCTTGTTGAGCTTCTTAGAAGCTCACGCGTTAGCGATATGTGGTTTTCAGGCTCCGGCGCGCAGCTTCAGGAAGATAGCTTCCACTGGGAGGAGTCTCACTCCGAGGTAGGGAACCTCCAGTGGGAACTGTGCGAGTCGCCGCAGAAATCTTGAAGTGGCCAGCAGCATGACGCCCGCGGGCAGGGCGCATGCTTTTGCTTAGTATTTGAGTGTCGGAGTCTGTATTAATCGAGTCTTCCGCTGCTACGATTTTCAAACTTTGTTGTGCGCTCTGAATTTCTTGTAAGACTTAAGCTACAATCCAGGAACTAATGTTGTATTAATTTCTTCCTCCTTAAATTATTGCTGTTTATCCCTGCCTGTGTTGTATCGTGTGTACGCTCGCTTCGCCGAGCGTTGCCCAACAGGATCCTGGCTTAACAACAGACCGGATCCGTCCCGAGACGTGGTTTTCTGGGCGGGTCCGCGTCAACACCTTTGGACACACGCCCTACTAATGAAATTATGGATGGCAGCCGAATCAAATAAAACGAAAACAGGCTGTTTTCGAATAGAAAACATACCCGCAAGATTCAATTAAACTCCCCTCTACACGGCTCTATATCCTTTCGAGTTGCACCACCCACTCCCAAGTCACCTAGCCTTCATCAAGTTTCAGGTAAAAAGTTGGAGGATATTCCAGTGGTGTGTGAGTTTCCTGATGTCTTTCCGGAGGATTTACCGGGATTGCCACCCGATCGGGACGTCGAGTTCAAAATTGAACTCCAGCCCGGTACCGCTCCCATCTCTAGAAGACCGTATAGGATGGTTCCGAATGAGTTGGCCGAATTAAAAATTCAACTGAAGGAGTTGTTAGACAAGGGTTTTATTCGACCTAGCTCGTCTCCTTGGGGTTGTCCCGCCATATTTGTGAAGAAGAAGGATGAGACCCTGAGACTCTGTGTTGATTATCGACCGTTGAATGCGGTCACCATCAAAACCAAATATCCTTTGCCCCGCATAGACATCCTGTTCGATCAGCTTGTGACGGTCGACGCCTTTTGTCGGCATAACTTTTCTGCCGGGACCTTGCAGCTCGCAAATTTTCTTGAATAATCCTTACTTTCTCTTCGGCTTGAGTCACCAAATCTGGTCCAAAAATTACTCTTTCTCCTGCCTCAGACCAGTTTAATGGCGTGCGACATGGCTGACCATACAATGCCTCGAACGGAGACATCTTGATGCTCTCTTGATAGCTATTGTTGTACGAAAACTCAGCCAATGGTAAGCACTCTTCCCAATTCTTCCCATGGGTCAGCACAGATGCGCGAAGCATATCTTCCAGAACTTGATTAACACATTCTGTCTAACCATCGGTTTGCGGGTGGTAAGCTGAACCATGAATTAACTTAGTACCAAGTGCTTCATGAAATTGTTCCCAGAAACGGCTCACAAACTGGGTACCCCGATCAGAAATGATGGTCTTTGGAACACCATGGAGGCACATGATACGAGAGATATAAAGCTCCGCGTATTTCCTCACATTATAATTGGTGTTCACCGGGATGAAGTGAGCAGATTTGGTGAGTCGATCTACTATGACCCAAATAGAATCATGCTTATGGGCAGTCAGAGGAAGACCGACGATAAAGTCCATACTAATGTCCTCCCATTTCCATGATGGCACACTGAGAGGCTGCAACGGACCAGCACTCTTCAGATGATCTGCTTTGACCTGGCGACATGTGTTGCACTCAGCAACATACCGAGCGACTTCACGCTTCATTCGAGTCCACCAAAATTTCCTTCGCGGATCTTGGTACATCTTATTGCTACCTGGATGGATAGCATACTTGGAGAGGTGAGCCTCATCCATGATTTTCTTCCGCAGCTCGAAATTCTTCGGTACGATGAGGCGGTCGTTGAACCAAAGAACACCTTCCTCATCAAGGCGGAAACATTTCATTTTGCTGCTGCCTATCCGAGCGCGGATCTTTTCCATTCCCTTATCAACCTTCTGTGCTGCAACTACTTCCTCACGGAGGGTAGGAATGAGAGCCAAATTATACAACGCCCCATGGGGAATGATACGAAGACTTGGCTCTTCTGAACTACAACAGAGAGCAGTGGTAGAAGCTTGAGCTATGGTGGGATTGCACCCAGCTTTGCGACTTAAGGCATCAGCCACAACATTCGCCTTGCCCGGATGGTAATGGATTTCCAATTCATAGTCTTTGATCAATCCCATCCACCTTCTTTGCCTCATATTCAGATCATCTTGAGAAAAAATATACTTCAAGCTTTTGTGATCCGTGTATAAGTGTACGAGATTCCCAAGAAGATAATGCCTCCAGATTTTTAAGGCAAACACAATTGCTGCGAGTTCCAAATCATGAGTGGGATAATTCAACTCATGACGTCGCAGCTGTCTTGATCCATAGGCAATGACGCGACCGTCTTGCATCAATACACATCCCAGGCCCGTGCCAGAAGCATCACAATAAACATCAAACGGTTTGGTGATGTCCGGTTGAGCCAAAACTGGAGCGGTGGTTAAGTGTTTCTTGAGAGTTCGAAAAGCCTCATCACAAGAATCACTCCAATAGAAAGCGACCCCTTTGTGAAGCAGTTCCGTCATGGGCTTGGAGATCTTCGAAAAGTTCGGGACGAACCGTCGATAGTATCCAGCAAGCCCAAGGAAGCTGCAAACATCTTTGACGCACTTTGGGGGCTTCCAGTCAAGCACATCTTCCACCTTGCTTGGGTCAACAGAGATACCTTCGGCGGAAATCACATGACCAAGGAACTGTACTTCTTTCAACCAAAAGTCGCATTTGCTGAATTTGGCGTACAGCTTATGTTCCCTCAGCCTCTGGAGAACAATACGAAGATGTTCCGCATGCTCTTCCTCCGACTTGGAATAAATAAGGATGTCGTCGATGAAGACCACGACGAATTTGTCCAGCTCGGGCATGAAAACGGAATTCATTAGATACATGAAGTGGGCTGGAGCATTGGTCAAACCGAATGACATAACAAGGTATTCGTAGAGGCCATACCTTGTAGAAAAGACAGTCTTGGGAATGTCCTCAGGACGGATTTTATTTGATGATACCCCGAGCGAAGATCAACTTTGGAAAAGACCTTGGCGCCCACAAGCTGATCGAACAGGATGTCTATGCGGGGCAAAGGATATTTGTTTTTGATGGTGACCGCATTCAACGGTCGATAATCAACACAGAGTCTCAGGGTCTCATCCTTCTTCTTCACAAATATGGCGGGACAACCCCAAGGAGACGAGCTAGGTCGAATAAAACCCTTATCTAACAACTCCTTCAGTTGAATTTTTAATTCGGCCAACTCATTCGGAGCCATCCTATACGGTCTTCTAGAGATGGGAGCGGTACCGGGCTGGAGTTCAATTTTGAACTCGACGTCCTGATCGGGTGGCAATCCCGGTAAATCCTCCGGAAAGACATCAGGAAACTTACACACCACTAGAATATCCTCCAACTTTTTACCCGAAACTTGATGAAGGCTAGGTGTGCCGCCGGAACCCCCGCTCTCCACCGTCGCGCCGTCCGGCTTCCTCTGTTCTCCCACCCACGAGCCGCCGCCCGAGTCCCTGCCCCACTCCGGGCACCGCTTCCCTGTTCCTTTCCATGCCTTCCCGACCCCGGCTTTGTGAGCCCGATTCGCCCGACCTCCGACCCTGAGGTCGGAGGGTTTTTACGGTTCGCCCGACCTCTGACCCTGAGGTCGGAGGATTTTTGCGATTCGCCCGACCCCGACCCCCAGTGGTCGGACACTATCTCCGCCTCGCTCGACCCCTAGGTCGGACAATCCGTTTCGCTCCGCCTCGCTCGACCCCGAGGTCGGACAATCCGTTTTTCGCTCTGCCTCGCTCGACTCCGAGGTCGGACAATCCGTTTCGCTCCGCCTCGCTCGACCCCGAGGTCGGACAATCCGTTTTTCGCTCCGCCTCGCTCGACCCCGAGGTCGGACAGACTCGTCGGACCCGAGCTCGGAGCGGCCGCGCCATTAATGCTGCCGGCCATCTTCCCAACCGTAAAAGCGCCTGGCCGTACACAGCAGTGCGGCCTCCGCGCCGAAAGTATTCGTGATGGGACGCACACGCCGGCGCCCATGCGCTGCAGTACGCTGCCACCGTGCCAACTTGCGCCGTGTCCTGGAGAGACAAAAGGAACGGAGACTGATATTTCCATAGGCGAAACGTTTCACTCGTGCGCACTCATTTGCTCTTTCCGCACGCTCGTTTCTCTGCTCTCGTCTTCCCTGCCTTCCGCCATTACCGCCGAAGAGCTCCGCAGGACCGAAAACAGAGCAAGTTTCTCTCGTGCTCAGGTGAGCTCGGTAACCATGCCCTGCCGACTGTTCCATCATCCGCCGTTATCGCCTCTAACCGCCGCCCCATCCTTCCGCACTATTGCAGAAGTAGCGGCGCGTCAACATCTCTTTTCCGGCGACCGGTCTCCGTTGTCGTTCGCTCTTACCGTCAGCCCTCTGGTAATCTTGCCGTCCGACCAGTCTAGCTAAAATCCCGTTTACCGAAAACAACACACTAAATTTGTTAGGAAGAAATTCATGCACCTTCACTTCTCTGTTAATACAAGTTACCCCCGCCCGCGTTGAATCCCTGTGTAAACTAAGTTACCTTGCATCTTCATATAGGAACCGAGCTACAGACGGCCACCGAGGCTGAGGAGGATTTCCCCGCTGCCGACCCCGCCATCGACTGTGCTAACTTCTCCCCGAACCGAGGCAAGCCCCGGTGCATACCTACGTTTAAAGTTTTATTTTCTCACTGTGTATGTAGGTTTTTGTTGTGCATTAAGTTTCGAGGCTTGTGTGAAAACTTAGTTGCATGACTTGTAGGGTCTCTTACGGGTTGCTCTGTTAGAGCCAGTACGTTAGTGCTATGCTGCTAATAGGGCAACAAAGGGATTTGAGTGGTATGGAGACTGCTCAGGGGATTATTTATAGGAGTATTTTGAGAAAGTCAGGACCCAACATTGTGTGAATAAAATTTGAGCACGGTGTCGGGTGCGGTTGCATTGGTCAAGTTTGAGTTGTGTACCGAATACATACTGGCATATGGGACCCAGGAAACCGACGTAGCTCATTGCGCAGTGTTTGGACAATTGGCCATCTCTTTTTCCGGGTGAACGGACCAGCATGGTGGATGAATTCGCATTTCTGTTTTCTTGGGCATGTGCTAGTGGGAAAGGCTTGGGGCCGTACAGGAACGCAGGACGTTGCCTGGAGGACCATGTCCTTGGAGAGATGGATGTTGGACCAACTCTGTCGCGATGCAGTGAAAGGTGGCCACGTGTGACTCGTGGAGTGCGCACGTGTCGTGTTATTCGGGTTTCTCCTGCAGGATGTAAAATCAATTATAATTGCCGTCCCTCGCGGTATTGAGTACCACTTGCTCCTTTCTGCCGTGGCGACACTATAAAATGTGATAGCGGGAATTGTGATCGGAGGTTTGAGAATAAATTTCAGACTGTTGTATTGCACTTGCTTGTTTAGTTGCTGTCACACTTAGAAAAATTACATTAGCAATTCTGATAACTTGGCTGAAATACTAAAAAACCATTAGTCGTGCTGTCTTTTGCAAACACCTACCAGCTGCCACCAATATTCCAGCATTTTAGGAGTCGGCCTTAGAAGGCCTATTGACGGGTAAGTCTTGCTGAGCGTCAGTCGCTCACGGTTTGTTGATTGTTGTTTTGCAGGTATTAGTGCTGACTGTAGCCAGGGTGGTTGGGAAGAGGAGACGCCCTCGGAGTGGACCTTCGAGTGGGTCCCCGCTTCTCCCTCCCGTGGAGATTAAACACCATCGGGCTGGGGTGGTTGATCGAGGCGCCGAGTGTTAGATTTTTTGCTTCCGCTGAAATCCACGTGTTTGTTATCAAAACTACGTTACCGCACCTCCAAAACTTCTGAAATCAGCTGTAACATAACCAGAATTAATGTATCTTTAAGTCATTTATGCGAGTCCTTGTTAATTATTGTACTGTAAAGTCACTTGTTTCGGCAAGCGGCCCTCCCAAATGATCCTGGATGAGCAACCGTACGATTTTATCGGACGGGGTTGCGACAGCGACTCATGGAGCTGTTTCCAAAAGCGTCCTACAAATTGTGTACCTCGGTCTGAAATTATGGTTTTAAGTACTCCATGTAGACATACTATCCGATCAATGTAGAGTTGAGCATACCTCTTCATGTTGTATCTCGTAGATACTGGAATGAAATAGGCTGTTTTGGTTAACTGATCCACTATAACCCAATGGAACCTCACCCTTGAGCAGTTATTGGTAAACCAAAAATAAAGTCCATACTAATGTCTTTCCATTTCCAAGATGGGATGTTCAAAGGTTGCAACAAACCTGCCCTTTTCAGATGATCCCTTTTAACTCTCCGACTGGTGTCACATTCGGCCACGTATCGAGCGATCTCTCTCTTTATCCTTGTCCACCAAAACTTTTTTCTTAAACCTTGATACATCTTGTTGCTGCCAGGATGGATGGAATATTTGGATAGTGAGCCTCATCCATGATCTTTTTCCGGAGTTCGTGATCCTTTGTGACACGACCCGTCCAGAAAACCTCGTCTCGGGACGAATCCGGTCAGTCGTTAAGCCAAGATCTTGTTGGGCAACGCTCGGCGAAGCGAGCGTACAAACGATACAACACAGGCAGGGATAAACAGCAATAATTTACAAGAAGAGAGAACTTAATACATCACTCGTTCATAACTTAGAAGTTGAATATTACATTGTTTCAGAGTACGCAACAGTTTTGAAAATGAAAAACAGTGGAAGACTAGAACTATTACAACTCCGACACTCGGACTTAAGCAAAAGCACACGCCGTGCCCACGGGCGCCATGCTACTAGCCACTTCAACATTCAGTGCGGCGACTCGCACAACTCCCACTGGAGGTTCCCAAACTCGAGGGGAGACTCCTCCCAATGGAAGCTACCTGCTGGTTCCTGCATGACGGCGCCTGAAAACCACAAAACGCTAACGCGTGAGCTTCTAAGAAGCTCAGCAAGACTTACCCGACAAAAGTGGCTGACTACAGCCGACTCCTAGACATGAAGGCTGGCTCGGGAGAGTTTACTTACAAAAGGACTCGCAAGCCTATACTACTCTTGTCAAGTTTTAGCATCAGATTAAGTGATTAGAAAATAAATTTAGTTAGCACTGAGCTAAGCAAACATAACAGAATCAACAATAGCAATATTAATATTAATAATTCATTCTCATGGTGTCTCAACCTATTTACTAAAATGTGGTGCGTTTCACGAGCATGCTCACTAACTGGGAGCGACAGCGGTTCGAGACGATTTTATACCCTGCAGGGGAAAACCTGACCGTACGACACGTGCGTGTCCCAGACTCGCACGTGGCAACCGTTCACACCAGCTCCTGCAACGTCAATTCCCTCCTACGCCTGCCTTAGCAGCGCCGCGTCCCACCAGACAACACGTCCCAGACGGTTTCTGTGGAGTTCCCACGCTGCCCACCCCAGATCTCCTCCTAGTCAGACACCGTAGGGCAGGTTCGACGTTACAATCACTAGGCTACATAGGTTTACTGGGGCCCATAACACCCAGCATACGACCAGTACGTTCAACACTCGATCAGTCTCGGACCACACGGATCAGACAAGTCTACGGTCACCCTGGACCCAGTCCAGTCGCCGACCTACTTTGTATCCTGTCTGACCCTCAAACTTTTATCTTCTTACTGACTCACATTAGTGTGGCCCATCTCATGGAATAGTTTCAATCAGCAACCTGTCCTTTCGCGAGCAGCGTCCACTTTGCTCGACTTCTACCGGCAATACCTACTAAGCCTAGCAGACTAAGGGTTGTCTATACCAACTACCGTTAGGGTTTTCCTATGGAAACAATGCAACTATGGTTTCAATCAACTCCTAGTACTTAATGCACAAACAAGACACACTTAGTTATAAAAGTAAAACTTTAAACTTCGGTTGTGCACCGGGGCTTGCCTGGTTCCTCCGAATTGATGTCGACTTCCTCGGCGGGGGTCGAAGAACTTGGATCGGCAGCTACCTCGTTAGCGTCAGAATCTACATGATGCAGTAGGATTATGATACGTTTAATGAAAATGAAACTTATTATTATTATCAATAACAACCTAGGGTTTAGATTGGCGACGCCCAGAATTAGGGTTAACCCTAATTACTCGACGCCGTCGATTAAATTAAATTCTTAATCTGAAATGGTGTTTAAATAATCTATTCGACTCTCATGAGGTGACTTTTAGCTGGCATGTTTTAATAACTTCAACTTTAGTTAAGTTAATGCGACACTTTTCATCGGTTAATATTATTTAATTACTTCGGTTATTAAACTAGGGTTAAAATGAAGATTTTAATTCTTCCTCTAGATTATTTTTAGTGGGTAGTTCTCTCTGGATTAAGCATTTTGGGCTTTGGGTGGGGCCTAGATGAATTTTTTATATTTTATAAAAATTCATCAGATTTCCTATTTTTGGATTTTGTAAAATCAGAAAGCATTAGTAAACATTAGAATAAAATTATGAAACTTTATGTGAGCATTCCTGAGCACCAGATCTACAACTTTGCTTTTGGGGTCTAACCTTGCAAATGACTTTTACAATGTACTTTAGAAAATTCTATTTAAACTAGACAGATTGAAGTTATTTAATAGGGTTAGATGCTATTTTGTGTTCCTAAAATCTTCATAAAATTCCAGAGGGTGTGTAGTACCAGGGTGTTCTTGTAGATCAAAGGTTAGTCCTAGCATTGCTTTATAATGCAATTTAAAATTCATAAATAGAAAGGAGTGTTTCTAATTAATTCTACAAATGTTTGGTGATTTGTTAAAAAGTGTTTTAAAAGAAAATTAGTACTTTTCACGAGGGTTCTAACAAATTTTGGTTTGGCATTTTTGGATCTTCTTGTGATTTTCTAGGGTTTTTAGAAGACAGCAATAATCTGGAAAATAATTAGAAAAAGGAAAAACAGGGGAGGTTCTCCGGTGAGCTCCGGCGGCCAATTCCCGACGATGGGGTGGTCGTCGGCCGTCGAACCTTAGCTTTTCATGATCTACACGACACGACGAAGCCCGGCAACATGGTATTCATCAAGGTTGGGCACGGCAGAGGGGGTCTCACCGTGGGGGGCAGCGGTGGCGGCGGCGAAGTCAAAATTCCGACGAGGTGGCTCGCCTCCGGAGGATTGGAGGGTTCTGGGAGCTTCACGAGGTGGAGAAGAGCTGATTTGGTGAGCGAATTTGATTGAAATTGAGTGGTGGTGGGTTTTCACCTCGGGGCGGCGGCAATGGAGTGTGGCGGCCGGTCGGGGCAGAGAGGTGAGCTCGCGCGCGGGGGAGAAGAATTGGAGAGGGAGGGGAAGAATTGGGGAGGATTTGCGCCAACTTAAAGGGGCGGCCGGGGGTAGGGGAGAGTAGGGGAGTGGGGGAGCAGTGGGGGGTCGGCATGGCGGTCGAGCGGCGCAGAGCAGGGGCGGCGCGGCTCGGCGGCGCGGGCTCGGGCAGAGAGAAAAGAGAGAGGGAGGAGAACGCTAGAGAGAGAGAGAGCGAGGGGGGTGAATGAGAGAGAGTAGCACCAAGCGATGAATGCGACGTGCGTCGAGCAACGCCGTGCCGGCCGGGGCAGCGGCGGCTGCGCGCGCTCTGTTGTCGGGCGGGCGGGCACTGTAGCCCGCCCGGCAACAGTTTTATTTTTATTTTTTTTCTTTTTTATTAATGCTGGAAGACAATTCAATAATTCGGCACACTTCCCGAGCTCGAAAAATTTTGGAAATTTTTGTACAAGCTCAGGAATTTATTTGGAACACTTTTCATTTAAGGTTCAAGTCATGATTTGGCCTCTAAAAATTCTTGAATTTCTAGGTTGATTATAGCTTCTGTGAATTTTTAAGAGGTCTAAGTCCTTTCCAAAAATCTTGAATAATTTCCCAAAATTTCATTTCGAAGTGTACTTAATTATTATGTAAAAATATGGCTAGGGTTCTGTGGGAAGTTGGGTAGTCTCAAGTTCGGGTTTGGATTTCCTTCCTGATAGCGAGGTTTCGACTTTGTCAGTTAAATTTCTCCAAACCTAGGTATAGTGTTCTGTTGTTGATCAAAGTTCGCATAGTGTTCCTTTGGAGTATTCTAAACATTATTTCTTTTTATTTCTAAGGTTGATTCTGTTTTTAAACGAGTGAATTACCGATTAGGGTTTTGGGTTGGAGTGTGAACAGGAAATGACCATGTACCGCGGATTGAGGGTCCCTGTTTGGTGAAAGTGTTCAAAAATTAATTTACTATATTATATTTTTTTTGTATAGTTTAAAGGAGTGTTTTAGGTACATTGATCATTATCTCAAGTGCTAGTTTTACTCAAAAGTGTAAAAAGTCCTTTTTAGGGTTTTTGTTTTGTCGATGACTGTTTAAGTGACACCTGGGGTGTCACAGCCCTCCCCCCTTAAAGAAATCTCGTCCCGAGATTTATGAGCAGGGAGGAGGAGAAAACTCGAGATCAAGTTATGGTTTTAAAACTAGATCACAAGGAAATGTTTAGATAGGTGAAAAGTTCAAAACGGATAGGAAAGAATATCGTAGTCTCGATCTCGGTTGGAATTATGCTGCATGATTTAAACGGGTCAAATGGCTTGGTACCCTGATATGGAAGTGAGGTGACAAAATATGACTTGTGCCCAGCAGACTTAGTGTCTGGCTCCTCTATAGTCTTATTGGTAATTGTCCCATCTGTGCGTGTTGAAGTCAATGGCCTTAGTGCTGGTCGTCTAAAATTTCACGACAAAAATATGGTGGGGATGTGGTAGGTGGGAGGGGTTGTTCGAGTGTGGTCGCAATATGGCAGGGTCTGGTGTTAGAGCATGCCATCTTGTCTTTTGACTCCAAACTCGGGTGGCCCAGATATTGGCTTCCTGAAAGGATGAGTTGTAGGCGGGACCAAGGATACGGTTAGTGGTACAACTGAGAGAAGTCAAGCACAACATGGCCAGGAATGGGCTAGAGTATTTCTGTAAGGATCTGGTTATTGGTCAAGATAAGGAATCTATAATCACAACATTACTCGTCCCGGTTACGTACCCCTGATAATACGCCATCCGTTCAGAAGAATGTTAGGATTAGGATTTTCCTATCATGATTAAAGGAAAATGCCCTCATCATATCACCATTTTGACTTTGAGAAGCGCCTGGGCGAACCGGCACAATTCAAAAGAAAAATTGTGATCTTCTGAGAACAAACCTCTCGATAAGGATGAGTTAGGGGATAACGAATCAGCAGAGTCCACGAAAATGTAGAAGGATGGTTTTGTGGATGATGGTTACAAGTTTATAGGGACTCTCGCTTGATCAAAGGAGGTAAGATTTTAAGTGATTGGAAGGATAATCCCAAGTAATTGATTTTAGCTAGGATGTGGCCTCGGAACAAACAAAAGGAAAAGCTTCACTTCAACAGTTTAGGGGGGGTTTACATGTGAATGTTTACTTGGTTACCGCAAAATTATTCTGATCAAGTAATGGTTACACATAACTATCATAGTCCCTAATGAGTATTTTCCCTTCCTTTCCTTACATTTTATTAGTGAGTAGGTAAAGTTTCTGATTCCAAAGTTATCTGACGTGGAAAGGTGAATCTGGAGCTAGGTAATGACAGTTTGTTAACTTCATCAAGTATTTCCTCTAAGGTTTTTGATGCTAAGCAAATGGCCATGTTTGTTACATCGTTAGGTCCACTTCCTGCCCCACTATTGACTCCTTTTCTCATCGACAGTCACACCGATAGCCCAAGGTGCTTTACCATCTAAGTTGACCTGTCAAGGAGACAATCTTCTCATTGAGGAAGGTCTTGGAAAAAAGGCTCAATGGTGTACAAGGGTTTCACTACAACTCGGTTGAATCCACGCAATCCCTAAGGGAGGAAGGTATCCAGGTTGATTTCTTAATTTTTCTAATGGTGTTACAACCATTATTGATGGAATTTTTGCTCCTGGATGGTTTTAGTATAAGTTTGAAGGATTTTAACATTTCTAGTTTTTGGAAAAATTTGAGGTGGGTGAAGACTCGGATTTGCCGAATAGCTAGATGATATCAGAGGATTGACCATAAAAACTATCAACCCCAAGAAGGATACGAAGCTGATTTGTTGAAGTGTACAAGAATGGCTCTGAAACACATGAGTTGCATGTCTACAAGGAACCCTGAAACCGAACATTTTCTCAGGCCTTAAGAGGTGTTATCGAAGAATTTAGTTTTTACCAGGATGCAACCTCATGTTGTTTGAACGAGAAAGAGAAGACTGATAACCTTCAAAGGAGGTGACAAGATTTTGCTTCTAGACACGGTTTCACAGTTTGGTCAAAGGGATTTACTTGGTAATAAGGATTGATAGGTGTAAAATATCCGAGTGGTAGAGGACTTCCCGACTTCTCCATGTTGCACTCATTCATATCCTAATGACGAGTAAACGGAGGCCAGTCTAGAAAAGAGCACTAAGATATGGAAGATTTCCTAGGATGAGGTGAACCTTTTCGCTTAAAGTGAAATGGTTTGAAAACATTTAAGGTTGGTTTTTTTTTTTTGATTCTGAAGGCTTTGGGTTTGACCCTAACGTGACTATACATAAATAATGTCCACAATTTTGAACTGACTTCCTGACGCCCTTTATTTAGTTACACATCTTATTAAACCGTTTGAGTTAATTTATGTTCCATTTATCACTTAAACTCAACAAGTGAATTGTGATAGTTAGCCTTTTTCTGTTAACTAGCATTTGTTTTCCTTTTTGTTAGGTGATTTTATTTGGTTTGCAATTTTAATATGCAATGCAATGCTACATCGACTTATACGTCCTCACAAAAGTAAAAAGAATACGCGTAGGCGGTGGCAGAATCGCACTCAAGTTAGCCGTTACTACACGTTTCTTACGATATCGTGGTTAGCGTACCTGCAGAAAATGACATCACAGGCAGTGCAATATAAATATATATCAAAAGTAAATACAACAACCCATATCATTGCCATATGGGTCGCCCCGAGTAGGTCACGTACGGGGATCACGTGTCCGACCTTCCCTGCGCGGCGACAGACTGCACTTTACCTCAGGCAGCGGAGGTATGAGAGTGTTCCGCAAAACCGAAGTCGTGAGGAACAAACTCATCTCTTGTGTGCCAAAGACACAAGACTCCACTGTTGCGAAGGTCTGCATTCGCAACAGGTCCGTAACCCACACCTCGTACGGTAGAGGGCCGCTTCTCTCCCTAAACGGCAAGGGGGGCGTACTATGTTACAGCGAACATAATACCTCCTTCCATACCACCATGGTATAGAACGCTACTACTGCTGACGCAACAGGGATTTCTCGACCTTTCACCGCAGTCGAGCGGCGTACCTTACCTTCCTTACCTGGGCGTAGGCGCGTCGTTACAGAAAAGTAAATCTAAACTGGGTTTAGTTAGCTCCTATACTAGGTTAGCTTGCCACCTGATAACCAATTAACTAATAGGGCGCGTACCTTACTCGCACGTAAATTTTCAAAAATATGCCTTAAACGTTGTATCGTTTCCCAACACGGCTCTGATACCAAAGCTGACACGACCCGTCCAGAAAACCTCGTCTCGGGACGAATCCGGTCAGTCGTTAAGCCAAGATCTTGTTGGGCAACGCTCGGCGAAGCGAGTGTACAAACGATACAACACAGGCAGGGATAAACAGCAATAATTTACAAGAAGAGAGAACTTAATACATCACTGGTTCATAACTTAGAAGTTAAATATTACATTGTTTCAGAGTACGCAACAGTTTTGAAAATGAAAAACAGCGGAAGACTAGAACTATTACAACTCCGACACTCGGACTTAAGCAAAAGCACACGCCGTGCCCACGGGCGCCATGCTACTAGCCACTTCAACATTCAGTGCGGCGACTCGCACAACTCCCACTGGAGGTTCCCAAACTCGAGGGGAGACTCCTCCCAATGGAAGCTACCTGCTGGTTCCTGCATGACGGCGCCTGAAAACCACAAAACGCTAACGCGTGAGCTTCTAAGAAGCTCAGCAAGACTTACCCGACAAAAGTGGCTGACTACAGCCGACTCCTAGACATGAAGGCTGACTCGGGAGGGTTTACTTACAAAAGGACTCGCAAGCCTATACTACTCTTGTCAAGTTTTAGCATCAGATTAAGTGATTAAAAAATAAATTTAGTTAGCACTGAGCTAAGCAAACATAACAGAATCAACAATAGCAATATTAATATTAATAATTCATTCTCATGGTGTCTCAACCTATTTACTAAAATGTGGTGCGTTTCACGAGCATGCTCACTAACTTGGAGCGACAGCGGTTCGAAACGATTTTATACCCTGCAGGGGAAAACCTGACCGTACGACACGTGCGTGTCCCAGACTCGCACGTGGCAACCGTTCACACCAGCTCCTGCAACGTCAATTCCCTCCTACGCTTGCCTTAGCAGCGCCGCGTCCCACCAGACAACACGTCCCAGATGGTTTCTGTGGAGTTCCCACGCTGTCCACCCCAGATCTCCTCCTAGTCAGACACCGTAGGGCAGGTTCGATGTTGCAATCACTAGGCTACATAGGTTTACTGGGGTCCATAACACCCAGCATACGACCAGTACGTTCAACACTCGATCAGTCTCGGACCACACGGATCAGACAAGTCTACGGTCACCCTGGACCCAGTCCAGTCGCCGACCTACTTTGTATCCTGTCTGACCCTCAAACTTTTATCTTCTTACTGACTCACATTAGTGTGGCCCATCTCATGGAATAGTTTCAATCAGCAACCTGTCCTTTCGCGAGCAGCGTCCACTTTGCTCGACTTCTACCGACAATACCTACTAAGCATAGCAGACTAAGGGGTGTCTATACCAACTACCGTTAGGGTTTTCCTATGGAAACAATGCAACTATGGTTTCCATCAACTCCTAGTACTTAATGCACAAACAAGACACACTTAGTTATAAAAGTAAAACTTTAAACTTCGGTTGTGCACCGGGGCTTGCCTGGTTCCTCCGAGTTGATGTCGACTTCTTCGGCGGGGGTCGAAGAACTTGGATCGACAGCTACCTCGTTAGCGTCAGAATCTACATGATGCAGTAGGATTATGATACGTTTAATGAAAATGAAACTTATTATTATTATCAATAACAACCTAGGGTTTAGATTGGCGACGCCCAGAATTAGGGTTAACCCTAATTACTCGACGCCGTCGATTAAATTAAATTCTTAATCTGAAATGGTGTTTAAATAATCTATTCGACTCTCATGAGGTGACTTTTAGCTGGCATGTTTTAATAACTTCAACTTTAGTTAAGTTAATGCGACACTTTTCATCGGTTAATATTATTTAATTACTTCGGTTATTAAACTAGGGTTAAAATGAAGATTTTAATTCTTCCTTTAGATTATTTTTAGTGGGTAGTTCTCTCTGGAATAAGCATTTTGGGCTTTGGGTGGGGCCTAGATGAATTTTTTATATTTTATAAAAATTCATCAGATTTCCTGTTTTTGGATCTTGTAAAATCAGAAAGCATTAGTAAATATTAGAATAAAATTATGAAACTTTATGTGAGCATTCCTGAGCACCAGATCTACAACTTTGCTTTTGGGGCCTAACCTTGCAAATGACTTTTACAATGTACTTTAGAAAATGCTATTTAAACTAGACAGATTGAAGTTATTTAATAGGGTTAGATGCTATTTCTTGTTCCTAAAATCTTCATAAAATTCCAGAGGGTGCGTAGTATCAGGGTGTTCTTGTAGATCAAAGGTTAGCCCTAGCATTGCTTTATAATGCAATTTAAAATTCATAAACAGAAAGGAGTGTTTCTAATTAATTCTACAAATGTTTGGTGATTTGTTAAAAAGTGTTTTAACAGAAAATTAGTACTTTTCACGAGGGTTCTAACAAATTTTGGTTTGGCATTTTTGGATCTTCTTGTGATTTTCTAGGGTTTTTAGAAGACAGCAATAATCTGGAAAATAATTAGAAAAAGGAAAAACAGGGGAGGTTCTCCGGTGAGCTCCGGCGGCCAATTCCCGACGATGGGGTGGTCGTCGGCCGTCGAACCTTAGCTTTTCATGATCCACATGACATGACGAAGCCCGGCAACATGGTATTCATCAAGGTTGGGCACGGCAGAGGGGGTCTCACCATGGGGGGCAGCGGTGGCGGCGGCGAAGTCAAAATTCCGACGAGGTGGCTCGCCTCCGGAGGATTGGAGGGTTCTGGGAGCTTCACGAGGTGGAGAAGAGCTGATTTGGTGAGCAAATTTGATTGAAATTGAGTGGTGGTGGGTTTTCACCTCGGGGCGGCGGCAATGGAGTGTGGCGGCCGGTCGGGGCAGAGAGGTGAGCTCGCGCGCGGGGGAGAAGAATTGGAGAGGGAGGGGAAGAATTGGGGAGGATTTGCGCCAACTTAAAGGGGGGGCCGGGGGTAGGGGAGAGTAGGGGAGTGGGGGAGCAGTGGGGGGTCGGCATGGCGGTCGGGCGGCGCAGAGCAGGGGCCGCGCGGCTCGGGGGCGCGGGCTCGGGCAGAGAGAAAAGAGAGAGGGAGGAGAACGCTAGAGAGAGAGAGAGCGAGGGGGGTGAATGAGAGAGAGTAGCACCGAGCGATGAATGCGACGTGCGTCGAGCAACGCCGTGTCGGCCGGGGCAGCGGCGGCTGCGCGCGCTCTGTTGTCGGGCGGGCGGGCACTGTAGCCCGCCCGGCAACAGTTTTATTTTTATTTTTTTTCTTTTTCATTAATGCTGGAAGACAATTCAATAATTCGGCACACTTCCCGAGCTTTTTGGAAATTTTTGTACAAGCTCAGGAATTTATTTGGAACACTTTTCATTTAAGGTTCAAGTCATGATTTGGCCTCTAAAAATTCTTGAATTTCTAGGTTGATTATAGCTTCTGTGAATTTTTAAGAGGTCTAAGTCCTTTCCAAAAATCTTGAATAATTTCCCAAAATTTCATTTCGAAGTGTACTTAATTATTATGTAAAAATATGGCTAGGGTTCTGTGGGAAGTTGGGTAGTCTCGAGTTAGGGTTTGGATTTCCTTCCTGATAGTGAGGTTTCGACTTTGTCAGTTAAATTTCTCCAAACCTAGGTATAGTGTTCTGTTGTTGATCAAAGTTTGCATAGTGTTCCTTTGGAGTATTCTAAACATTATTTCTTTTTATTTCTAAGGTTGATTCTGTTTTTAAATGAGTGAATTACCGATTAGGGTTTTGGGTTGGAGTGTGAACAGGAAATGACCATGTACCGCGGATTGAGGGTCCCTGTTTGGTGAAAGTGTTCAAAAATTAATTTTCTATATTATATTTTTTTTGTATAGTTTAAAGGAGTGTTTTAGGTACATTGATCATTATCTCAAGTGCTAGTTTTACTCAAAAGTGTAAAAAGTCCTTTTTAGGGTTTTTGTTTTGTCGATGACTGTTTAAGTGACACCTGGGGTGTCACACTTTGACACCACCAATCAATTCTTGAACCACAAGACTCCGTCCTCATCTTCCCGGAAGCACTGCATCGTCTTGTCTTTTAGTCCAAGCCTAATATTTTCCATGCCCTTATCAAGTCGTTGGGCTTTTACTACCTCGTCATTGAGTGTCGGAACCAAGGCTAGGTTGTACAGCGACCCATGGGGTAGGATTCTCAAGCTCACCTCGGGTTCCTCAGTCATAGCCCGTTGGTCTAGATAATGGCAGTCATAGCATTCCTACTTAATGCATACGCAACGACATTGGTTTTGCCAGGGTGGTAGTGAATTTCCAATTCATAATCCTTGATCGGTCCGAGCCATCTGCGTTGCCTCATGTTTAGCTCGCTCTGAGTGAAAATGCACTTCAGGCTCTTGTGATAAGTGTAGAGATGTATTAGATTCCCAGCAAGTAATGTCTCCACACCTTAAGGCTAACACTACAGCGGCCAACTCTAGGTCGTGCGTTGGGTAGTTTAGCTCAGGCTTACGGAGTTGTCGGGAAGCATAAGCAATCACCGGTCCTTCTTGCATCAACACGCACCCAAGCCCGATCCCTGACGCATCGCAATATACGTCAAAGGGTTTGCTCAAGTCTGGTTGGGCTAGTACCGGCGCTGTGGTCAAGTGTTTCTTCAATGTTTGGAAAGCTTCTTCGCACTCACCGGCCAACTTGAACTTACGATCCTTCTTGAGTAGCTCAGAATGGGTTTGGCAATTTTTGAGAAGCTGAGTATGAACCGACGATAGTATCCGGCTAATCCTAGAAAACTGCGCACCTTGTGGACTGACGTGGTTGCCTTCCACTCGACAACGTCTTGCACCTTTCCTGAATCAACAGCAATGCCCTCAGCGGATATCACGTGACCCAAGAATTGGACATGTTCAATCTAGAACTCACATTTGTTGAATTTAGCATACAATTGATGATCTCTGAGCCTTTCCAAGACTATCAGGAGGTGCTTGGCAGGTTCTTCGAGGGTCTTGGAACACACAAAGACGTCATCAATGAATGCCACTACAAACTTACCCAGTTCTGGCATGAAGACCGAGTTTTCGTGAGATACATGAAATATGCCAGTGCATTTGTGAGTCCAGACGACATCACCAAGTACTCGTATAGACTGTATCTTGTTGAGAAAGCCATCTTCGGAGCGTCTATTGGACGAATTTTGATTTGATGATAGCCAGATCTAAGATCAACCTTAGAGAAGACCTTGACTCCAGCCAGCTGATCAAACAAGGTGTCTATGCGTGGCAGCGGATAATTGTTCTTGATGGTAACCGTGTTCAAGGGGCGGTAATCCACACATAGCCTCAAGGACTGATCTTTCTTCTTTACAAACAAGGCTGGACATCCCAAAGGTGAGGAGCTAGGGCATATGAAGCCTTTATCGTTCAGCTACTCCTTTAGCTCGGCCAACTCTTTCGGCGTCATTTTGTAAGGCCTTCGAGATATCGGGGCCGTACCCGGCTGATGGTCAAGCTGGAACTCAACATCCCTATTCGGAGGTAAACTAGGTAGGTCCTCTAGGAACACGTCTGGAAATTCCCTCACTACTGGTATATCTTCTAATTGTTTCTTGGTGAGGTGGTAAGCTTCAGCAGAGGTGGATCTCGGGTCGATCAGATTCAAGGCAACTGACCCGTGGAGTGGTAAGTTCAAAAAGACTACGCGGTTGGCGATATCGAGTATGGCTTTATGGTGCCTCATCAACTTCATGCCGATAATAATATCTATCCTCTGCCCATCGATGATGATGAAGGTGGTGGGATAAGCTCTACCTCCCAGAATAAGTGGTGTTTTTGTCTAACCCGTGATGTGTTAGAATGTCTCCCCCCGGGGATCTTATCATGAAAGGGGGTTCTAGTTGAATGGTGGTGAAGGTTTTGTTCATAAGAAACTTCCCACTGATAAAATTATGTGATGCACCAGAATCGAAAAGAACAAATGCGGAATGACCATTTAGCGAAAACGTACCCGCCAGCACGGGCTCTCCCTCAGCTATCTCCCCGGCCGTGGTGTAATTCCCTCGATTGGTCCTGTTGGCTTTCTGGCCCTTCTGCTGGTTCTGCCCTGGATTGGGTGGGCGGCTGCTTCCTTGCTGCTGGTGTATGGGGCATTCACGATCAAAGTGTCCCGGCAGCCCGCAGGTGAAACATAGGGCTCCCGACCCCGGTCTGGCGCCCTGCTGAGGTGGGCGAGCGCACTGGTTTCTCTGCTGCGGTGGCGGTGATACACAGTACCCACCCTGCTGCTGGTTCTACAGGGGCCTGTACGATTGCTGCGGAGGGCGGTAGGGAGACCCCTGCGGAGGTGTAGTTCTGTACTTCCTACTATCCAGTGCGCTGTACACCAGACGGTATTTCAGGGGCGGCGCATTAGACGGGCCGCCACTAAACCTCTTCTTCTCCCGTTGTTCCTTCTCCAGGTACTCCTTCGTGATGAGAGCACTGCTCACAAACTCGTTGAAAGAGCCTCCCTAATTTAGAGCCAGGCAGCCTTGGAGTTCAGCCCCTCCATGAATCGGTGCTACGCTTCGCATCTGTATCCACCTGTTCTGGAGCGTACAGGGAGAGCCGATTGAATACCCTGGAGTATTCATGCATGGAGCGGCTGCCCTGGGTCAAAGCCATGAATTCCTTAGCCTTCCTCTACATCAGTCTGGCAGGAATGTGGTGAGCGCGGAATGCCTCCTAAACTGAGCCCAAGGCACCGGAGTGTTCGGTGGGAAAGTGGCGAGGTAGTTTGCCCACCATGCACCCTCATGCCCTTGCAGCATCTACGCAGCGAACATTGTCTTCTGGTGCTCCGTGCAATGGAGCAGCCCAAACTTGACCTCAATCGTACGAAGCCAATGATCAGCCTCCATTGGCTCTCTGGCATCCTTGAATTTTGGGGGATGAGTTGCCAGGAAGTCGGCGTAGGTGCTATCCTAATGCTGGTTCCGGGGACCACGGTTTTGGTTGGCATTCTCCATCAGAACCCTCAGCATTTCGCTGTTCTACTGACTGCTTTGTAACATAGCCGCCATAGCTACGGCCAGTGTTGGTTCACCAAGCGGGGGTGGTGGGTTCGAGCCTTCAGGGTCTTGGCGTCCACCCCTTGTATTCACCATGCTGAAAAGCGAATAAGTTTCCGTTAGTGCAGTTCACTCCATGTTCCGTCTTGAACATACAAAAAGGATTTCATAAGGCAATGCACTGATAACTCATAAAGACCAACTTCATTCATTCCCAAAATCATGACACTACATCAGTCCCAAAAACCTCTTAATCTGTCAAACATTCCAGCATTACATCTTGACACCTTACCCTGCTACTACAATATCCTTACTAAGAGAACACAACACCTGGCATTACTCACAACACACTCCTCACACTCACAACCTTGATGAACTCGATTAGCTAGGACGTCACAGATCTACGAGCCTGTGCTACCGTCGTTGATCTACTCCTCCTCAGGCTCTGGGTTCGAGACAACGGGGTCCGACACCTCTAACTCAGGCGCACCCTCATCCGCGGGAGGTGGAGGCGGCGGCTGAGCCTCTAAGAGTCCAGCGACCTGATGTTGCAGGTGGTGGTTCTCATGAACGAGATTCTTAGCTACCTGCAGGGTCTCATCCCGAATAATTTCCAACTGATGAATGTACTCTAGCATAGCATTGCAGTGGTTATTTCTGGCCTCCAATTGAGCGGTCTTGATGGCAAAGATCTCCTCTAACTCAGTGATCCGCTGGGCTCGGGAGTCAAAACAAGCATGCAGCCCGTTGTTTCTACTCTCCAAGCTCTGAATCTTCTCCTGGACCCTGGCTAGCTCCTTATGAGCGCATCCCAGGGCCTGGCGATCAAATTCGGCTGTGACCACGGTGTCCTCATATAAGTTGAACATCGTCAAGCTCTGCAGGAAAAGCGGAGTCACAAAGTCCTTTTCTCCCTTGAGGGTCTTGTCCCTAGCAGCCTTGACGTTCCGGCGCTAGGTACCGTCAATCTGGTGCCATATCGGAAACAGCACTACTGGCTGATCCGCCATGTCCTCCAGGTGCTCCTCATAGAGCCTCAACAAAGCCCCGTGGGCAGCAACCTCAACAGCCTTGGCCTTATCTGAACCCAGCGAAGTGGTGGTCCAGGTCTCTCAGTCGGCTCGGTAAGGATGAGTGGGGAGGGTAATTGCGGCGGAGCAGCGGGGTTGGCCATGCTGCCTAAACTCCCGGATCTGGAACCACAGTCTCAGTACAGCCCAGCGACTGCAGTGTCTGGCGAGCAGCTCGGTGAATCCTCTGCGTCCCGACTCTTGGGTGACATGGGTGGGAGTGGAATTCTCAACCCCAAACCCCTCCTGGCCCTACTCGTTCGTGCTGCCAGACATCTCTGAGTAAAAGAATATCCAAGATAACGGTACAAGCATTGCTAATCTATCGGTAACCATTATACCCAGGTGAGACTAAGATGCTTTTGCCTTAGGTTTCTTAAGAGGTTCGATTACATGCAATGCATTTCCTGTACGGGCTATACGTCCTTTCAAAAATAGAAAATAATATTCGTCAAGCGGTGTCAGATCGCACTCAAGTTAGACGTTTCTACAGGTTTTTACGATATCGTGGTCAACGTACCTCCAGAAGAAGGACATCACAGCCATTTGCAACATAACATATATATCAAAAAAAACAACAACCCATATCATTGCGATATGGGTCGCCCCGAGTAGGCTACGTACGTGGATCACATGTCCGACCTACACTGCGTGGCGATAGACTGCACTTCACCTTAGGCAGCGGAGGTATAAGAGAGTTCCGCAAAACCTAAGTCGTGAGGAACAAACTCATCTCTCGTGCACCAACGACACAAGACGTCACTGTTGCGAAGGTCTGCAATCGTAACAGGTCCGTAACCCAAACCTCGTACGGTAGAGGTCCGCTTCTCTCCCTAAACGGAACGGGGGAGTATTATGTTACAACAAACATAATACCTCCTTCCATACCATCATGGCACAGAACACTACTGTTGCTGGCGCAACAGGGATTTCCCGACATTTCACCGCAGTCGAGCAACGTACCTTACCTTGCTTACCTGAGCGTAGGTGCGTCGTTATAGAAATTTAATTCTAAACTGAGTTTAGTTAGCCCATATGCTAGGTTAGCTTTGCCACCTAATACTACTTACTTCTTATTAGGGCTCGTGCCTCACTCGCGCGTAATTTTCAAAAATATGCCTTTGAAATGTCGTACCAAACCCAGACTAGCTCTGAAACCAGCTGAGACGGCCCGCCTCAAAACTAGGGACGGTTGTCTCATCCGGGATCCTTTCTGGGTGACACTCAGCGAAGGGACTATTCACATGGTACAACACAGGCCAAGAAAACAGCATAATTTACAAGATAAGAGAAAATGATTACAATCTTGGTTCATTACAAAAATCTTAGAATCAGAGTACGGCATACAACTTTTAAATACGAGTTTAGCGAAAGCATAAGACACGACACAGACTCCGACTCTCGTAGACTAAGCAAAAACATGTGCCCTGCCCACCGGCACTATGCTACTAGCCACCCAAAGTTCACTGCGTTGAGTCACAGCGCTCCCACTGGATGCTCCCAAGGTCTGGGCGCTGCTCTTCCCACTAGTAGTGACCATCGTCGGTACAAGCGTCGGCGCCTAAAAACCACGTATCGCAAAGCATGAGCTTCTAAGAAGCTCAGCGAGACTGACCGGTCAAATTGGCTGTCTACAGCCGACACCTAGACATGCAGGCTGACTCGGGGTAGGGGATCTTGCATAAAAGACTCGCACTACTTGAAGCTACTATGGTCAAGTTTTAGCTCAAGTTAAGAGATTAGAAAAAAACATAACTTTAGTTTGCCCTAGTCTGATCAATCATAGAGAGAAAGCAATAGATACAATAATCATCATCATAATCCAGTCATCATCATAACTCAACATCTTTATTAAATGTGGTGTGTTTCACAAGCAAACTCATAAACTGAGAGTGACAGCGATTCGAATTTTATTCGATTTACACCTGCAGGGATAACGTAATCATACGACATGTGCGCATCCCAGACCACATCCCACCAGAACACCCTCCCCACACGGTTTCTGTGGAGTTCTCACACCTGCCCACCCTAAATCGCCTCCGATCAGACACAATAGGGTAGGTTCGACTTTGCAATCTCTAGGTTACGTAGGTTTACTGGGCCCCATTATTACGCAGCATATGATCAGTACATTCAATGCTCGATCAGGCTCGGACCACACAGATCAGATAGGACTACGTCACCCTGGACCCAGTCTAGTTGCCGACCTACCTTTTCCCTATCTGACCCTCCAGTTTTATCTTTCATAATCATACATAGCCATGTCCTGCATGTTTCAGGAGGTAGTTTCATTCAACTCCTAGCAGTCGCGAGCAGCGTTCACTCTACTCGACTTATACCGGCAAGTATAGCTAAGCACAGCAAGCTACCACGGGTTACCTATACCGATAGGATTTCTTAAGGAAACATATGCAGCTAGGGTTTCAATCAACTCTTGGAAACCTAGTGCACATACACGACACATAGTGATTAAGGAAAAACTTCATAAAAAGATTGTGCACCGGGGGTTGCCTTGATCTCCTGCTTCGGTGGCGAGAGCTTCTTCGGTGATCGTGGGCTCCGGGTCCGCAACTACCTCGTTTCGACGTCTACATGATGCAACATTATGGTGCTGCCACTAGTGATATGATAATATGATGTTTTCATCATTAATAATATGGTGTTTTCATTATTGATAATATGGTATTTTCATCATTACTTCTAAAGAGTTTACTCAGGTCAAGGTGAGTTCAACTTAACACTTAACGATTTTCAACTACGGCATTTTAATAAAGTAAATTATTCACCTACGACCAAGGACTAAAATGAAGTTTCAGATCCTGCCAGGAGATTATTTTTAGTTGATAATACTCTCTGAAATATGATTTTTGGAGTTGAGTTGAGGTTGAACTGATGTCTCTGGATTATATAAAAATTCATACAAGTTTCTGTTAACTAAATTTAGAAATCAAGACAAGGCTCGAAACTGCATGATAAAATCATGAAACTCGATAGATGCACTTGCAAGCACCTACCCTGAAGCTTTGAACAGATATTATGATTTTTGGTTGACATGCATAATGTAATTTAGAAATATTGAATTAAAATGATAGGTTTAAGAAAAAATTACATGCATGCATAGAACTTTATTAAGATTAAATCATGGGAAAATTATAGGAGGTCATGGGGTTTCTATTTGGGGTGGTGCCAAACTTCTGCGATGACCGGAAGGCCATCGGCGACGAGCGGCAGTAGAGGAAGCTCAACGCCAGTGACACGCGCGGCAGAGGAGGAGGGTTAGGGTTCGATTGAGAGGTTTGGGAGCATCACCGTGTCGCGTGGAGTCGATTGGTCGACAATGAAGACCACGGGGATGACCGGAGACTGGTTGGTGATAAGCAGCTCACGGTGGCGACAATGGCGGGCGGAGACGACGCGATGAGTTTTTCTTCATCGGCGACTCCCTACGGGCAAAACTTTTTCACAAAGATGCGCAAGGATGAGAAAAGCTAGCTGGTGAAAAGAAACGAACTAAGATGATACCGAGAGGACGAGTTCGAAAGTGGTATGGCGGCGGCGGTGCCCTTGGCAGGAGGTGGAAGACGACCCCGTTCCCGGCGGTAGAGTGGACCATAGGAGGAGTTCTTGTCGTAGGAGTTGGAGTGGAGGAAAAGGAGACTAAATGCCACGGTGGAGCGCTCGGACGCTGCCCGTGGCATGCTGTCCACGCGAGGGTGACCGGGGGCGGCAACGGCGGCCAGTCGGCACGTGCACAGGGAAGAGAGAAAGGCGTGCGCAGAGGGAGAAGAGTGGGGGCGAGAGAGGAAAAAGGAGGAGGGAGGAAGTGGAATTCTCTCCCCGACGATGGGACGGCTACCATGCCGGCGCTGGCGCGGCCAGCGGGTGGCGCAGCAGCGCTGCGGTTGGCCAGCGGCGCGGCGCGCGCAGACTTTTCTTTCTTTTTTTTTTTAATTTTTGCAATAATTCAAAAACTCCCCTATGAATTCAAAAGAAATTCACACTTCCCGGGTTTGAACAAATTTGAAAATTTTTGTTAGCACTCAGAACATTGTTTGGAACAACTTTTATTTTTGGAAGAAGTCCTAGTTCGGTCTCTAAAATGCTATAGATTTTCAACTTAGGTTAGATTTATTTGAATTTTTAAGGAGGTTAAACCTTTTCGAAAAATTCTGGTAAAATCTCAAAAATTTTGTTTTGAAGTGAACTTAATTACCATGCAAAAACATCAGTATAGTTATATTGAGATTTGATGGTTTTGCAAGAGTCAAATGGAATTTGCACCTGCATGCCAACAATTATCGGTATCGGGATCCAAAACTCTTGATTTTTTCAAAAATGCTGAAAAATTTACCAAAATTTTTGTGGAGGTTAAGTGTAATTTTTAAAACAATAATTCCATTGGCTTATGCAAATATTTGCTTTCTAAGGGTAAAATTCATTCGATGAATTTTAAGTGACACTAGGGGTGTCACACGATAACTCAATCATCACGTTAGTTCCTTCCTTAGTTCAAGTTTATCTTATTTAAATAACAGAAACGTGTGCTCTGTTGTTCTGCTCAGGAATAATGGAGAGGATCCAAAAGCAAGGGGATTCGCGCAGGCTGGTTTTGGACTCCAGAAAAGCCTTAACTTGTGAATGCCACCCTGACTTCGTATGGACTCCGATTCAGACGATCATGTACATTCTGGAAAGCTTATCAATTCTACTTTCCAGCGGATCCAACCCCACCCTCATATCTTATCTGAGTCAACCAGAATAGTCAACTAGATTCAACGCGGTGTTGCGCCATCAGATTTGGCCCGATGGGCCTTGTATCAAGTTGAGCTCAATAGGGGCGCGTCCTAGGGTTAGAGGACGACCCCAACATCTCCTAGTCGTCCTCTCTCCCTCTCATATACCCCCTCAGCCGCCATTTACAGACTGGGTTTTGTTTGATTTAAGTTAGCCATTGCTATCCCCTTGCAGCGCGCGTGTTTGATCAACCGCTGGTCTGTTTGAGTCCAGAACCCCTCCATATTGTCATTTGATATTGAAACCTTCATATTTAGGGTTTGTACTTGTTCTTGCCTGTTCTTCGATTGCTTGCAGGACAAGTGCCCTCGTGGCCATGTTGTTGCGCGCCACAGGTTCGTGACGATCCTTGGAGTGGTTGTATCAGTTGCTAAGGCACAACGTCCCTAGATAGTTGTAGTCGGGCCGTGAACATCATCTTCACCTCAATCGAGTTGCTAAGGAGCAGCGTCCCTGTACGGTTATAGTCGGGCTATGAACGTCATCTTCATCCCAATCGAGTTATCCGCCCAGCGCTCATCAAAAGATCAAGAACGAACCCTGACGGGTTTGCATCAAGTAGTATTGTCATCCACAAGATATAAACCATCGTAATAAGAAAGAGAAAACGATAGACCAATGGAGAGAGAACCTTTGGTCGATACGTACCTTACATAAATAAAGACAGAGATTTATAAGCGTCAGACATCTAAAATTAACAGTGTTCCGTCCGATAGGACAAGAAAGGAAGAATAACACTACAGATTAGAGGTATCGTCACTTCAGCAGAGCTTTTGTGGCCGATACACGCACATATATGATCTCTTTGTCTTCTCTTCAAATTCTTTAAATGCGCACATACCGTTGAAGCTGTGAGGAATGAAAAGTCCTGCGGCAACGTGCAAGGTGCTCATCTAGTAAAGGCTAGTATGTATATGGGGAAAAAACTTGGGTGGGCGATGGGCGCTCCGTGCCCAGGATGCGCCCCCTCCTTAGATGCACGACGCGTGGACGAGGCTGCATCAGACGGCCGCGGGAATCGATGCCGGTTCCCGGCGCCTCTGTGCTTCCCATCGGCTCCAATAGGCAGACAAGCTCGGCTCCACATCGACTCATCTCTGCATCGCGACGCTCCTATCCAATCGGCGGTCTTCCTTCCCGATCCCCGCTCTTCCCCAGCGCCCCCGCCGCCGCCTCCTCGTCGGCCGGCGAAGAGGGCATGATGCCCAAGTCGCTCCGTCGTCCGCCATGCCTCGGACCTCCGCTCCTCGGAGATCCTTGCTGGGCTGCGGTGCTTCCTCTCGCCGGTCTCTGAGAAGGCCTACGATGCCATGGTGGGTGTGAAGAACCGGTGGAGGGACGCCGCGCTGTCCGCGGTCAATAGGTGCCAGGAGAAAGGCGCGGGGAAGAAGGGTACAGAGAAGAAGGTCAGTGACGCGGCCAGGAGGGCCGCGCTGCTGCTCATGATGGGGTACGACGGCTTCTCCTCCCCTGAGGTGTGCCTGCATTACCTGCTTGCGTCAGGGAATGTGGACTCTGTCGTGCTTGGTGCCGCCGTGGGCGGAGCTCGATGGCGGGGAGGTGGTCAGGCTGATTACTGTTTTCGGTAGCAAATCCAGGGTCCAAGGAAATTTATTTGCAGTCATGTCAATCTCAGTTACTTTAGTATTTCTATCCTGTGACTAAAGTGTTTGCTGCATATGACCAAATTTGCAGAAGCTTGGTTATGTAGATGTTTTAGAAGTACAGAAAGGTTATCACAACTGTATTAGTATTGAGTTCATTGATACTTGTGAAAATGATGATTCACAAGAGTAATGTAAAATATGACTTCCCTATGAAATATATTTGAAGGCATTGTTCTTGTCAGGTTCTGTGTTTTGTAATAGCATGGAGATATTTCCTTTCAGTCCTATGAATCATTCATACAAAATATATCGATCCGTAGGCAAATAATATATGTGTATGCTGCCAAAGTCAGATATGGAGCCTGACAGGTTCCAGCCACTGAGATAGTTGAATTCAAATATTACTAGGTATAATTAGGAGGAAATAAGGGAAGCAAAGGACATAGTCTGAAGATGTTTGCACTCCATGACAGGAAAAGAGTGAAGTTATATGTTCTGAGCAAAAGAGACTTTGTAACTGCAAAAGAGACTTTCTAATATCAAAAGACCAAAGTTATATGGATTCATTTTTCTTGCACTCCATCAAAATGTAACTTCCTAACAGCAGTTTCTATTGTAGCATCCTCATGAACTCCCATTAGGAGACTTGTGTATCCTCCTGGAATGTACGGAGCAGCCATGGTTGAAGGTTCCGGAATTAAAGCGAAGTGTGTCATTGTGGAATTAGTATGTCCACCTTGCAGGAAAGGAGCATCCATGGATGAAGATGGGCCACCATTGAAATTCTGTCAAATACAATATAAGTGTTCAAAAACCATGATTGTAGGGAAATGGAATATATATGATAATTCAATATTAAGTGTTCAGCTAATGTCTTACAGTTTTTTTGGTTGCATCAGCACATCCATCTCTTGTTTCTACATCATTGTTTTTCAGATCTTCACCTGTAATTAAATATATATATATATATGATGACTCATGTTTTTTTAGTAAAAAATTAGGCATAAACAAAAGGTATTGGGCAGGTCAGTACCTTTCTTATGAGCACCCTTTTTTTTCTTCCCTGATGACTTCTTTTCAACAACACTTTTAAAACGTGTATTCTTTGGACCTTTTACTACATGAGGAATTTTAAATGATATTACACCATTTAATACATCTCGAGCACTTTTAATTGGAACCGCAGGAACCTCACTGGATTTTTCATGCATCTGACATAGGTAAGTATCAGCTTTCAAGTTCAAGTTATGTATGGCTTCCTGCAATTTATCAAGAAGTTCTTGTGATGACGAACACTTCAGTGCAAGAGATGTGGCCTGTCGAGATATAAGTGCTGCCTGTGTCTTCAAATCTCCCTTCTCAGTTCCTTGTTTCTCAATATAAAATCCAGTTTTCGTGTATTTTGTCCATCTTGGCAGTATATATTGCGATGGCAAATTGTATACTCTATTTGTATTGAAGACTCTTAGAGCATGCTTACACAATAGACCTGTAAGATATAGCTACCAATTACTACCTATCTTACATTGTACAAACTAAAATGTAAATAGTACACATACCTATGGATTCAAACATCCGACAAGAGCATGTAATGGTGGAATCCTCAGTGTTCAATACTACTGTTGCTCCACGGTCAGACTCCATATACTTAACAAAGAATGTCAAGTGTGTCCCAGCAGCTTCCAACAAATCACTAGTCAATGTAAATTGTCTCTTAAATTCTTCCTCAAACTCTGAATACATTCGCCTTGTATATGATTTAGCTGCAGTATTCAACATTGGCAGATTTCGAATGTATGGAACTGGGTTCTTTCGACGTGACTAAAAATCAGCATCCAATTCATTTGCACGGAGGCTACCTGCAACCTTTTCACATTCTACAAGGAGTTCCGAAAGACCAAGTTTCCTACGAAATCTTTTCTTGAAGACATTATTCATACCTTCGCTCCTTTGGGTTGAGTTCATGTCTGCTGTAAAAGAGTCACGGTACGTCGCAGCCCACTTTGCCCTCAAAGCATATAAGTTTGCCATCCATGAGTTATTCTCAAGTTTGTATTTAGCCAACAATCCATTCCATTTCTCAATGAAGTAAGTTTCTGATCTATCTTCATACACACAATTTTTGAAATCTGTTAGAAACTTGTCACCTTTCTTATCCGACTCGTGAATTACATGACTAAGATGTTTAGCAGCATTTAAGCAAATATGCCACAAACAAAGACGGTGGGTTGTACTTGGGAATACATAAGCAATTGCTCCTGCCATAGCCGCGTCTTGGTCTGTAAAAATTGTGTTGGGGTGCTTTCCAAACATTGCCGTTAGAAAGGTTTCAAAAAGCCAAACAAATGACTCAATAGTTTCATTGAATAGAAGTGCGCACCCAAAAATAATTGTTTGCTTGTGATGGTTGCAACCAAGAATCGGAGCAAAAGGCATTTCAAACTTATTAGTTTTAAATGTGGTGTCAAATGACACAGCATCACCAAAGCATTTGTAATCCATGATCGACTGACCATCTGCCCAAAAGAAATTTGCTATACGGCCATCTTCCTTGTCGACCTGAAATGCATAAAAGAACGCAGGATCCTGTAACTGTTTATTTCTCAGATATTCAGATAGTGTTTGTGCATCATTGGCTTCTAAGTACTGCCTACGCTCGCGACAAATCTCATTATCACAATCCTTCTTAGAAAATGGTATGTTCTCTTCCCCTCCATAGAACTCCTTCATGAACTCATAAACTTGGGCTGGCTTCATTCCAGCTTCCCGTATCTGCCCAATTAATTTCCTGTCTGCCTCTATAACATGTCGTTGGGACCTCAGCTTGTGTGCCTTATTTGGACTTGCAAGATAATGATTGTGTTGTTCCACAACCTTTTGCACCCTCCAAATCCCCTCTTTGCTGATACTAAACTGGACACGAGCATCACAACCAGTCCTTGTAACATCCTTTTGTGATTCCTCATTTTCTCGAAATCCTTGATTACTGCAAACTATAAATTTCTGACATAGACTACCATCTCGGCGGTGCTTTGTCTTGCTCTTTCTAATACTGAACCCAACCTTGCCGGCATAGGTGTTGTACATCTCATATGCTTGTTCCTCAGATTCAAATGTCTGTCCAACCGTTGGGGTGATCAAAATTTGCCCATCTTTACGAACCACCTCCTGTACATATAAATTTTCAATTAAAGATGCACTGAAAGTAAAACAAAAGTATCATACATTCTGTAAGATTGTTAAAAAAATTTAACCTCATCAACTAATTCATTCTCCACTGATCGAGATGTTATTGTAATGGCATCGTTAGGCTCTACTCCCTTCTGTAAGAAAAGGCATTTGTAAAAAAAAATATTGCAGAACGATCAGAACAGATAAGTGATCTACCTGTTGTTCCTCTTCTCCACATCGATCCATCAGAGAAGAAGATGCAATCCGATCATCGGTTGTCATTCTGTCTTCTTGGCTTTCCATGGAGGTCGCTGCTTCATCCATCGATGCAGCAGTGGGAATGTGCAACCGGGCTGAGCCAATGGAAGAGCCGCGTCGTTTCGGTGCCGGCTGACTTCGAGAGGAAGGAATCGTGAAGCTGAGCCGGCGGCATCTATTCCCGGAACCTCCCTGTTCCCGCGTCCGTCTGATGCAGAACGTGTCCACGTGGCAAGCATCGAGGTGGGGGGCGCACCCAAGGCACGGAGAGCCCATCGCCCACCCAAGTTTTTTCCGTATATGGGGGTGTCCTCCCAACGTTGCACTTACGGGGGGGATTCGTGTGACCCAACTATAGTAAGTGGTGAAATAATTCTTTCATAACATCATTAGTAAAAACCAGGCCTCAGGGAACAATGCTAAGCTTGTTTCTCTTCGTCCACATATTATTTTTCTTGTGTTATCGGATTTTATATTTTCTATTAGGCCTAAATTGATTAGTTCTAGAAAGAAATGCCCCTGAGGGCCTTCACTCAAATCAGACGGGTTATACTGGTACTTCATCGATTGAGACTCGATTTCATGAACATGAGTAACCCTAAACATGTTTGAAGAAAAGACTCTTTACCACCACACTAATAATTGTCGGAGTATTTTCTTCCTAACGCTAGTGAATTTAGGTCTAAAATAAATTAAAATAAGAGAATATGACAAAATGACATGTGGATGGAAAAAAGCAAGCTTGGGGACTTGGCAGTGGTGTTTTCTAAACGTTGCACTCACTAATGGTATATTGTGAGAATTCCACTGCTTATTAGTGGTGTCAAAGGAAGTCCCCTATAAAAATATTATATTAGGTTCACGCCAACCTCTTCATTTTTAAAAATAAATAGTTTTTTTCAAAAGCGAATGCAATTTAAAAACTTTAATTCATTTGAGGATCCATCATAAGTTCTAATTTTATTACAAATTTTCATACGCCTGAAATTGAGGCCCCTTTCACTCAAAATTTATATCCTGATTTAGATCTTACGGCTACAAATTGTTAGTTATTACTTTTTATTATAGATATTATAGGAAAATAAATCTATAAATACTAATTTTTTTATTATAAATTGTATCCAAGGTTGGTGAGTGAAAAAGATCCCAATTTTTGGCCACCCCAAAATTGTAACATATTTTTTTTTATTATGTATGTACTTATTTCATGTCATGTGTGGGTAGGATTAGTTGAGTAAATTTTAGGCACTAAAAATTTACCAAATATCTTTTACTATATACTATTTATTTGATGTCTTATGTGCTTATATACCCGATCGGATTTAACTAGTTTATATTATCGCATGTATAGAAATAAAGACAGAGAAATTAGAATGAAAAAGGTTGTTAGTATTAGAACTTGAAGAAACAAGAAAAAAAAAGAAACTAAGGAAAAGGTGCCAGGCAGGCCTCCATCCGCCGCCGCGGCGCTGGCGCTGGCACAGACAGCTCTGCGCCTGAGTCCTGACTCGAGCGAGCCGCAGCAGCGCGCGGGTTTCCTCGGCTCGCTTTTGTTTAATCGCAGTCCAATTCCCACTCGTGCCCAACTCCTCCCCCGCCGCGACTCGGTCCTCGGCCTCCAAATCTAGCGCCGCGCCTCCGCATCACGATTTCGCCTCGGACTCGCGCGTCCGCCACTCCGCCGCGAACTCCTCTCTTCTCTCTGTGGCGGGAGGGCGGCGGCCGCGATTGCTCGCCAGCAGAGCCTCGTTCATCTTCGCCTCCTGATCCTCGACACCGCCGGCCTCGATCCGGCCCCGCGGGAAGAATGGTATGGATCGCGACTCTGTTGGATCGGGTTCTGTGCATTGTTTCACTGCGCACGGGCGCTTTGAGTTGTGACGCGTTGGGAAGAGTGGATTGGTCGCCTGATGAGGGCGCCGAAATGCTGTCTTGGTTGGTGCTGTCTGTTTCGGCATCCTGTGGCCTCGTGAGCTGCGGTAGTTGTGCTATTAGTTCAATTGTGGTCGAGGCATTTCGCCATTTCAGAATTGAGGCTAGTCGTTGGACCGAGAAGTCGCCCGTGCGAAACGGGTAGCTAGCGTATGCATTGTGAGAGCTGCTTTCTGTCCTTGATTCTTGCAACGGTTGCGTAATGTGGAAAGGTTCAGCTAGCCCAGGGATGTAGGCCATGTTGTGTTATGCCTGAGGACGCCATGAAGCTAAAGCTTTTTACGAATGCGGTTGTGCTTATTCTTGCCGCTAAATTCTCGTACGCTTTTCCGTTACATTTTGTTCTGCCGTGAGAGAGCAAAGGTTGATCTAAAAAAAAGGAAAAGCAAAGGTTGATCTAAAAAAAAGGAGAGCAAATGTTTTTTCTTAGTAGTGTGATCCTGTTGTATTGTACTTGTAATACAATTGAAGTTTCTCAGAACTTTGCAGTTATTATTTCGTCAGTAAGCTCAGGGCTTAAGCCTCTTGACTGCTCCTCTTGACTGTTGTGTTGTGTTTGAAGGTGTGTGGGGTGGGTTGTGTGTTGTACTGAGTTTCTTATACCCGTTACTATCTTCTTAACATAATGAAGCATAGCTCTCTTGCATTTTCGAGAAAAAAAATTATTGCTTCAGTAAGTAATGCCTTGAGACTTCCGTTTTGAATTCAGATGTTGTTATCTTGTAACATTTTTTTTTCTCATCCTTTATTTCAGTTTTTGCATATCTTGTTGCAGGGATCCCAAGGCCGTTTTACAGTGGGTTCTCATGTTTGGGTGGAGGATGCTGATGTCGCTTGGATTGATGGGCTGGTCGAAGAGGTCAAAGGAGATGAATTAATTATTCACTGTACTACTGGGAAGAAGGTTTGTTTATATTTTCATGGTAGCAGTTTTGTTGCAGCAGTTCCATATATGTCAAGTTAATTATCTTCAATTCTGAAGTGTTAAATTCTTTTGAACCTTGCCGGAACTTTGTAAAGCATGAATGGCCACTGTGTTTGTCCATCTTTTTCAGTTAGACCCATACTCAAGAAAATGCAAATCGCGGCCACTAATTTGTCTTGATGGTCCCAATATGGTTATTATCCCATCTTATGTATTTATGTGAAATGTCATATTTATGGTCTTGAACATGGCAAAGAGATAAGCATGCATGCTCCCTTTTGGTTCTCTTTTGCAATTACCTTCTGTATCTAACACGTTTTATATACTCCCTCTATCCCAATTTACTTGTTCATTTGGCTCCGGACATGGAGATTAAGAAAAAGGGAATAAAGTAGATGCACATAAAACGAGAAGGAAAGAGTAGAGATGTATTGAGAAGAGAAAAATGTGTATTGGGAAGCGAGATGAACAAATATAATCGGACATACGTAGGATCCTAGATGAACAAGTAAATTGGGACGGAGAGAGTACATCATGCCATACATACCAGTCTTCATCGTATCTTTCCTTTTTTTTAGGTAATTACTGTGGTAATTTATTAACTGTACAAAGAAGGAAGTAATGAAGGCCAAAACTAAGAAAGTCTATCTATCCATGACTGTAGTAGCTGTCTATCTGTTCATTGTACGTTTTCATGCTACCTAAATTTCTACTTTCAGTCTTAGCATTCCAATTTGTTAGATAAGAAATGTATGATGCTCCTATTTACGTATGGTGTTCCATGCTGCTTGCCAGTGCATCTTCTGTGTTTTTTCCTGGGAAACCCATATGGAAAATTGAAAAGACAAGCTGAGTTCTGAATTTTACTCATTCATTCAGAATCATTTTTTGGCATGCAAGAACAATTTTTTTTTCCTTGAACACGCAGGAGACCTGCGTATCTTTGTATTATAGAGAAGAAAAAAGGTCCATACAAACATCTCTCTAGATCGGACCATAGGGAGAGGGGTCAGAACAAAAGAACTCTTAAAACAAAAAATATCAACGCGCAAAGGACCACTCAGCTGCTTACTCTTGAGGGAGTAAACGTCCTAGACCTAACTGTATGCAAGAACAATAGTATAGAAAGGTAACAAATCAATTGAAGGGTTCCAAATGTAATGCATTCTTGCTATATTGAGTAATTTTTTCTTTTGAGCGTTACATGCATGACATGTATACAACGTCACTCAAATATGTAAAAAATAGGAGAATGATGACCGTACTGGCACAATCAAGGAAGATTAGTGGCCATGATTTGCATTTTCTTGAGTGTGATGGCCAAATTGAAAGAGAAACACAAGTGTAATGGCCATTTATGCATTTTACTCTTATCAACATAAATCAGAAAATAATTCTTACAATAGCAGTAAAAAGTTCATATCTTTTGTTACAGGTTACTGCCAATGTCTCAAATGTCTATCCTAAAGACGCAGAAGCGAAGCGCTGTGGCGTTGAGGATATGACGAGGCTATCTTATCTACATGAACCAGGAGTCCTGCATAACTTAAAGTCTAGATTTGGAATGAATGAAATATATGTAAGTTTTTTTTTTATCCGAAAACTCAGGAGATATGTAAGTTCAAGTGTGCAACATATTTTCTCATCTCTTTACGGTACTTTATTCATGTATGCTGAGAACCAGACCTTGGTTTTGATTCTGTGGGTTCTTGGTTGTACTGATTCTCCCTTTCACAGATGTTCTCTAGGCTAATGGTTAAATTACTCGGTTAGTTCACTGGTCCAGTATATATGCTTAATGGCCTATGTATTTTGGCCTTTTGGGTTTATGAAATAACAGCGTTTGGAATTTGCAGCATTGTTTGTTTTATTATCTGGTCTAATGTGCTCAGTTATCAATCTGGCAACATCTTGGTCTGATCTAATGGATCAAAATTGTTCATTCTTCCAGACTTACACGGGGAACATATTGATAGCTGTCAATCCTTTTCAAAGACTTCCCCACCTTTATAACAATCACATGATGGAAATTTATAAAGGAGCAGAATTTGGCGAGCTGAGCCCCCATCCTTTTGCCATTGCAGACCGTGCATATAGGTTTGTTTCAGAGGAAAAATAGAGAGCTTTTGGGTTATGTTTTTATTACTGTATCTTACATATTGATCGTGCAGGCTTATGATAAATTACGGTAAAAGCCAAGCCATATTAGTGAGTGGAGAGAGTGGGGCTGGTAAGACAGAAAGCACAAAATCTCTTATGCAGTATCTTGCATTTATGGGTGGTAAAGCTGAATCTGGAGGAAGGTCAGTGCAGCAACAAGTGCTTGAGGTAAGCTGATTTCTTAGCACTGTAGTCCTCTCTTTATATCTAAAAAGAAAGCACTGTAGTCCCTCTGTTCCATTTTATATGGTGCACATTTATTCCATAATTCAAACTTTAATATTTTTGATAAATGTCTAACAATATATGATTTTATATATGAACCAATGGTACCATTAGATGGTATTTCAACATAATTTGATATGATTATGCTTTTGCATCTAGTAGAAGTAGTATATTAAAAGAGAATGTTCAAGGTATAGAATACTATGTCACCATGCCAAGTCAAACTGCTCCTTATAAAATGGAATAGAGGAAGTATATCTCCACAATTTAGTTCTATTTCTCCTGTTAGTTATATTAGCAACTGTGGAATAGTGGATGTATAATTCGTCAGAAAAAAATGGATATAGATTATGAGCAGACATTTGGGATCGCTTATAAAGCAAGTACTTTGTTTTGTGGTATTACATCAAGTTTGTATACCATTGACCTCAATGTCACATCACAGTCTCATGCTATCCAATCTATCTGTTTGATTGACGCAGTCAAATCCTGTTCTGGAAGCATTTGGAAATGCAAAGACAGTCAGGAATAATAATTCGAGGTAACAAGTTCAGTGACAATCATTTTAGGTTTCCTTCAGGCTTCAGTAATTAGTCTGAGATAATTTAGCAGAACCTTTTTTTTCTCTCATTATGGGTTACATATATCTTTTATTTGGTTATGCAGTCGTTTTGGCAAATTTGTTGAGATTCAATTTGATCAAAATGGGAAAATATCTGGTGCTGCTATAAGGACTTACCTCCTTGAAAGGTCTCGTGTCTGTCAAATATCTGATCCAGAAAGAAACTATCACTGCTTTTACATGCTATGCGCTGCACCACAAGAGGTAAAAAAAATGCCAAAATGGTCATTAATTATTTTAGTATAGTTTATATAGCCAAATATCGGTCTAGTTACTACCTTTGTTTTTTAATTGTTGACACTTTCTAGTACAAATTGGTACTAAAAAACGTCAACAATAAAAAAACGGAGGTAGTACTATGTTGCCAACTCATACATGTTCTTAGGGGGGCTTTTATGACACAGATATGGTATTACTGTGTAAGAAGGAATTAATTTAAGGTATCTTCATGGGCAATATACTGTGGCACTGTTACTTCAAATGAATAAAACTCATCTTTTTTTTTTCCTCGAAAATGCTGAAGAACTGCGCTTCATTACATTAAGAAGAGAAAAGGGGTAAGAATTCAGTTACAACACACAACACCCCCCAAAGATTTGACATTACATTCACACTGGCTAGTGGCTACATACGGCAACAGCGACCACTCCATAACCTGAGAGGGGGGACACTAGATAGGATAATCCTCTAGCCCCTGCCATCTCTGATAGCTGACATTCCTTCCCCATCAAACACTAGTGGCTGCTTTATGAAACACAGAATGAGAAAAGATTTTATCAGTCCACTGGATGTTTGATTGGCCTTCTCCCACCAACCATGGACTGAGGTCTCTAAAGGCTGCTGAGAAAGTGAATAGAGACCAACTTGCCTTTTTTTTTTTTTCTGAGATCAAGAGCTTCTTCATATACTCCGCAAGGAATACAGTCATGCTGCACGGATTTTGCAGCAAGAAGTTTGAAGGTAGTGACCGTGAGCAAGGGACCCTATATCACGTAGTATGTTAGACACTAACATAAGCAGCCCAATTTGCATTGGGATTAACATGTACTACTTGAATGAAAACTACAACTTGTATGTAAAAGCCATTTTGAAATTTTTGTCCAAATTTATAGAGCGACATGAAGGATTGGAATACCATTAAGGAGTTACTAGGTATAAATTTTGTGGAAACTAGTGATACTCATGCCAGAACCTTGATTTGATTTTGACCTTTTTCCCTTTTCTTGTCTTCCATCATTTTGTTTTTGTCAGTCATTTGTGTTTGGGTTCTTCACCCTTTTTTACCTTTGGTTCGTTAGGCTTTTTTCTTTCATCTTTTGTCTTTGGTTTGTTGGGTTTGCTTCCCTCGCATCATTTGTCTCCTCTCTGTTTTCCTTTGAGTCTTGTTTATGTTGGATCTCATAGGTTTCATCTCTAGCCTACCCTAACTTGTTTGTGAGTAAAAGGCTTGGTTGTTGTTGTTGTTGGTCCAAATTTATCATGTTCCATGTTACAGTTTTAGCATGTAACTATGCTTTATCAAGCTTTTTTCTTCTTGTTTCCACCTATCTATCTGTGTTCATGTATTGTCTGCAACTTTTGAGCCATATCCAAAACATTGCTCTGGCAGGATCGTAAGAGATATAAATTGGGAGATGCTGCATCATTTCACTATCTTAATCAGTCTAGTTGCATTAAGCTTGATGGGATGGATGACTCTTCGGAATATATCACAACTAGGCGAGCAATGGACATTGTGGGCATCAGTTCTGATGAACAGGTAAGTTTGGCCATCTGATAGAATGTAGTTCAACAGAAAGATAGCATCTTTTCTCAAAACATCTGTGGCATTCCATGCAGGATGCAATATTCAGAGTAGTAGCTGCTATTCTCCATTTAGGAAATGTACAATTTTCAGAAGGGAGTGAAGCAGATTCTTCAGTGCCCAAAGATGACAAATCTCAGTTCCATCTTAAGACAGCCGCTGGGCTTTTCATGTAATCGTCCTCTCTTTTGTTTGGTACATAATATTGGTTATGCAACTTTGTTGTGACATGCATTTTGTGCTATTGTGCAGGTGTGATGAAAAGGGTCTTGAAGACTCATTGTGTAAGCGAGTTATGGCAACACGTGGTGAAAGTATTGTGAGAAATTTAGATCCACGAGCAGCAGCTCTTAGTAGGGATGCATTGGCGAGAATTGTTTATTCTCGTTTGTTTGATTGGTAAGTTCTCCGACATTAATCTTGGTCATGATGCTGTCTATTACTTCTATTCCATAGCGTAAAAGTAAAGTGTGCTATTTTTTCTGTTTTTTTTTCAGGCTTGTGACCAAGATCAATACTTCAATAGGACAAGATCTAGGTTCAAAGCTTTTGATTGGTGTGCTTGATATATATGGTTTTGAAAGTTTCAAGACAAACAGGTGCTTAACTGGTATGCCTTTGCATTAGTCTTATTTTTATCTGCATCAATATTTTGATATCAAGTGCCACAGAACCACAGCAGCAAGTGTTTATTTTTTTTTATTTTTTTTTTATAAATTGCACATGTTGTGAAGTAGGTGCAACTTGTTCAACTATATTTCTAGATTTTTTTTTTCTCGAACACTCAGGAGAGCTGAGTATCTTTGTATTATAGGGAAAAGAAAGGTCCATACATCAACCCCGCATACTAGGACCAAAGTAGGAGGGGGTTTAACCACAAAAAGCTAGGCTAACCGGATAAAAGGTAATCACCCAACTAATTCTCTCAAAAAAAAAAGGAAACAACTCAACTAAGACGACTCACCCAACTAGCCCTACTGCTCCAGCCTACCTTGAACAAGGCTGCCTTGGAGCTGTGCAGCTCCAGCCATAACTCAGGCGAGCTTCCATCTTGAGGTTCCTAAGAACTGTGGACATGCTAGGAGCAGCTCCATCAAAGAGACATGATTCCGGTGTTTCCATAACGCACAGGTGCGCCAAACGACAAGGGTGTTTACTCCTCTCCGTTGATCTTTCACCACTTTCCTGCTATTCCCCACCAATCTGCAAAGCTATGCTCAGAGACGCGAGGGACAAGCTGCTGCAAGTTTAATGGAACAAACACACTATGCCATAATTGTCTAAAAAACACACAAGTTGTGAGGATGTGCTGGACTGTTTCCTCCTCTTGATCACAAAATAGGCATTTATCTGTATGTGAGAGGCCACGTTTGTCTAGTTGATCAGCAGTCCTATACTTATTCCTTATGGCAAGCCATAAAAAGCATTTTACACTTTCCTGGACCCGAGATTTCCAAAGCCGACACCAGAGTTCAAATTCAATGGACCCATACAAAAAAGCCTTGTATGCTGACTTGGAAGAGAAGGAACCCGATCCTTCATCCTGCCATACATGCTGATCATCATCTGTATGTAGCACGAAAGCTTCCAGAACGTTCCACACCCTAAAGAATTCCATCAGGCCATTGAGAGACAGGTCCCCACGAATGTCTTGGAGCCAAGCATGCTCATTTAGTGCCTGCTCAACAGTGCGCCTTTCAGGACATTTGTTGGTACACATGCTGCAATCTCAGAGGCGACATCGAGCAGTGAGCATACATACAACCAACGATCTGTCCAAAAGAGTATTCCTACCGTGGCCCACATTTGTGGTCACTAATATGGCAAACAATATTCTAGCATTTGAGTCAGCTGGAATATTAAGTCCTGACCAAGCTCTATCAGTGGTAAGTTTTTGCAGCCAAATCCACTTAATTTGTAGCACCCATGCTGTGATTTCCAAATTTTGTATGCCGATACCACCAAGGTCTAGGGGCCTCTGAACATTTCCAGAATTTCATTAGGGTTATTTGTTTTTTGCAAATCTCAAGTGTTTCAGACTGGCAAAAAAGATAACGTAACATGTAAGAGTAAAAAATGAGGTTTTGCTGAAATTCTGATGCATACCATACGGTATAACAGCATGGCAGCTTGTAGGTGGTCATTACAGTGCGATGACCATACTGAGTGCAAGTGTGCCATGGCCACTACTCTCTGTCCGCTATACTAGGGTTCATGTCATGCAAGCATGTTACTTAAAATGAAGGTCTTCATATACCTTGAGGATATAGCCAGACATATTCTATTTTGACTAAAATCTTGATAGAACTATTATGGTGGCAAAGATTGTCTTATTAGACAAAATTTGAAACATGTTTCTTCAGTCATGAGAATTTTTTGCTCGAAAACGCAGGAGAACTGCGCTCCATATATACAAGGGTAGGGTTACTACATTAGCTGTTACAGTTGACTTATTAGAACCTCATGTTTGTATACACCTTGTTATTGTGAATAGCATGAAATCATCTGCTGATCTGTTGATGATAACTGTTACATGTTGATATTTTGCTATGCTTCAGTTTTGAGCAGTTTTGTATCAACTTGACTAATGAGAAGCTCCAGCAACATTTTAATCAGGTTAGACAATGGAAACATAGTTTCATGATTATGTTCTACATTCATTCTAAATATTTATTTATATTTGTTCCATGAGCAGCACGTGTTTAAGATGGAACAAGAAGAATATACAAAAGAAGAAATTGATTGGAGCTACATACAGTTTGTAGACAACCAAGAAATTCTTGACCTTATTGAGAAGGTGAACTTGATGCAACCTTCATTTCAGTGCCTTCGTTATTATCTGTAGTTTCTTTTTGCCTTTCACACGCACACAGTAGCAGGATTCCATAACCATCTCCTTTCATCTGCATTCAGTTGAATACTAGCCTCTTTTGTTAACTTTTGTTGTCACACTTGTGAAGCCTAGTATTGTCTGGACTTATCTGCTGCTCAGATTCTACGTGGATTTCATGAACATCAGTATATATTTAAAGATTCATTTCCACTATGTTGAGCCATCTTATACAATCTCATTTTGTATGTTTGAATTTCTTGTAATGCAGAAACCGGGGGGTATAATTGCTCTTCTGGATGAGACTTGGTATGCATAAGTAAATTGTGAACATTCCTGGTTACTTAAGTACTGAACATTTCTAACTTACATTGTACTGCAGCATGTTGCGGAATTCAACCCATGAAGTATTTGCTGAAAAGCTGTACCAAAAATTTAAGGGCAACCCACACTTCAGTAGGCCAAAATTTTCACGCTCCGATTTTACTATTCATCACTATGCTGGAAATGTAAGTACCATATTTCTTGTGTCCTCCCTACTATCACTTGAAAAGCTTACTGTACATTTTGATTTTTGCTTAGTTCTGCTAATACATTTTTTTAAGTTAACTGCTGACACATTATTATTTTTTTGAGGGAATTGCAGTTTTTGATAAATTATTATTCATTACTAAATCTTGATAGTGATACACTTCATGCAAAATAATGTGCCAAATTGTCTGAGAGACCAACATTTCGTGGCTTCGTCTGAGAGGCGTCAAAAAACATGAATTCATCTAAGGGACACTTTGTGACATTCATCTTGGGGATACCACAACCAATAAAATGCTATTTCCAGCTATGAAATGACCATTTGCCCTTCTATCTACTCTAGTATGACAGCTTCTCGAATTTTTAACTACAAATCTAGTAAAAAAAATAATTTTCAGGAATGATAAAAGTTGTACATCACAAGGCAATCTATGATCACAAAAATTGGCAAATGTTTTGAATGAATTTAAGTTTTGTTTTGAGCCCAGAACAGTACTTTATCATCCAAAAATAACACTTGAATTCATTCAAAAAAATTGCCAATTGTTGTGATGATAGATCTTCTTGTGATGTACAACTTTTATCATTGGTGAAAATGAATTATTCCTAATTTCCTAGTTTTGTAGCTAAAAATTCGAGAAGCAGTCATACTAGAGAAGACTGAAGGGTAAAATGGTCATTTTGTTGCCAAAATAGTATTTTAGCGGCTGTGGTGTCCCCTGGATGATTGCCACAAAATTGAATGTCCCTCAAGGCCGGTTTGGCTCCCTTGAAATGGGCCGAATTGAATCGAACTCCAGACCGTGGCCTGTTTGGTGGCCTTCAGAATTGAAACTGAGGTTTCGGTCCATTTCGATCCATGGAAATGTTAGGTCTGTAATGAATTCGGAGCTCATACTGCCGAAACACAGAGAAAATTTCCTCTCCGTGTCTAATAAATCGCGCCGCCGCTCCATCCATACTCGCTCGATGCCGCTGCTCCGTCCAGACTCTCTCGTGCCCCCGCTGTCGTTCCTGTCCCCACTCCCGTCGTGCGTCGAGGACGGAGCCGACGGTTAGATCTGCAGCGGCTGTAGGACTTCGATCTCTTTCTTCTCACTGCAGGCTGCAGCCTCCAACTTTGCCATATTCAGACATGAGGTGCAGTGCGGAAGAAGGGCCAGGCATTGAGGTAGGAGAGTGATGTGTCACTCCGCTCATGGCGGCTTAGCAGTATCCTGTGTTGTGTTACATGGTTAATTTTCCACTGCCTCCTTTTTACCACTGCAGGGTGGACAACTAAATAGAAGATATCATCTTCTGTGTCAAGAGCGAACTGAATGTTTGTGTATATGTTTCAGGCAGCAGAGCCCCTACATAATCTATTTATTGTTAACTTGATCACCAAGTTGGTTAATAGTTCCGGATGCAAGTTACCCAAACAAGATTTTGATTTTGATTCCTGCAAATGAAATCCGTGTACTGGCAAACAGAAAAATTGAAATTGAATTGGTTTTCTTGTTTCAATTCAAATCAATTCATTTTCTAGAATGTGATTCTACGAAACCGTTTCAATTCTAGAGATCCAAACAGCCCCTCAAATGAATTTGCATTTTTTGATAGCTCTCAGACTAAACCACGAAATATTGGTGTCTCTCAGACAAGACACAATCCTCCTGCAGTTCAAGAAACAATGATCAGTTTATCAGACATTCTGGTGCTATCATATATCTGAGACACACAACACATGATACACACTTAGTAATCTCCAATTTTTTCTTTTCAGGTGACATATCAAACAGATCTATTCTTGGATAAGAACATAGATTATGCTGTGAATGAGCATCAAGTCTTGTTACATGCATCTAGATGTTCATTTGTTGCAAGTCTTTTTCCACCTTCTGAACAGTCAACAAAATCAACTAAGTTCACATCGATAGGTTCAAGCTTTAAGGTAAAAGGGTGTGCAATTGTGAGAAATAAATTGGATGGCCATTTTTATAGGTTTTAAGCTTATTTTGTAACATTACAGCAACAACTACAATCTTTGCTGGAAACTCTCAGTGCAACAGAGCCACATTACATCCGCTGTATAAAGCCAAATAATCTCTTGAAGCCAGCAATTTTTGAGAACAGCAATATTCTCCAGCAACTCCGATGTGGGGTAAGATATTACTTTTATATCAGGAATTGCATATTTTGATTGCTATATATACTTCAGCTGTTATTTTAACGGTCTAAGTGCATAGATGTTGTAAAATTAGTGCTTTGTATTTGCTTACTATCTGATTACATCCCTCTCTATATAGAGGTGACTTACTTGACTCATAAGCAACCTACTCTCTCCGTCCCAAATTACTTGTATTTCTCGCTTCCTACACTTCTCTTCTCTCAATACATCTCTATCTCTATCTCTCTCCTTCTCGTTTTCTGTGCACCTACCTTATTCTTCTATTCTTAATCTCCATGCCCAGAGCTAGAACTGCAAGTAATATGGGATGGAGGGAGTATGACTTTCTCTCCGAGCAACCTACCAATCCATTCTTTTCTAAATTACAGACTTCTTTCTATGTAGTATTAATTTAGCCATTTTGGAAAGCTACAGTGGGCCCATAGCTGGCCACCCTGCTGTCAGCTGTGCAAGGGTGGAGGCAGCCCTAACTCTAGGGCCATGTTTTGGGCCAATTGATTGTGAGAAAGGGGGAGCTACTCTAAGTCTGAGAAGCAACGGGCTACCTGGAAGCCGTAGGTCCTGCCGTGTCCATCATCGAAAATGCAAAAGGAAGGATGAGCCTGAACAATTGCCCCTCACTGTAGACTCTTTTCGCTAAACTCCCATCGAGGAGGTTACCGATGTGGGCAAGGATCTTGGACCACTTGCCACCTGTCTGCATCTGTACTCTTGTCTTGTAGGGGAGGCTGGTGTATCTCAGACCACAGGTAGCAGTTGTGGCCAACGATAGCCGCATATGACGAAATGTGCTAGGAGCTTTGAATGCTTCCATCTGAAGTTGAATCGTCACTCCACCTTCAACCTTCAAAAGGCTCTTGGGAATGAAGGTTCGGCGCAGGAGACAAGTGGAAGGGGGAATATGGATTGGTTAGGGAGGCGGCGTGGTCACAGTGGTAGCCGTTGAGGGCAGGATGGGGTTTTTGATGGATATTCTGGAATCTCTGGAATAGTTGTGTTTTTGATAGAACTGCGCCAAGCATGAATGCTGCTCTAGTTCAAGCTGATGAGGACTGACAATTATGGGAGATGGCGAGGACTAAAGGAATTTCTTTCTTGAGTGCCTTGCTCCGTGGAGATTAGGTTCTCTTCTGGTAGGGTTTTTTTTGGGGGTTCTCCTCTGGTAGGATTGATGTGTGTTTTAAAAGGCACGAATGTAAACTTTTAGTGGGAGGGTTGTTTTGTACGGGCACTGGCCCTTTTTATTATTCGGAATATTAAAATAATTGTACACAACTCTCGTATGTTAGAACAGAATACAAAAGTATTATTATATTTGGATTTGCAATTATGAAAGAATTAATTGTTTAAGACACTGATACAAAATTGGTACATCATCTAACCATGTAAGTAGGGAGTACTGGAGGCAATAAGAATAAGCTGTTTAGGATATCCTACGAGGCGGAGATTTGATGAATTTGTAGACCGGTTTGGTGTTTTACTACCTGAAGTTCTTGGCGAAAGGTAAATCTAGGATGCCTTGATGTTGTATTTTTCATAAATACGGTTTGGCGAAAGCTATGGAAGTTCACATGAACCACTTCATTGGCAGTTATGATGAAATAACTGCAACGGAGATGCTTCTAGAGAAAGCTAATCTCACAGGGTATCAGGTAATTGCTGAAATCGTTTTAATTACATGACAATTTGAACAATGTACCTGCCGTTTGATATCTTGACCAAATGTTGTGAATTATTTTTGGAAAGCTTGAATGGATATAGTGACAGTCTTGTACAATTATTGTTATAGATCATGATAATGAACTTCATCAAAGATAAAGAAAATGATATTACTTAGGCATACTAGCTTTGATGTGATATTTCACCTCTATCAAGATGAGTCGTTTCATTTGAGCTTTGATATGCTAGTTTTCACTACTCTTGCCTATCTAAGTCTAATGGCCAATCTACAGATTGGAAAAACAAAAGTGTTTCTGCGTGCTGGTCAAATGGCTGATTTAGATGCTCTGAGGACTGAGGTCCTGGGTTGTTCTGCAAGCAAAATCCAGAGAAAAGTTCGGTCATACCTGGCTCGTAAAAATTTTATTCTGCTGCGAATGTCCGCTACTCAGCTTCAGGCTTTATGCAGAGGTATATTTTCTATAATATTGCTGGAAAACGCATAAATAGAGATAATGACTTATTCCTGTTATAACTAAATTACTGAAGGGCAACTTGCAAGACATTATTATGAAGATCACCGCAGGAAGGCCGCTTCATTGACTATACAAACATACTATCATATGCATTTTGCAAGGAAGAATTACAAAGATCTCTGTTTTGCATCAACTACTATCCAATCTGCCCTTCGTAGTATGGCTGCTCGCAAGGAACTTCATTTACGCCAGCAAACAAAATCTGCAGTAATTATTCAGGTATATGCATTTTTTCAGTTTTATTAAAGTATGTTCTAGGATTCTAGGTCATCTTTCTATGAGTAAATATGTGGACCATACTATAAGGACAGCCACACTATGATTATCGGCTCAATTTGACATTCATACCTTTTGTTTTCTCTGAGCTGTTTCGCAACACTTGTTGACCTATTTGATGAAACATCGAAATAGAGGTGATTCATCCCAATATATAAGCCTGGATTATATTTCAAAAAAAGAAAAAAAAAACTGGACATCTAGAAATATTGCTAGAAATGCTTATATATTGGGACGGAGGGAGCATCCTTCCATCATATAGTTAGGCCCCTACATATAGTGTAACTAACTCTCTTTCTTGGATCGTATGATATAATTATGTCAATAATATTACATGCTGAACATTGTTTTTTTTTAACTGTACTCAAGATATTTTCATTGATGAATTACGAAAACTGAGAAATATTTGACATAACTACAATAGACCCAAAGTGGTCGGACCTTTCCCTGGACCCTGTGCAAGCGGGAGCTACGTGCCACCGGCCTGCCCTCATTTTAAACACCCCCCCTTCCTTTTTTTTTCTTAGTCTATTTTTTTTCCTCTGTTTTTCTTTTCCATCTTCCTTTACTTTTTGCTGTCCTTTGGGTTGCATCCTGTGGCCTGTTGGTTTTTCTCTAGCCTACCCCAACTTACGTGGATTAAAAGGCTTCATTGTTGTTATTGTTGTTGTTATTGTTTTTGTGATAATTCATCAGAAAGCTATGTATCAACTGGAAGTAACTTTCTGGTCATTTCATGCTTTCTCTATCTCGTACCTATTACTCTTGAAGTCTGGAGTTATTGGCGCAGTTATTCATACTTTAACCTCACCTTAACGATTCTATTTGTGTAGAGTTATTGGCGCAGTTATTTAGCACGTTCTCGATACGTGAACTTGAAGAAAGCAGCGGTCACAATGCAGTGTGCCTGGAGAGGAAGATTAGCCAGAAAAGAACTTCGTAAACTTAAAATGGTAAGGAGCACTGCACTGGTATGAATGGCTTTACTAGTGGTTTTATATTCTTGTAGTAGACCTTTTTAACCTCTATTAGCATTGGAAACTAGACCTGTAAATAAGATTGTATACTTTATTGGTAAGCAATTGGGTGTATGGATAATGTAACTATGGCACTCATGGACTAACCGTAGGCAACAGCCAAGTCTTCTACTTTTTATTAATGAAACAGTAAGAGAGGCTCCTACTGCGCTTATTAAAATTAATTACTAGAATAAATCTTGTACAAGAAGGGAAAAAGGAAGAAAAAGGAGACCTAAAAAGCCGTACAGTACGGCAATAACAATAACAACCAATCTTTTTTGAGAATGGCAATAACGCTAGCAGGAAATAACAAGGTCTTGTATATTACTTCTACATGTTTATGCACTTAAAATTGGCTTCACTGTTCACACCAATGCCGTTCCAATGTTTGAGGTAGAATCAACATTACCTTAAAAGCTTACATTGTCAAACAGCATTTATAAGCCATGCTTGTCGAAACAAATCCATGTACATCCAGAGTATTCATCAGTGAAAATGACCAGTACTTTCAACCAACCATTGAACTTGTCTGTTACATTACAATATACTCTCTAAAACAACAGAATTGGCTATCATCTGCAACCAGCTCGAGTCTGGATAATAAACAATATAAGCGTAAATTTCTTTTGTCTAATTGGTTTAGCTACAATGGTCTATTGATTTCATGCTTTTGCTCTTTTTGTTCAGGCTGCAAAAGAGACTGGTGTGCTACAAGCTGCCAAGAATAAATTAGAGAAGCAAGTTGAGGAGCTAACTTGGCGGTTGCAACTGGAGAAACGCATGAGGGTAAAGTACTAGATCACGTTTTCTTATTTTGCATTTACATAGAATTGATGCAGCATTTGCTAACTTTGTATGCCTGAATCCTTCCTTTGTGTGAGTTAAGATTCTTTTTCTATAATATAATGAGTTTTTCCATTAAGAAACTTTATTTGTTTACCAATTGATCACAATTGATGATTTGCTTCATCTCTGTGACCCTTTTTTTTTCTTTTTTTTTTGGCGTTAAATACAGCCGGGGAAGCCCCCACCGTCATCTTTATTATGTATAAATAACCAAAAAAGGCTTCAGAAAGGAAACCAAGGGGCTTCCAAAAGCGCAAAAGAGTTCTTTATCGATACATGTTGACAATAGTCAGAAAAGTATTTTTTTTCTTTCAAGCTGCAATCTGTATGCTTGGAGCTCTGACTCCTTTAGGAAGTGGTTTTCAAACTTTGAAAGGTTGCTGGCTTGCAACCCTTTTCTCTCTGTTGTTCTCACTGTATTTCCTTTTCCTAGTGTACATGTTTAGCTGTTGCCTCGTTTTATTAAAATCTTTTACTGTGGCGATCCCCCCTACAGACTACAGTACCATTAAAAAATATATTGATGTTTCTGTAGAGAAACCCATGTGTTGAGTTGCAAAGAGACATAACTTTGCGAAAGGCATGGTGTTGACTGTTCTTTTTTAATACATATGAATGTGAAACATCAAAAAAAAAAAAAAGAGGGATTTTATTGTTCATAGTATCTTTGTTTGACCATTCCATTTGTTATTGTGTTTCATTAAATAAAGCACAAAAGATATGTAACTTTATGAAATGATTACTACTGTTGTCCAACCTAGGGAACTATAAATTTTCATTTAGTTTTTTTTCCCTAATGTTCATGTTTGTATTTTATGCACATTTGACTGCTGCAGACTGACATGGAGGAAGCCAAGACACAGGAAAATAAGAAACTGAAACAACAGTTACAGGAAATGCAATTGCTGTCCAAGGAGACAAAAGATTTGTTAAAAAAAGAACAGGAAATTTCCAAAGAAGCATTGGAGAAAGCTGCTTTAGTACCAGAGGTCCATGTTGATGTAACTTATGTCGCTGAGCTCACTGCTGAAAATGAGAAGCTTAAGGTAGTTTCCTTTCCTCAATAACGATTACAAGAGAAAAAGAAAAACTGAAGAGATATGGGCCATATTGACTAAATGGGCCTAAGAGCTGCTGTTGAATATATGTACATACATTTCACATAGACTAACTCAGCTGCTAGCCTTACATAAGCTCTCAAAACATATCTGGTAGATCTCAGTATATGGCAAAGGTATCATGCTTTCTCTGCAGTATTTGCATGCATGAAAACAAAATAACTTTGAAGCTAGTGATATTGTTATGGACACCTTCTTTGGCAAAAAGTATGCCAGGCATTCCAGGAATAGTGGCTAGAGTTGTTAGCTGCTTGTTAGTCGGTTTTGATAGCTTTGCTTGCCTATCGATTAGTAAGATTTGGTTTATTAGCAGATTGTGTTAGGCACTGTGCTATATAATGCCAGCAAGAGATTGAATAAAGCAATCAAGAACAATTTAGTCCAAAACTCAGAACCCCCCTCTGGAGGGCAAGTAGCTAATCTTGCCCACAATTCCCCTGCCATATCAGATATCATCTGACCTATAAATTCTTTTCCTCTTGTTTCTGGTTTGCTTTCTTTCTTACCTATCATGCAATTCGCACAAAAAAATTGACCCTGTCTTTGTGTATTTTTAGACTCTGGTGGACTCTCTTGAGACAAAAGTTCATGATACGGAACTGAAATTTGAAGAAATGACGAAAGCCAGGGATGATTGGCTGACAAAAGCTACCGACGCTGAATCCAAGATAAATGAATTGACCAACACAATGCTAAGGTTCTTGCTATGTTTTTTTTTTTAATTTTGAGTAATGGTTCTTGCTATGTTGTCTAGAGTCTACACTTGTAGCCTTCTTGTTGTTTACCAATTAGCTTATAATGTTACACAATTTTCGTTTTGCGTTTGGTGAACAGTTTTCAAGAAAAGCTGACTACTATGGAAGCAGAGAACCAACTTCTTCGTCAACAGGCATTGTTGCGTGCTCCTATCAGAACAATACCTGAAAACAGATCTCCGAAAGCTGTATGTGGTTTGTTTCTTTACCGACCTATCTCTGCATTCCTCCACTGATAGAATATTGCTATGTCCACAAATTTAATTCTTAATTTATACTTTCTCAAAGCTTCACTGTGCATTTGCAGAATTTTACTAATGGCAGTCCACTCAGGGAGGAGCAAAAGGTCAGTATTGTTATACAGTACTGTATTTGTATACTTATTGTCATACAATAAGTTCAACTATGTATTGCTTGTGTTATTCTTTCAATATAATTTGGTAATTATTGTCCAGACGCCTCATGGCACACCTCCAGCTTATGGGAGCTTTGCCCATGCAAGGGCATCCTTCTATGAGAGGCAACATGTATGTTTCATATCTCTATGTGTTCAACTATTTACCGAAGATATAGGACACTAGTTCATAAGAACGTCTCTTGAACCATATACATTTTGCAGGAGAGTGTCGATGCACTTATAAACTGTGTCAGTGAAAATATTGGCTTTAGTGTAGGAAAGCCAATTGCTGCAATAACTATATATAAGTGTCTTGTTCACTGGAAGATCTTTGAAACTGAAAAAACAAGTGTTTTTGACCGGCTTATTCAAATCTTTGGTTCTGCGATGCAGGTATTCTATGCTTATTGTCATATTCTCTATTTTCTTGACAAGGACATTGTTGTATAAACATTCTGTTCATAGTATATATCTCAATAGGTTTAGTCAATAAGTTCTTCCCAAAATGACATCATATTATATTTCAGAAACATGATAGCAGTGAGGATTTGGCATACTGGTTATCAAATTCATCTACTTTATTGATCATGCTGCAAAAGAGCCTAAAAGCTGCTGGCTCATCCGGACCGAGTCCTCAGAAAAGAACACAGACTCAGTCATCATTCCTTGGCAGGATGGTATGCTTTGTTACTTGCTTGCTTAGTAATTTTTCATTCTCGGAAACGCAGGAGAGCTGCACTTCATTATATTAAGAAGAAAATGGGATAAGAGCTTGCCTAGTTGTTATCAGTAAAAAAATCACATGTCTGTCCACCTTACTATTAAACGGTGAGCCTTTCAAAGTTTGATGGTTTTTTCTTTTGTGTGTGTGTGTGTGTCTAAAACGAAAACTTCCATCAAGCTAGTGAAAATAAAATGTTTAATGCAAATTGTAGTCCTTGACTCATGTGTGGCGTTGGAGATAAAATCAGTAGCACTCCAGTAGTACTTTCATGAGAAGGGTGGATCTAGTGCCGTGGTAGTGTCTCCAATTCTCCACTTTTGCCCTGAGGTAAGGGGTAGGCTGTCTAGAAATAACCCTTCCCCGGACCCAACAATGTGTGGGAGCCTTCGGCCCCGGGTACACCCCCTATTAATTCATGCCAATTGATTCATCCCATCTTTAATCTGGTGGATTTCCTGTTATGATACTAGCGGCTGTGTTCTAACTCTTGGCATGCTATATTTTGCACTACTATTTTTTTTTCCATTCAGGAGATTGGTACTTGATAGTCTTGCTGTTTCTGCTGGTGTTATTGTTCAGGTATTCCGTTCTTCAAACATCACTGTCGATATGGACCTTGTGCGCCAAATCGAAGCCAAGTATCCTGCTTTTCTTTTTAAGCAGCAACTTACGGCTTATGTTGAAGGCTTATTTGCTATGATCCGAGACAATGTGAAGAAAGATCTATCTTCATTGTTGTCTCATGCTATTCAGGTACCATTCGTCCCATGTGGTTTTCAATGGTAACCTTGTGCTGATTTAACCATCAACATGAAGTTTATTACTGTATTCATAAAACTAGACCAACTTAAGTGTAACTAGGTGGCTTTGTCTAAAAAGAAATAGGTACCCAAGTCTAGATCCTCTAGGCATATATCAACACCACCAACTAAGCAAGATTTAGTTTCTTTGTCACCGCATTCACTATCTAGTCTAAATGAACAAGATATTTGTTTGTGCTGTGCAGCTATCGCTATTCAGTCCACAAATTTTTGATTCACTTCTCTATTGTATCGAATACTTTTCTGTTTCAGTGCCTTCACATGTAGTTTTTGACTATTGCCCTTAGTAATTTTTGATTTCTCGAACACTTTCAATTTTGTTATTGTGTTATCGTGTTCGGATTGCAGGTACCAAGGACAGTGAAAGCTAGTATGGTCAGAGGGCGTTCATTTGGAACATCAAGCTTGCCCAGGGGACGTTCATTTTCAAATCAAGCCAGTTATTGGCAAGCAATAGTCGACAATTTAACTGAAATATTGAATATTTTGCAAGAAAATTGTGTAAGCTTTCATGTGCTATAAATGATGCTTTTACAATTACTGGAAGTTGTTCTGAGCATTTCTCCTAAAATTTTAGGTCCCGTCAATTTTTATTCGGAAGATATTTACCCAGATTTTCACTTTTATCAATGCACAACTATTCAATAGGTAATAACCTTCGCTGGTTCTAGGCCTTTCTTATGTTTTCTCATGCATAACTTACTTACTACCTCACTGCCCTGTTCTGTAGCCTTCTTGTACGTCATGAATGCTGCTCTTTCAGCAATGGAGAATATGTAAAACAAGGATTGACACAACTCGAGGCGTGGTGTGGTGAAGTGAAACCAGAGGTAATCATATGATTGCAGCAGTAGAATATGTTGTCAGAAGGTTAAGTTTATTTTTTTGAGGGAGTTGAAGTTTATTGTATCATTTTGCTGGTCGCGTTTTCTCCCCTATTGGTAAATAGGTTGAATACCTTGTCAAATACTCTTTAACATAAAATGGTGTTAAATTTTCATTCCAAAAAGAAAAGAACCAGTTGAATTCTTGTGGCATACAACATATGCACCCTTTTGTTCTGCCTCTTTTTTGGACATGGAGCAACTCTGTCGATGAAGCTCTTGCAATGCACTTTTCTGTGTAATATGTTTAATGGAAGTATTATATTATTGCATTTGTGCTTAGTTTACTGTTGAAATGAATGTATCAAGATCAACAGTGTTTTGTTGTATCCCACCTAACCCTTAGATTCTAACAGTACACAGGATCAGCATTGGATGAACTCAAGCACATCAGACAAGCTGTTGGTTTCTTGGTATGTTCCTATGATGCAGCTCACTGTTCTATGCATCATGATTGTTTATACTTATCTGTTGCCACCAAATTGTATACCATAAGCTAGTTCAGGAGCTGAAGCCTGGAAATAGAAAAGAAGTAAATAGGATAGTGTTAATTTGATCATTTAGGTATAGGTATCTGGCTTTCTAGAATGGAAATAAACATCTCTTATTCCAATTGCAAAATCGAAAGATATACTGAGGCAGCACAACCTTTTCTGGGTACAGCACAACGCTAGCTAATTGCACTTTGGTAAATCTTTTCTTTCTTATACTATTTTTCTTTCCTTTTCTTAGTTATCCTGATATCATATTTGTTGTTTGTATTTTGTTGCTCCATTTTACACGGTTTATAATAGGAGTACTACTTGTTAATAACATATTTGTGCTGTTGTCTAGGTCATATTCAAAAAGTTCAGGATTTCATACGACGAGATAGTCAATGATCTCTGCCCAGTACGTAATCTTATCTTTATCTTTCTCCATTTCGTGCGAGGGCAGTTATATCTATTCTGGTATTATGCAGGTGCTAAGCGTGCAGCAGCTATACAAAATATGCACTCAGTACTGGGATGACAAATATAACACAGAGAGCGTGTCAGAAGAGGTAACTGGAGAAATATTTTTCCCCAAAACTGTGGCATTTGTTTTCCAAAATTATGGTCTCTACCTTTCTATGGTTCAGCTATTAGCTACTTTAATTTGTGAAAGTTGTACCCAGCAATCATGATTGGGTCCATGGCAGTTGCTGCCTGATGTGGTGCCATTCATTGGCTGCCTTCGCAAGACCCCCACTACAATCATGTCTGGATTGGATCTGTTGACTACATGGCGACCGCTCGGGCTACATCCTGCTGTAGTCATGAGATACTGGATGGTGGACTCTTGCTGAAAGGCTACCCGCTTTGCCAGCATGGATGATGACTACGCTCATGAGCTGTTGTTCCTCGTGAGGGCATCATCAATGGAGTCACTCTTGACGGGCTTGTGCTCCTCTCCCTCCATGGAGGCATCATTTAGAAGGCAATAATCCTTGTGCTTTTGCCTGGCTGCTGGCTTTCTTGAGATATCGCTGAGTCTTTGTGCCCCATCTCATATCCTCACAAGGGTTGGGGCCGATGATCTTGACCTGGCTCTTGGCTTCCATTGTGGCTCGATGGGTGGTCACTATTGCCACCTCTGTTTCATCCTAGGACTCGTTGTTCGTGGTGTGACCAAATCAGATGTCACGTGTGTTTACTAACCCTCCCTCCTATGTGGATTCGTCCCCACAAGGGGCATCTGAAGGTGGTTAGTGGAGACCGGATATGCCTTAGGTGTCCTCATCAACATTAGTGAAGGTCGACGTGTTCTGACAAGTCGTGGGTGGCCTACCTTCATCCACCCTTAATCCACCTTTGGTGGGCGGTCCCTCGGTTCTTCAAGGATTCCTCCTTGGAATTAATAGATTATTTCATGGTTTAGATTTAGCTTTTACTCATTCTTATTATATATACCAGCCAACTAAATGGGTTATAATCATTCTGCTTTACTGTAGGTTCTTGAAGAGATGAGAACCTTGATGACCAGAGAGTCGAGCCAGGACACTTCAGCCAACACCTTTTTACTGGATGAAGAAATAAGGTACGTGAAGTATTTGTTGTGCCAGTTGTCTGAGTACTTTCCCGGTATACTAAACGATAGGATTTTTGACTCGTTGTGTGTTACAGCATGCCAATATCACTTGAGGAGATAGCAGACTCTATGGATGCAAAGGAGTTTCAGAATGTCTCCCCACCATCAGAACTTGTTGCGATACCTGCTTTTCAATTCTTGAAGAGCTGAGCCCTCAAAAAGATATAGGCATTTTCCCGTGTACACACATTATTATACACGAATAGCTCCATATTCTTCTGTTAGATAGTGTAAATTCGACCTAGGGTTTCCTTTCTCCCTGTTGTGCCATGTAATTATTTTTTGTCCTAGATCGGTCTATTTGTTCTTTCAAGTTTTGGTTGGCTGGACGGGGGGAATAGGATGTTTCTTGTTTTTCTCTGCCGGAAAGCATGTCTAAAATACACAGGATGACATTCCTAATTCTTTTTTCCCGTATTGTCGGAGCTAGGAAATGCCAAGAAATACATTCATTTGTCTACCTTTTATTGTTTTTTGGATTCTTCAAAATTGTGAATAACATCGTATAGTACACATACATTGAAGTCGTGTGTTCTGGAGCCATCTGTTCTGTCTTCAATTTTTTTTTCTTTTTGTTCTTACGACAGTGATTTTTATTATAACCTCTTACATATCTTTTTCTTTTCAGTTTTCTTTCTTTCCCGCTGATTAACAATAGTAGCTTGACTGGCCTTTTAATGGAGGATTAAATTGAATAGTCGTGTGTTATGGCACTGTTTGGTATATGATTTTGTAGCTAGATTCTCGTATGAACGTTGAAGATTCATATTCTTACTCCAAACCTTTTAGGCTGAATAAGTATTACTTAATGCACACTGTACTTTGAAATAATAAATGATAATAAAAAATGGAGGTAGTAACAGTTTGGTACAGATTCTAGGAAAAGAATATATGGAATTGAACCAATTTGACCTTCATATCTTTTTGTAATGTTTTAATAGAGAATGACTCAGCCGGAGCGTGCACAGCCTTCAAACCTTGAGCATAGTGCAGTGCAAGGTCTTCAGATGGCATGTTAGTGTGGAACTTAACGTAAAGGGTCAATAGGTGGGTGAGTCTTTACAATTAGCCATGCTTTTTAAAATATATATCTTTACTACCTATTAAAGCTACTAATGTGGTCCAAGAATTTCGGTTCACCTGCCACATCATGTGTCCCTGCCAGTTTGTCCCCCTTGTCATACAAAAGGCAGAAGAAGCAGGCAAAAGTAACGTCCTGATCAGAGGTCCCCCTGTCAAAAGAGTCCCCCCTTGCCAAAAGGGTATGAACAACTTCATCAAGTCCCCCTGCCAAAAGAGTATGTACAACTTCATCAGGTCCCCCCTACCAAAATCAATACAGATTCTTTAGAGTCCATGTGAGGAAAGGCATGGTATGCGTAAAAGAGACTCCTTGATTAAGACTAAATCAGACTCCGATCCATGTACCTCAAAAGAAACGTTGCTGAGGCCAATTGGCACAGTCCAAAGTAACGTCATCAAAAACCAAAACTAGTGTAGATTCTTTTACGGTCCATGTAAAAAAGCAAAAGCAGGTTATGCGCAAAACATATTCCTATTGATAAAACTAAATCTAACTCCGATGTGATTTAAGACTAAAAATACCAACATAACCATAAATTTTCGCCCCTATCAGAGGCACGTTGTCCTCTTGCTGGCCCATCAACACAGAGGAAGGAACTGCAAAGTGTTGTCCCCATCACCACGAAAGGATCAAAGTATCTGTAGCACTAACCGTGACGCCGTCTACCTACCGCCAATCACCATGGAGGATCAAAGTAGCTGCAGCACAAACCCGTAGGGTGGCCCGACTTCACGACGAGGTACGAAAGAGGATAACTTGCTGAAAACAGCGGGGATAACTAGCCTTACACCAGCCAAAGGTTTGGAGAGTATCCAAGTGTTAAGAGAGAGACACTGATTGTTGACTCGACTCGATCTCACAAACTTAAGTGCACAATCCAGCAGCTTTAGGCCCTGTTTGGCATAGGCTTTTTGGGCAGAGATTTTTTTAGAAGCCTATTTTTTATAGAAGCAGCTGTAAAAAAAATTTGCACTCAAAAAAAGCTGAGTGTTTGGCAACCTGATTAATTTGGTATAGATTCTCAGTAATGAGTGTAAAATGTTTGATATGCCCCTAAAACCAGTTGTACCTTATTTGAACGTAAAAAAGACGTAGATATTGATATTTTGTTTAGTTTGAAAAGTTTTATGATAATAATAATTATTATTAGATTTTTAGTTAATTAAAACAAATGCGCATCCAAAAGAATACTACATTTCCATCGTTCAAAAGAATACTGCATTTTCATCATCCAATACAATACTACATTTCCATCATTGGAACGAAAGAGCATTTACGCAAACAAAGCTGTTGCAATAGAATCATGAAATGCATCCATATTAAAATCATCTTGTGCAATGCTTGAGTCGTTGTGAGAGCCTTGAGTGTGATCCTCATTCTCATAGTTTTCAAACTCGTCATCACCTAGGGCACTGTCCCGAATGAAATTATGAAGAGCCATGCAAGCAACTATAATTTTTGCTTGCGTTTCTATTGAAAAGCTTGGCATGTTTAATAATATACGCCATTTTATCTTTAAAACTCCAAAGCAACGCTCAATAACATTTCTAAGAGATGAATGTGCATGGTTGAACACCTCCTTCAATCCCACTACATGACCATGTTGGAATTCAGAAATATGATATCGTTGACCCTTGTATGGTGCTAGAAAACCCTCTCTATTAGGATATCCGGAATCAATAAGATAGTACTTTCCTGGGGGGGTGTGGAAAATCATCTTTGTAGGTTAGCAAAGTATCATTTAATATCCGAGTGTCATGAACCGACCCAGACCAACTGGTCACAACAAATGTGAACCGCATATCAAAGTCACACACTGCCATTATATTTTGGGAAGCATACCCATGTCGTCCAAAGTATTTGGGTTGTTCGCTTAATGGGACAGTTACGGGTACGTGTGATCCATCAATTGCACCTATACAATCCTTAAAATGAGGGCAAAACCTCTCCTCTTGAAGCTTAGGATGCACTGTTGTGAATTGTGGATCTTTTGGTTTGATGACAGTAGCAGCTAGTTGGGTAACAGAATCTAGAACCTCAAGAAACTTCCTACTAATAGTTTCTGTGGAATGGGAAAAGATATTCTTGACTGTTCGGTTAGATTGAGGTGCACCTATAGTCCATAAAAATATAGCCAATGCTTCCTTACTGCAAACTTCTCTAGATGATTGCAAGCCATAATTATTGACCAGTGTACTATGTAGACTGTTAAAAACTGACCTTCTCATTCTGAAAGTCTCATAACACTTATTTGGATGGGCAAGTTGTATCTCAGTCCACTGAATTCCAGTTAGCTCAGGTATAGTCCTAGGCGCCTTTGTGATTGACTCAGCATTGCCCATCAATTCCAATGCACAATAAGCAACCAGAAAGTCGTCATCATCATTATTTGACTCTTGGCTCATCTAGAAAACAATCAATGGAATCATCAATTCAGCATAACAGTACATCACAACAAATTCAACATAACAGTACAGTACCAATGAAATTTATTACATGCTCACAACATTCAGAAACAATATATAGTTCATGTTACATGGAACAAAGATGCAATAACAAAGTCTCCAACAAACAACAAAGAATTCATCTAGTGAATGAAACACAATGGTAATTATACGAACAATTCATGTTACATGATACAAAGGATACACAGGCCCTTTGCAATCAAAGACTAAGACCTCTTCGGATCCTCCCATGCCCTCTTGAGCCATGCAACTTTTCCCTCATCTGTCTTGAGAGTGACAAACATGTCACGATACTCCTTTTTCATTAGAAGTTGAGTAGCGTTGTAGTGCTCATCACTACCTTCACGAGCTCCTGGATTTACGACCAGATCCATGAGGTGTGCTATTGTCACATCCCAAAGTTTCAATATTTTGTCCAAATGAAAAAGAGCTCACTGCTTGAATTCGTTTTTGACCATTTCCTGTTTTGGGAGTTGTGGGTCAGGGTTGCAAAATTTTTCCGATTACGGGTAACCCTTCTTGTGTTTTCGTAAAATCTTCTGTTTTTGTAATGAAAGTAACCCAATATTTTTGCATATTAATTAACTACAATTAAAATAGAATTTTGGCGTTTTTATCAGAATTTTTGGGAGAAGTTTAAACCCTTTTAAAATTCCAACACACTTGGACTAAGTTGAAAATTTGCAAACCTTTAGAAGCTGCATCAGGGCACCTTCCTTAAAACAAAGTTGTTACAAATATTTCCTTTTCTACCCAAAAAAAGTTTCAAAAATGTCTGAGTAAGGGAGATATGGTTTTCATTTGACTCAAGTGGGAACTTTTGAATTAATTCAAATCAAACAAAAAAAAGAAAAAAAAAGAGGAGAATAGGGCAGCCGCCGCCCACAGCGACCAACCATCGCCGTGGATGGCAGCGCGGCAGGCGCCGGCCGGCTCAACTCCTGTGCACCTTCACTACATCGGCAAGTGAATCCCGTCAAAGATCTCCTCTCCTCCCCTCTCTTCCTTCCTCTCTCTCTCTCTCTATCTCTCGCGCGCCGCCATTTCTCCTCTGCCGCACGGCACACCGCCGCTCGCCCCAATCATTGGCCGTCGACCCCTGTCGCCAATCGACGGTACTGCCACCCCACTTCCTCTCTCTCTTTCCCTCTGGCTCACTCCCGCACGAGTATAAAGCAGCAGAGCTGCAAACCAGCCACTCTCCTTCTCTGCCCCGGTCACACGCCGCCATTGCCGCCGACCCGGCCGCACGTCGCCAGCACACTCCGTTGATACTCGTGCTCCGCCACCGTGTCAGGAAGCTTTCCCTCGACCTTCTTCAGCTCTCCATTCATCAAGACCCCCGGTCGTCCACTGCTCCGCCCGGAACGCCGCCGTCTTCTTCCTTCGGCCGAGAGCACCGCCATCGGCCATCGACGGTCAAATTCGTCGCTCCGGTAATCCTCAGCCCAATTCCTCTCGCCGGCGAGTTCTCCACATTCTTGTGCACTCGTTTGACACGGTTCCGGCCATAGATAACTGCCGACGAGGACGAACACCGCGCGCCACCCTTCGGCAGCCATTGAAGCTACCGCGGAGCTCACTGTCATCGACCACCTTCCCGTCGCTCCCTTGGCCTTCATCACCCTCAAATCGACTCATTGATTCACGGTGAAGCTCCCCGACCCCTCAATCCCCCTCCTAGCCCTCTCCTCCGGCGAGCCCATCACCGGAGCGCCGCCTGCCCTGCCCTCTGTTCTTCCTCTGTTCATCCTAATTAATTTTTCCTTTTTCGATTATTTAGCCAGTGTTTGTGAATGGTGTAGTAAATAGTGGAAAAATCCTAAAATGCTAAACCTAATTTTATTTGAATCCTTGTAGAATGAACTAATTTTCTGTTGAAGCACTTTTTCAAAAATGTTCCTGGAATTTCCTCAATAATTAGATGAATCTTTTCTGTTTTTGAATTTTATTTGAAGTTCCAGAAGGGTTCTAGGGTTTGATTTTTGAACCATGGGTGTGTCATGACTTTGTGCATCTCCTGCATTGTTATCAGGATTTTACAGCAACAAATGTTCATGCATGTCATTGATCATACTCCAAACTGTCTAGTTGATTTGTCTTTTCCTAAAATACATTAGGAAAGTCTTCCAAAAGTCCAAACCCTTAACCAAAACTTTAGTTAAGATGCTCTCTGGTGCCTCCATCAAGTTTCATGATTTTTCCATAAGTTTTAGTGTTTGTTTCTGATTTTATCATTTTAAATAACAGAAACTTGTTAGATTTTTAATAAAATCTTGGAAGCCCAACTTGAAGCCAAACCGGTGCCAAAAGTCTTATTTTGGAGGCTACTTTGAACTAAAAATAGTCCCCTACCTGTAACTAAAGTTTGAATTTTCATCGGAAAGTCGTTACGACTTTTACGGTGTTTTACGGTATCTCCCGATGTCGTAAATGGGTAACGATAGTCGGTGGGCTCGTGTTCCTGCTAACGCGAGTAAAAACCTTCAAATTTAGTGCCGTAGTAACCCTAGCCACCTGGTGAAGCCAGTGCATGAGACTTGTTTTGGGACTTTTCCCGGAAACGATGTTCGTGTGCTACCCGATATCGGAACCCGGAACCCGGGAACCGGGAACCCATTTTCCGGAATCGGTAAAACTGTTTTCAGCATATTGCTAAGCTTCCATCTCTACCTGACTGTCGCACGGCTTCCACTGTGTGTCCGAAATTGGGATTCATGGCTCAGGGAGAAACTTTATCTGATGAAGCTCTCGCCCGTTATGCGGGCATCTTCGAACAAGCATTAAGTCGTTCTCATCTTGCGGCGCTTGCGGCGCTCTTCGGCTGGACTGTTCCGCCAGATATGGAGCCGAGATCAGTGGAGGACTTAACGGCCTCCTGAGAGTGCTCTGTTAGTTGCTTGGTCGTTCCTTTTTTTTCTGTCTTTTTAATGGCTGCATCAAATTTTCTAGTTTGGAATGCTCGGGGGTTGAATGCTCGAGCCCGAAGGGACACAGTACGCAAAGTTGTTGATGATTGTAACCCGGCTGTCATTTGTATTCAGGAGACGAAACTCTCTGTCATTTCTGAACATGATATTCTATCTATTTTCGGTCCAGCCTTCAGTTCTTTTTTTGTCTTTCTCCCTGCACATCACACAAGGGGAGGTATTCTTATGGCCTGGAGAGGGGATATTTTTACCGCTGTGCAATATAGAATACATCAATACTCAGTGTCAGTTTTTCAAATCAGCTGAAAGCCAAGAGTGGTGGTGTACTGGAGTATATGGTCCTCACACAAATTCTGAGCAGATTGATTTCCTAGAGGAACTCAGAGAAGTCAGAAGCTTATGTGCAGGTCCTTGGTTATTAGCAGGGATTTCAACATGATACTTTGCTCTGAAGACAAAAACAATGACAACCTTAACAGGGCTATGATAGGATGTTTCAGAAGATTTGTCAATGACCTGGAATTGAAGGAAATCCCGTTGCTAGGTCGCAGATACACATGGTCGAATGAGAGGGAGAGACCTACTCTTGTTAAGTTAGATAGAGTGTTCTGTACCACTGATTGGGAAGGGCTATTTCCTGAGTGCCTTTTGCAAAGCCTAGCTTTAGAAATGTCAGATCACTGTCCTCTTTTGTTGGGTTTAAAAGAAAGGCTAAGGGGGAAAGGCGTTTTCATTTCGAAAGCTTCTGGCCCAGGTTGCAGGGATTTCATGATGTTGTTGCTGCCTCTTGGGAGGCACCGATTAATGAGTGTTGCCCATTGGAGAGGATTTCAGTTAAGCTCAAACGATTGGCGAAGGCCTTGCAGTCTTGGAGTCAGAAAACTGTAGGACATATCAAGTCGCAGCTGGCTCTAGCCCGTGAGATCTTACATAGACTTGAAATGGCGCTAGATCGTCGTCCACTCCAGGAAATGGAAGTGTGGCTCAGAAATGAGCTAAAAAAGCATTGCCTAGCACTCACTTCACTAGAGCGTACCATTGCAAGGCTCAGATCCCGAGTACGATACATCAAAGAAGGTGATGCGAACACTTCGTTTTTCCACTCTCAAGCTGCATTCCGCAAGAAAAAGAATTTTGTCGCCAAATTATTGAATGGAGATCAGGTCATAACTTCTCATGAAGGAAAACAACAAATCTTGTTGGAATACTATGAAAACCTTTTGGGTACTGTGCTGCCACGAGAAAGTACTCTGGATTTGAATTATTTTCACTGGGCAGGCCTTGATCTAACTCATTTGGACAGTGTTATAACTGAGGAAGGGGTTTGGGCCACTATTAAATCCCTTCCGGCAGACCGAGCCCCTGGCCCAGATGGATTCACAGGAGAATTTTATAAATCTTGCTGGTCAATCATTAAAATAGATTTCATGGCTGCTATCATCTCATTGCATCAGGGAGATTCTAGAAAATTACATTTGTTAAATTCAGCATATTTAACATTGATACCCAAAAAGGCTGATGCAATCCGTCCAAGTGAGTTCAGGCCAATCATCCTGGTCCACAGTTTTGCAAAGCTCATTTCAAAAATTTTGGCCAACAGATTGTCTCCTATGTTGAATTCAATGGTGGCAACCAACCAAAGTGCCTTCATTAGAGGTCAAAGTATCCATGATAATTACATATTAGTGCAGCAAACAATCAAAGCTTTATTTCATCGGAAGGTTCCAAGTCTGTTTCTAAAGCTGGACATGTCCAAGGCCTTTGATTCTGTATCTTGGGCCTTTCTTTTGGAAGTCCTTTGCCATCTGGGGTTTGGACCAGGTTGGCGTAACTTGATTGCAGTTCTGCTAAGTTCGTCCTCTACTCGTGTGCTAGTAAACGGAGAACCAGGGGAATTTATTAATCATAAACGTGGTCTCCGGCAGGGCGACCCGCTGTCCCCCATGCTTTTCATCCTTGTAATGGATGTTCTTAATAGCTTATTTGTCAAGGCGGACTCCATGGGGCTGCTCCAACCTTTATCACAAAGATTAAATCATCAGAGGCTCTCCCTTTACGCCGATGATGTTGCAGTCTTCATGAAGCCACAGCAGGATGATCTTTTGCTCACTAGGGAGCTGCTGAATGTCTTCGGTGCAGCATCTGGTCTCCAGGCCAACCTGCAGAAAAGTTGTATACTACCCATTAGTTGTAAACATCAAGTGGCAAGTGAGGCAAGTACTCGGTTACGGTATCCGGTACAAGATTTTCCTTGTACATATCTAGGCCTCCCCTTGTCTAACAGGAAGCTTCGAGCAGCTGATATAATACCATGGATCGAAAAGATAGCTGATAAGCTCCCGGGTTGGAAAGCCTCTCTAGTGAATATGGCCGGAAGATCAGTTATGGTGAGGTTTGTGCTGTCAGCTATACCCTTATATCTGCTAATAGCCATCATTGTACCTAAATGGGTAATCAAAGCTATTGACAAAATCAGGAAAGGTTTTCTCTGGAAAGGAAGAAGGGAGGTCAAGGGTGGCTGCTGTTTAGTTGCCTGGGAGAAGGTGCAAAGACCTATTGAGTATGGAGGACTTGGTTTTTTGAATCTTGAAGTGACGGCGTGGTCCCTGCAGATGAGATGGTTATGGTTCCAGAAAACAGACCGAAGTCGCCCTTGGCAGCATCTAGCTCTGCCGGTAAACAAGAACAGTAAGGCCATGTTTGATATAGCTATAAGGTCGCAGGATGGAAATGGTGCAAATACGTTGTTCTGGACAGATAAATGGTTGCACGGCTGTTGTATAGCTAAACTTGCCCCTGAAGCCTTTAACCTCGTACCATCACAAATTGCTAAGAAAAGAACTGTGGCACAGGCGCTACAAGATAGCCTATGGGCACAGGAAATTAGAGGAGCGTTATCCCTCACTGGCCTTTGGGATTACTTCCACCTGTGGAATGTCATTGAGGAATTTAACCTATCAGACGAGGAAGATCAGCATACCTGGAACCTTTCAGCCACAGGTCAGTTCTCTACCAAGTCTGCATATAAAGCCTTCTTCCTTGGGTCCATCAAATTTGAGCCTTGGAAACTGGTTTGGAAGACATGGGCACCAGGTAAATGTAAAATGTTTGTCTAGTTAGCAATCAGAAATCGTTGTTGGACGGCAGACCGATTAGCTCCTAGGGGGCTCCCTCATTCGGACAAATGTCTGTTCTGTGATCAAGAGGAAGAAATTGTCCAGCACATCCTCACCACATGTGTGTTCGCACGACAATTCTGGTGCCATCTTTTCGGCCCTCTAGGCTTGCAGCAACTGACCCCAACGCCGCAGAGCTATCCTTTGCGGACTGGTGGAAAGGGGCAGCTGATCGAGTCTCTAATGGAAAAAGAAAGGGACTGAACTCCCTGATCGTTCTTGGTGCGTGGAACTTATGGAAGCATCGCAATGCATGTGTCTTTGAAGGAGCTGCTGTGAACTTGGTTGATTTAAAATGATGTATGAGGGATGAACATCACATTTTGTGTCTAGCTAGAGCTAAAAAACTCCAGGAGTTAGGCCTAGGTCGGGTGGATGCCTAGCTTTCTTAGCGTCAAGGCATCCAGTTTTGGTCTTGTTTTCCTCTTGTCTTAGCATTTAGTTTTTCTTGTTTTTTGGTGTTTATACCCCCTCAACTGTGGTCCGGGTTAAGGGGGGCATGTAATGGACTTTTTTCTCTTCTCTTAATATAAAGATATGCAACTCTCCTGCTATTCATGAAAAAAAAACTGTTTTCAGCATAACTTGAGCTGTAGACCTCCGTTTGACGTGCTTCTTTTTGCAATGTGTTCGTAGTCTCAGTTGCTACCTTCCTGCACCATATCGCATCATTGTTGCATCATGGCATCATGGCATACTTCTCATACCAACGCGTTTTGCTTTATAGAATACGATTCGTCGGAGAGTGACACGGGTGCTGCTGAGGGAGGAGCACCAGAGGTTGATCAAGTTGCTGAAGAGAACACCACCGCTGCTACTGAAGGCAAGCACCTCATATTGCTATCCTAAGTAAATATTTACAGTTAATAAATATGCTTACGTATAGGACTGCATTAAGCCGGGCATAGTGGTAATATCGGAAAAACCTAATATTGTTGCATGTTACCCCTCCTTGATATTGATTATGTCACTTTGTCAACTGGGTAGTGTGTCTTTATTCGAGTCACGAAATGCTTAGCCCTGCTTAGAATAACGGTAGAAGTCGAGTGGTAAGTCCCACTCGCGTGTATAGGATTCACCCTGGTTACTTATGGACTTGTGGCAAGTTCATATGATGGTAAAGATTGGAAAGTGTTGAAACTGAAATCTGGACGGTGGAACAGGAGTGCAGCAAGATGTGGAGGTCTTGTGTGCCATAGGCCCCATCTGGATTGACCTAGGACCTGGCCATGTTATTCTTGGCCTGAGCCCTTTCCGTTCATACCACATGTCGAATATAATGGTAAGACAAGCTGAGTATCTCACTGCGTACCAATGTTTGACCGATGACTGCACGGTGCGTGGAACGAGGGACTCACGTGTGCCTGCGAGGCCGTGGTACTCGACGCCGTGTGAATTTTCCAACCGTGTGGGCACGAGTGTGAAAAAGGTTGACATGAGTACCCCCTTGTGTAACTTTAGCGGGTTGCACGAGCCGTATGGTCCTCAGTGGCGTGGGTACAGTTGGACTCCCCTGCAGGGTGTATAATCGGTTCGAATCTGCCGTGATCTCGGTTATGATTAAGCTCAGTGCCCTTTGGATAATATCGTAGAGTTGACACATAAAGTGATGGGAATTGGAATATGGTTGATGGTATATGTGGTTTATTGGTTACATGGTACTTATGGTCATGGGTATTTAGTAGGTGGTTACGCCCGCAGAGTCTTTTACTTTATGCTTATTCACCTAGGCTTAGTTTCAGCTTTAAGCAATCGAGTCTATTCCTATACCTTACTTACCTTGCTACTGCCATATTACATTATCCTTAGAGTCGGAAAATAATTTCCACAACAGGGTAAGTCTTGCGAGTACCTTCGTACTCAACGTTTGTTGCTTAAGTTTTTGCACGTGAGGATGAGTTGGTGTTCGGCTACTTTGTCCCCACCGCTGCTGGCGAGGGCGAGGAGTAGTCCGACATTCGAGTGACCGTGATTTGCGATGTTCGTGGCTAGGCATCGCAATCCTTTGCTGCTTTATCGTTGCAACTGCTGTGACCGCTATATTCCTTAGAATCGCTTCCGCATTTTAATTTTTAACTTCAGGACTTATGTTGAACCTTGGTTTGTAAGATTACTTTAAAACTAATGTAATTGAATTATTGTGACCTATGTGATGTATCACTCGTTGTTACCGACGTGCTTGGATCTTGGGCATTGCTTGAGAAGCATGTCGGGGGACTGTCGGGTTTACATTCCTTATCGGGTTGATACTCACATGCCGTGCGTGGGCCGCAAGTCAATTTGGTAAACTTGAATGTAAATTGGACGGGTCTCTCACAGCTATCTCCTCCCTAACATGATCCACTACAGTAGATGTTGCAGAAAAATTGGTGCTCTCAGATTTTTTCTCATATGCATCGACCAACCTCTTCATAAGACCATCTCTATATGTCTTCTTTCCCTTTTTCGGGTTTGGAAATGGCCCGGAACCACCTATTGCAGCTGATCTTTTTCCCGCATTATTTTTGGCAGGCATGGGTGAGGGTGTGTTGGTGTCTTTTGCATCGCCCCCCCCCCCCCCATTTGCAACACCTTGAGAAGGTGAATTATCAGTGGCTGCTTTAACTTGTGCAACATATGAGGTCTCATTTGTGCAACTTATACTCTCAAAGATTATCCGCATCTCCTCTTCATACTCAAGTGGTGCTGTTTTGAACATTATGCAGCCAGGCATAGCCTACAAAAATCAACAATACACAACCATGTCAGCACAAATGAACATTGCTGCATAAAACCAACAAACAAAATGTGTACACTACTTACCAAATTTTGCTCTTCCCACCACTCATCATAGCTGCAATACATCCACTTGCAGGATCTCTCCCCAAACCAGATGCTCTTATGTTCAATGTTTTCCATTGTGTGTACATCCTCATCAAAGTGTCCCATCTATTCTTGTGTTGGTCACGGGTGTACGCCCTTGTAGTGCGCTCAGTGAACTTGAGATCGCATAACCTAAAGCATTTAGGTAATGTTGTGGCCTATTATTTGTCCTAACTTCGTTAGCACATATCTCTAACCACACCTTGTGCACCCAAGTGTCCCACTGCTGTCTTTGCCATCTCTAAACTACATATGAACTAATAAGATCAATATATATAAATTTTTGTACTCACAAAATGCAATACTCCAGAAATACATTACCATCATCTTTAGCATCACAAATTGAATTATACAACAAACATCAGATTAATCCAAAGCATGCATTTGTAATTTCTCAAGGCCAACAGTTCAAAAGCATGAACAAATGCAGTCATCATATACATAGAACAAAAAATCCATCTATGCACCATAGATCCACTCACTCAGGAGCAAGAAAAGCATGAAAGAGCCCTATAGTGCGAGGAGGAGGTCACTACCTTGCTTGGTCACTGGTGAGCACGAGGATGAGAAGGTTCTGGTCGAGGGCGAGGAGGACTGCCACCGGGAGAAGGAGTACCACGCCGAGGAGGAGCGTCAGTGGGGAGGAGGACCGGCACTCGGCCGGGAGGAGGAGCGTCGGCCTGGATCGAGGAGCGTCGGTCCGGAGGAGGAGCGCCGGTTGGGGAGAAGTGACGGCCGGCCGAGAGGAGCGTCGGTCGGGACAAGGAGCGTCGGCCGGGAGGAGGAGTGCCGGTGGGGACGGCGGCCGGAAGTAGGAGCGCCGGACGAGAGGACCGCCTGCAGGGAGGAATGGCGGCCGGGATCCAGAGTGGTCTCCACTCCCGTGACTCTCTGTCCAGCGGAGGCACACTGCTCGGGGGGGGGGCCGCCAAAGGGAGGTGCGCGCCAGCAGCAGAGAGTGTCGGCGAGAGATCCGGTGGGCACCCGAGCTAACCCTAGCAGCCGCCACGGGTAGGAGCGCTGGGCACAGGGAGGGAATGGGAGGAGTGGGAGGGGAGGGCAGCCGCCTGGGTTGGTGTAGGGTAGTGGCATTTGCGGGTAATTTTACCCCAACTCCAAAGGCAAATTCATTTTGCGGGCGGTGGGACGGAAAAAAGCTGGGGCGACGACGCTTTTGCGGCTAAGGCGAAACGGTGTGCTGAAAACAAGCGCGGGCATTCCAAGCCAGGTAAAAATCGGTCCGTTTGGCACCCTACATCGATTGTTTCCACAAGGAGCTGGAAATAAGCTGTGCCAAACAGGGCCTTAGACCTGCCCAAGGTTGGATGCGATCAAGCGACGGGGAGAGAGGCACCGAAACCTTGAGGGACTTTGACTCGATCTCCGAATGACCGCAGAATCACAACTGGGACTAATCCACACACCAGGACTAAAATCCTAGAGCACGAATTAGGGGGTCCCAGAGGAACCTTCGCATATACCGGCAAATCGGTCTCTCACAACCTGACGCAGAACACGCAAGAAATTTGGGGTACGTCACTCAGCTCTTGGCTGAAACACCATATGGTGGATTTCATATATTAAAATAGTCTAAGTTTGGCTTAGATACAGCAGGTATTTATACTAGGAGCACCCCTCTTAGCTAGGTGTGAACGTTGCATCAGTTGTGCTGAGTGCTAGCTTCATGACCATTATGCCCTAGAGATGTGAATTTTTTGGTGACTGAATGAACATGATCTCACTTGGTGATTGCAGCTCCTACAACCATCTACAACCTCAAGAGCGAAGTGCCTCGACAAATGTTGATGATAACCCATGTTGAGCCATGATGAGTACGTGGTTGAAGAATGGATCAAGACCTTGGAGCATTGAGATCAAGCTAGGAGAGTTTGTAGCTAGGTTTTGAGTCCATAGGAAAAACCGTTACTATTAAGAGGGGTTGGGATGTCTAGCTATGTCTTTGAGTGCAGGTCTCACAACACTTGGAGAGCAGCTAGGAAGTCGAGGAATACGATTTGTGCAGCTTGGAAGTAAGGATGCAGCGAAGACATCAAATTCTAGTCTCAGCAGAATCGCTGTATCGTACGACGGTATCATCGTACCATTTTCCAGAAGATCTGGAAATCTTGGCTAGCCAGGAAAAAAGGGTGGTCGTACCATACGACGAGGTCGTCATACCATTTTCTAGAAGGTATAGAAGTTAGGCCAAGCCAGGAGGAGAAGAGTCATGGTACCATACGACGGGGTCATCGTACCATTGGAAGGTTGTCTGCGTAAAGGAACTTGAGTGAAATGGCTAGTGGGTGTGGTTGGCCGTATAAGTAGCCATCCCTCTCGGTTGTTTGAGAGACTTTTGGCTTGTGGAATAGCAGAGGAACCCTAGGAGGGTCAAGAAGTAAAGGAGAGAAGCACTTGGGCAAGAAAGAGAGATCTTCGAGTGCTTGTGGGAGAGTAATAAGGAGTGTCCATCCACCTCTAGGCTAGTGGGCTATAGAGGGGCCTCTTGGCTTGTTACTCTTGGTCTTATGGCAGGGCCTAGACCGGTTAGGAGTTAATTATTGACTGTCATGGAGTGTGGAAGATGTCACAAGTTTGTTCACGGTTTGGAGCCCACCGTTCAAAGGGGCATCAAGAGAGAGCGCCCGAGCTAGGAGGCTTATCACCGGGTAACAAGGTGTTGCTCGGGGCGACGGAGGAAGTCCGTGTCTTCACTTGAGGAGTCCGGCGCACCTTAGGTCATACCGTTCCAGGAACGGTGAGAGTGGTCCAACGAGGACTGCGGGAGGTGGCATTCTTCGATACCTCAGGAAAACATCGATGCGTCAACCTTGCTCTATCACTCTTTCTCTAGCTTGTTGTTCTTGTAGGTTTTCCTTTGAGCTACAAGAATTGCATAGGTTGCTTGTTGTTTTCCTTCTCTTTTGGTGGCTATCGTCCTAGTGTGTTTGCTTTGCTTGTTGCTCTTATACTAGTATGATAGGGTTCTTAGCCACTAGACTTGCCTAGGACCCTATTTCGACGACTTCAGTTTTGAGAATAGTCACGTTTGTATTTGTCCACACCGATTCAACCACCTTTGAGTAAAGATGTCGGGAGGATCGTGGTGCCGACCCGTTTTCAACGGGAGTGACTACTCGTATTTGAAGGCTCACTTGCGAGCTTACCTTGAGTCAGTCGAAGAGAAGGTGTGGAAGTACACACACGAGGACGCACTTCCCGAAGAACAAGCCGCCGGAGCTTTCATTTGTTACAATGCTAAGGCTAAGAACATCCTGCTTGCTTTTGTTTCTAAAGAAATCTTCATGAGTATCAACACCTAAGGAACCGCCCACTCGATTTAGAGACAAATCGAAGAGATTCACGAAGGGTCTGGGACATCAAAGAGGAGCGATACTATGTGCTTAAGAAAAAGTCTAATGCTCTATGTATGCTAAGGATGTCTATGCTCGTATTCATGTAGTTGTGGAGGAGATGAATGGCTTGGGACTTCACAATCAATACCACAAGCCGAAGTGATTCGCAAGCTCTTGATGTTGCTGCCGGCCAAGTATGGTCCCATTGTGACGGTGTTGTTCCAATCGAACTTCAACACCACACCTATAAGCTACGTGCTTGGAAAGGTGTCGAGCTTCGAGAACTACATTTTGAGTGTGGACAAGGACTCTCAGCCCACCACCAAGGACCTTGCACTCGTGATTGAAGATGCTCCCAACACAAAGAGCAAGAGCAAGTGCAAAGAGGAGAGCAAGATGATGGCGAACTCGTTGTTGATGATGAGTGTTGGTATTTCTTACGATCACAGATAAATCCGCAAGCGCACGGAGTACCGCTATAGCACTTCACCCTAGAGTATTTCAAGGTATCGTAATTTCCACAGGAAACGTGTGTGGGCTAACTACTATTCAAGTCCAAGGAACAACCTCACTAAAAAATGGGCCAAGGATAGAGAGGCAACTTAAGAGATAAATTCTAATCTAAGCAACAAGGTTTATTCTATCCTCGCTTACTTCAGCCTCCGGTTTACTCCCAATCTAGGAAAAGTGTATGGGAACAGGGTCCCGATCTTCCTACACGTTCTGATAATCAACAATTTGGGCATAGTCGCAACAGAAATCGATCTGGCTTCCAAACGGCACGTTTCGAACCCCACAATCGCAGCACCACGTCTCCTCTGGTTATCACCAGCGTGAACACGGATGACCCCACAGAGAAGGCTAGTCTTTGCCTGTAAATCGAAGAATACAAGCAAGAACGAAGTAGAAAGCAACCAAATTGCAGATGAAAATTAAACTGACAAAAGTTGGGGTCTCACAAATCGATAAAACGGCAACACTGTTTTTAACAAGAATAATCTAAGCAAAACCCGAGCCCTAATGGTGGGGGGTGACAGCTGGATATAAAGGAATTGGGGACGTGCAAGTCTCCTAGACGCAACCCTAATGGTCTCTAACTCGGTACAAGGCCAACCGGCCCAAAGTCGGTGTCGCAGCACCCTGACAGATTCTAGACTATCCAATGTTTCAATGATTCCGTGGACTCTGGAGAAATTTGGACGTGGAACCAGTCCCATTGGAAAGATAATGTCGTCCTCTTTCCATGAAGTGGTAGATCGCCTAAAATGGAGACCGTATGCGAGCTAGGCACCCGTTTTAGTGCGGACTGCTCCTGGACTCCGAGTTGGATTCGGAATCGATGTGAGTTGGATCTCCTACTTGGCTTAGACGTCCTTGTCCGACTTGTAGCTGGTCTCCAGGGGCTTCCTTAACCTCTCCATGATTCCTACTCATAATATAATCATTAGGTAGCTGACGCAGACCCGCCCTAGAAAACTCAGTCCGAAACAGATCCCGCATCCCGCCAGGATCCTGTTGGGCAATGCTCAGTGAAGCGAGCATACTCATGATACAACACAGACAGTATAAACAACAATCTTTTACAAGAAAAGAGAATTTAATACATCATGATTCCATAAATTATAATTAGGTCTTCCATCAGAGTACGAAAGAGTTTTCGAAATCACAGACAAACAGCGGAAGACTTAGACGAGTACAGACTCCGACTCTCAAGGTAAAGCAAAAGCATGAACCATGCCCAGTGGCATCATGCTACTAGCCACTTCAAGATTCACTGCTGAACCACAACGCTCCCACTGGAGGTTCCCGAACTTTGGAAGCTGCTCTTCCCACTGGCTATCATCCTGAACGGACACGTCGGCGCCTGAAAACCACGTATTCGCAAAGCGTGAGCTTCTAAGAAGCTCAACAAGGTTGACCCGTCAAATAGGCTAGCTACAGCCGACACCTAGACATGCTGGCTGACTCAGGGTGGGATTACCTTATAAAAAGGACCCGCATTACCTGAGCTAATCTTGGTCAAGTTTTAGCTTAGGTTAAGTATTTAAAATGATAACTTTAGTTTGCACTTGTGACACCCCAGGTGTCACCAGGGCAAAAAGTCAACAACAGTAAACCCTAATCCATAATTTCACTCACTTTAGAGCAGATTTAATCATGGAAATAAAAGGAAATATGGTTTAAAATGCTTTAAAGAGACACTATGAAAAGTTTGACAAACAACAGAGCATTTAGCAAAGTCCGGAGAAATCTCAACTAAAAGTGTCGAAATCTCGCTAACAGAAAGAAACCCAAACCCTAACTCTTGACCATCAAAATTTCCACAGAACCCTGGCCATATTTTACATAACAATTAAGTACATTTCAAAATAAAATTTTGGGAAATTAGTCAAGGTTTTTGGAAAGGATTTGGATCTCTTAAAAATTCACACAAGCTATAATCAACTTAGAAATTCAAGAATTTTTAGAGGCCAAATCCTGACTTGAACCTTAAATGAAAAGTGTTCCAAGTAAATTCCTAAGCTTGTACAAAAATTTTCAAAAATTTTCAAGCTCGGGAAGTGTGTCTTATAAATCGAATTACATTCCAGCTAAAATTAAAAAAAAAATTAAAACCGCCGTTGCCGCGCGGGCTACAGTGCCCCGCCCGCCCGACAACGCGGCGCGGCAGGGCACGGCTGCGCCCGCCCGACACGGGCTCCTGTGGGCACGTTGCTGTTTCCTCGCCGCCCGGCCCCCCTACCTCCTCACCCCCCCTCGCTCTCTCCCACTCGCTCTGGCTCTCTTCCTCTCTCTCTTTTTCTCTGCCGTCGCCCGAGCCGCCCGACGCCGCCCGACCGTTGCCGCCATGCCGACCCCCCTGTCCCCTACTCTCTCCTACCCCCGGCCCTCCTTTAAATTGGCGTGCAATCCTCTCCACTTTCCCCCCTACTTCTTCTCCTCCCCACGCGCGCGAGATCGCCTTCCACTGCCCCGGCCGCCGCCCGCCATAACAGAGCCCGCCGCCTCCACGGTGAAACGCCACCCCCGATCAATTTCAATCAAATTCCTTCACCCAATCGGCTCCTCTCCACCTCGTGAAGCTCACAGCACCCTCAAATCCTCCGAAGTCGAGCCACCTCGCCGGAATTTCATCGATCGCCGCCGCCCCGAGGCACCCCCACGGTGAGACCCCCTATCCCGGCCAAAACCTTGACAAATAGCATGTTTCCGAGCTTCGTCGTGTCGAGTGGATCATAGAAAGCCAAGGTTCGACGGCCGGCGACCACCCCCTCGTCGGGAATTGATCGCCGGAGCTCACCGGAGAACCTCCCCTGTTTTTCCTTTTTCCTAATTATTTTCCAGATTATTGCTCTGTCTTCTAAAAACCATAGAAAATCACAGGGAGATCCAAAAATGCCAAAACAGAATTTGTTAGAAACCTCATGAAAATTACTAATTTTCTGTTAAAACACTTTTTAACAAATGACCAAACATTTGCAGAATTAATTAGAAAACTCCGTTCTGTTTTTGAATTGTAAATTGCATTATAGAGCAATACTAGGGCTAACCTTTGATCTACAAGTACAACATAGTACTACACACCCTCTGGTAATTTATGAAGATTTTAGGAACAAGAAATGGCATCTAACCCTATTAAATAACTTCAATCTGCCTAGTTTAAATAGCATTTTCTAAAGTACATTGTAAAAGTCATTTACAAGGTTAGACCCAAAAGCAAAGATGTAGATCTGGTGCTCAGGAATGCTCACATAAAATTTCATGATTTTATTCTAATGTTTACTAGTGCTTTCTGATTTTACAAGATCTAAAAACAGGAATTTGATGAATTTTTATAAAATATAGAAAATTCATCTAGGCCCCACCCAAAGCCCAAAATGCTTATTCCAGGGAGTACTGCCAACTAAAAATAATCTTGAGGAAGAATTAAAATTTTCATTTTAACCCTAGTTTAATAGCCGAAGGAATTAAATAATATTAACCGATGAAAATTGTCGAATTAACCTAACTAGAATTGAAGTTGATGAATATGCCAACTAAAAGTCACCTCATGAGAGTTTAATAGATTTCTTTAAACATCATTCACAGATTAAGCATTTAATTTAATCAACGGCGTCGAGTAATTAGGGTTAACCCTAATTCTGGGCGTCGCTAATCTAAACCCTAGGTCACTATTGATAATAACAATAAGTTTCTTTTTCGTTGAACTTATCATAATTCTACTGCATCATGTAGAGTCTGACGCTCACGAAGTAGCTGCGGATACAGTTTCCTCGACCCCCGCCGAAGAAGTCGACATCAACTCAGAGGAACCAGGCAAGCCCCGGTGCACAACCGAATTTTTAAGTTTTACTTTTATAACTGAGTGTGTCTTGTTTGTGCATTAAGTACTAGGAGTTGATTGAAACCATAGTTGCATCTGTTTCCCATAGGAAACCCTAACGGTAGCTTGTATAGATACCCCTTAGTATGCTATGCTTAGCAGATAGTTGTCGGTAGAAGTCGAGCAAAGTGGACGCTGCTCGCGAGTAGTAGGATATTGAATGAAACTATTTCATGAGATGTGCCACACGATTATCAATGAGTAAGAAAGATAAAAGATTGAGGGTCAGACTGGGTACAAGTAGGTCGGCGACTGGTCCGGAACCAGGGTGACCGTAGTCTGGTCTGATCCGTGTGGCACAGCTGGGCAAGTATTGAACGTACTAATCGTATGCTGGGTGTTATGGGCCCCAGTAAACCTACGTAGCCTAGTGATTGCAACGTCGAACCTGCCCTACGGTGTCTGACTAGGAGAAGATCTGGGGTGGGCAGCGTGGGAACTCCACAGAAACTGTCTGGGACGTGTTGTCTGGTGGGACGCGGCGCTGCTAAGGCAGGCGTAGGAGGGAATTGACGTTGCAGGAACTGGTGTGAACGGTTGCCACGTGCGAGTCTGGGACACGCACGTGTCGTACGATTAGGTTAACCCTGCAGTGGTATAAAAATCGGTTCGAATCGCTGTCGCTCTCAGCTATAAGCTTACTTGAACTCTCTGTCACATTTTAGTAAATAGGTTGAAAAACAGTGAGAAGGAATTATGATTATCAATATTGCTATTGTCGATTCTGTTATGTTTTGCTTAGCAGTGCTAACTAAATTTATTTTCCTAATCACTTAATCTGATGCTAAAACTTGACAAGAGTAGCATAGGCTTGCGAGACCTTTTGCAAGTAAACCCTCCCGAGTCAGCCTTCATGTCTAGGAGTCGGCTGTAGTCAGCCACTTTTGTCGGGTAAGTCTTGCTGAGCTTCCTAGAAGCTCACGCGTTAGCGTTTTGTGGTTTTCAGGCGCCGTCATGCAGGAACCAGCAGGTAGCTTCCATTGGGAGGAGCCTCCCCTCGAGTTTGGGAACCTCCAGTGGGAGTTGTGCGAGTCGCCGCAGTGATTTGTTGAAGTGGCTAGTATCATGACGCCCGTGGGCACGGCGCGTGCTTTTGCTTAAGTCGGAGTGTCGGAGTTGTAATCGTTTAAGTCTTCCGCTGTTATCGTTTTCAAAACTGTTGCGTACTCTGAAACATTGTAATATTCAACTTCTAAGTTAAGAACCAATGATGTATTAAGTGCTCTCTTCTTGTAAATTATTGCTGTTTATCCCTACCTGTGTTGTATCGTGTGTACGCTCGCTTCGCCGAGCGTTGCCCAACAAGATCTTGGCTTAACGACTGACCGGATCCGTCCCGAGACGAGGTTTTCTGGGCGGGTCGTGTCAGCTTTGGTATCAGAGCCGTGTTGGGAAACGATACAACGTTTAAGGCATATTTTCAAAAATTACGTGCGAGTGAGGTACGCGCCCTATTAGTTAATAGGTTATCAGGTGGCAAGCTAACCTAGTGTAGGGGCTAACTAAACCCAGCTTAGATTTACTTTTCTGTAACGACGCACCTACGCTCAGGTAAGCAAGGTAAGGTACGCGCGCTCGACTGCGGTGAAAGGTCGAGAAATCCCTATTGCATCCGCAGCAGTAGCGTTCTATACCATGGTGGTATGGAAGGAGGTATTATGTTCGCTGTAACATAGTACGCCTCTTTGCCGTTTAGGGAGAGAAGCGGCCCTCTACCGTACGAGGTGTGGGTTACGGACCTATTGCGAATGCAGACCTTCGCAACAGTGGAGTCTTGTGTCTTTGGCACACAAGAGATGAGTTTGTTCCTCACGACTTTGGTTTTGCGGAACACTCTCATACCTCCGCTGCCTAAGGTAAAGTGCAGTCTGTCGCCGCGCAGGGAAGGTCGAACACGTGATCCCCGTACGTGACCTACTCGGGGCGACCCATATGGCAATGATATGGGTTGTTGTTCTTACCTTTGATATATATTTATATTGCACTGCCTGTGATGCCATTTTCTGCAGGTACGCTAACCGCGATATCATAAGAAAACGTGTAGTAACGGCTAACTTGAGTGCGATTCTGCCACCGCCTATGCGTATTCTTTTTACCTTGTGAGGACGTATAGGCCGATGTAAGATTGCATTGCATGAAGAAATGCTAAAATCCTTCAAACTTATAGTAAAACCATCCAGGAGCAAAAATTCCATCAATAATGGCTGTAGCACAATCAGAAAAATTAAGAAGTCAACCTGGATACCTTCCTCCCTTAGTGATTGCGTGGAATCAACCGAGTTGGAGTAAAACCCTTGTACACCATTGAGCCTTTTACAATACCTTCCTCGATGAGAAGATTGTCTCCTTGACAGGTCAACTTAGATGGTAAAGCACCTTGGACAAACCGGCTGTCGCTAGTTGGCATCCTTAGTGACCGATTTGGATCACCTTTTTACGCAGGGATGAAAAATATTTTATGTATCGGAAGATTTAGCATGCTTTGAACTATGCGTCAAAATGTGGCATCTGATTTATAAAATATTGTTCATCTCTATGTTGCAGATGGACGCCAACACGATCGAGCATGGGATCGCGGAGATAGGCATTGAGGACTCCACCCCTACCTACGTCACCAAGAAATCAGGACGCAGAGGATTCGTGGAGATACTCGAGCAGACCTTGTAGTCACTGGGATACGCGGAGACTCCATGGTTTCAGATCCGGGAGTATCGGCAGTATGACCTACCGCGCTGCTCGGCCACGGTTACACTACCCACACACCCTCAGCATGCCAACAGAGAGATTTATACCACCACCACATTCGGTTCAGATAAGATGGAGACCATCGAGTCAGCCGCTCATCAAGCTTTATTAAGGATTTGCGAGCGACACCTCGAGGACCTGGCAGACAAACCAGCAGCGATGTTTCCGATACGGGACCAGGTTGACCGTACCTGGCACCGTAATGTCAAGAATGCGCAGAAGAGGACTTTCAGGGGAGAGATGGACCATGTCACTCCCTTGTTCACGTGGAGCCTAGCGCTACTCAACTTGCATGAAGATATTGTTCTCACAGCTCAGATGGATCGCCAGGCCTTGCGACAGGCTCATGTAGAGGTAGCTCAACTCAAGAAGAAGGTCCAGGACTTGGAGAGCAGAAATAATGCACTGCATGCTCGCTGCGACGCGCACGCTACACGTATCTCTGAGTTAGAGGCGGTCTCCGAGATTAAGACTGCCCAAATCCATGCTAGAGAGAATGATTGCAACATCATGTTGCAACACATTCACCAGCTGGAAATACTCAGGGATAACGCAGTTCAGATGGCGGAGAACCTCGCCCATGAGAACCACCATTTGCAGCATCAGTTAGCGGGACTTTTGGAGGCACAGCAGCCGCCTCCGGCTAACGATGATGCGCCTGAGTCAGAAGTATCGGATCCCGAGGCTTCAGACCCAGAGCCAGATGAGGAGTAGATTGGAGGTGGTTCCGGAGTGGTGTTTAGTTAGATAGTTTGCTTAGGGGTGTGTTGTCTTTGTCAGGATGTCGGTATGTGTTCTCAGGAGTCTATCTTAGTGGCGTGTAACCTTTTGGATGTAAGAATGGTGGTTTGACAGTCTAAGGAGTTGGACGATGGATGTACTGTCATCTTTTGGAAAATGAATGGAGCTTGTTTTCATTGAGATATCCATGCCGTGCATTTTGATGTGCTCGTACTTATGATGAGAAATGGACATGGGTTGAATTGCTCTAATAAGGGTCCTTTTTACTTTTCAGCATGGTAAACACCAGAGCAGGACGTCAGGAGGCGGAAAGCTCCAACCCGCCGCCCCCGCCAGCTGAGCCAACCTTGGCCACAGCTATGGCGGCCCTGATTCAGAGCAGCCAGCAAACACAAGAGATGCTGCGGGCCATCCTAGAAAATAGTGGCGCAAATCGAGGCGCTCGAAACCGCGACCAGGACAGCACATATGCGGAATTCCTGTCCACTCATCCCCCGGAGTTCAGAGATGCCCGGGAACCGATGGAGGCAGACCACTGGCTTCGTACAATCGAGGCCAAATTTGGGCTGCTCCGTTGTTCGGAGACTCAGAAGACGCTCTTCGCGGCCCAGATGCTCCATGGACACCCCGGAGCTTGGTGGGCCAACTACTTGGCCACTCTCCCGGCCAACACCCAGGTGCCATGGGAACAGTTCCGGGAGGCGTTCCGCGCTCACCACATCCCCGCGGGACTCATGCAGAGGAAGGCCAAGGAGTTCATGGCCTTAACCCAAGGGAACCGCACGGTGCACGAGTATTCCCATGTCTTCAACCAACTTGCTTTATATGCTCCGGAGCAGGTTGACACGGATGCTAAGCGGAAGCACCGCTTCATGGAAGGGCTGAACCTCACACTCCAGGGTCGATTGGCCCTGAACCAAGGCGGCTCATTCAACGAGCTCGTCAGCAACGCCCTCATCGCCGAGGAGTACCTCGAGAAGGAGCAGCGGGAAAAGAGACGAGCCAGCGGTGGGCCATCGAATGCCCCACCACCCAAGTACCGTCTGGTGTACACTGCACCCGATGGTAGGAGATACAAGGCCACCCCGCCGCAGGCGCCGTCGTTCCGTCCATCGCAGCAGCCGTACCGGCCCCCACAGAATCAGCAACAAGCCGGCTACCGCGCACCTCCCCCGCCGCAGAGGAACCAAGGTGTCCGCCCACCTCAACAGGGCACCCGTCCTGGACCAGGCACGCCTTGCTTCAACTGCGGGCAGCCCGGACACTTCGCCCGCGAGTGCCCCTCTAACCAGCAGTCCGGAGGCAACCGGCAGTCAAACCAGGGACAGGGCCAGCAAAAGGGCCAGAAGAACACCAGGACCGGTCGGGTAAACTACACCACGACCGAAGAAATTGCTGAGGGCGAACAAGTACTAGCGGGTACGTTCTCGCTCTTTACCCACTCAGCTTTTGTTCTATTCGATTCCGGTGCAAGCCACAACTTTATCAGTAAATATTTTGTCAAAGACAAAAGCCTAGTCACCATCCCCTTAGAGCCACCCTTCATCATAAAATCGCCTGGAGGCAACATATTATCAAACCATGGCTTAAGTGAAGCTCCCCTCAACCTGGGAGGTCCCATCTATCCGATTTCCTTCATCATCCTAGATGGGCAGGGCATCGATATTATCATCGGCATGAAATGGATGAAACACCATAATGCCATCCTTGATATTGCTAACCGTGTAGTCCACTTAACCTCTCCACTTCATGGTTCCATGTCCATAACCTAGATCACCCTAAAGCCACCCTCAATCAAGTCTGCCATGTTGTCGGGAAAAGTCTGGACGAGATACCAGTGGTTAAGGAGTTTCCGGACGTATTCCCAGAAGACTTACCTGGTTTACCGCCGGACAGAGATGTGGAATTTCAGATTGAGCTGTTGCCAGGCACAGCCCCGATTTCCCGCAGACCGTACAAGATGGCACTCAAGGAGCTAGCAGAGTTGAAGAAACAGTTGCAGGAGTTGTTGGACAAAGGCTTTATACGGCCCAGTACCTCGCCTTGGGGTTGTCCGGCATTGTTCGTGAAGAAGAAGGACCAGTCTTTGAGGCTATGCGTGGATTACCGTCCCTTGAATGCAGTAACTATCAAGAACAAGTATCCCTTGCCACGCATAGACACTCTATTTGATCAGTTGGCTGGAGCAAAAGTCTTCTCAAAAGTTGATCTTCGGTCTGGTTATCATCAGATCAAGATCCGTCCCAGTGATGTTCCAAAGACGGCTTTCTCCACCAGATACGGACTATATGAGTATTTGGTGATGTCGTTTGGACTCACAAACGCACCAGCTTACTTCATGTACCTCATGAACTCAGTATTCATGCCAGAGCTGGATAAGTTTGTAGTGGTGTTCATCGACGACATCCTAATATACTCCAAGTCGGCCGATGAGCATGCAGAGCACCTTCGGACAGTTCTCCAAAGGCTCAGAGATCATAAGCTCTATGCCAAGTTCGGCAAGTGCGAATTTTGGATTAAGCGTGTTTAGTTTCTGGGTCATGTTGTGTCCGCGGAAGGTATTTCTGTTGATCCAGGAAAGGTACAAGATGTTGTTAATTGGAAAGCACCCACAACAGTCCACAAGGTACGAAGTTTCTTGGGATTAGCGGGATATTTTTGCCGCTTCATTCCCAACTTCTCCAAGATTGCCAGGCCTATTACAGACCTACTCAAGAAGGATCAGAAGTTCAAGTGGACAGAAAAGTGCGAAGAAGCCTTTCAAACTTTGAAGAAGCACTTGACCACAGCACCAGTACTCGCCCAACCAGATTTGAGCAAGCCCTTCGACGTGTATTATGATGCGTCGGGCACTGGACTTGGGTGTGTGTTGATGCAAGAAGGACGGGTAATTGCTTATGCTTCCAGGCAACTCCGTAAGCATGAGTTGAATTACCCCACACACGACTTGGAATTAGCAGCCGTGGTATTGGCTTTGAAGGTGTGGAGGCATTACTTATTGGGAAACTTGGTACACCTCTACACCGACCACAAGAGTCTCAAGTATATCTTCACCCAGAACGAGTTGAACATGAGGCAACGAAGATGGCTAGAATTAATCAAGGACTACGAGATAGAGATCCACTACCATCCGGGCAAGGCTAATGTGGTTGCAGACGCGTTAAGCAGAAATGCCCATTGCCACTACTTGGATCGGGGAGTTGCAACCGAAGAACTAGAGCCAGCCGTAAGGATTCTACCCCACGGAGCACTCTACAACCTCGCCTTAGTGCCAACACTTAGAGATGAGGTAGCCAAGGCCTAGAAGCTTAATAAGGGCATGGAAAAGATCAGATTGGGACTACAAGAAAAGAAGATGCAGTGCTTCCGTGAGGACGAAGAAGGAGTTTTGTGGTTCAAGAACAGACTGGTAGTACCGAAGGATCACGAGCTCCGAAGGAAGATCATGGATGAAGCTCATTTATCCAAGTACTCAATTCACCCTGGCAGTAACGAGATGTATCAGGATCTGCGAAAGAAGTTTTGGTGGACAAGGATGAAAAGAGAAATCGCTCGGTATGTAGCGGAGTGTGACACCTGCCGCAGAGTAAAGGCCGACCATCTGAAAGGCGCAGGGTTGTCGCAACCGTTAAGCGTTCCGTCATGGAAATGGGAAGACATAAGTATGGACTTCATTGTTGGACTACCCATGACAGCTCAAAGGTTGGATTCAATTTGGGTTATAGTAGATCGCTTGACAAAGTCCGCTCATTTCATACCTGTCAGTACCAACTATAGAATGAAGAAGTACGCAGAATTATACATTGACCGGATAGTCTGTTTACATGGAGTACCCAAGACAATCATCTCCGACCGGGGTACCCAGTTCACCGGTCGATTTTGGAAACAACTCCACGAGTCACTAGGAACCAGGCTAATCCACAGCTCAGCCACCACCCTCAGACTGACGGTCAGACGGAAAGAGTGAACCAAATACTTGAAGACATGCTCCAAGCTTGTGTTTTGGAGTACGGAAAAGGATGGGACACTCATCTATCATTGGCGGAGTTCTCATACAACAACAGCTACCAAGCCAGCATCCAGATGTCCTCTTTCGAAGCACTTTACGGCCGTAGTTGCAGAACCCCACTCAATTGGTCAGAAGCAGGGGAAAGAATTGTATTGGGACCAGACCTAGTGCAGCAGGCTGAAGAGAAAGTACGGGTTAGACAAGCTAGTTTGAAGGCCGCCAAGTCAAGACAGAAGAGCTATGTAGATAAGACGCGTAGACCATTGACCTTTGAGGTAGGAGACTACGTCTACCTACGAGTCTCGCCAATGAAGGGAGTTCAACGGTTCGGGATCAGAGGCAAGTTAGCACCCCGGTACATAGGTCCATATCCTATCACAGCTAAGTGCAGACCAGTGGCATATCAAGTGGAGCTACCAGAGAGATTATCGGGAATGCATAACGTATTCCATGTCTCCCAATTGAAGAAATGTCTGAACACACCAGTAGACCAAGTGGTTCAAGAAGCAGAAGAGTTGCAACCAGACCTGACCTACCCAGAACGTCCAATCCGGATACTGGATGAGAAAGAACGGGTTACTAGAAGACGAACACTCAAGTTTTACAAGGTTCTATGGAGCAACCACACAGAAGATGAAGCCACGTGGGAATCTGCAGAATTTCTTCAGTCACACTACCCCGAGTTACTCCCAAACCCCTTGGTACCTATGCCTATCCTAACCCTCTCCTTAAATCTCGGGACGCGATTTTTTTTTAGGGGGGAGGGCTGTGACACCCCAGGTGTCACCAGGGCAAAAAGTCGACAACAGTAAACCCTAATCCATAATTTCACTCACTTTAGAGCAGATTCAATCATGGAAATAAAAAGAAATATGGTTTAAAATGCTTTAAAGAGACACTATGAAAAGTTTGACAAACAACAGAGCATTTAGCAAAGTCCGGAGAAATCTCAACTAAAAGTGTCGAAATCTCGCTAACAGAAAGAAACCCAAACCCTAACTCTTGACCATCAAAATTTTCACAGAACCCTGGCCATATATTTACATAACAATTAAGTACACTTCAAAATAAAACTTTGGGAAATTAGTCAAGGTTTTTGGAAAGGATTTGGATCTCTTAAAAATTCACACAAGCTATAATCAACTTAGAAATTCAAGAATTTTTAGAGGCCAAATCGTGACTTGAACCTTAAATGAAAAGTGTTCCAAATAAGTTCCTAAGCTTGTACAAAAATTTTCAAAAATTTTCGAGCTCAGGAAGTGTGTCTTATAAATCAAATTACATTCCAGCTAAAATTAAAAAAAAAAAATCAAACCGCCGTTGCCGGGCGGGCTATAGTGCCCCGCCCGCCCGACAACGCGGCGCGGCAGGGCACGGCTGCGCCCGCCCGACACGGGCTCCTGTGGGCACGTCGCTGTTTCCTCGCCGCCCGGCCCCCCCTACCTCCTCACCCCCCCCCTCGCTCTCTCCCTCTCGCTCTGGCTCTCTTCCTCTCTCTCTCTCTTTTCTCTGCCGTCGCCCGAGCCGCCCGACGCCGCCCGACCGTTGCCGCCATGCCGACCCCCCCTGTCCCCTACTCTCCCCTACCCCCGGCCCTCCTTTAAATTGGCGTGCAATCCTCTCCACTTTCCCCCCCTTCTTCTTCTCCTCCCCACGCGCGCGAGATCGCCTTCCACTGCCCCGGCCGCCGCCCGCCATAACAGAGCCCGCCGCCTCCACGGTGAAACGCCACCTCATGAAGCTCACAGCACCCTCAAATCCTCCGAAGTCGAGCCACCTCGCCGGAATTTCATCGATCGCCGCCGCCCCGAGGCACCCCCACGGTGAGACCCCCTATCCTGGCGAAAACCTTGACAAATAGAATGTTGCCGGGCTTCGTCGTGTCGAGTGGATCGTAGAAGCCAAGGTTCGACGGCCGGCGACCACCCCCTCGTCGGGAATTGATCGCCGGAGCTCACCGGAGAACCTCCCGTGTTTTTCCTTTTTCCTAATTATTTTCCAGTTATTGCTCTGTCTTCTAAAAACCCTAGAAAATCACAGGAAGATCCAAAAATGCCAAACCAAAATTTGTTAGAAACCTCATGAAAAGTACTAATTTTCTGTTAAAACACTTTTTAACAAATGACCAAACATTTGCAGAATTAATTAAAAACACTCCTTTCTGTTTTTGAATTTTAAATTGCATTATAGAGCAATACTAGGGCTAACCTTTGATCTACAAGTACATCATAGTACTACACACCCTCTGGAAATTTATGAAGATTTTAGGAACACGAAATGGCATCTAACCCTATTAAATAACTTCAATCTGCCTAGTTTAAATAGCATTTTCTAAAGTACATTGTAAAAGTCATTTACAAGGTTAGACCCAAAAGCAAAGATGTAGATCTGGTGCTCAGGAATGCCCACATAAAATTTCATGATTTTATTCGTTTAAGTCTTCCGCTGTTATCGTTTTCAAAACTGTTGCATACTCTGAAACATTGTAATATTCAACTTCTAAGTTAAGAACCAATGATGTATTAAGTGCTCTCTTCTTGTAAATTATTGCTGTTTATCCCTGCCTGTGTTGTATCGTGTGTACGCTCGCTTCGCCGAGCGTTGGCCAACAAGATCTTGGCTTAACGACTGACCGGATCCGTCCCGAGACGAGGTTTTCTGGGCGGGTCGTGTCAGCACTGTTCTAGGCACTCTTAAAGGAACAAAGATAATAATCAGCCATTGTCAGCCATCACCCTTAGACCTCATCCTCTTAATGTATGTGACAGAGAGTTCAAGCAAACTCATAGCTGAGAGCGACAGCGATTCGAACCGATTTTTTATACCTCTGCTGATGAGGACATCACACTTATGGTTACACACAATAATTCTCCCGCTGCTACAAATGAAGGTCCAATCACCAGAGCTCGCGCCCGTCAACATAATATAGAGGTGAGCTCGTTCCTTAGCACTCCATTATGAATTCTTGAGGATAGATTACTACCTAATGATGCTATTATGATTAGGAATCATGGAGAGGTCAGAGGAACGATGGAAGACCAGGTTGGAGTCAGCCAAGGACGTCCAAGCCAAGTCGGAGGCCCAGCCCACATCGACTTCGGATCCAATTCGGAGTCCAGGAGCAGTCTCCACTAAAATGGACATCCAGGTTGCATACGGACTCTGTTTTAGGCGATCTACCACTACAAGGAAACAGGACGAGACCATCTTTCCGACGGGACTGGTCTCATGTCCAAATTCCTTCGGAGTCGACAGGAATCGCCAAAACAGTAAGCAGTCCAGAATCTGTCAGGGTGCTGCGACACCGATTTTGGGCCGGATGGCCTTGTATCGAGTTAGAGTCCATTACGGTTTCGTCTAGGGGGACTTGCACGTCCCCAAGTTCTTTATATTCAGCCGTCACCCCCTCCATTAGGGTTGGGTTTTGCTTAGATTATTTCTGTATGCACAGATTCGCCATTTCATCGGTTTGTGAGACCCCAACTTGTGAGTTTAATCTATATCTACAAATTTGGTTGCTTTCCACGTTGTTCTTGCTTGTGTTCTTCGATTCGCAGACAAGGATTAGACTTCTCGGCGAGGTCATCCGTGTTCGCGCGGGTGATAACCAGAGGAGACGTGGTGCTGCGATTGCAGGGTTCGGGACGTGCCGTTCGAAAGTCGGATCGATTTGTGTCGCGGCTCCTCCCAAATCGTTGATTATCAGAACCTGTAGGAAGATCGGGACCCCTGTCCCCATCAAGTGGTATCAGAGCTTCAGGTGTTCCCTCAGGTTCGCCTTTGTTTACCCTAATTCCTTGTTTCGTTTCATCCTATAGTCCATAAAAAAAGCCAAAAACAGAATCGTAGTTTTAGGTTACATTCTGTCCAAAACCGTATTTAGCCATTGGATATTTCAATTTCAGAGTCCGTAGTGTTGAATTCGTGTCCGTAGTTACGTTTTGTTGCTGGTTTAGATCGTGTCTTGTTACGGTTTGTTTTGCTTTCGCCACCTTGTGTGAAACCCTAACCGTTAATTTTTTTTTCCACACCTTGATCCCACCCTGAATTTAGTTTGTTACAACACATCTGTTATTTATTTTGACCACCAACCATTAGTTTCCACCTTTTACACAGCTTCCGCCATCGAATTCCTTGTTTTTCCGCAAAACGATTCATTGTCTGCCGTAATACGCATGCTGATTCGGACACCCTTCCAAAAAACGGCCATAACTTTTGCATACGAACTCGAAATCAGGCAAACTTTATATGCAAAACGATCGGCACGAAATTTCGCATTTGATTTCACCCCGCTTTGCCAGGTTTGCCGCTGTTAGAATCCCCAAATTCATCCCGGAAGGTACACATATCGGAGGCCGAACGTTCTGCCCCAACTTTTAGGCAGCTTCGAAAATTTCCATAGACCACATATTTGATCCAGTTGATCTGCAAATTTGTGTGGTTCCTATTTCTATGCTTTGCTTGCTAAAAAAAATATCAAAAAAATAAAAGAAAAAAAATAAAAATATTTTGGTGTCAAAAATTTCAAGTTTTTGCCAAAAATATCAAGTACTAGTAGAGAGAGTTCTATTGGTGACAGCAAAAGCATTAGCGACGGAGCATAGAATTGGGTGACATACTATATTTGGTAAGTGCTTGGACTGAATTGAGTTTCCTTTGCCTATTGATCTTTGTTGCTGTTTTTCCTATACATCATCTTTGTCCACGTATCATAACTGTTATAGGACACATTTGGCCAGCAATTAGGACCAATACTTTGGACACTTATTCAGTATTACTATCTGTTTTTGATCTGTGTTCCACTCACATATATATTGGCCTTCCAAGCTCCACATGACCCTTCTGAACAGGCACAGATTCTTTACCCTATAATCACCGGATCACTTCTCCCAGGTATCTTGTTTTGTGTTCACTTAGATCTTTGCAAAAACTTGGTTTGAAACTTCCTATTGCAGTCTGAGAGTGCCACAATCCTAACACAGTAGTTGGTAGGGATAACCTTTGTCTATTTTCTTCTGTGTTTTGTTTTTCTTTCATCATGTCAGCAGGTGACGAATCGGCGAGCCCAACGGGCTTCAACGAGTGTGTCAGCCAAGACCAGATGAAGGGAGCAATTGACAAGGCGCTGGAGGGCATCGATGAGAAGATCACTGATGCTGTGACGAAGAACTTAGGCCCTGTTCTTGATGGCCTTACCACTCAATTGGCCGCCATCGCTACGCGACTTGATGTATTGGAGCGGCGTTCACCTGCCGGCAAACAAAACGACGACGATGACGTCGACGACACTATCTATGATACCGATGGTAACATTGACGAGCTTGCAACTCAGGGAGCTCGCCTTCGACGTCGACTACGCCGTAACCGTCACGGCATGGGAGGTAACAACAACAATCAACATGCTCGCCCTCATGATGATCCATTTGCTAAGGTTAAATTTTCCATACCGCCATTCTCTGGTTTATATGATGCTGAAAAGTATCTTGATTGGGAGATGACGGTAGAGCAGAAATTTAGTTCCCATCTAGTTCCTGAACAACATAGGGTTCGACAAGCTACTAGTGAGTTTAAGGACTTTGCTATTATTTGGTGGACTGGTTTAGCTGCTGTCAGACGTTTACCTGCCACTTGGGATGCTTTAAAACAGCTATGCGTGATCGTTTTGTTCCTCCTTCTTTTCAGCGAGATATGCGTCTCAAACCGCAGCGTTTAGAGCAAGATAGTAATTCCATCCAGGATTATTATGCTGAGCCACAGAAGGGCATGATGCATTGTGGGGTGGTTGAGGATAATGAGGATAAAATTTGTCATTTTTACAAGGGATTGAGGCGTGAAATTAAGGATTTTGTTGATTATAAAATCTTTAATAATGTCAACGAGTTGTTCCACATAGTTATGCTTGCAGAGAAGGAATTGCAGGGAAGACAAGAAGCAGCAAAGACAAGAACCAGTCGCTCCTTCACGCCTAGTACGTCTACATCTACGGGAGCAACACGGTCCACCTCCTGTACCAGCCAGCAAGCGACCGTCCACCACAGCAACTTCTCCCTCGTCACGCCCTGCGGATTTTTCTAAATCCTCTGTGCAGGGTCCAGTGACGAATCAACCATCCACTACATCCACTGGTCGCACTGCTGACATTCAGTGTCATCGCTGCCTTGGACTTGGGCATGTGCAGCGTGACTGCCCGAGCAAACGAGCCTACATTGCCACTGAAGATGGAGGTTATGCAAGCACCTCCGACATAGAAGATGACGATGATGATGATGATGATGTTGCTGCTGCTGCGGACGGTGCTGCGGACTCCTTAGTCCTCGACAGCGCCAACACTACCTTCCGAGCCATCGTTGTCCAACGGGTCCTCAGTACTCAGGTAACTCAACCCGACCAGCTCCAACGCCATAACTTGTTTCAGATTGAGTTCGTGATCAAGAATAGACGAGCACGAGTGATTATTGATGGGGGCAGCTGCAACAACTTGGTGAGCTTAGATCTGGTCAAGAAGCTTGGCTTGACAACACGACCACATCCACATCCATACCATATTCAGTGGTTGAATGACTCGGGAAAAGCTAAGGTAACACAATCTTGTCGCGTTCCTTTTTCCCTTGGTGCTTATGTTGATTCTATAAATTGTGATGTTGTTCCTATGCAAGCATGCTCTCTTTTATTGGGTCGTCCTTGGGAACATGATAATGATGCTTTGCATCATGGTCGTAGTAACAAATACACTTTTATGCATAAAGGGAAGAAAATTACTTTGTTACCTATGACACCTGCGGCAATCATTGAATCGGATAGGGAGAGGGCTGCTAATGCTAAACAACAATCTCATGCTAAACCTGAAATTCAGCAAGATATAACTTTAAAAGCTCCTGTAATGCTTGCTACAAAAACTGACCTTGCTGAAATTTATGATGGTACTACTGTATGCTATGCTTTAGTGTGCAAGGATGCTTTATTTTCTATTGATAATTTGCCTTGCACATTGCCACCTGTGGTTACTTACCATTTACAGGAGTTTCGAGATGTTTTTCCTGATGAGATACCGCCAGGACTGTCACCCATTCGTCAGATTGAGCATCAGATTGATCTGATTCCTGGTGCGAGCTTGCCAAACCGTGCGGCGTACCGAACCAACCCTGAGGAGACTAAAGAAATTCATCGACAAGTCCAAGATCTTTTGGACCGTGGGTACATACGTGAGAGCCTTAGTCCTTGTGCTGTTCCTGTTCTTTTGGTTCCTAAAAAAGAAGGTTTATGGCATATGTGTGTAGATTGTAGAGCCATAAACAACATTACTATACGGTGTCGTCATCCTATTTCTAGGCTAGACGATATGCTTGATGAGTTGTGTGGTGCTATAGTTTTCACTAAAATTGACTTGCGTAGTGGTTACCACCAGATTTGAATGAAGCTCGGTGATGAATGGAAAACTGCATTTAAAACTAAATTTGGTTTGTATGAGTGGTTAGTCATGCCTTTTGGTTTAACTAATGCACCTAGCACTTTCATGAGATTAATGCATGAAGTTTTACGTTCATTCATTGGTAAATTTGCGGTGGTTTACTTTGATGATATCTTGATTTATAGCAAGTCTATGGCTGAACATATGGATCATCTTCGTGCTGTTATCTATGCTTTATGTGATGCACGTTGTTTGGTAACCTCGACAAGTGCACCTTTTGCACCGATCGAGTCTCTTTTCTTGGCTATGTTGTGACTTCACAGGGCATTGAGGTTGATAAGGCTAAGGTGGAGGCGATTGACAGCTGGCCTACGCCCACAACGGTTTCGCACGTGCGGAGTTTTCTTGGCCTAGCGGGATTTTATCATCGTTTTGTCAAGGAATTCAGCACCATCGCGACACCGCTGATTGAGTTGACAAAGAAGGGCGTTGTCTTCCATTGGGGGTGACGCGGACCCGCCCAGAAAACCACGTCTCGGGACGGATCCGGTCTGTTGTTAAGCCAGGATCCTGTTGAGCAACGCTCGGCGAAGCGAGCGTACACACGATACAACACAGGCAGGGATAAACAGCAATAATTTAAGGAGGAAGAAATTAATACAACATTAGTTCCTGGATTGTAGCTTAAGTCTTACAAGAAATTCAGAGCGCACAATAAAGTTTGAAAATCGTAGCAGCGGAAGACTCGATTAATACAGACTCCGACACTCAAATACTAAGCAAAAGCATGCGCCCTGCCCGCGGGCGTCATGCTGCTGGCCACTTCAAGATTACTGCGGCGACTCGCACAGTTCCCACTGGAGGTTCCCTACCTCGGAGTGAGACTCCTCCCAGTGGAAGCTATCACCCTGGTTCTGCATGTCGGCGCCTGAAAACCACATAACGCTAACGCGTGAGCTTCTAAGAAGCTCAACAAGACTGACCCGTCAAAAGGCTGACTACAGCCGACTTCTAGACATGAAGGCTGATGGGGGTGGGTTTATTTGCCAAACGAACCCGCGACCTGTACTACTCTTGGTCAATTTTAGCACAGGTTAAGTAGTTAGGATATAACTTTAATTAGCACTAGTCTAATCAAACATAATAAAAGTGACAAGTAAATAGTAATCATCATAATGTCGATCTCATTGCATCTCATCTTATTGCAGAAATGTGGTGCGTTTCACGAGCATGCTCACCAACTGGGAGCGACAGCGGTTCGAAACGATTTTTATACCCTGCAGGGGGAAACCTAATCGTACGACACGTGCGTGTCCCAGACTCGCACGTGGCAACCGTTCACACCAGCTCCTGCAACGTCAATTCCCTCCTACGTCTGCCTTAGCAGTGCCGCATCCCACCAGATAACACGTCCCAGACGGCTTCTGTGGAGTTCCCACACTGCCCACCCCAGATCTCCTCCTAGTCAGACACCGTAGGGCAGGTTCGACGTTGCAATCACTAGGCTACGTAGGTTTACTGGGGCCCATTACACCCAGCATACGACCAGTACGTTCAACACTCGATCAGTCTCGGACCACACGGATCAGACAGGTCTACGGTCACCCTGGACCCGGTCCAGTCGCCGACCTAATTGGTATCCTGCCTGACCCTCAAACTTTTATCTTTCCTTAGTTAACTCATCATCTGTGTCATAATGTATCAAGTGGTAGTTTCATCCAAGATCCTACCTTTCGCGAGCAGCGTCCACTCTGCTCGACTTCTACCGGTAATAACTTGCTAAGCATAGCAACTATTTGGTCATCTAAACCAACTACTGGTAGGGTTTCCTATGGGAACAATGCATCTAAGGTTGCAATCAACTCCTAACAACTTAATGCACAATCATGACATGACCCACTGAGTTGTAAAAAGAAAATTTTAAACAGAGGTGGTGCACCGGGGCTTGCCTGGTTCTTCGGCTTCTCGGTTGATCTCTTCGGCTGGAGTGGAGGAGTCGGGCTCTGCCGTCACCTCGCGTGCTTCGGAATCTACATGATGCATTATGATTATGTGACGTTCAAAGGAATGATAATATGATGCTTTTGCTAAGGAGTATTTTAGGGTTTCAATCTGCGACGTTTAGAATTAGGGTTAACCCTAATTCCTTGACGCCGTTGGTTTAAATATTTGACTTAATGAATGGGGTTCCCAGTTACTTATTCAATTTCTCATCATGTGATGTGTAAATGGGTCATATTCTCTGAATTAGTCTAAACTCAAATTTTTGGTTGAGATTTACCGACATCTTTCTTCGGAGAATAGTTATTTAATTAAACTACGGTTATTAATCTTAGGGTTGAAAATGAAAATTTTAGTTGCACTAAAATTTTATTTTTACTGGATAGTGCTCTCTGAATTATGAATTTTTGAAATTTGGTTGAGGCTTAGATTAATTTTCTAGATTTTATCAAAATTCAACAAAGTTTCTGTTATTTAAAATGGTAAAATCAGAAATAATTATTAAACCTTGGAATAAAATTATGAAATTGTATGTAACCACCCATGAGCATCAAAACTAAAGTTCTGTTTTTGGGTTCAACATTTTGGAGTACTTTCATAATGTATTTTAGAAAAATGTAATTTAGTTAGGCAGAATGGAGTATCTTAAATAGGTTACATATAGTTCTGTGGTCCTAAAATCCTGGTAAAATCCCAGAGGATGCCTACTGTCATGCCACACTTGTAGATCAAATTTGAGCCCTAGCATTGCTCTACAATTTGAATTAGAATTCAGAAACAGAACAGATTGTTTTAATTATCCTTAAAAATTCCAGGTCATTTAGGAAAAAGTGTTTTAACAGAAAATTAGTGCATCTCATGAGGGTTCTAACAAATTTTAGTTTGGAATTTTTGGAGGTTCCTGTGATTTGTTTGGCATTTCACAAGACAGGACAATATTGAAGGAAAATAGAATTGAAACAGTGATTAGGGTAGAACAGGGGAGCTGAGCTCCGATGAGCTCCGGCGACTGATTCGGTCAAAATGGTTGATCGGCTGCGCTCAATCCTTGGCCCTACACCATCTACAAGCTATGACGAAGCTCGGCAGCACGACAATGGTGAGGTTCCATCACCGGAGAGGGGTGCTCACCGTGGGGGTCGGCGGTGGCGGCGGTGAGGAAGGGTTCCCGACGAGATGAGCTAAATTCCGGAGAGAGGAGAGCGCCGTGAGCTGCACAATGACTTGACAAGTGAGTTGAGCAAGGGGAGGAGCACTGAAATAGGCCGGACCATGGCCGGCGGCGAGGGGTGGCGGCTCTGCCCGAAGCTCGATGAAGGAATCACCGGAGGAACGGCGGAAGGAGAAGATTGGTTGGTCTAGCAGACTCACCGTGGTGCAGTGAACCTGTTTGACGGGGTTAGGGGTCGCGGGGATGGCTGGAATACCAAGGTCGACGGTGAGCTCAATTGGCGGCAGAAGGGGGAACTGGCGGCGGTGCAGGCGTTCTGTCGTCGCCGGTGAGTTTCTGCGGCCGAGCACTTGTCAAAATCGATCACCGGGATGAGATGAAGCAGCCGGATGAATGAATTGCAAAATGAGTGTACCGTGAAGATGAATTCGATGGTTGAGGGTCGGGGCGGTGCTCCTGTTGCCGGTGAGGACGACTGCAGTGTTCCAGCGGAGGGAGCGACGGGAGCGCAATTCGATCAACTGAAAGCTGCACCGGGGCGAGGGGAGTCGTTTAGGCAAGGTTGGATCAGTGGAGAAGGGTCGGAGGTGTGGTCTCACAGTGAGCTCTCCTGCGGCGGCAATGGCGACGGTGGCACCCGAGTGAAGGAAAACGGCAAAGCGCGTCTAGGAGCGAAATTGGGCGCGGGGAAAGTGGTATGAGGGTTTAGAGCACTCCTTTAAGGCGTTGCGGAGAGGGTTTGGCGAGTGGACAGGGAGGGTGGCGGGATTGGGCGTCGGGGGCGGTGGCTTGCCGCAGAGGCACTGCCGCTCGGCAAGTTGGCGTGCAGCAGCGGCGACGAGACGGGGAGAGAGAGAGGAAGGAGGGAGGAGGAGAGAGCGGCAAAGGATTCGGAGGAGATCTTCCGATTGAATGCTTCTCTAAAGGAGCGCCGGTCGGCGGGGAGGGCGGCCCTGCCGCGCGGCGGTTGGCCAACGGGGGCGGGCGGCACTGTGCTTCGTCAGCCTGTTGTCGATTTCAAATGAATTGCTACAGGCTGCTACTGGTTTAAATTGAAAACCCCACCTCCCCAGCTCAGAAAATTATGAAAATTTTTGTGCATGCTCAGGGATTTATTTGGAACACTTTTTATTTAAGGTTCGAGTTCTGAATCGGCTCCTAAAATTTCTCAAATTTTTGTGTCCAATTTAGTTTGTGTGAATTTTAAAAAGGTTTAAACCTTGTCTAAAAATCTTGGATAAATTTCTAAAATTCTATTTTGAAGTGAACTTAATTGTTATGCAAAAATATAGCTAGGGTGTTGTGGAAAATTTGGTGGGTCACGCATTAGGGTTTCACTCCTGCCCGAAGGATTAAGTTTTCGACACTGCGGGTGGAAACTTTCCGAACTTGGTAAACGTGTTCTGTGGATTATCAAAGTTTTTGTAGAGTTTTCTTTGGGGCATTTTAAACAACATTGCACTTACTCCCACTGATGATTTTTCTTTTAGGTGTGAAATGTTGTCGATTAGGGTTTTTATGTTGTCGATCTAGGTCCTGGTGACACCTGGGGTGTGACACCCCAGGTGTCACCAGGGCAAAAAGTCGACAACAGTAAAACTCTAATCCATAATTTCACTCACTTTAGAGCAGATTCAATCATGGAAATAAAAAGAAATATTGTTTAACATGCTTTAAAGAGACACTATGAGAAGTTTGACAAACAACAGAGCATGTAGCAAAGTCCGGAGAGATTTCAACTAAAAGTGTCGAAATCTCGTTAACACAAAGAAACCCAAACCCTAACTCTTGACCATCAAAATTCCCACAGAACCCTAGCCATATTTTTACATAACAATTAAGTACACTTCAAAATAGAATTTTGGGAAATTATTCAAGATTTTTGGAAAAGATTTAGACCTCTTAAAAATTCACACAAGCTATAATCAACTTAGAAATTCAAGAATTTCTAGATACCAAATCATGACTTGAACATTAAATGAAAAGTGTTCAAAATAAACTTTTGAACTTGTACAAAAATTCTCAAAATTTTTCGAGCTTGGGAAGTGTGCCGAATCATTAAATCCCTTCCAGCATTAATGAAAAAAAAAAAAGAGAAACTGTTGCCGGGCGGGCTACAGTGCCCGCCCGCCCGACAACAGAGCAGCGCGCAGCCGCCACTGCCCCGTCTGACACGGCTGCGTGCCGCTCCTACGTCGCCTTCAATTCACCTCGGTGCTCCTCTCCTCACTCCTCCCTCACTTCACTCTCTCTCTCTAGCTCCCGCGCCCTCTCTCTTTTCTCTCTTCTCTGCCGACCGCCATGCCCGCCGCCTCACTGCCGCCCGAGCCGCTTCCCTGCCCCTACCTCTCCCCTACCCCGGCCCCCCTTTAAATTGGCGTGGATCCTCCCCCAATTCCTCCCCCTCCTTCTCCCTTTCTTCTTCCCCGCGCAGGCAAGGTGAAACACTGCCCCGACTCAATTTCAATCAAATTCACTTACCGAATCAACTCTTCTCCACCTCGTGAAGCCCACAGAAGCCTCCAACCCTCCGACGGCGAGCCACCTCGTCGGAATTTTGACTTCGCCGCCGCCACCGAAGCACCCCCACGGTGAGACCCCCTCTGCCGTGCCCAACCTTGATGAATACCATGTTGCCGAGCTTCGTCATGTCGTGTGGATCATGAAAAGCCAAGGTTCGACGGCCGGCGACCACCCCATCGTCGGAAATTGGCCGCCGGAGCTCGTCGGAGACTGTGCCCTGTTTTTTTTCCTTTTTTACAATTATATTCCAGATTATTACTCTGTCTTCTAAAAACCCTAGAAAATCACAGGAAGATCCAAAAATGCCAAACCAAAATTTGTTAGAACCCTCATGAAAAGTACTAATTTTCTGTTAAAACACTTTTTAACAGATGGCCAAACATTAGCAGAATTAATTAGAAACACTTCTTTCTGTTTTTGAATTTTAAATGGCATTATGGAGCAATGCTAGGGCTAACCTTTGATCTACAAGTACACCGTGGTACGACACACCCTCTGGAATTTTATGAAGATTTTAGGAACACGAAATGGCATCTAACCCTATTAAATAACTTCAATCTGCCTAGTTTAATTTGCATTTTCTAAAGTACATTGTAAAAGTCATTTGCAAGGTTAGACCCCAAAAGAAAACTTGTAGATCTGGTGCTCAGGAATGCTCACATAAAGTTTCATAATTTTATTCTAATTTTTACTAGTTCTTTGTGATTTTACAAGATCTAAAAACAGGAACTTTGATGAATTTTTATAAAATACAGAAAATTCATCTAGGCCCCACCCAAAGCCCAAAATGCTTATTCCAGAGAGTACTACCCATTAAAAATAATCTTGAGGAAGAATTAAAATCTTCATTTTTAACCCTAGTTTAATAGCCGAAGTAATTAAATAATATTAACCGATGAAAAATGTCGTATTAACTTAACTAAAGCTGAAGTTGATGAACATGTCAACTAAAAGTCACCTCATAGAAGTTTAATAGACTTCTTTAAACATCATTCACAGAGTAAGAATTTAATTTAATCAACGACGTCGAGTAATTAGGGTTAACCCTAATTCTGGGCGTCGCTAATCTAAACCCGAGGTCACTATTGATAGTAATAATAAGTTTCATTTTCATTAAACTTATCATAACCCTACTGCATCATGTAGATTCTGACGCTAACGAAGTAGCTGCGGATCCAAGTTCTTCAACCCCCGCCGAAGAAGTCTGCAACAACACCGAAGAACCAGGCAAGCCCCGGTGCACAACCGAATTTGCAAGTTTTACTTTTACATCTAAGTGTGTCTTGCTTGTGCATTAAGTACTAGGAGTTGATTGAAACCATAGTTGCATTTGTTTCCATAGGAAAACCCTAACGGTAGTTGGTGTAGACACCCCCTTAGTGTGCTATGCTTAGTAGGTACTTGCCGGTAGAAGTCGAGCAGAGTGGACGCTACTCGCGAAAGGATAGGTTGTTGATCGAAACTATTTCATGAGATGGGCCACACTAATGTGAATCAGTAAGAAGATAAAAGTTTGAGGGTCAGACAGGATACAAAGTAGGTCGGCGACTGGACTGGGTCCAGGGTGACCGTAGACTTGTCTGATCCGTGTGGTCCGAGACTGATCGAGTGTTGAACGTACTGGTCGTATGCTGGGTGTTATGGGCCCCAGTAAACCTATGTAGCCTAGCGATTGCAACGTCGAACCTGCCCTACGGTGTCTGACTAGGAGGAGATCTGGGGTGGGCAGCGTGGGAACTCCACAGAAACCGTCTGGGACGCGTTGTCTGGTGGGACGCGGCGCTGCTAAGGCAGGCGTAGGAGGGAATTGACGTTGCAGGAGCTGGTGTGAACGGTTGCCACGTGCGAGTCTGGGACACGCACGTGTCGTACGGTCAGGTTTCCCCCTGCAGGGTATAAAATCGTTTCGAACCGCTGTCGCCCCCAGTTAGTGGGCATGCTCGTGAAACGCACCACATTTTAGTAAATAGGTTGAGACACCATGAGAATGATTTATGAATAATAATACTGCTATTGATGATTCTGTTATGTTTGTTTAGTTCAGTGCTAACTAAATTTACTTTCTAATCACTTAATCTGGTGCTAAAACTTGACAAGAGTAGTATAGGCTTGCGAGTCCTTTTGCAAGTAAACCCTCCCGAGTCAGCCTTCATGTCTAGGAGTCGGCTGTAGCCAGCCATTTATCGGGTAAGTCTTGCTGAGCTTCTTAGAAGCTCACGCGTTAGCGTTTTGTGGTTTTCAGGCGCCGTCATGCAGGAACCAGCAGGTAGCTTCCATTGGGAGGAGTCTCCCCTCGAGTTTGGGAACCTCCAGTGGGAGTTGTGCGAGTCGCCGCAATGAATGTTGAAGTGGCTAGTAGCATGACGCCCGTGGGCACGGCGCGTGCTTTTGCTTAAGTCCGAGTGTCGGAGTGTAATAGTTCTAGTCTTCCGCTGTTATCGTTTTCAAAACTTCTGCGTACTCTGAAAACAATGTAATATTTAACTTTAAATTTATGAACCAATGATGTATTAAGTGCTCTCCTCTTGTAAATTATTGCTGTTTATTCCTGCCTGTGTTGTATCGTGTGTACGCTCGCTTCGCCGAGCGTTGCCCAACAAGATCTTGGCTTAACGACTGACCGGATCCGTCCCGAGACGAGGTTTTCTGGGCGGGGTCGTGTCAACAGGAATAGTCCTTTTCTCTTTTGAAGGACAAGCTTACACACGCACCGTTGCTCCAACTTCCAGATTTAGGTAAGACTTTTGAGCTTGAATGTGATGCTAGTGGAATTGCTAGTGGTGTCTTGATGCAGGAAGGAAAACCTGTTGCATATTTTAGTGAGAAGTTAAATGGTCCTGCTCTTAATTATTCCACGTATGATAAAGAATTATATGCTCTTGTTCATTCTTTACAATCGTGGCAACATTATTTATGGCCTAAAGAATTTGTTATCCATTCTGATTATGAGTCACTTAAGCATATTCGTAGTCAAACAAATCTGAATCGTAGACATGCTAAGTGGGTAGAATTTATTGAATCTTTTCCTTATGTCATCAAACACAAAAAAGGGAAGGATAATGTTATTGCTGATGCTTTATCTAGACGATATACCATGCTATCCCAGCTTGATTGTCGCATTTTTGGCCTTGAATCCGTTAAACAACAATATGTTTGGATGATGATTTTAAAGATGTGTTGCTGCATTGTAACGAGGGCCATTCATGGAACAAATATGTGTTGAATGATGGGTTTCTGTTTAGAGCTAACCGCCTATGCATTCCAGTTGGATCCGTTCGTTTTTTGTTGTTGTAGGAGGCGCATGGAGGTGGGTTGATGGGACATTTTGGTGCTAAGAAGATGGAGGATGTTTTGGCCACACACTTCTTTTGGTCAAAGATGAGACGAGACGTCGAGAGGTTTGTTGCTCGCTGCACTACTTGTCAAAAAGCTAAGTCTCGTTTGAATTCACATGGTTTATACATGCCTCTTCCTGTTCCTTCTATTCCTTGGGCGGATATTTCTATGGATTTTGTTTTAGGACTGCCTAGGACTAAGAGGGGGAGCGACAGTGTTTTTGTTGTTGTGGATCGTTTTTCTAAGATGGCACATTTTATTCTATGTCATAAAACCGATGATGCTATTCATATTGCTGACCTCTTTTTTAAAGAGATAGTTCGTTTGCATGGTGTTCCTTCTACTATTGTTTCAGATCGTGATACTAAGTTCTTGAGTCACTTTTGACGCACTTTGTGGAATAAGCTGGGTACCAAGCTTCTGTTTTCTACAACCTGTCACCCACAAACTGATGGCCAAACGGAGGTAGTGAACCGCACCTTATCCACCATGTTGCGAGCAATTCTGAAGAATAATTTGAAGATGTGGGAAGAATGTTTGCTCCATGTGGACTTCGCTTACAATCGAGCGGAACACTCCACCACAAAGGTAAGTCCTTTTCAGGTAGTATATGGTTTCAACCGTCATGCTCCTATTGATATTTTACCTTTGCCTACTAGTGAGAGAGTAAATAATGATGCTCAGGAGCGTGCTGATTTTCTTGTTAAGTTGCATGCTCAAACTAAGGAAAACATTGAAAAAATGAATGAAAAATATAGGATTGCTGGTAGCAAAGGTAGGAAAGAATTAAAACTTGAACCAGGTGATTTTGTTTGGTTGCACTTAAGAAAAGATAGGTTCCCTGATTTGAGAAAGTCTAAATTGATGCCTCGAGCTGCTGGTCCTTTTAAAATTTTAGAGAAGATTAATAATAATGCATATAAGCTTGAGTTGCCACCGGAGTTCGGGGTTAGTCCCTCTTTTAACATTTCAGATTTGACGCCATACTTGGGAGAGGAGGATGATCTGGAGTTGAGGACAACTCCGCATCAAGAGGGGGAGGATGATGAGGACATCGCACAATAATTCTCCCGCTGCTACAAATGAAGGTCCAATCACTAGAGCTCGCGCCCGTCAACTTAATATAGAGGTGAGCTCGTTCCTTAGCACTCCATTACGAATTCTTGAGGATAGATTACTATCTAATGATGTTATTATGATTAGGAATCATGGAGAGGTCAGAGGAACGATGGAAGACCAGGTTGGAGTCAGCCAAGGACGTCCAAGCCAAGTCGGAGGCCCAGCCCACATCGACTTCGAATCCAATTCGGAATCCAGGAGCAATCTCTACTAAAATGGACGTCCCGGTTGCATACGCACTCTGTTTTAGGCGATCTACCACTTCACGGAAAGAGGACGAGACCATTTTTCCAACAGGACTGGTCTGATGTCCAAATTCCTTCAGAGTTGACAGGAATCGCCAAAACAGTGAGCCGTCCAGAATCTGTCAGGGTGCTGCGATACCGATTTTGGGCCGGATGGCCTTGTATCAAGTTAGAGTTCATTAGGGTTTCGTCCAGGGGGACTTGCACATCCCCAAGTCCTTTATATTCAGCCGTCACCCCCTCCGTTAGGGTCGGGTTTTGCTTAAATTATTTCTGTATACACAGATTCGCTGTTTCATCGGTTTGTGAGACCCCAACTTGTGAGTTTAATCTATATCTGCAAATTTGGTTGCTTTCCACTTCGTTCTTGCTTGTGTTCTTCGATTCGCAGGCAAGGATTAGCCTTCTCAGCGAGGTGATCCGTGTTCGCGCGGGTGATAACCAGAGGAGACGTGGTGCTGCTATTGCAGGGTTCGGGACGTTCCGTTCAGAAGCCGGATCGATTTGTGTCGCGACTCCGCCCAAATCATTGATTATCAGAACCTGTAGGAAGATCGGGACCCCCGTCCCCATCATCTGCAGGGTTAACCTAATCATACGACACGTGCGCGTTCCAAACCCCACGTGGCAACCGTTCACACTAGGTCCTACAAAGTCAATACCCTCCTACGCCTGCCATAGCAGCGCCGCATCCCACCAGAACACATGTCCCGAACGGGTCTTGTGGAGTTCCCACGACTGCCCACCCCAGATCTCCTCCGAATCAGACACCGTAGGGCAGGTTCGACTTCGCAATCACTAGGCTACGTAGGTTTACTGGGCCCCATTATACCCAGCATATGATCAGTACATTCAATACTTGCCCAGCTGTGCCACACGGATCAGACAAGACTACGGGCACCCTGGTCCTGGACCAGTCGCCGACCTACTTGTACCCTGTCTGACCCTCAAGTTTTATCTTTCCTTAATCATTTATAGCCATGTGTCATGTTTCATGTGAAAGTTTCAATCAAACCCTAGCCATTGCAAGCAACATCCACTCTGCTCGACTTCTACCGGTAAGTATCGCTACGCATAGCATACTATAGGGGATACCTATACCAAGTACCGATAGGGTTTCCTATGAAAAACAGATGCAACTAGGGTTTCATATCAACTCCTGACAACCTAATGCACAATCATAACACATAGTTATAAAAGAAAAAACTTTAAAACTTGGTTGTGCACCGGGGCTTGCCTGGATCTCCTGCTTCGTCGGTGGTGACGACTTCGGCGGGTATTGAGGATTCTGGATTGTCAGCTACGGCGTTCTCTTTGATGTCTACATGATGCAACATGAATACGATGAGTCGAATCAAAACATATCATGATGTTTTCATCAAAGAACACTATAGAGTTTTCATCATCGACACTTAGAGGTTAGGGTTAACCCTAATTCCTTGACTACGTCATTTTATTAAAGCTTTTACCTATGAGTGTGGTCTAAAGTGAAACTTCTTACTTTTCCAGGGAATGATTTTTAGTTGGCAATGTTCTCCGAAATAGGAATTTTAAATTTTGGTAGAGGTCAAACTGAATTTCCTAGATTTTATAAAAATTTAGTAAAATCCGCTGTTATTCAAACTAGGGGCTAAAATGAAACTTCAGTTATATTATGAGTTTATTTCTAATTGGTAGTGCTCTTTGGAATATGAATTTTGGAGTTTGGTTGAGGTCAAGTCGACTTTTCTAGATTTTATAAAAATTCACAAATTTTCTGTTATTTAAAATTATAAAATCAGAAATAAATACTAAACCCTAGAGTAAATTCATGATATTTGTTGTAGACACCAATTAGCTCCAAATTTAAAGTTTTGCTTTAGGGTTTTGATTTTTGGATGACTTTCCTAATGTATTTTAGAAATGACAAACTAAATTTGCAGTTGGGAGTATTTTTAATGAGATGCATATAACTTTTTGGTTGTAAGATCCTAAGAAAATTTCAGGAGACGGATACTATCATGCTGCAATCATGGTTCAAGTTTCAGCCCTAGCACCCCTCTGGAACTTCAACTAAAATTCAAAAACAAAATTGAGTAATGTATTTATTGTGAAAGTTCCTTGAACATTTTTTGAAAAGTGTTTCAGCAGGTAATTTAGTTTATTCTACAAAGATTTCAGCAAAATTTGGTTTGGCATTTTTGGATTCTTCCTCGATTTACTATACATTTTACAATATAGGACAAATAATAGGAAATCAAAATTTAAAAGAAAAGGAGGGCCGAAACCAGGCGAGGCGGCGGCGGTGCTCCGGCGAGCCGGCGGCGAGGCTATTCGGCCAAGGGGCAGGGGATGCGCCCTTAGCACGACGAGCCCCATTCGCGGGTGCGGGATTTGGTCGCCGGACTTGACCCGAGCAGGGCCGGCGACGTGGGACCTCGGCGGCGCCACAGCTCCGGTGATGAGCTCGCCGGAGAAGAGTCGTATAGTGGAAATGGGAATGTCTAAGAAATTTACCGTGAGACAAGGAACCGATTTGAGGCGGTGAGGGTCGTCGGGGAGGGCCAGAAGGTCGGGGTCGACAGTGAGGTCACGGTGGCGGTAATAGCGGTCCGGCGGCGGGGCGCGGCGTCCTACCCCCCCGGCGAAAATCTGTGGACGAAGCCATGCCAAGGAGATGTGCACGGATTAGAGGGAGTTACGGGCGAAAAGAATTAAAAAATGGTGGTACCGTGACGATGAAATCGGAGGTTTGCGGCCGGTGGTGGTGCTCTCGGCCAGAGGAGGAAGAAAGGACGTTCCCGGTGCTAGAGTGGATTAGGAAGGGAGCGCTCGTGTGGGGAGTCGGAGGGAAGGACGGGGAGCTAAAAGGGTAAGGTGGCATGCTCGGTCGTCGTCCGTGGCGTGCTCTCCACACGAGAGTGACCGGGGCGGCAATGGTGGCCATTCGGCGCACGCACGGGGAAAAGAAAAAGAAGGGGGGGGGGGGTGTGGCAGTGGGGGCTTCAATGCGTCATGGGAGAGGGAGAGAGACGGGTTGTCGTGGGGTTCTTGTCGGGAGCTCGTCGTCGATGGGAAAGCAGAGCGAGGGAGAGGCGACGGCGAGCAGTGGCCGCGGATTGGGCGGCGGGCGAGCTTGTGTGCCGCAGTGGGGAAAATTAAAAAGGGGGGGGGAGCGAGGGGGAGAGAGAGAGAGAAGGAGAGGAGGGAACCTTGCGGGATTCTTCCGCTGAGGAGACAGCTCGGCAAACAGCGCAGGCGCGGCCAGCGGAGGAGGCGGCGCAGCTGCGCTGCCGTTGGTGGGCGGCGCGGCGGTTTTAATTTGATTTGATCTCTTTTTTTTTTATTTAATTCAAATTTCCGATCTAGTTTTGAGTGACGTTCATACTCCCTGAACTTGTAAAATTTTGAAAATTTTTGTGCGTCTTCAATGATTTAGTTGGAACAACTTTCATTTAAGGGTTAAGTCCTGATCAGTCTCTAAAAATTTATAAATTCCACTTATCTTCAATTTTGTTAGAATTTTTGAGGGACTTAAGTCTTTTCTAAAAATTCTGATTAAATCCCCAAAATTACATTTTGAAGTGAACTTAATTGTCTTGTAAAAATATTGCTAGGGTTCATAGGATTTTGATGCATTTCAAGTTGGGGTTTGAATTCCTTCCTGCTAAAGGAGGATTTTGATACTGGTAGTTAAAATCTCCCGACTCTACTAAAAGTGTTCTCTCATTTGCCGAAACTTTTGTAGTGATTATTTGGAGTGTTTCAAACAACATTTCTTATTACTTCCAGTGCCGATTTTGCTTCAAAGTACGCGATCTAACTGTTAGGGTTTAAAGATCTGTCGCTGGATTCTGCAGTGACACCGGGGTGTCACAGTAGCAATCTATTCTTTATAGTAACATATAAACTCGTACTTAAGAACGAGCTTACCTCTAGATTCAATTATCGTGCCCGAGCTCTGTTGATTGGTCTTTTATTTGTCGTAGTTGGAGAAGGATTGTGTGTAACCATGGGTGCGATGTCCTCATCAAAAGATCATGGATGAGGCTCACTTGTCCAAATACTTCATTCATCTTGACAGCAACAAGATGTACCAGGAATTGAGAAAGATGTTTTGGTGGACAAGAATAAAGAGAGAGATCGCTCGGTACATCGCCGAGTGTGACACCTGTCGGAGAGTAAAGTCAGATCATTTGAAAGGTGCAGGATTGTTACAACCGCTAAGCATTCCATCCTGGAAATGGGAAGATATCAGCATGGACTTTATTGTTCGGTTACCCATGCCTGCTCAAAGATTGAATTCTATTTGGGTTATAGTAGATCATTTAACCAAGACGGCCCACTTCATCCCGGTATCTACCAGATACAGTATGAAGAAGTATGCCCAGCTCCACATCGATCGAATAGTGTGTCTGCATGGAGTGTCTAAGACCATTATCTCCGACCGAGGTACCCAGTTCATAGGATGCTTTTGGAAGCAGCTCCACGAATCGCTAGGAACTAGGTTAATCTATAGCTCTGCCTATCACCCCCAGATGGATGGCCAAACTGAAAGGGTAAATCGGATCCTTGAGGACATGCTCCAAGCTTGTGTTTTGGAGCATGGGAAAAGCTGGGACAGCTATTTGTCATTGGCGGAATTCTCGTACAACAACAGCTACCGCTCAATTGGTCGGAAGCAGGCGAAAGAATTATACTTGGACCTGATCTAGTGTAGCAGGCCGAGGAGAAAGTACGAGTCATTCAAGCTAATCTAAAGACCGCCAAGTCCAGACAGAAGAACTATGTGGATGGAAGGTGTAGACCACTAAGTTTCGAGATAGGAGACTATGTCTGCTTAAGAGTCTTGCCGACAAAAGGAGTTCAGCGGTTCGGAGGCAGAGGCAAGTTAGCACCCCGATACATCGGTCCGTATCTCATCACTGCCAAGTGCGGACTAGTGGCATATCAAGTGGAACTACCAGAAAAGTTATCTAGGATACACAACGTTTTTCACGTCTCCCAACTGAAGAAGTGTTTAAAAGCACTAGTGGATCAAGCAATTCCAGAGGTGGAAGAGTTGCAATCAGATTTAACATACCTAGATGATCCATATGTTCAGCCATAGACTTGTTAGAAATCAGGATATCATCAAAGTAAACCACCACAATTTTACCAATTAATGAATGTAAAACTTCATGCATTAATCTCATGAAAGTGCTAGGTGTAGTTAAACCAAAAGGCATGATTAACCATTCATACAACCCAAACTTAGTTTTAAATGCAGTTTTTCATTCATCATCAAGTTTCATTCTAATCTGGTGGTAACCACTACGTAAGTCAATTTAGTGAAAACTATAGCACCACACAACTTATCAAGCATGTCGTATAGCCTAGGAATAGGATGACGATACCGTATAGTAATGTTATTTATAGCTCTACAATCTACACACATGCGCCACGAACCATCTTTCTTAGGAACCAAAAGAACCGGAACAGCACAAGGACTAAGGCTCTCACGTACGTACCTGCGGTCCAAAAGATCTTGGACTTGACGCTGAATTCTTAATCTCCTCAGGGCTGGTTCGGTACGCCGCATGGTTCGGCAAACTCGCACCAGGAATCAAGTCATCAGGTGCTCAATCCCACGAATGAGTGGCAGTGCTGGCTGTATCTCATCAGGAAAAACATCTCGAAACTCCTGTAAAAGGTTAGTAACCACAGGTGGTAATGTGAAAGGCAAATTATTAATAGAAAATAAGGCATCCTTGCATACTAAAGCATAGCATATAGCAGTACCATAATAAATTTCAACAAGTCAGATTTTGTAGCAAGCATGACAGGAGCTTTCAAAGTGATATCTTGCTGAATTTCAGGTTTAGCATGAGACTGTTGTTTAGCATTAGCAGCCCTCTCCCTATCAGATTCAATGATTGCAGCAGGTGTCATAAGTAACAAAGTAATTTTCTTCCCGTTATGCATAAAAGTGTATTTGTTACTACGACCATGGTGTAAAGCATCATTATCATGTTCCCAAGGACGACTCAATAATAGAGAGCATGCTACCATAGGGACAACATCACAATCCACATAACCACTATAAACACCAAGGAAAAAAGGACGCGACAAGATTGTGTTATCTTAGCTTTACCCGAGTCATTCAACCACTGAATATGATATGGTTGTGCATGTGGTCACGTTGTTAACCCAAGCTTCTTGACCAGATCTGAGCCACCAAGTTGTTGCAGCTACCCCCGTCAATAATCACCCATGCTCGCCTATTCTTGATCACGAACTCAATTTAAAACAGGTTATGACGTAGTAGCTGATCGGGTTGAGTTACCTAAGTATTGAGGAACCATTGGACAACGATAGCTCGATAGGACGTGTTGGCGCTGTTAAGGACTAGGGAATCCGCACCACCATCTGCACCATCAGCATCATTGTCACAGTCATCTTCTATGTCGGAGGTGCTCACGTAACCTCCATCATCAGTGGCGATGTAGGCTCGTTTGCTTGGACAGTCACGCTGCACGTGGCCAAGTCCAAGGCAGCGATGACACTACATGTCCGTCGTGCACTCCATGGATGTAGTGGAAGGAGGATTCTTCGCTGGACCCTACATAGAAGATTTAGAAGAATCTGCAAAGCATGTTGTTGGAGGCGGTGCTGTAGTGGTAGGTCTCTTGCTCGCTGTTGCAAGAGGTGGACGGAAGCTTGATGAAGACCATGTTGCTCTTGTAGATGTAGTCGTACTAGGTGGGAAGGAGCGGCTGGTTCTTGTCCTCGGTGCTTCCTGTCGTCCCTGCAATTCTTTCTCTGCAAGCATAGCTTGATGGAACAACTGGTTGACATTGTTAAAGGTTTTATGATCAACGAAGCCCTGAATGTCACGCCTTAAACCCCCATAAAGACGACATACTTTACCCTCATTATCCTCAACTACCCCACAACGCATCATGCCCTTTTGCAGCTCAGCATAATAATCTTGTATGGAATCACTACCTTACTCTAAGCACTGCAGTTTAAAACGCATATCTCGCTGAAAAGAAGGTGGTATAAAAGATCACGCATGGCTGTTTTCAAAGAATCCGAAGTGATAGGTAAATGTCCTATAGCAGCTAGACCAGTCCACCAAATAATAGCAAAGTCCTTAGACTCACTAATAGCTTGTCGAACCCTTTGTTGTTCAGGAACTAGGTGGGAACTAAATTTCTGTTCTACGGTCATCTCCCAATCAAGATATTTCTCAGCATCATACAAACCAGAAAATGACGGTACGAAAAATTTTACCTTAGCAAAAGGATCATCATGACGGCGAAGTTGGTGATTGTTGTTGTTGTTACCTCCCATACTATGTTGGTTACGGCGTAGTCGATGTCGAAGTCATGCATCCTGAGTTGCACGCGCGTCTACGTTTCCATCGACGTCATAGATAGAAGTGGCGTCATCATCGTTGTCATCTTTGTCGTCGTTGCTGCCTGCTGGTGGACGCCTCTCGAAAGCATCAAGGCGCGACGAGATAGTGGCCAACTGAGTGGTGAAGCCCTCAAGAGCTGGGCCTATATTCAGGTGGACGAAGTTATTTGTCACAGCTGCAGAGATCTTCTCGTCTATGGCCTCTAGCGCCTTGTCAATTGCTCCCTTCAACTGGCCTTGGCTGACACACTCATTGAAGTCCGCTGGAACTGTCAACTCGTCACCACCTGACATGATGAAAGAGCACAAAAACACAGAAAAAAAAGATAGACAAAGGTTATCCCTATCAACTACCATGTTAGGATGGTGGCACTCTCAGATTGCAACAGGAAGTTTCAAAATAAGTTCTTGCAAATATCTAGGTGAACACAAAGCAAAGATAATTTGGAGAAGTGATCCGGCGATTACAGGGTTAAGAATCCGTGCTTATTCAAAAGGCTTAAGTGGAGCTTGGGCCAATATATATGTAAGTGGAACACAAATCAAAAATAGATAGTAATATTGAATAAAGTTCAAAGTATGGTCCTAGTTGCTGGCCTAAAGCGTCCTATGACAGCTATGATACGTGGTCAAAGAACATGTGTAGGGAAATAGCAACAAAGATCAATAGCTAAGGAAAATTGAATTCAGGACAAGCATAAAACAGCACCGAGTGTTCCAACAAAAGTGATGGGAACGAGGTCCCGATCTTCCTACAGGTTCGGATAATCAACGATTTGGGCTGAGTCGCGACACAAATCGATCCGACTTCCGAACGGCATGTTCCGAACCACGCAATCGCAGCACCACGTCTCCTCTGGTTATCACCCGCGTGAACATGGATGACCTCGCCAAGAAGGCTAGTCTTTGCCTGCAAATCGAAGAACACAAGCAAGAACGAAGTAGAAAGCAACCAAATTGCAGATGAAGATTAAACTCACAAAAGTTGGGGTCTCACAAACCGATAAAATGGCAATACTGTTTTTAACAAGAATAATCTAAGCAAAACCCGAGCCCTAATGGTGGGGGGTGACAGTTGGATATAAAGGAATTGGGGACGTGCAAGTCTCCTAGACGCAACCCTAATGGACTCTAACTCGGTACAAGGCCAACCGGCCAAAAGTCAGTGTCGCAGCACCCTGACAGATTCTGGACTCTCTAATGTTCGATGATTCCTGTGGACTCTGGTGGAATTTGGACATGAAACTTGTCCATTGGAAAGATAATCTCGTCCTCTTTCCATGAAGTGGTAGATTGCCTAAAACGATGACGTGCACCCGCCCCGGAACACCTCATTTTGGGACGGATCCTGCCGTCGTTGAGCCAGGATCCTATTGGGCAACGCTCGGTGAAGCGAGCGTACACACGATACAACACAGGCAGGAATAAACAGCAGTAATTTACAAGGAGAGAAAATTTAATACAACATTAATTCATAAATTTGAAGTTAGGTCTTACATTGATTCAGAGTACGCAAATAAAGTTTTGAAACATAACAGCGGAAGACTCGATCTTTTACAGACTCCAATGCTCAGTCTTAAGCAAAAGCATGCACCGTGCCCAAGGGCGTCATGCTACTGCCCACTTCAACGTTCACTGCGGCAACTCGCACAGTTCTCACTGGAGGTTCCCAACCTTGGGGTGAGACTCCTCCCAATGGATGCTACCATCCTGGTTCTGCATGTCGGCGCCTGAAAACCACATATCGCTAAAATGTGAGCTTCTAAGAAGATCAACAAGGCTTACCCGTCAACGTGGCTGACTACAGCCGACTTCTAGACATGCTGGCTGACTAGGGTGGGTTTACTTGCAAAAAGGACTCGCAAGCCTGTACTACTCTTGGTCCAATTTTAGCACAAGTTAAGTGATTAGCATATAACTTTAGTTAGCACTGGACTAATCAAGCATAACAACAGAAATATATAACAATAGTATCATCATGCCTCAACCTCATTCTATCTCAACTTTTTATTAAGATGTGGTGCGTTTCACGAGCATGCTCACCAACTGGGAGCGACAGCGGTTCGAAATGATTTTTGTACCCTGCAGGGGGAAACCTAATCATACGACACGTGCGCGTCCCAGACCCGCACATGGCAACCGTTCACACCAGATCCTGTAAAGTCAATTCCCTCCTACGCCTGCCTTAGGAGCGCCGCATCCCACCAGACAACACGTCCCAGGCGGTTTCTGTGGAGTTCCCAGACTACCCACCCCAGATCTCCTCCTAATCAGACACCGTAGGGCAGGTTCAACTTTGCAATCACTAGGCTACGTAGGTTTACTGGGCCCTATATACCCAGCATATGATTAGTACATTCAAAGCTCGATCAGTCTCGGACCACACGGATCATACAAGACTACGATCACCCTGGTCCCGGACCAGTCACCGACCTACTTGTACCTTGTCTGACCCTCAATCTTTTATCTTTCTTTACTCATTCATACCCATGTGTCGTAAGTCTCATGTGATAGTTTCAATCATTATCCCACCAATCGCGAGTAGCGTCCACTCTGCTCGACTTCTACCGGTAAGTATTTACTAAGCATAGCAAACTAATTGGTCATCTATACCAGCTACCGGTAGGGTTTCCTATGGAAACAAATGCAACTAAGGTTTCAATAAACTCCTAACAACTTAATGCACAAACATGACCCATAGTTGTAAAAGAAAACTTAAAATCTTGGTTTTGCATCGGGGCTTGCCTGGTTCTCCGGAGCTATTGACGTTGATTTCTTCTGCGGAGGTCGAGGAAACTGGATCTGCAGCTACTTCGTGCGCTTCAGAATCTACATGATGCCTTATGATTATGATAATTCAATGAAAAGAGTCATAATGCTTTTACTAAAGATTAATCTAGGGTTTTGACATTTAGAAATTAGGATTAACCTAATTCCTCGACGCCGTTGTTTTATTTTAAGTTTTTATCTTTTGAATGGTTCAAGGAAAACTACTCATTTTTCTAGGAGGTAATTTTAGTTGGCCATGTTCTCTGAATTAAGAATCTCAAACTTTGTTGAGGTTAAATCGACTGTTTCTTCGGTTAATAATGATTTAATAAAACTACGGCTATCAACTTAGGGTTTAAAATGAAACTTTTAATTATACCACAAATTTATTTTTACTTAATAGCACTCTCTGAAATATAAATTTTGAAATTTGGTTGAGGCCTAGATGGATTCTCTAGATTTTATAAAAATTCATCAAACTTTCTATTATTTAAATTTGTAAAATCAAAAATAAATATTAAACATTAGAATAAAATTATGAAATTTTATGTAGTCACTCATGAGCATCAAAGCTAAAGTTTTGTTTTTGGGTTCAACTTTTTGGAGGACTTTTATAATGTATTTTAGAGAATGGTAATTTAGCTAGGCAGATTGGTGTATTTTTAAAGGGTTGTATGCAACTTTGTGGTCTTAAAATACTCATAAAATACCAGAGGATGTCTAATGATATGCTGTACTTGTAGATAAAAGTTTTGCCCGATCAATGCTCTAAAATTTATACTAAAATTCAAAAACAGAAAAGAATATTCTAATTATTTCTGAGCATCCTTGGTCGTTGTGCTTCAACAGAAAATTAGTCTTCCTGTGAGGGTTCCAACAAATTTTAGTTTGGCATTTTTGGATTTTTCTGTGAATTTCTAGGGATTTTACAATGCAGGACAGAATAATAGGAAAAAGAAAATTTCGAAGGATTAGGGCAAAAACAAGGGAGCTCCACTCCGGCGAGCTCCGGCAGTGGTTTCCCGATGGAAGAGTGGTCGCCGGCGCTCGACTCTTGGCCCTACACCTTATACGTGACACGGTGAGTCTCGGCAACACGACGAAGGCCAAGTTCTACTACCGAAAAGGGGTTCTCACCGGGGAAGAGCGACGGTGGCGGCGGCGATGTGATGTTCCCGGCGATTGGAGCACAAATTCGGAGAAAGGAGAGTGTCGTGAGCTGCACAAGGGGGAGAGGGAGAAGTTAGACAAAGAGAGAAGGGCGGAGGAGGGCCGGAGCATGAAGCTCACCGTGAGCGTGCTTCGGCAACAATGGCGCATGGCGGCGACCGAACGAAAGGAAGAGGAATTGGAGCGGCGCTGTGGAGGAAGGAGGAAGGGGGAGAAGGAGAAGCTTGCACGTGATTTATAGGGCGTGGAGTGGGGAAAACAGGAGGGGGACAGCTCGGTCAAGGCCGGATGGTGGCTCGGGCGGCGGTACTGTGCCCGGCATGGCGGCAGTGGAGAGGAGCGTCGCTCGAGGGAGAAAGGAAGGGAGAGGGAGAGAGGAAAGGAAAGGGAGGGGAAGTGCGCGGGCAATTGAAGGTGACGTGCGCCAAAGCCGTGCCGGCCGGGCGGCATGGCTGCCCTGCCGCTCGCCATTCGGTCGGGTAGGCGGCGGGGCGCTGTAGCTCTACTGCTCCTCTCTTTTTAAATTTCTATTCTTTGCTATTGTTCAAATCTTGACTCCTTAATTCAATTGAAAGACATGCTTCCTGAGTTCCAACCTTTTTGAAAATTTTTGTGTAGTCTCAGTGATTTATTTGGAGCACTTTTCATTTAAGGTTCAAGTCCTGAATTGACTTCTAAAAATTCCTGAATTTCCAAGACGTTTCTTGTTTGTGTGAATTTTAAAGAGGTCTAAATCTTTTCCAAATATCTTAAATAAATTCCCAAAATTGTTTCTAAATCTTTTCCAAATATCTTGTTTGTGGAAATTGTGGATAGTCATGAGTTAGGTTTTGGATTTATCCCCTGTTAACAGGATTTTTGACACTGCTATTTAAAATTTTCCGATCCTATTCATAGTGTTCTGTTGTTTGCCAAAATTTTTGTAGTGTTCCTTGGAAGTATTTCAAACAACATTTCTTTTTACTTCTAGTGTCGATTTTGCTTTTAAGTGTGTAAATTGCCGATTAGGGTTTAAAGTGGTTGATTTAGTACCTGGTGACACCTGGGGTGTCACAAACGGAGTCCTGAAGCATTTGGGCGGCAAACAAAGTCTTCTGTTGCTCCGTGCAACAGAGCAGCCCAAATTTGGTCTCAATCGTGCGAAGCCAGTGATCCTCTTCCATCGGCTCCCTTGAGTCTTTAAACTCAGGGGGATTGATGGGAACGGGGTCCCGATCTTCCTACAGGTTCTGATAATCAACGATTTGGGTGGAGTCGCGACACAAATCGATCCGGCTTCCGAACGGCATGTTCTGAACCCCGCAATCACAGCACCACGTCTCTTCTGGTTATCACCCGCGTGAGCACGGATGACCTCTCCGAGAAGGCTAGTCTTTGCCTGCGAATCGAAGAACACAAGCAAGAATGAAGTAGAAAGCAACCAAATTGCATATGAAGATTAAACTCATAAAAGTTGGGGTCTCACAAACCGATGAAACGGTGACACTTTTTTGAACAGGAATAATCTAAACAAAACCCAAACCCTAATGGTGAGGTGATGGCTGGATATAAAGGAATTGGGGACGTGCAAGTCCCCTAGATGCAACCCTAATGGACTCTAACTCGGTACAAGGCCAACCGGCCAAAAGTCTCATGTCGCAGCACCTTCACAGATTCTGGACTGTCCAATATTTCAATAATTCGTGTGGACTCTGGAGGAATTTTCACACGGACCCGCCCAGAATACCTCGTCTCGGGACGGATCCGGTCGGTCGTTGAGCCAGGATCCTGTTGGGCAACGCTCGGCGAAGCGAGCGTACACACGATACAACACAGGCAGGAATAAACAGCAATGATTTACAAGGAGAGAGAACTTAATACATCATTGGTTCATAGTTTGAAACTTAAGTCTAACAGTGAATCAGAGTATGCAATTAAAGTTTTAGGAATAACAACGGAAGACTTTATCGATACAGATTCCGACGCTCAGACTTAAGCAAAAGCATGCACCGTGCCTACGGGCGTCATGCTACTAGCCACTTCAATGTTCACTGCGGCGACTCGCACAACTCCCACTGGAGGTTCCCGATCTAGGGGAGAGACTCCTCCCAATGCGTGCTACCAGCTTGGTCCTGCATGTCGGCGCCTGAAAAACCACATATCGCTAACGTTTGAGCTTCTAAGAAGCTCAACAAGACTTACCCATCAACGTGGCTGACTACAGCCGACTCCTAGACATGCTGGCTGACTTGGGTGGGTTTACTTGCAAAAACGGACTCGCAAGCCTGTACTATTCTTGGTCAAATTTTAGCACCAGATTAAGTGATTAGAATATAAATTTAGTTCGCCCTGAACTAATCAAACATAACAGAAGCAACAATAGCAATAGCAATAATTATAATTCATTCTCATTGTGTTTCAACCAATTTACTAGAATGTGACAGAGAGTTCAAGTAAACTCATAGCTGAGAGCGACAGCGATTCGAACCGATTTTTTATACCTCTGCAGGGTTAACCTAATCGTACGACACGTGCGTGTCCCAGACTCGCACGTGGCAACCGTTCACACCAGCTCCTGCAACGTCAATTCCCTCCTACGCCTACCTTAGCAGCGCCGCATCCCACCAGACAATACGTCCCAGACAGTTTCTGTGGAGTTCTCACGTGCCCACCCCAGATCTCCTCCTAGTCAGACACCGTAGGGCAGGTTCGACGTTGCAATCACTAGGCTACGTAGGTTTACTGGGGCCCATAACATCCAGCATAAGATTAGTACATTCAATACTTGCCCAGCTGTGCCACACGGATCAGACCAGACTACGGTCACCCTGGTCCTGGACCAGTCGCCGACCTACTTGTACCCGGTCTGACCCTCAATCTTTTATCTTTCTTACTTACTCACAATCATGTGGCACATCTCATGAAATCGTTTCATTCAAAATCCTACCACTCGCGAGCAGCGTCCACTCTGCTCGACTTCTACCGGCAATTATCTGCTAAGCATAGCATACTAAGGGTATCTATACAAGCTACTATCAGGGTTTCCTATGGGAAACACATGCAACTATTGTTTCAATCAACTCCTAGCACTTAATGCACAAACAAGACACACTGAGTTATAAAAGAAAATTTTAAACACGGTTGTGCACCGGGCTTGCCTGGTTCTTCGGCGTTGTTGTTGACCTCTTCTGTGGAAATCGAAGAACTCGGATCTGCAGCTACCTCATGCGCTTTAGAATCTACATGATGCAGTATGATTATGATAAGTTTAATAAAAGGAGTCATTGCCTTTGTCTTAAGCGATTTAGGGTTTTCATCGGCGATGCCTAGAATTAGGGTTAACCCTAATTACTCGACGCTGTCGACTTATTTTAATGCTTAACCTGTGAATGATGTTCAAGAAATCTATTCAAACTATCATGAGGTGACTTTTAGTTGGCATGTTCAACAACTTCAACCTTAGTTAAGGTTAATTCGTCATTTTTCATCGGTTAATGATTATTTAATGTCTTCGACTATTAACCTAGGGTTAAAATGAAAATTTTAATTCTTCTTCAAGACTATTTTTAGTTGACAGAACTCTCTGAAACAAGAATTTTGAGCATTGGTTGGGGCCTAGATGAATTTTCTTTATTTTATAAAAATTCATCAAATTTCCTGTTATTGAATTTTATAAAATCAGAAAGAACTAGTAAAGCTGACGCGGACCCGCCCAGAAAACCACGTCTCGGGACGGATCCGGTCTGTTGTTAAGCCAGGATCCTGTTGGGCAACGCTCGGCGAAGCGAGCGTACACACGATACAACACAGGCAGGGATAAACAGCAATAATTTAAGGAGGAAGAAATTAATACAACATTAGTTCCTGGATTGTAGCTTAAGTCTTACAAGAAATTCAGAGCGCACAACAAAGTTTGAAAATCGTAGCAGCGGAAGACTCGATTAATACAGACTCCGACACTCAAATACTAAGCAAAAGCATGCGCCCTGCCCGCGGGCGTCATGCTGCTGGCCACTTCAAGATTTCTGCGGCGACTCGCACAGTTCCCACTGGAGGTTCCCTACCTCGGAGTGAGATTCCTCCCAGTGGAAGCTATCTTCCTGAAGCTGCGCGCCGGAGCCTGAAAACCACATGTCGCTAACGCGTGAGCTTCTAAGAAGCTCAACAAGACTGACCCATCAAAAGGCTGGCTACAGCCGAGTTCTAGACATGAAGGCTGATGGGGGGGGGGGTTTATTTGCCAAACGAACCCGCAACCTGTACTACTCTTGGTCAATTTTAGCACCGATTAAGTAGTTAGAATGTAACTTTAATTAGCACTGGTCTAATCAAGCATAATAAAAGTGACAATTAAATAGTATCATCATAGTATCAACTCATTGCGTTTCAACTTATTTACAAAAATGTGGTGCGTTTCACGAGCATGCTCACCAACTGGGAGCGACAGCGGTTCGAAACGATTTTTATACCCTGCAGGGGGAAACCTAATCGTACGACACGTGCATGTCCCGGACTCGCACGTGGCAACCGTTCACACCAGCTCCTGCAACGTCAATTCCCTCCTACGTCTGCCTTAGCAGCGCCGCATCCCACCAGACAACACGTCCCAGACGGTTTCTGTGGAGTTCCCACGCTGCCCACCCCAGATCTCCTCCTAGTCAGACACCGTAGGGCAGGTTCGACGTTGCAATCACTAGGCTACATAGGTTTACTGGGGCCCATTACACCCAGCATACGACCAGTACGTTCAACACTCGATCAGTCTCGGACCACACGGATCAGACAAGTCTACGGTCACCCTGGACCCGGTCCAGTCGCCGACCTAATTGGTATCCTGTCTGACCCTCAAACTTTTATCCTTCTTTAATTATCTCATCATCAGGTGTCATAATGTATCAAGTGGTAGTTTCATCCAAGATCCTACCTTTCGCGAGCAGCGTCCACTCTGCTCGACTTCTACCGGTAATAACTTGCTAAGCATAGCAACTATTTGGTCGTCTATACCAACTATCGGTAGGGTTTCCTATGGGAACAATGCATTTAAGGTTGCAATCAACTCCTAACAACTTAATGCACAAACATGACGTGACCCACTGAGTTGTAAAAAGGAAATTTCAAACAGAGGTGGTGCACCGGGGCTTGCCTGGCTCTTCAGCTTCTTGGTTGATCTCTTCTGCTGGAGCGGAGGAGTCGGGCTCTGCAGCTACCTCACGTGCTTCGGAGTCTACATGATGCATTATGATTAAGATTATGAGAAGTTCAAGGATTGATAACAAATAACTTAAAGCTTCTGCTAAGGAGTATTTTAGGGTTTCAATCTGCGACGTTTAGAATTAGGGTTAACCCTAATTTCTTCGACGCCACTGGTTTAAAAATATTTGACTAATGCATGGGGTTCCAAGTAATTATTTAACTTCTCACGATGTGATGTGAAATTGGTCAGATTCCCTGATTTAGGCTAAATTCAAACTTTAGGTTGAGGGTTATCGGTACTTTCGTCGGAGAATAATTATTTGATTAAACTATGGTTATTAATCTTAGGGTTGAAAATGAAAATTTTAGTTGCACTAAAATTTTATTTTTACTGGATAGTACCCTCTGAGATATGAATTTTGAAATTTGGTTGAGGCTTAGATTAATTTTCTAGATTTTATCAAAATTCAGCAAAGTTTCTGTTATTTAAAATGGTAAAATCAGAGATAATTATTAAACCTTGGAATAAAATTATGAAATTTTATGTAACCACTCATGGGCATCAAAACTAAAGTTCTGTTTTTGGGTTCCACATTTTGAAGTACTTTTATAATGTATTTTAGAAAAATGTAATTTAGTTAGGCAGAATGGAGTATCTTAAATAGGTTACATGTAATTCTGTGTTCCTAAAATCCTGGTAAAATTCCAGAGGATGCCTACTGTCATGCCGCACTTGTAGATCAAATTTGAGCCCTAGTATTGCTCTACAATTTGAATTAAAATTCAGAAACAGAAAAGATTGTTTTAAATATCCTTAAAAATTCCTGGTCATTTAGGAAAAAGTGTTTTAACAGAAAATTAGTGCATCTCATGAGGATTCTAACAAATTTTAGTTTGGAATTTTTGGAGGTTTCTGTGATTTGTTTGGCATTTTACAAGACAGGACAATATTGAAGGAAAATAGAATTGAAACAGTGCTTAGGGCAGAACAGGGGAGCTGAGCTCCGATGAGCTCCGGCGGCCGATTCAGTCAAAATTAGTGGTCGGCTGCGCTCGATCCTTGGCTCTACACCATCTACAAGCTATGGCGAAGCTCGGCAGCACGACAATGGTGAGGGTCCATCACCGGAGAGGGGTGCTCACCGTGGGGGTCGGTGGTGGCGGCGGTGAGGAAGGGTTCCCGACGAGATGAGCTAAATTCCGGAGAGAGAAGAGCGCCGTGAGCTGCACAATGACTTGACAAGTGAGTTGAGCAAGGGGAGGAGCACTGAAATAGGCCGGAGCATGGCCGGCGGCGAGGGGTGGCGGCTCTGCCCGAAGCTCGATGAAGGAATCACCGGAGGAACGGCGGAGGAAGAAGATTAGTTGGTCCAGGAGACTCACCGTGGTGCAGTGAACCTGTTTGACGGGGTTAAGGGTCGCGGGGATGGCCGGAAGGCTAAGGTCGACGGTGAGCTCAATTGGCGGCAGAAGGGGGAACTGGCGGCGGTGCAGGCGTTCTGTCGTCGCCGGTGAGTTTCTGCGGCCGAGCACTAGTCAAAATCGATCACCGGGATGAGATGAAACAGCCGGATGAAGGAATTGCAAAGTGAGTGTACCGTGAAGATGAATTCGAGGGTTGAGGGTCGGGGCGGTGCTCCTGTTGCCGGTGAGGACGATTGCAGTGTTCCGGGCGGAGGGAGCGACGGGAGTGCAATTCGATCAACTGAAAGCTGCACCGGGGCGAGGGGAGTCGTTTAGGCAAGGTTGGATCAGTGGAGAAAGGTCGGAGGTGTGGTCTCACCGTGAGCCCACCCTCGGCGGCAATGGCGACGGTGGCACCCGGGTGAGGAGAAACGGCAAAGCTTGCGTAGGAGCGAAATTGGGCGCGGGGAAAGTGAGAGTAGAGTTCAGCGCACTCCTTTAAGTGTCGCGGGGAGAGATTGTGAGGGGGAGACAGAGAGTGGCGGCGGATTGGGCACCGGGGGCGGTGGCTTGCCGCAGGGCTCTGCCGTGCGGCGAAATGGCGTGCAGCAGCGGCGACAAGACGGGGAGAGAGAGAAGGCAGAGGGGAGGAGAAGATCTTCGGCGAGATCCTTGCACGACGCCTTGAAGGCGGGGCGCGAAAAGGCGAGCCGGCCGGCGGAGGAGGCGGCTCTGGCGCGCGGCGGTTGGGCAACGGGGGCGGGCGACACTGTTGCCCATCAGACTGTTGTCGATTTCAAACGAACTGTTACAGGCTCCTTCTAGTTTAAATTGAAAACTCCACCTCCTCAGCTCAGAAAATTATGAAAATTTTTGTGTATGCTCAGGGAATTATTTGGAACACTTTTTATTTAGGGTTCGAGTTCTGAATCAGCTCCTAAAATTTCTTGAATTTATGGGTCCACTTTAGTTTGTGTGAATTTTAAAAGGGTTTGAACTTTCTCTAGAAATCTTGGATAAATTTCTAAAATTCTATTTTGAGGTGAACTTAATTGTTATGCAAAAATATAACTAGGGTGTTGTGGGAAATTTGGTAGGTCACTCATTAGGGTTTAATTTCTGCCCGAAGGATTAAGTTTTCGACACTGCGGGTGGAAACTCCCCGAACTTGGTAATCGTGTTCTGTGGATTATCAAAGTTTTTGTAGAGTGTCTTTGGGGTATTTTAAACAATATTGCACTTACTCCCATTGTTGGTTTTGCTTTTAGGTGTGAAATGGTGTCGATTAGGGTTTTAAGTTGCCGATTTAAGTCCTGGGTGACACCTGGGGTGTCACAAAACCTTAGAATAAAATTATGAAATTTTATGTGGGCATTCATGAGTATTAAGGCTAAAAATTTTCTTTTGGGTCTAACCTCTTAAATGACTTTTACAATGTAATTTAGAAAATAGTATTTTAATTAGGCAGATTGAAGTAATTTAAAAGGGTTACATGTAACTTCTTGGTCCTAAATTCCTCAAAAAATTCCAGACGGTGTGTAATATCATGGTGTATTTGTGGATCAAAGAATAGCCCTAGCATTGCACTAGAATTCAATTAAAATTCAAAAATAGAATAGAGTGTTCTAATTAATTCTTCAAATTTTTGTACAATTTCTAAAAAGTGCTTTAACAGAAAATTTGTTCAGTGTTAAAGGATTCGAGAAACATTAGGTTTGGATTTTTTTAGATTTTTCCATGATTTGTTACATGCCTAACAATCTTTGGCTAATTAAAGAAAATCAGGAAAATCAATGGAACAGTGGCAGAACAGGGGCGGCACGGCAGGGGCGGTGCTCCGGTGAGCTCCTCGCCGGAGAAGAAGGCTAGGGCAAGAAAGGAGTAGTCGTGGAGCTTCACCTCGAGTCTATGCACCGATTTGTGGAGGATGGAGGCCACGAGGAAGAGGGGAACAAGGCCGGCGACGTGGAGCTCAAGGCGGCGTCAATGGCGGCCGAGGTGGTGGCGCGAGGCGTTCTTCGTCCACTGCGATGAACTGCGGCCACAAACTTGTCAATTGGGTGCGCAAGGACTAGGAGAAATAGCTGGAGAAAGGAATTGAAGAATCGAGCTACCGTGGCGATAAATTTTTGGGAATGGTGGCCGCCGGTGAGATGTTCGGCCGAAAAACAGGGCGGCAGCGTTCCGACAAAGCTAGGGCACCGCCGGTGGGCTTGGTGGTCGGAGAGAAGCAGGGGGTGGAGGGGAGTCTTCCGGGCACGGTGGTGAGGTTTGGGGACGGCCGAAACGCGCCGGTGACGAGCGAGCGGCACTGGCGGCAATGGCGGCGGTGCACTGAGCAGGGAGGAGGGAGCCTCGCGCGTGGTGAAGGGAAAAAGGAGAAGTGGGGAGGGGAGTGCACCGTTTTAAAGGGGCTCGGAGTAGGGAGTTAGAGGGGGCAAGAGGAGTATGGCCGGCATGGCCGGCCATGCCGAGCGGCGCTCGGGCGGCGCGCGCCTTGGGAAAAGGAGGGGGGCGGGAGAGAGAGAGAGAGAGAGAGAGAGAGAGAGGGAGTGAGGAGCGCGGGAGAGTGAGGAGGAGGAGCACCGGGGGGTGGAAGACGGGCCAATTATGGCCTTGTTGGGCGGGGCGCGGTGCCCTGCCGCCCGTCGCTCTGTCGGGCGGGCGGCGGGCACTGTAGCCCGCCCGGCAATAGAGCTTTCCAAATTTTTTTTTATTCATCTGCTAACAACAAGCTGGAATGCAATTCAATTGAAAGACACACTTCCTGAGCTCAAAACTTTTTGAGAATTTTTGTACAAGCTCAGGAATTTATTTGGAACACTTTTCATTTAGGGTTCAAGTCATGATTTGACTTCTAAAAATTCTTGAATTGCCAAGGTGATTTCTGCTTGGGTGAATTTTTAAGAGGTCTAAATCCTTTCCACAAATTTTGAATAAATTCCAGAAATTCTATTTTTAAGTGTACTTAATTGTTATATAAAAATATGACTAGGGTTCTGTGGAAATTTGATAGCCATGAGTTAGGGTTTGGATTTAATTTCTGTTAACAGGATTTTGACAGTGTTAGTTGAATTTTTCTGAACTTTAGCTATAGTGTTCTGTTGTGTGCCAAAGTTTTCATAGTGATATCTTAGAGCATTTTTAAACATCATTTCATTTTACTTCTAGTGTCGATTTTTATTTCTAAGGGTGTCAATTTACAAATTAGGGTTTTTAGTGTCGATGGATCACCTAGTGACACTGGGGTGTCACAAATTTAGACATGGAACTAATCCATTGGAATGATAATCTCGTCCTCTTTCTATGAAGTGGTAGATCGCCTAAATCGGAGTCCGTATGCGACCTGGGTGTCCATTTTAGTATAGGCTGCTCCTGAACTCTGAATTGGATTCGAAGTCGATATGGGCTGGGACTCAGACTTGGTTTGGACGTCCTTGGACGATGACTCCTATCTGGTCTCCCATCGTTCCTCTTCATCTCCATGATTTCTAATGATAACAAAATCATTAGGTAGTAATCTATCCTCGAGAATGTGTAGTGGAGTGCTAAGGAACGAGCTCACCTCTAGATTAAGTTGTCAAGCGCGAGCTCTAGTAATTGGACCTTTATGTGTAACTGCAGGAGAAGGATTGTGTGTATCCATGGGTGTGATGTCCTCATTAGGGATGCTTGCCAGAAATCCGCATAGGTGCTGTCCTGGTTTTGGTTTTGGGGCCTCGGTGTTGGCCAGCATTCTCCATTATAGCTCGCAGCATTTCATTGGTTTGCTGGCTGCTCTGCAACATCGCCGCCATAGCCGCAGCCAAGGTCGGTTCAACAGGCGGGGATGGCGGGTTTGAGCTCTCAGCGTCCTGACGTCCACCCCTATTGTTCACCATGCTGAAAAAGCGAAAAGGTGCCCGTTAGTGCAGTTCATTCCATGATTCTGTCTTGACATATGAAAAAGAATGTCACAAAGCAACGTGCTGATAACTCATGGAAATCAACTTCACTCATCCCCAAAATTATGACGGTACATCAGTCCGACAAGCTTCCTAGACTGTCAAACAATCCATCCTTACATCATGATGTTTCACACTGCTGCTATGATAGCCTTACGAGAAAACACAACACTGAACACTACAACGAGTACAACACACTCCTTACGCTTACGACTAGAAGAACTCGTTTTGCTAGGATGTCTCCGAACTACTCCTCCTCGGGCTCTAGGTCTGAAGCATCGGGGTCCGACACTTCTGACTCAGGTGCATCCTCGTTCGCGAGAGGCGGTTGTTGTGCCTCTAAGAGTCCTTCAACCTGATGCTGCACGTGATGGTTCTCGTGAATGAGGTTTTCAGCAATCTGCACGGCTTCACTTCGAAGGATCTCCAGCTGGTGAATGTGTTGCAGCATAATGTTGCAGTCATTGTCCCAGGCATGCAGTTGAGCAGTCTTGATTACAGAGACTTGCTCCAACTCGGCAATTTGCTGAGCTCGGGAGTCGCAACGAGCATGCAGCCCATTGTTCCTGCTTTCCATGCTTTTAATCCTCCCTTGGAGTTGGGTTAGCTCCCTATGAGCTCGTCCCAGAGCCCGGCGGTCGAACTTGGCAGTGAGAACAGTGTCCTCATATAAGTTGAGCATTGCCAAGCTCAGCGTGTAAAGCGGAGTCACATGGTCTTTTTCTCCCTTGAGAGTCTTGTGAATGGCATTTTTGACATTGCGGCTCCAAGTTCCGTCGATCTGGTGCCGTATTGGAAACAGTGCCACTGGCTGTTCTGTTAAGTCCTCTAGATGTTCCTCACAGAGCCTCAACAAAGCTCTGTGGGCAGCAGCCTCAATGGCCTTAGCCTTGTCCGAACCAAGTGAGATGGTAGTCCAAGTCTCTCAATCGGCTTGGTGAGGGCGAGTGGGTAGAGTAAATACGGCTGAGCAGCGAGGTTGACCATGCTGTCTCAACTCCCGGATCTGGAACCAAGGAGGCTCTATACAGCCTAGTGACTACAACATCTGGCGGAGTAGCTCAACAAATCCCCTGCGTCCTGACTCCTTGGTGACGTGAGTGGGAGTGGAGTTCTCAACTCCAAACACCTCTGGTCCCTGCTTGTTCATGTTGTCAGACATCTGCATCACATAGAAGAATAATATTTTATTAATCAGAAGCCACATCTTGACACATAGTTCGAGGCATACAAAAATCTTCCGATACGTAAAATATTCTCATCTCTGCGTAAAAGAGTAATCCACGATCGACATGTCTAATGGCACGAGTATTGCTAATCTAGTGACAACCATTGATTACCCAAGGTGCTTTACCATCTAAGTTGACCTGTCAAGGAGACAATCTTCTCATCGAGGACAGTGCTGCAAAAAGGCTAAATTTTGACGAAGAGTTTCTATTTATGACTTGTTTGTTGAATTGGGTGCCACTCATTCTCTAAGGAGGGAGGTCCAAGTTGGCTCTTTTATTCCTGAAAGTGCTACAGCCATTATTGATGGAATTTTTGCTCCTGGATGGTTTTAGTATAAGTTTGAAGTATTTTAACATTCCAAAGTTTTGATAAATCAGATATTTGTAAACTTCATTTGTTTTACGATTTTAATATGCCATGCAATCCTACATCAGCCTATACGTCCTCACAAAATAAACAGAATATACCTTTAGGCGGTGACAGATCGCACTCAAGTTAGACGTTGCTACACGTTGCTTACGATGTCGTGGTTAGTGTACCTGTAGAAGAAGACATCACAGGCAGTTGCAATATAATATATATCCAAAGTAAAAATAACAACCTATATCATTGCCATATGGGTCGCCCCGAGTAGGCCACGTACGGGGATCACGTGTCCGACATTCTCTGCGCGGCGACAGACTGCACTTAACCTCAGGCAGCGAAGGTATGAGAGAGTTCCGCAAAACCTACATCGTGAAGAACAAACTCATCTCTTGTGCACCAACGGCACAAAACACCACTGTTGCAAAGTTCTGCATTCGCAACAGGTCCGCTTTTCTCCCTAAACGGCAAGGGGGTGTACTATGTTACAACGAACATAATACCTCTTTCCATACCACCATGGTACAGAATGGTACTGTTGCTGGCGCAATAGGGATTTCCCGACCTTTTTACCACAGTCGAGCGGCGCACCTTACCTCGCTTACCTGAGCATAGGTGCATCGTTACAGAAATGTAAATCTAAACTAGGTTTAGTTAGCTCTTGCACTAGGTTAGCTTTGCCACCTGATACTACTTACTCCTATTAGGGCTCGTACCTCACTCGCTCGTAATTTTTGAAAATATGCCCTTAAATGTCACACAAATTCCCATCACGACTCTGATACCAGCTGTGACAGACCCGCCCCAGAAAAACTCAATCCGAGACAAATCCATCTCTCTTGGACCCTGTTGAGCAATGCTCAACAAAGCGAGCATACACATGGTACAACACAGACAGGATAAACAGCAATCTTTTATAGGATGAGAGAATTTAATACAACATAGTTTCATAATTTAAAATTAAGTCTTACATCATCAAAGTACGATTGAAGTTTTTGAAAACACAAGATACAGCGGAAGCATTAAACGGGGTACAGACTCCGACTTCTCGGACCTTAAGAAAAAAGCATGAGCCTTGTCCAGTGGCACCATGCTACTAGCCACACAAGATTCAATGGAGCGAATCACAACGCTCCCACTGGAGGTTCCCAACTCTGGACGAGGCTCTTCCCACTAGTAGCTATCGTCATTGGTATACGCATCGGCGCCTGAAAACCACGTATTCGCAAAGCCTAAGCTTCTAAGAAGCTCAACAAGACTGACCCGTCAAATTAGATATCTACAGCCAACACTTAGACATGCTGGCTGACTCAGGGTAGGTTACTTTGCCAAAGGACTCGCATCACCTGAAGCTATTTTTGGTCAAGTTTTAGCTCAGGTTAAGTGATTAGAATCATAACTTTAGTTTGCACTGCTCTAGTCAAACGTAAATAGAAGCAATCGATAGAAGAATCATCATAACTTAATCATCATCTTCATAGCTCATCATCTTAATTAAAATGTGGTGCATTTCACAAGCATACTCATAGCTGAGAGCGACAGCGAGTCGAACCGATTTACACTTGTAGGGATAACCTAATCATACGACACGTCCGCATCCCAGACCGCACATGGCAACGGTTCACACCAGGTCCTGCAAAGTTAATTCCCTCCTACGCTGCCTTAGCAGTGCCGCATCCCATACGAACACACGTCCCGGATGGTTTCTGTGGAGTTCCCACAACTGCCCACCCGAGATCGCCTCTGAATCAGACACGGTAGGGTAGGTTCGACTTTGCAATCACTAGGCTACGTAGGTTTATTGGGCCCTATTATACGTAGGCTATGATTAGTACATTCAATGCTCGATCAGTCTCGGACCACACGGATTAGACAAGACTACGGTCACCCTGGACCCGGTCCAGTTGCCGACCTACTTTTACCCTATCTGACCCTTTATCTTTCCTTAATCATCCATAGCCATGTGTCATATGTTTTATGTGATAGTTTCAATCAAACCCTAGCAGTTGCAAGTAGCGTCCACTCTGCTCGACTTCTACCGGTAAATATATCTAAGCATAACATACCATCTAAGGGGCACCTATACCAATATAGCGATAGTGTTCCTAAGGAAACAGATATAGCTAGGGTTTCCATCAACTCCTGAAAACCTAATGCACAATCACGACACATATTAATAAAAGGAAAAACTTTAAAACAGGTTGTGCTCCAGGGCTCGCCTTGATCTCCGGGGTTGGTGATGGCAACTTCTTCGGGGATCGAGGACTCCGGATCTGCAGCTACTTCGTTTACTTCGGCATCTACATGATGCAATAAGAATGAGATGAGTTATGGTTAGGTCACGTAAAATTATGTTTTCATCATAGATAAAATAGTGTTTTCATCATAGATATTATGGTGTTTTAATCATCACACCTAGAGGTTTAGAGTTAACCCTAACTATTTTGACTTCAGCATTTTATTAAAAGCATTTATTCTTAATGAGTGTAGACTAAAGTAAACTTCATATTTGTGAGAGACACGTCCAATTTATATTCAAGTTTACCAAATTGACTCGCGGCCCACGTATGGTATGCGAGTACTCAACCCGATAAAAGAGAATGTAAACCCGGCAGTCCCCCGACATGCTTCTCAAGCAATGGCCAAGATCCAAGCACGTCGGTAACAACAGTGATACATCACATAGGTCACATTAATTCAATTACATTAATTTCAAATATTATTACAAACCAAGGTTCAACATAAGTCCTAAAATTTAAAATTAAAATGCAGAAGCGATTCTAAGGAATAACGCGGTCGCAGCAGTTGCAACAATAAAGCAGCAAAGGATTGCGATGTCCAGCCAACGAACATCGCAAATCATGGTCACTCGAATGTCTTGACTACGCCTCGCCCTCGCCAGCATCGGCGGGGACAAAGTAGCCGAAGACCAACTCATCGTCACCTGCAAAAACTTAAGCAACAAACGTTGAGTGCGAAGGTACTCACAAGACTTACCCTGTTGTGGGAATTATTTCCTAACTCCAAGGATAATGCAGTATGGCAATAGCAAGGTTAATAAGGTATGGGGGTTACATATGGGGGTCTGCGATTTACTCCTCAAAAAACGCATACATGCAGCTGATAGGAATTTGTCAAACTTCGCCATGGTTCAAATGGTTGTGGAAATCATGTTGTAAGAGCCGACAAAAGTTTTTCTTTTGGCTCTTATTAAGAGATCGCCTAAACACTAGAGTTCTCCTCAGGCGGAAGCACATGGCGCTGCCAAGCTACACATGTGTCCTCTGCTCCTTGCACCCTGATGAATCACTACTCCACCTTTTTTTCGGTTGTTCCTTTAGCTCAAACTGTTGGCAAAGGCTTGGAATCTACTGGGACACCACCCTCACCCTAGATGACATGCTCCTGCAGGCGAGACGATTGTTTAATTTAAAGATTTTCAGAGAAGTTCTTATCATAGGTTGCTGGGCAATTTGGATGCAACGGAATGGGGTCATTTTTTAGAACAAGCAAGCAACGTTCCTGGGATGGAAGAGTGTCGTGAAACATGAGCTTAGTTTGGTTGCTCTTAGAACTAAACCATCTCTTAAATCCCTGCTGGAACAATTTTTATGTAATATGGTTTAATCTTTCTCTGGACTCTCCTTTTTGGGCTTGCAGCCTTGTACATGTACATAAACCCTTTTAAAATATATATAAGAAAATAGGTAGGGAGCTTCCCTGCTGACTTCAGTAAAAAAAAGGTAAATAAGGTATGGAGATAGACTCGATTGTTTAAAGCTGAAAACTAAGCATATGTGAATAAGCATAAAGTGAAAGACTCTGCGGGCGTAAACACCTATTAAACCCATGACCATAAGTACCATGTAACCATAAACCACATATACCATCAACCATATTCCAATTCCCATCATTTTATGTGTCAACTCTATGATATTATCCAAAGGACACTGAGCTTGATCATAACCGAGATCACGGCAGATTCGAACCGATTTTACACCCTGTAGGGGAGTCTCAACTGTACCCACACGACTGAGGACCATACGGCTCATGCAACCCGCTAAAGTTACACAAGGGGATACTCATGTCAACCTTTTTCACACTCGTTCCCACACGGTTGGAAAATCCACACGGTGTCGAGTACCACGGTCTCGCAGGCACACGTGAGTCCCTCGTCGAGTATCACGGCCTCGCAGGCACACGTGACTCCCTCGTTCCATGCACCGTGCAGTCATAGGCCAAACGTTGGTACGCAGTGAGATACTCAGCTTGTCTTACCATTATATTCGACATGTGGTATGAACGGAAAGTGCTCAAGCCAAGAATAACACGGCCGGGTCCTAGGTCAACCCAGACGGGGCCTACGGCACACAAGACCTCCGCGTCTTGCTGCACTCCTATTCAGTTTAACACTTTCCAACTTTGATCAACATATGAACTTGCCACAAGCTCATAAGTAACCAGGGTAAATCCTATACGTGCGAGTGGGACTTACCACTCGACTTCTACCATGTATCTAAGCAGCGCTAAGCATTCCGTGACTCGAACAAAGACACACTACCCAGTTGACAAAGTGACGTAATCAATATCAAGGAGGGGTAACATGCAACAATAGTAGGTTTTCCCAATAATACCACTATGCCCAACTTAATGCAGTCCTATACGTAAGCATTCATATTAATCATTAAATAGTTACTTAGGATAGCAATATGAGATGCTTGCCTTCTACAGCAGCGGTGGTGTTCTTTCAGCAGCTTGATCGACTTCTGGTGCTCCTCCCACAGCAGCACCCGGGTCACTCTTCGACGGATCGTACTCTATAAAGTAAAACGTGTCGGTATGAGATGTATGCCATGATGCCAAGATGCACAAATAATGCGATATGGTGCAGAAAGGTAGCTACTGAGACTATGAACACAATGCAAAAAGAAGCACATCAATCGAAGGTCTACAGCTCAAGTTATGCTGAAAACAGTGTTACCGATTCCGAAAAACGAGTTCCCGGTTCCCGGGTTCCGGTTCCGATATCGGGTAGCACACGACGTCGTTTCCAGGAAAAATCCCAAAACAAGTCTCATGCACTGGCTTCAACAGGTGGCTAGGGGTTACTATGATACTATGTTTGAAGGGTTTTTGCTCGCGTTACCAGGAAAACGAGCCCACTGACTATCGTTGCCCGTTTACGACATCGGGGAATACCGTAACGATACCGTAAAAGTCGTAACAACTTTCCGATGAAAATTCAAACTTAAGTTACGGGCATGGGACTATTTTTAGTTTAAAGTAGCTTCCAAAATAAGACTTTTGGCACTAGGTTGGGGTCAAGTTGAGCTTCCAAGAATTTACTAAACATCAAACAAAGGTCTGTTATTTAAATTTATAAAATCAGAAACATACACTAAAAACTTATGGAAAAATCATGAAACTTTATAGAAGTACCAGTGAGCATCTGAACTAAAGTTTTGGTTAAGGGTTTGGGCTTTTGGATGACTTTTCTAATGCATCTTAGAAAAAGACAAATTAACTAGGCATTTATGAATATTTCCAAAGACATGCATGCACAAATGTTGCTGTAAAATCTTGGTAAACATTGCAGGAGATGCACCATGCTAACATACGTTCAAGGTTCAAAATCAACCCTATCAACCTTCTGGAACTTCAAATAAAATTCAAAAACAGAAAAGATTCATTGAATTATTGAGGAAATTCCAGGAACAATTTTCAAAAAGTGCTTTAACAGAAATTAGGTCATTCTTCAAGGATTCAATTAAAATTAGGGTTAGAATTTTTAGATTTTTTTCCATGATTTATTGCACATTTTACCAACACTGGCTAATTAATGGAAAATGGAAAATTAAATAGACAGGAGCAAAAGAGGGGACAGAGCAGTGGCGGCGGTGCTCCGGTGAAATTCTTGCCGGAGAAGGGGGCTAGGAAGGGGATTGAAAGGTCGTGGAGCTTCACCTTGAGACATGAAATTGATTTGAAGAGGATGAAGGCCATGAAACGTCGGGAAGGTAGTCGGCAGCGGTGAGCTCGCGGCGGTGTTAATGGCGGCCGAAAGGGTGGTGCGGGAGAATCTTCTTCACCGGTGATGAGCTGTGGCCATTAAATTGTCAAATCGGTGCACCATATCATGGAGAGCTCGCCGGCGAAAGGAATTGAGGGGAGGGGGTACCGTGGCGGCGAATTTCAAGAAATGGCGACCGGCGGCGATGTCCTCGGCCGAAAGGAAGACGGCGGCGTTCCGGTGAAACGGGTGCACAGCCGGGGACCTTTGATGGACGGGGAGTTGAAGTGAGCCGAGGGGAACTCGGTCGGCACGGTGGCCGGGCCTGGGGTCGGCGGCAATGGCGGCGGTGGACTGAGGCAGAGAAAGAAGAAAGGCCGGAGGGGAGCGGGGCTTGCGGCTTTATACACGAGCGGGAGTGAGCCAAAGGAGAAAGAGAAGAGGGAGAGGTGGCAGCGCGTTGATTTTTGAGGACGAGGAGCGGGCGGCGATTTGCGCGGGAGGGCGGCCGGTCACAGAGAGATGGCGTGCGCCGCGCGGAGAAAGGATGGTGCGCCAGTGAGAGAAGGAGGGAGAGAGGGAAGGAGCAATGGAGAGAAGATCTTGGCGGGATTTTTTTGAACTTGCTTGGAGAAGCAATGGTGCGGGAGTGGCTGAGGCGGCCGGCGCTTGCCTCGGCCGAAGGCCACAGCGGTGGTTGGCCGCTTGAGGGCGGCGGCCCTGTTCACTTTTTTTTTTCAATTTTGATTTAAATTATTTCAAATACCTTCACTTGAGTCAATTGAAAACCCTATCTCCCTGGCTCAGGAATTTTTCAAACTTTTTGTGGGTACTAAAGGAAATATTTGGAACAATTTTGTTTAAATGAAGATGCCCTGATTCAGCCTCTATTGGAATTTTTAACCTAGTTCAAGTCTATTGGAATTTTAAAAGGGTTTAAACCTCTTCCAAAAATTTTTATAAAATCTCCAAAATTCTATTTTAATGTGTAGTTAATGATACATAAAAACATTGGGTTGGTTTCATTATGAAAAAAGAAGACTTCTCAACACCAAAACTAGGGGTACCCGAAATCAATAAAATTTTGAAACCCTGACCGACACTATTAAAACAGGAAATGGTCAAAAGCGAATTTAAAGCTAGTGAGCTCTTTTTCAAATGGACAAAAGATTGAAACTTTAGGATGTGACAATATCTTACCAGGAGACTATTTTTAGTTGACAGTGCTCTCTGAAATATGAATTTGGAATTTGGTTGAGGTCAAACTGAATTTCCTGGATTTTATAAAAATTCAGTTAATTTTTCTGTTAGTCAAATCATGGATTACAGTGACACTTCAGATTCTACCAGGAGATTATTTGTAGTTGATAATGCTCTCTGAAATATGAACATTGGGGTTTGGCTGAGGTTAAATTGAATTTTCTATATTTTATATAAATTCAGCAAAATTTCTGTTTATTAAAATTATAAAATCAGAATTAAATACTACACCTTATGGTAAAATCATAAAAATTGATAGATGCACCAGAGAGCACCTAAACCAAAGTTTTAACCAAGGGTTTGGATTTTTGGATAACTTACATAATGTAGTTTGGAAATTAACAATTTTAAACAGTAGTTTTGAGCATACTTAGAGACATGCATAGGACTTTGTTCAAGTTAAATCCTGACAAAATTACAGAAGGTTCACAGTGCCAAAATATACTAATGGTTCAAGTTTCAACCCAAAAAGATATCTGGAACTCCATTTAAAATTCAAAATAGAAAAGTTTAATGTATTTACTTAGGAAGTTAAATGAACCTTTTTGAAAATGTGTTTCAGCAGTTAACTAGACTACTTTACAAGGATTCCATGAAATTTGGTTAAGTATCTTTAGAGTTTTCCTCTATTTACCATGCATTTTTCAAAACGAACTAGAAATTATGAAATTAATTTAAACTTGGAAACAGGGGAGCAAAACAGGGGCGGTGGGGCAGGGCTCTGCCGAGCCGACGGCGATGCGATTCGGCCAGGGGAGCGATGGATTCGTGCTCAGCACATCAAGCCCCACCCGTGGGTGCGGGATTTGGCCGCCAGGAATGGCTGGACATGGCCGGCGACGTGGAGCCGCGGCGGCGCCCCAATCCGGCGACGAGCTCATCGGAGGAGTGCAGTAGAGTGTAAAAGATGGTGTCTAGGAGCTTCACCGTGAGAGAAGGAACCGATTTGAGGTGGTGAGAGGCATCGGGAAGGGCCGGAAAGTTGAAGTTGCTAGTGAGCTCACGGCGGCGGTTACGGCGGTCCGACGGTGGCGCGGCAAATTTGTCGTCGCCGGCTATCCTCTACAGCCACAACAATGTCACAACAAAGCACAAGGAAGAGAGGGAGTGGCTTGAGGAAGGAATTGATCTACGTGGTACCGTGAGGATGAATTTGAAGCTCGACGGGTGAAGGCGGCGCTCTCGGCCGAAGGAAGGAGACGGTGCGTTCCCGGCGGAAGAATGGACCGGAGGAGGCCTTGGTGGTCCGGGAGCTGCGCAAGGACACGGGGAAGCTGTCTGGCACAGTGGCGGGGCGGGAGAAGCTTCGGGCGGTGCTGTCGATGGAGAGGTGGCGAAGGCGGCAATGGTGGCTTGGTGAACTCGCGCGCAGAGAAGAAGAAGGCGGGTGCGGGGTCTGGCGAGGGAGAAAATGAGTGGGGGAGTGGGGGGACGGGGGGGCAAGAAGGAGCTCGGGTGAGTCCTTAAGGCTCTGCAGGGAGAGAGAGAGGGGGGGTGGCAGCGCGTCGTCGATGATTCGAGACGGCAAGCGGTGGCGTGCGCCGGAGGAAGAAGCAGAGAGCGCGGGAGAGAGAGAGAGAGGAGAGAGGAGAGAGGAGGGAAGGATTCACGCCAAGGCGTGAAGATACGGTAGAAAAGGCGCGCCCTCCCCTGGCGTCTGCCGCGCTGCGCCGCTGCGGTGCAGCGGATTTGACTTGATTTTTTTTGCAATTATTTCAATTTTTCTCTCTAAATTCAAATGAAATTCGTACTTCCTTAGCTCGAATAAATTTAAAAAGTTTTGTGGGCACTCAGTGAAATATGTTGAATAACTTTTGTTAAAGGATGTAGTTCTGATTCTGCCACTAAAAATTAGGAATTTCTAATTAAATTCAAATTTCTTTGAATTTTTGATGGGGTTAAATCTTTCCCAAAAATTCTTATAAAATCTTCAAAATTCTATTTTGAAGTGAAATTAATTGCCAGGTAAAAATATTACTAGGGTTATATAGAATTTTGATGGATTTTGAAAGAGGTGTTTTAATTTTTACCTGTTAAAGAATGTTTTTGGTACTGTGGTCTAAAATCTCTTGATCTGATAAAAGTGTCTAGTAATTTATCAAAATTTTTGTGGAGGGTATTGGATGTGTTTCAAACAATATTGCTTATTAGCTCAACTGCAAAATTTTCTTCAATGTGTAAGAATTAAATCTTAGGGTTTGGAATTTGTCAATAAATTTGAAGTGACACCTAGGGTGTCACAATCTTTTATTATATAGTGATGGCTCTATAAATATACACAAATAATTCAATATTTTAGTGTATATTAAATAATATTTGTTTCTTTAAAAAATTTTCATGGTTATTATTTTAAAAATCTTAAATTGAGTATGTCCACGTACTTAAAATGATAAATGAGTATGTGCGTACCCACGTATGTTTACAAAAATGGGAGTAACTACCCAGAGAATAGGAAAAAAGTTTCCTATATATATAAAGGCGGGAGTAGTTACACTTGGAAGTGGAGAGGGGTTTTCCTATATTACAAAACGTGTGCAGCTTGCAATCCTTACGACATCCTTATGGTCGACTACTGCAACTTGAGCACCCTCACGTGAGGTGTCGATCTGTCAATCTGCAAGCGTCCTTTCCTAGCAGCAGGTCCTCCTCCGTTGACTTATGTGTTAGTGTAACAACTCTGTCCGGTTCTCACGCCAAGCATCTCTGATGCCGAGTCCTACGCCATGACGTGTGCTCCGCACGTATAGGATCTCAACCATCTCGTGTATCTTTGCATGTACTTGTACAGCCTATATAAGGCCACATATGAATACAGATCAAGTGTGCGCTCTATTCGATCTTCATTTATTACTCTTACATGGTATCACATGCTAGCTTTACTGGGCCAATGTAATGCCCGGATTTACCAAATTAAAAAAAATAAAGTAAAATGCTTTCAGCCTAGCCCACAACCCGAATCCTATTCTTCTACGTTACCTCCCTCAACCGACTCCCCCTCCCTTCATCGTGGAAAAATCAGAGGCGGTGCTACCCTGCTCGTTCTAGACAGGAGGAGCGACATGCAGGCCAGGGAGGACTCATCTCTAAGGTCGATTTCCATCCTTTAGAGCTAAAATGGGTTCTCCTCCTCCCTCTTATTCCTTTGGTCCTGTTTTGCTGACTGCAGTTTAAAGGGGGAGAGGTCAAGACAAGGCAAGAGACGCAGCACCTCTAGAAATCCACCACCCGAGGTATTGATTTCAGAGTTTACCCGTTTCTTTTAGCCTAAGTACCCGAGGTATTGATTTCAGAGTTTACCCGTTTCTTTTAGCCTAAGTACCGCAGGTCCTTTTGTGAGTTCGTGACTGCTGTGGTGCAGCCGCAAATCAGATTCTCGTTTCTATACAGCAGCAACTTCGACCTAATTTTGGGAATTTTAGGATTCGAATCTGAAAATTGGGTAACAACGAAAGTTGTAGGCCTCGTCGAAAAATTTTCAGAAAGTCTAGGTTCATGTTTTTTCGTTTAGAATCAAAGGAGTTATGGTGATCTGAATCTTACTGTCGAAAATGTTGCGTGTCAGTTTTGACAGTTAAGGCAGTTTCTGTAATTTTATTTTTTGGACATCTTAGTAACATCAGTAATTTTTACCACTATGGACCAATTTGTAGAGGATTTCAATACCTTTCTTTAGACACCAAGATCACCCTCATAGCTTTTGTGGTTTGAAAGTTGCAGCAATCTGAATATTGCTGTCGTTTTGGACAGTGTACAGGTTCAATTACCTGTCCAGTTTCATTTTGCACTTTTGTCTCTCAGATTAGAAGCTCTTTTAGGCAGATTTAATTAGGACCTTCTGGAAGTTTTGTAGTACGTATTTCAATCTTTCCACGGAGTATTTACACTCCGTTTTTCGTCAGACGGTTAAGGAGTTAAGAATGGTTGAAGTGTGCTGTTTGACCATGATGTCAGTTTTCGGTATTTATCTGTTCAGCTAGTTTTGGCACAGCAGATAGAAGAATTTGATCTTGCGTTGAATAGAAAACTTGTAGATGATTAGATGTAGATGCTTTTAGACATGTTTTTCTGTAGGGTATCTTTTATAGTTTGGTAGTTATGAAATTGTTTAGCCGCGTTGATTGGGGCTGCGGGGCATTAGAAGCGGTTTATTAGTTGTTTTCCTATGTGCGTATTGTTGTTTTGAGCCGAGAATTGTCTTTGATCAGGTGGTGCGCCTCCAGCTTCATAGTTTTTTCTGCTTGTCCATTGGAGAAGGCAAGTAAATGTAGCGCCGTGGTCTACCGCTTTAACTCGTTATTTTCATTACCTCCATTTAATTTAATTCTTCACACTAGCCAGATAATTGTTTAAATGGGTTTATTGTTCTATCCTGAAGTATATCATTCTTTATTATGCCATTCGATTATGCTGAAGTTGAATTCATATGAAATTCATTCATTGCAATATGTTTGCATTTTGCACTCTCCTTTGATATGCTTATGAAGATACCGTAGCTGAATATGTGTAGTAAGTATCGGTACAGCAACGCACGTTGATTTATAGCAATGTGGTTGCCCCCTTCTCTTCCTTTGTTGGGATTAGAGGGTTGAAGTGAAGATATGCATTGCATTGCATTCGTTACATCGCATTGCATCATTGCATTCTATCTCTGAAGTATGATTCATCTTGTTATTACAACTTCTAAATTCCTCTTTGAAGATATATATCTTATTTTGCTTCCGCTATTATCACGACTATCTTAAATTGATGTTTAATTTAATGTAATTTAAATAGCCTGTTAAAGCAATTTGCTTGCTGAGGTTCTTCTAAAACCTCATACGCTTGTCTCCCCATTTTAGGTACTTGATGTTTGCTTGGGTTTTGGGAAGTAGCGTCACACCTCACACGGCTTCATCAAAGGACTTCCACTTGATATACCGTTTTTATTTTTAGTAGTCATGCTTGAGTCATTTAAAATTTTGTCATGTTCCTTAAGTGTGTCATGAATGTTAAGTTTTATTATTATTTGATTCGGATGAAACTAGTATTCAGCTGTAGGATGTTTATTCTTTGACATTATGATTCCTATCTAAAAATTGTTATTTGTTTGCTTCCGCGATGCTTAGAAATACAAAAGAGATGCTGTCGAAAATTGTTTGTGATTGTTAATAGTATTTTGAGTTCTTAGTGACACTCTGGAGTTATTTAATATTCCAGGGTGTTACAGTTGGCATCAGAGCCTAGGTTTTTAGATTCTTGGCATAATTGTTTGTTAACATTTGACTCAACCTAAAACTGGACACACTTGCACTTTAGGTTGGGATCTGGGTTTGTATTGCCTTCTTATGATATTGTTTGGCTTTGATATTAATGTCTGATTGTTGTGGTGGTATTGATGTTTCGATAGTGTTATGTGGGTTGTAGGCCTCGTGGTCGTGGTCGCGGTCGTGGACGTGGTCGTGGTGAGGAAGAGCCTGTGCAGGAACCTCAACAACCCAACGCTGATATGGCAGCAATTCTGGCACAGATGCAGACTATGCAGGCTAAGCTGGATGCTTTGCAGCAGAATCGTACTGCAGATGAGGCTAACGATGAAGTGGCAGGAAATGCTCCTGAACCTGCTGCGGCTCGTAGTCGTCCTTTAGACTTGAGGGAGTGGTGTGGCATGTCCCTCGAGCATTTTGGTGGTACTGGTGTTCCTCTGGAGGCTGCCGATTGGCTTTCTGCTACAGTAGAGAAGCTCCATGCTTTTCAGGTTCCACACTCAAAGTGGGTTCGCTACTCTACTCAGCTGTTGAAGGGTGAGGCTTTGATATGGTGGAGAAACGTGCAGTCCTCTTACTCAGAAACTCTTGGTTTCACTTGGGAGGGCTTGGTTAACCAATTTGAGAGGAGATTCTACCCTGCTGCTTACTTAGATAAGATGAAGATCCAGCTTGAGAAATATTACCAAGGCAAGAAGACAGTTGCTGAATATGAGGTAGCCTTTAATCAAATTGTGCGCTTTGTACCTCATGTGGCACATAATGAGTATGAGAAGGCTAGGATTTTCAGGCAGGGTTTGAAACATTCTATTCGTCGTGTCCTAGGTGCTTTGCCGCTTGGGGACTTTCGCTCTGTTGTTGAGCAGGCTATGGGTGTTGAGGCTCAGGATGACTATACTGAGGAGCTCAAAGGAGGTGGTCAGTCTCATGGACAGAGGGATCAGAAGGGTCATTCTGGAGACCCTATTCAGAAGAAGGATAAGAATCGTCGTCACCATCCTTATAATGGCAGCTCTTCTCAGTCTCATACTTCTGGAGGTTCTTCTGGAAGTGGTACTGGAGGTGGCTCTAGCTCTATTCGATTCCGGGCTGTTCCTAAGCCAGGAATGGGTCTTGTGTGCTTCCGTTGTGGTGATGCTCATCGTCGTGTTGATTGTCGTTGGTGTGGTCAGTGCTCTAGGTGTGGCCATGATCACAAGGAGGTTGTATGCAGGAAGAACCCGAATAGCAAGGTGACTTGGGAGCGAGTGGAGAACTCTTCTTCTAGACAGCACGGTAATACACACATGATGGTTGGTGTCTCTCCTGGGATGCAGTATACTACACCTTCTGTGTCACAGTTCTCACTTGCGCCACCAACACAGCAGTTTTTTCCTGCGCCACCAGTGCAGCAGTACTTGACTGCACCTCCCTCACAGCAGTTTGGATCGATGCCTGGAGCGGCTTCGATGGTTAGCGCTTCAAATGCACCTGCCCCTAGTGGTGCGTATTGGCTTTATGGAGGCGCTCCCCCTTTGACTGGTTTTCTGGGGAATTCTTCTTCGGTTGGTATTCCTGGGACATATGCTTTGCCTTCAGCTGACACTTATGGCGGCCACGGAGATGTGGTGACATGTACCGTATCTGTTGACTCTTTTGATGCTTATGCACTATTTGACTCTGGAGCAAGTTTCTTGTTTGTCTCGGAGGCTTTTGTGGGCCGTACGGGTATTTCTATTCAGCAGATTAGGCAGTCCATTACGGTCAGTTCTGTTAAAGGGCTTATTTCTAGTACAGTTGTATCTCTTGGTTTTGTGATTCACCTAGCAGATGAGGATTTTGTGGCTAATCTAGTGGTAATTCCGTTAGATACGTCTGATGTTATTCTCGGGATGGATTGGCTTGCTCAATATCGGGCTGTTATCTCCTGTTTTTGGAGGACCGTGTCCTTGCAAGCACCTTCTGGTAAAGAGGTCGTCTTTGTTGGGAGTGCAATAAAATGAAATACTCCCTTGCCTTGCTATGTCAGTTGTTCCCTGGTCATTGGACTAGAAAGTCTGGAATTCCTTTTGCTTTGATGGATGGTGGTGATACTATCTTACAGGTAGAGGACATTTGAGTGGTGTGTAAATACCCTGAGGTGTTTCCTGCTGAGTTACCAGGTATCCCGCCTACACGGGATGCAGTTTTTGAGATCAAATTAATCCCTGGTACACAGCCTATACATAAGAGTCCGTATCGATGGCTCCAAAGGAGCAAGTGGAATAGAAGAAGCAACTAGATGACCTACTTGCTAAGGGTTTCATTAGACCTAGCAAATCACCTTGGGCTTTCCCTGTTCTATTTGTGGAGAAGAAGGATGGTACCAAGAGGTTATGCGTGGATTATCGTGCACTTAATCAGGTGACCATCAAGAATAAATATCCTTTACCTCGCATTGATGTGCTTTTGGAGCAATTGAGAGGTGCCAAGGTATTCTCCAAAATTGATTTGAATTCGGGTTATCATCAATTGAGGATAAAGGAGGAGGATATTGAGAAGACGGCTTTTAGCACCAGGTATGAGCATTATTGATGAGGACATCGACTCTCCAACAGCAGCACCTACGCCTCCACTTCCTCAGGCTGCGGCTGATGCCATGACCGAGTCAGACTCTACTTCGACTTCAGCTGTGGTGCCATATCAAGGCCCAATGACTCGGGCCCGTGCTCGGGAACTCAACTATGTCACGCTGCTATGGAACCAAGGCCCAGAAGCATCGACAGGCAATCAGAACAGTTAGAGCCGCACGTATGTTCAACCCTTGTCACGCGCGCGCCATGTGGGCCCCCACCTAGGGACGCGCGCCCTCCTTGGCCGCACCCCCACCTTAGGGTTGCGCCCCCTTTTTGTGTATTTAGTTCGGGGCTGCACCCCTGTTAGTCTTCGAGTTTTGTTTAATTGTTAGCTTTAGCTATACCCGTCGCACGCATTACAGCGCTGCCACGTGTACTCAGAACTCCACCTTCAAGTAATACATCAGATTGCTTGCATCTCTTTCTTGCTCGTTCTTCGATTGCGCGCAGGAAACGACCTTCTTGATCAGGCTGATCTTGCACCAGCAAGGTTGATAACCATCGGGAGTTGGTTCAGCGATTGCATTGGTGCCTCGGGCTTGCTCGTCGTAGTCGGATCGTGAGGGTCTACTTCCACCAAATCAAATTTATCTTCCTCACCCAAAGATCGGGCACTCCAGCTCTATCAAGTGGTATCAGATTCCAGTGTTTTTCGGTGAGTTTTTCGTGTATTTTTCGTTCATCCAAGTCCACAAAAACCAAAAACAAAAATTTTTCAGGTTAGATCTGTTATCTCAGCACCTCCTTGCGCCTTGCACTTTCGATCAGTAATTTGCATTGTTGAATTTGTGTGCCTGCGCGTTTCATTGTTGCTGGATTATTTGTGTTTTTATCCATCTGTTCTAGCCGCCACAAACCCTAACACTGCCCCCCCCTGCCGTACGCGCCTAGATCTGCTCCCTCCGCGCCGCGCACGAGTCCTGCTCGGTTAGATCTGCTATCTCAGCGCCGCGCGTGAGTCCTGCTTGGTTACGAGCTGCTACTTCAGCGCCGCGCCAGAACCCAACTCGGTTACGCCCCTGCTTTGTCGTTCCACCGCGCGCACTTCCGCCAAGTCCTACCCGGTTACGCTCTCGCTTCTTGCTGCACCGTGTGCACCACATCTGCCACGCGGATTCCCGTTAGCTCACGACAGCACACCTTGCCGCGCGGAGTCCAGATCGGCCGCGCCCTGCCGTTCCAAATCCCGGCCAGTCACGCCGCCGAATTCCACTCGTCTCCATCTCTGTTTTGTTTTCATGACAGTCCAATCAAAAAAAAGAAAAAAAAAGAGAGAGAAAATAGCACGCAAGTGTGCCATAAAAAAAAAACCCAAACAGGAGAGGCTTGTTTCTCGTGATCGGTTTTGCTGGGACAATCCAAACCAATCTGGTTCGCTGTGTGTCCTCGTTGGACTCGTGAGTCTGTCCGTGTTCTGCAGCATCGGCTCATCTTTTAATTACCTTTTTACCCCTGGCATCTCCGAAAAAAGTGCATGTGGTGACTTGTTCATTTGCTTTTCTTTGTTCATATAATCAGTTTTTAGGCGCTCAGCCGCGGTTTTTTTTCCACCGGACCTTCTCCTACAACCAACCCTAGCTCTTTCTCGCACTTATTTCCAGCAGTCTCCATACGTGTTAGCACTATTATTCAACTTTGCAATTATTGTTTGATCGTGCTAATCCTTGTCTTGAGTGCAGCCTACCCAGAACTACACATATTTCTACTATGTGTAGGTTTTGTTTCTCCAGGCAATCGCTCCTCCAATCTTTCACCGATTCTACCTGTTGGTTGCAGCTCACCCCTGTGTGTTTGGTAAGAACGGGTAAGAATTTGATAACAGCATTATTTTGAGCGATTTACCTCCCACCATACACCTGCTATCGTAGTGTCCTCTCCGTTTCTGTTTCATGTTTGCACTAGCAATGGCAGGAGACGACGCCAAGACGGACGCTACACTGTAGGACGTGCATGCGCACGTCGAAGGCCTTGCCGGCGACATCAAGAAGCTGCATGAACGGCTGGATTCCACCGTTGCTTCATCGACCGAGCATTTCGACCAGATCGACCTCGCTCAAACGGCCGCCCACGCCATGCTCGAGACGATCATGACTCGTCTTGAGACCTTGACCATGCAGCTAACGGAGTTGCAGCAAGCGCGCGATTATGGCGGTGATACGGAGCAGGACGATGGTGATCGCCGCGGTCGTGCACGCAGGGTACGTGTCCCACCTCCTGATTCCTTTGCTAAGATCAAATTTCGCATTCCATCCTTTACTGGCAAATATGATCCTGCTGCTTATCTCGATTGGGAATTAGAGGTCGAACAGAAATTTTCATGCCATGACTTTCCTGCTCATATACAAGTTAAGGCTGCTATTAGTGAATTTACTGATTTTGCTTTAATTTGATGGCGTGAATATAAACAAAAGTTTCCCGATAACACTAACACCACTTGGGCTCAACTAAAAACTGCCATGCGTCACAGATTTGTTCTTTCTTATTATGCCCGTGATTTGCTCAACCAAATACAACGATTTCAGCAAGGTTCCCAAACTGTTGAGGAATATTACCAAGCATTACAAAAGGATATGATTCATTGTGGTTTAGTTGAGCAGGATGACGCTGCTATGGCACGTTTTAGGGGTGATTTGAACCGTGAAATTCAGGACATCCTTGATTACAAGGAATATGATGATATGACCACTTTGTTTGGATTTGCTTGCAAAGCTGAACGTGAAGTGCAGGGACGGCGATCGTCGACACGCGCTAACTCTTTTGCAGGACGCAGCCAAGCTCCCACCCCAGCCCCAGCCCGTCGTCCTCCACGCCGCGCGAGCGTGCGCCGTCCACTTCAAGCGCATCACCACGCGAGCAGCCGGCCAAGCCGGCAGCACCTCCGGCCCACGACGCCTCTCCTTCCACAGGGCGCACTCGGGACATTCAGTGTCATCGTTGCAAAGGTTACGGTCATGTGATTCGGGACTGCCCCAACAAGCATACCTTGCTGATCCGTGACAATGGTGAGTACTCTTCAGCTAGTGATACTGAGGAGACTAGACATGCTATGCTTTTCACTGACCATGCAGATTATACGGAGGTTTACGTTGATTCCAGCGCTGCCGATAGGTATGAGAGTCTTGTTGGGCAGCGTGTCCTCAGTACATAGGTTTCCACGGCCGAGAACAATCAGCGATACACGATTTTCCACACTAAGGGCATGGTACAGGAACGGACGATCTGGATCATCATCGACAGTGGCAGCTGCAACAATTTGGCGAGTACGGCGCTGGTAGAGCAATTATCTTTACCCACTCGCCAACATCCATACCCGTACAACATCCAATGCTTCAATGATGGTGGCAAAATAAAGGTAACGCGCTTGGTACGTATTCCCTTTTCTCTGGGCACCTATTATGATTATGCTGATTGTGATGTTGTCCCTATGGATGCATGCTCTTTGTTGCTTGGTCGACCTTGGCAATATGATACTGATAGTGTACATCATGGTCATTCAAATCATTATTCACTCATGTTTAAGGGTCAGAAAATAATCATTCATCCCATGACCCCGGAATAAATTCTGAAAGATGATATGGTTCGAGCGGCCAAGACAGCAAAGTCTCACAAATCACCTGCAGCCGCCCCCGCTAGATCTGAAATCAAGTTGCATACCCCTATTTTGCTTGCTACACCTGCTGATTTTGCTGAGCTGCGTGATGATAATTTGCCTTGCTATGGACTTGTTTGCTCCAACATGCTTGTTTCACTTCATGAGGCACCGTTCTTGGATATTCCCCCTGTTGTTGCTAACCTTTTGCAGGACTATGCCGATGTCTTTCCCAAGGACTTGCCACCGCGTCTTCCTCCTATCCGTGGCATCGAACATCAGATCGATCTCATCCCCGGCGCCCAGCTTCCAAATCGCGCCCCGTACCGCACTAATCCTGATGAGACGAAGGAGATCCAGCACCAGGTGCAAGCACTGCTGGACAAGGGCTACATCCGTGAGTCACTCAGTCCTTGCTCGGTTCCTGTTTTACTTGTTCCTAAGAAAGATGGTTCATGGCGTATGTGTGTCGATTGTCATGCTATTAATAACATCACAATTCGTTATCGATATCCCATACCACGATTTGATGATATGCTTGATGAGCTTAGTGGCGCTGTTCTTTTTTCTAAGGTTGATTTGCGTAGCGGGTACCATCAGATTAGGATGAAATTGGGGGATGAATGGAAAACTGCTTTTAAAACCAAATTTGGCCTATATGAATGGTTGGTTATGCTGTTTGGTTTTCTAATGCTCCCAGCACTTTCATGCGCTTAATGAATGAAGTTCTTAGGCCATTCATAAGACTGTTTGTTTTTGTTTACTTTGATGATATTCTTATTTACAACAAGTCTATGGATGAGAATTTAGAACATATGCGTGTTGTTTTTGATGCTTTGCGTGCTGCTTGCTTGTTCGGTAACTTGGAAAAATGCACCTTTTGCACGCAACGCGTCTCTTTTCTTGGCTATGTTGTTACTTCACAGGAACTTGAGGTGGATAGCAGCAAGGTGGAGGCCATTCAGAGCTGGCCTACACCAACGACGGTCAAGCAGGTTCGGAGTTTCCTTGGCCTCGCTAGATTCTACCGAAGGTTCGTGCGTGATTTCAGCTCCATTGCTGCCCCGTTGCATGAGCTCACAAAGAAAGGTGTTTCCTTTGCTTAGGGCGCACCACAGGAAGATGCATTCAACACTTTGAAGGACAGGTTAACTCATGCTCCTCTTTTACAATTGTCTGATTTCAATAAAGTGTTTGAATTAGAATGTGATGCTAGTGGCATAGGTTTAGGTGCTGTTTTGCTACAAGACCGTAAACCTGTTGCTTACTTTAGTGAGAAGTTGAGCGGCGCTGCTCTGAAATATTTAACTTATGATAAGGAGTTATATGCTTTAGTGCGCACTTTACAAACATGGCAGCATTACTTGTGGCCTCGCGAATTTATTATTCATTCTGATCATGAGGCTTTGAAACACATTCGTACCCAAACTAATCTGAACCGTAGACATTGAGTCCTTTCCCTACATCATTAAACACAAGAACGGGAAGGAAAATGTCATTGCTGATGCTTTGTCTCGTCGCTATACCATGCTGTCCCAATTAGATTTTAAAATCTTTGATTTGCAAACTTTGAAAGATCAATATGTGAATGATGCTGATTTTTCATGATATTATTTCATATTATAAGGATGGCAAACCATGGGGCAAGTTTCATATACAGGATGGGTTCCTGTTTCGTGCTAACAAGTTGTGCATTCCAGCTGGTTCGGTTCGTTTGTTATTGTTGCAGGAAGCTCATGGAGGGGGCCTCATGGGTCACTTCGGTGTTTTCAAAACACAAGAAGTGCTGACCGACCACTTCTACTAGCCTCGGATGCGTCGTGACGTCGAGCGCTTCTTTGCTCGTTGCCCTACGTGCCAAAAAGCTAAGTCTCGTTTGGGTAGTCATGGTTTGTATATGCCTCTCCCTGTTCCTTCTGCTCCTTGGCATGATATTTCGATGAATTTTGTTTTGAGATTGCCTCGCACTAAGAAGGGGAGGGACAGCATATTTGTCGTTGTTGATAGGTTCTCTAAAATGGCTCATCTTATACCTTGTCTTAAAACCGATGATGCATCCATGATTGCTGATTTGTTCTTTAGAGAGATTGTTCGCTTGCATGGAATTTCTAAAACAATTGTCTCTGATCGTGATGCTAAGTTTCTTAGTCATTTTTGGCATTGTCTTTGGAATAAACTAGGCACTAAGTTACCTTTTAGCACCACTTGTCATCCTCAAAATGATGGGCAAACTGAGGTCATGAATCGCACTTTATCTACCATGCTTAGGGCTGTTTAAGATAAAAATTTGAGGCTTTGGGAAGATTGTTTATCTCATGTTGAATTTGCTGATAACCGTGCTATACATGCTTCCACTAAGATGTGTCCTTTTGAGGTTGTTTATGGTTATGTTCCACGGGCGCCTATTGACTTGTTTTCGCTGGATACTGAGGATGATCCCATGTTGATGCGCTTGTTCATATTGATCACATAAAACATTTGCATGAGATCACACAACAAAACATTATTGCTGCTAATGCTAGATATTGTGACACCCCAGGTGTCACTAGGGCAAAAATCGACAACTATAAACCCTAATCGATAATTTCACTCGCTTGAAAGCAGATTCAACCTTGAAAATAAAAAGAAATATTGTTTAAAATACTTAAAAGGAACACTACAAAAAAAAAATTTGGCAAACAATAGAACACTATAGCAAAGTCCGAGAAAAATCTCAACTAACAGTGTCGAAATCTCATTAATAGGAAGAAATCCAAACCCTAATTCATGGCCGTCCAAATTTCCACAGAACCCTAGTCATATTTTTACATAACAATTAAATACACTTCAAAATAGAATTTTAGAAATTTATTCAAAATTTTTGGACAATATTTAGACCTCTTAAAAATTCACACAAGCTACAATCATCTCAGAAATTCAAGAAATTTTAGAAGCCAAATCATGACTTGAACCATAAATGAAAAGTTCTCCAAATAAATTCTTGAACTTGCACAAAAATTTCTAAAAATTTTTGAGCTCAGGAAGTGTGCCATTTCTTTGAGTTACGTTCCAGCTCTAATGAATAATTGAAGAAGGGACTGTTGTCGGACGGGCTACAGTGCCCGCCGCCCGCCCGACCGAGCGGCGGGCGGCAGGACCTTACCGCCCGGCTTTTCCGAGCCGCCCGCCCGACACGCATCAGCTGGCACACGTCGCCTTCACTCCTCACTCTCCCGCGCTCCTCACTCTCTCCTCCTCCCTCCCTCTCTCTCTCTCTCATTACTCATCCCGCGGCGAATTAACTCCCCACTGTTGCTCCACGCCGGGCACAGACGCGCCGCCCGAGCCGCCCTACCCGAGGCACGGCCATGATGTTTCCCCCCTTCCTCCCTGCTCCACGGTCCTATAAGTTGCACGCCACCTTCTCTTTTCCTCCTTCTTCCTCTTCTCTGCAGAACCCCACGGAATTCCTTTTCTCCCACTGTCCGGCCACCGTGCGCCATTGTCAAGGCAGAGCTCACGGTGAGCTCCACCTTTGGGTCCTTCCCCACCCTTTTCTTCTCGCCTAAATCCTTCCTCTCCTCTTTGTGCAGCTCACGACGCCCTCGGCCCCTCCGAATTCAAGCTTCCCTCGCCGGAATTTCTTGCCGCTGCCGCCATCACCACCTCTCACGGTGAGCCCCCCCTTCCCGTGGTAAATCTTGACCTTCGTCGTGTTGCCGAGACTCCCCGTAGTTTGTAGATGGTGTAGGGCAGATGATCGAGCGGCGCCGAGCACTCTTTCACAGGGAAATCACCGCCGGAGACCTCGCCGGACCACCGCCGCCACTTCCCCTGTTTCGGCCGCCTTCTTTGACGCGGACCCACCCAGAAAACCTCCTTTCGGGACGGATCTGGTCGGTCATTGAGCCAGGATCCTGTTGGGCAACGCTCGGCGAAGCGAGCGTACACACGATACAACAAAGGCAGGGGTAAACAGCAATAATTTACAAGGAGAGAGAATTTAATACAATATTAATCCATAGATTGAAACTTAAGTCTTACAACAGATTAGAGTGCGCAAATAAAGTTTTGAAATCGTAGCAGCGGAAGACTCGATCGTTACAGACTCCGACACTCATACATTAAGCAAAAGCATGCGCGATGCCCAGGGGCGTCATGCTACTGGCCACTTCAAAGTTACTGCGGCGACTCGCACAGTTCCCACTGGAGGTTTCCGACCTCGGAGTGAGACTCCTCCCAGTGGCTGCTATCGTCCTGGTTCTGCATGCCGGCGCCTGAAATCCACAAATCGCTAACGCGTGAGCTTCTACGAAGCTCAACAAGGCTGACCCGTCAAAATGGCTGACTACAGCGACTCCTAAACATGAGGGCTGACTAGGGTGGGTTTATTTGCAAAAATGGACTCGCAAGCCTGTACTACTCTTGGTCAAATTTAGCACAAGTTAAGTAATTAAAATGTAACTTTAATTAGCACTGAACTAATCAAACATAATAGCAGTAACAAAATAATAGTAATCGTCCTAGCATCATCCTCATTTCACCTCAACTTATTTACTAACATGTGACGGAGAGTCCAAGTAAACTCATAGCTGAGAGCGACAGCGATTCGAACCAATTTTTATACCTCTGCAGGGTCAACCTAATCATACGACACGTGCGCGTCCCAGACCGCACGCGGCAACCATTCGCACCAGCCCCTGCAACGTCAATTCCGTCCTACGCCTGCCTCAGCAGCGCCGCATCCCACCAGACAACACGTCCCAGACGGTTTCTGTGGAGTTCCCACGCTGCCCACCCCAGATCTCCTCCTAGTCAGACACCGTAGGGGAGGTTCGACGTTGCAATCACTAGGCTACGTAGGTTTACTGGGGCCCATAACACCCAGCATACGACCAGTACGTTTAACACTCGATCAGTCTCGGACCACACGGATCAGACAAGTCTACGGTCACCCTGGACCCAGTCCAGTCGCCGACCTACTTTGTATCCTGTCTGACCCTCAAACTTTTATCTTTCTTACTGATTCACATTCGTGTGGCCCATCTCATGAAATAGTTTCAATCAACAACCTATCCTTTCGCGAGCAGCATCCACTCTGCTCGACTTCTACCGACAATACCTACTAAACATAGCAGACTAAAAGGGTGTCTATACCAACTACCGTTGGGGTTTTCCTATGGAAACAATGCAACTATGGTTTCAATCAACTCCTAGTACTTAATGCACAAACAAGACACACTAAGTTGTAAAAGTAAAACTTGAAAATTCGGTTGTGCACCGGGGCTTGCCTGGTTCTTCGGTGTTGATGTCGATTTCTTCGGCGGGGGTCGAAGAACTTGGATCGGCAGCTACCTCGTTAGCGTCAGAATCTACATGATGCAGTAGGATTATAATAAGTTTAATGAAAATGAAACTTATTATTATTATCAATAACAACCTAGGGTTTAGATTAGCGACGCCCAGAATTAGGGTTAACCCTAATTACTCGACGCCGTCGATTAAATTCAATTATTAATCTGTGAATGATGTTTAAAGAAGTCTATTAAACTTCCATGAGGTGACTTTTAGTTGGCATGTTCATCAACTTCAACTTTAGTTAAGTTAATGCGACATTTTTCATCGGTTAATATTATTTAATTACTTCGGCTATTAAACTAGGGTTAAAATAAAGATTTTAATTCTTCCTCAAGGTTATTTTTAGTGGGTAGTACTCTCTTGGATAAGCATTTTGGGCTTTGGGTGGGGCCTAGATGAATTTTCTATATTTTATAAAAATTCATCAAAGTTCCTGTTTTTGGATGTTGTAAAATCAGAAAGTACTAGTAAGCATTAGAATAAAATTATGAAACGTTTTGTGAGCGTTTCTGAGCACTAGATCTAAAACTTTTATTTTGGGTCTAGCCTCGTAAATGACTTTTACAATGTACTTTAGAAAATGGTATTTAAACTAGGCAGATTGAGGTTATTTAATAGGGTTAGATGCCATTTCGTGCTCCTAAACTCTTCATAAAATTCCAGAGGATGTGTAGTACCATGGTGTACTTGTGGATCAAAGGTTGGCCCTAGAATTGCTCTATAATGCAATTTAAAATTCAAAAACAGAAAGGAGTGTTTCTAATTAATTCTGCAAATGTTTGGTCATTTGTTAAAAAGTTCTTTAACAGAAAATTAGTACCTTTTATGAGGTTTCTAAAAAATTTTGTTTTGGCATTTTTGGATCTTCCTGTGATTTTCTAGGGTTTTTAGAAGACAGAGCAATAATCTAGAAAATAAATAAGAAAAAGGAAAAACAGGGCACAGTCTCCGACGAGCTCCGGCGGCCAATTCCCGACGATGGGGTGGTCGCCGGCCGTCGAACCTTGGCTTTTCACGATCCACATGACACGAAGAAGCTCAGAAGCATGCTATTTTTCAAGGTTTTGGCCGGGATAGGGGGTCTCACCGTGGGGGTACCTCGGGGCGGCGGCGATCGATGAAATTCCGGCGAGGTGGCTCGACTTCGGGGGATTTGAGAGTTCTGTGAGCTTCACGGGGTGGAGAGGAACGTATTGGGTGAAGGAATTTGATTGAAATTGAGTCGGGGGCGGATTTCACCGTGGCGGCGGCGGGCTCGGTTATGGCGGTCGGTGGCCGGGGCAGAGGAAGAAAGGGAGGGGAGTTTCGCGCGCGGGAGGGGGAAATTGGGGAGGAGGCGTACCAATTTAAAGAAGGAATGGGGCAGGGGAGTAGGGGAGTGGGGGAGCAGTGGGGGGGGGTCGGCATGGCGGTCGGGCGGCGCAGAGCAGAGGCGGCGTGGCTCGGGGGCGCACAGGGCGGCGTGCTCAGGGAAATGAAGAGAGAGAGGAAGGAGTGAGATGGAGAGGGATGAGTGAGGGAGGCCGGCCGGCAATGGAATGAATTTGACGACGTGGGAGCGCGGCTGTGTCGGGCAGCTGCGTCGCGCGCCCTGTTGCCGGGCGGCTGCGCTCTGTTGTCGGGCGGGCGGGCACTGTAGCCGCCCGGCAACAGTCTTATTATTATTTTTTTATTTCATTAAGACTGAAAGGAATTCAATGAATTGGCACTCTTCCTGAGCTTGAAAAATTTTGAAAATTTTTGTACAAGCTCAGGAATTTATTTGGAATATTTTTCATTTAAGGTTCAAGTCATGATTTGGCCTCTAAAAATTCTTGAATTTCTAGGTTTATTATAGCTTCTATGAATTTTTAAGAGGTCTAAATCTTTTCTAAAAATCTTGAATAATTTCCCAAAATTCTATTCTGAAGTGTACTTAATTGTTATGTAAAAATATAGCTAGGGTTCTATGGAAGTTTTGATGGTCAAGAGTTAGGGTTTGAATTCTTTCTGTTAACGAGATTTCGACACTTTTAGTTGAGAATTTTCCGGGCTTTGCTAAAATGCTCTGTTGTTTGTCAAACTTTTCGTAGTGTGTCCTTAAAGCATTTTAGACAATATTTCTTTTTATTTCCATGATTGAATTTGCTTTAAGGTGAGTGAAATTATGAATTAGGGTTTATAATTGTCGACTTTTGCCCTGGTGACACCTGGGGGTGTCACATGTTGGGAAACGATACAACGTTTAAGGCATATTTTCAAAAATTTACGCGCGAGTGAGGTACGCGCCCTATTAGTTAGTAGGTTATCAGGTGGCAAGCTAACTAGTGTAGGGGCTAACTAAACCCAGTCTAGATTTACTTTTCTGTAACGACGCACCTACGCTCAGGTAAGCACGGTAAGGTACGCCGCTCGACTGCGGTGAAAGGTCGAGAAATCCCTGTTGTATCCGCAACAGTAGCGTTCTATACTATGGTGGTATGGAAGGAGGTATTATGTTCGCTGTAACATAGTACGCCCCCTTGCCGTTTAGGGAGAGAAATGGCCCTCTACCGTACGAGGTGTGGGTTACGGACCTGTTGCGAATGCAGACCTTCGCAACAGTGGAGTCTTGTATCTTTGGCACACAAGAGATGAGTTTGTTCCTCACGACTTCGATTTTGCGGAACACTCTCATGCCTCCGCTGCCTGAGGTAAAGTGTAGTCTGTCGCCGCGCAGGGAAGGTCGGACACGTGATCCCCATACATGACCTACTCGGGGCGACCCATATGGCAATGATATGGGTTGTTGTTTTTACTTTTGATATATATTATATTGCACTGTCTGTGATGGTATTTTCTGTAGGTACGCTAACCCCGATATCGTAAGAAACGTGTAGTAACGTCTAACTTGAGTGCGATTTTGCCACCGCCTACGCGTGTTCTTTTTACTTTTGTGAGGACGTATAGGCTGATGTAGGATTGCATTGCATACTAAAATTTGTAAACCAAATAAAACCACCTAACAAAAGGGAAAACAATTGCTGGTTAACAAGGCTAACTGCAACAATTCACTTGTTGAATTTAAAGTGATAAATGGAACATAAATTAACTCAACGGTTTAATAAGATGTGTAACTAAATAAAGGGTGTCAAGAAGTCATTTCAAAATTGTGGATATTATTTATTTATAATCATGATAGGGTCAAACCCAAAGCCTTCAGAATCAACCAACCTTAGATGTTTTCAGACCATTTCACTTTAAGGGAAAAGGTTCACCTCATCCTAGAAAATCTTCCATATCTTAGTGCTCTTTTCTAGACTGGCCTCCGTTCACTTGTCATGAGAATATGAATGAGTGCAACATGGAGGAGTCGGGAAATCCTCTACCACTTGAATACTTTGCACCTATCGATTTCTATTGCCAAGTAAACCACTTTGACCAAACCGTGAAACCGTGTCCAAAAGCAGAACCTTGTCGCCCTGCGAAAGTCCTTAGTCTCGACTTTCTCATTCAAACGACGTAAGGCTGCATCCTAGTATAAATTAAATTCTTTAATAACACCTCTTAAGGCCTGAGAAAATGTTCGGTTTTCAGGATTCCTTGTGGGCGTGAAACTCTTGTATTTCAGAGCCATTCTTGTACACTTTATCAATCACCTTTGTCTCCTTCATGAGATCGATAGTTTTTGAAGTCAATCCTCTGATATCATCAAGCTATTCGACAAATCTGCATTTTCGCCCATCTCAATTTTTCCCAAACCGAGGAACGATGAAATTCTTCAAACTTATACTAACCATCCAGGAGCAAAAGTTTCGTCAATAATGGCTATAGCACTTTTAGGAATAGGAGAGCCTATCCTAGACTTCCTTCCCTAGAGAATGCGTGGCACCCAATCCATCAAACAAGTCCTAACTAGAACTCTTTGTCAAAATCGAGCCTTTTTGCAGTACTGCTCTCGATGAGAAGATTGTCTCCTTGATAGGTCAACTTAGATGGTAAAGCACCTTGGACTATCGGTGTGACTGTCGATGAGAAAAGAGATCAATAGTGGAGCAGGAAGTGGACCTAACTACGGAACAAACATGGCCCTTTGGTGCATCAAAAACCTTGCCTACTCACCAAGAAAACGTAAAGGAACGCAGGGAAATATTCATTAAGGAATAGGATAGTTATATGTAACCATTACTTGCTCAGAATAATTTTGTGGTAACCAAGTAAACATTCACATGTAAACCCCCTAAACTGTTGAAGTGAAGCTTTTCCTTTTGTTTGTTCCAAGGCCACATCCTAGCTAAAATCAATTCCTTGGGAATATCCTTCCAATCACTTAAAAGTCTTACCTCCTTTGAACAAGCGAAAGTCCCTATAAGCTTGTAGCCATCATTCGCAAAACCATCCTTTTACATTTTCATAGACCCTGATGATTGGTTATCCCCACAATCATCCTTACCGAGAGGTTTGTTCTCAGAAGATCACAATTTTGCTTTTGAATTGTGCCGGTTCGCCCAGGCGCTTCTCAAAGTCAAAATGGTGATATGATGGGAGCATCGTCCCTTAATCATGATGGGAAATCCTAATCCTAACATTCTTCTGAACGGATGGCGTACTGTCCGGAGTACGTAACCGGGATGAGTAATGTTATGATTGGAAATTCCCTTATCTTGACCAATAACCAGGTCCTTACAACAATACTCTAGCCCATTCCTAGACATGTTGAGCTTGGTTTCTCTCATTTGTACACTAGCCGTATCCTTGGTCCCACCTACAACTGACCCTTGTGGGAAGCCAATATCTGAGCCACCCTAGTTTGGAGTCAAAGACGCGATGGCACGCTCTAGCACCAGACCATGCCATTTTGCGGCAACATTAAAAGCACCCCCTACCACGTCCCCACCATATTTTTGTCGTGAAATTTTTAAATGACCAGCACTAAGGCCATTGACTCCAACGCGCAGAAGGGGACAATCACCAAAAAGACCTTATAGGAGCCAGACACTAAGTCTACTGGGCACGAAGTCATATTTTGTCACCTCACCTCCACCTCATGGTACCAAGCTATTTTGACCCGTTTTAAATCATACCGCATGATTTCCACCGAGATCGCGACTACCGTATTCCTTCCTATCCGTATTAAACTTTTCACATATCTAAACATATTCCTTGTGATCCAATTTTAAAATCATACCTTGATCTCTAGTTTTCTCCTCCCCCTTTCCTGCTCATAAATCTCGGGATGAGATTTCTTTAAGGGGGGAGGGCCGTGACACCCCAGGTGTCACTTAAAAAGTCACCGGCAAATCGTAAACCCTAAAAAAAAAATTTTGCACTTTTTGAGCAAAACTAGCACGTGAACTAATGAGCAATGCTGCTTAAAACACTTCCATTAACCTAGACAACAATTTCAATAATTTAATTTTGAACACTTTCACCAAACAGGGGCCCTCAGCTCCACAGTACATAGTCATTACCACCAGATAAGAATTCACACTCCAATTCAATACCCTAATCCATAATTTTCACTCACTTTAAAGTAGATTCAATCATGGAAATAAAAAGAAATATTGTTTAAAATGCTTTAAAGAAACACTATGAAAAAGTTTGACAAACAATAGAGCATTTTAGCAAAATCCGGAGAAATCTCAACTAGCAGTGTCGAAATCTCGTTAACAGAAAGAATTCAAACCCTAAGTCTTGACCATCAAAACATCCACAGAACCCTAGCTATATTTTTACATAGCAATTAAGTACACATCAAAATAGAATTTTGGGAAATTATTGAAGATTTTTGGAAAAGATTTAGACCTCTTAAAAATTCACAGAAGCTATAATCAACCTAGAAATTCAAGAATTTTTAGAGGCCAAATCATGACTTGAACCTTAAACGAAAAGTGTTCCAAATAAATTCCTAAGCTTGTACAAAAATTGTCAAAATTTTTCGATCTTGGGAAGTGTGCCGATTCATTGAATTACCTTCCAGCCTTAATGAAAAAGAAAAGAAAAAAAAATAATCAAACTGTTGCCGGGCGGGCTACAGTGACCGCCCGCTCGACAACAGGGGCGCGCAGCCGCCCGGCCACGCCCGGCCGACACGGCCGTTTCCTCAGTGCACATCGCTTTTACTCCGTGCCGGCGCCCGCTCCTCACCCTCCTCACTCACTCGTCCTCTCTCTCTCTCTAGCTCTGTCTCTCTCTCTTTGACTCGCCGCCGTTTTCTTCCTCTGCCCGAGCCCGAGCCGCCCGACGCCGCCCCACTGCGCCGGCCTCCACATCCCCCCCCCTGTCCCCTACTCTCCCCTACCCCCGGCCCCCTTTAAATTGGCGAAATCCTCCCCAATTTCCCCCCTCCATTCCTTTCTCCCCCCCACGCGCGCGAGATTCTCTGCCCCGGCCGCCACCAACTCCATTGCCGCCGCCGCCGAGGTGAAATCCGCCCCCGACTCAATTTCAATCGAATTCCTCCCCACCCTGTGAAGCTCACAGAACCCTCAAATCCTCCGGAGTCGAGCCACCTCGCCGGAATTTCATCGATCGCCGCCGCCCCGAGGCACCCCCACGGTGAGACCCCTTCTGCCGTGCCCAACCTTGATGAATACCATGTTGCCGAGCTTCGTCATGTCGTGTGGATCATAAAAAGCCAAGGTTCGACGGCCGGCGACCACCCCATCGTTGGGAATTGGCCGCCGGAGCTCGTCGGAGACTGTGCCCTGTTTTTCCTTTTTCCTATTTAATTTCCAGATTATTGCTCTGTCTTCTAAAATCCCTAGAAATTCACAGGAAGATCCAAAAATGCCAAACCAAAATTTGTTAGAAACCTCATGAAAAGTACTAATTTTCTGTTAAAGCACTTTTCAACAAATGACCAAACATTTGCAGAATTAATTAGAAACACTCCTTTCTGTTTTTGAATTTTAAATTGCATTATAGAGAAATGCTAGGGCTAACCTTTGATCCACAAGTGCACCATAGTACTACACACCCTCTGAAAATTTATGAAGATTTTAGGAACACGAAATGGCATCTAACCCTATTAAATAACCTCAATCTGCCTAGTTTAGATACCATTTTCTAAAGTACATTGTAAAAGTCATTTATAAGGTTGGACCCAAAAAGAAAAGTTGTAGATCTTGTGCTCAGGAATGCTCACATAAAGTTTCATAATTTTATTCTAATGTTTACTAGTGTATTCTGATTTTATAAGATCTAACAACAGGAACTTTGATGAATTTTTATAAAATATAGAAAATTCATCTAGGCCCCACCCAAATCCCAAAATGCTTATGCCAGGAAGTACTACCAATGGAAAATAATATTGAAGAAGAATTAAAATCTTCATTTTTAACCCTAGTTTAATAGCCGAAGTAAATAAATAATATTAACCGATGAAAAGTGTCGAAGTAACTTAACTAGAGTTGAAGTTGATGAACATACCAACTAAAAGTCACCTCAGGAGAGTTGAATAGATTTCTTAAAACATCGTTCACAGATTAAGCATTTAATTTAATCAACGGCGTCGAGTAATTAGGGTTAACCCTAATTCTGGGCGTCGCTAATCTAAACCCTAGGTCACTATTGATAATAACAATAAGTTTCTTTTTCGTTGAACTTATCATAATTCTACTGCATCATGTAGATTCTAACGCTCACGAAGTAGCTGCGGATCCAAGTTCCTCGACCCCCGCCGAAGAAGTCGACATCAACTCAGAAGAACCAGGCAAGCCCCGGTGCACAACCGAAGTTTAAAGTTTTACTTTTATAACTAAGTGTGTCTTGTTTGTGCATTAACTAGGAGTTGATTGAAACCATAGTTGCATTGTTTCCATAGGAAAACCCTAACGGTAGTTGGTATAGACACCCCTTAGTCTGCTATGCTTAGTAGGTATTGCCGGTAGAAGTCGAGCAGAGTGGACGCTGCTCACGAAAGGATAGGTTGCTGATTGAAACTATTTCATGAGATGGGCCACACTAATGTGAATCAGTGAGAAGATAAAAGTTTGAGGGTCAGACAGGATACAAAGTAGGTCGGCGACTGGACTGGGTCCAGGGTGACCGTAGACTTGTCTGATCCATGTGGTCCGAGACTGATCGAGTGTTGAATGTACTGGTCGTATGCTGGGTGTTATGGGCCCCAGTAAACCTACGTAGCCTAGTGATTGCAACGTCGAACCTGCCCTACGGTGTCTGACTAGGAGGAGATCTGGGGTGGGCAGCGTGGGAACTCCACAGAAACCGTCTGGGACGTGTTGTCTGGTGGGACGCGGCGCTGCTAAGGCAGGCGTAGGAGGGAATTGACGTTGTAGGAGCTGGTGTGAACGGTTGTCACGTGAGAGTCTGGGACACGCACGTGTCGTACGGTCAGGTTTCCCCCTGCAGGGTATAAAATCGTTTCGAACCGCTATCGCTCCCAGTTAGTGAGCATGCTCGTGAAACGCACCACATTCTAGTAAAATAGGTTGAAACACAATGAGAAGGATTATGATTATTGCTAATGCTGTTGTTACTTTTGTTTTGTTTGTTTAGCTCAGTGCTAACTAAATTTATTTTCTAATCACTTAATCTGATGCTAAAACTTGACAAGAGTAGTATAGGCTTGTGAGTCCTTTTGCAAGTAAACCCTCCCGAGTCAGCCTTCATGTCTAGGAGTCGGCTGTAGTCAGCCATTTGTCGGGTAAGTTTTGCTGAGCTTCTTAGAAGCTCACGCGTTAGCGTTTTGTGGTTTTCAGGCGCCGTCATGCAGGAACCAGCAGGTAGCTTCTATTGGGAGGAGCCCCCCCTCGAGTTTGGGAACCTCTAGTGGGAGTTGTGCGAGTTGCCGCATTGATCTGTTGAAGTGGCTAGTAGCATGACGCCCGTGGGCACGGCGCGTGCTTTTGCTTAAGTCCGAGTGTCGGAGTTGTAATAGTTCTAGTCTTCCGCTGTTTATCGTTTTCAAAACTGTTGCGTACTCTGAAACAACGTAATATTCAACTTCTAAGTTATGAACCAATGATGTATTAAGTGCTCTCTTCTTGTAAATTATTGCTGTTTATTCCTGTCTATGTGGTATCGTGTGTACGCTCGCTTCGCCGAGCGTTGCCCAACAAGATCTTGGCTTAACGACTGACCGGATCCGTCCTGAGACGAGGTCTTCTGGGCGGGGTCATGTCATATTGAATGTACTGATCGTATGCTGGGTGATATGGGCCCTAGTAAACCTACGTAGCCTAGTGATTGCAATGTCGAACCTGCCCTACGGTGTCTGATTAGGAGGAGATCTGGGGCGGGCAGCGTGGGAACTCCACAGAAACCGTCTGGGACGTGTTGTCTGGTGGGATGCGGCGCTGCTAAGGCATGCGTAGGCTGGAATTGACGTTGCAGGAGCTGGTGTGAACGGTTGCCACGTGCGAGTCTGGGACACGTACGTGTCGTACGATCAGGTTAACCCTCCAGATGTATAAAAATCGGTTCGAATCGCTGTCGCTCTCACGCGTTAGCGATATGTGGTTTTCAGGCACTGACATGCAGGACCAAGCTGGTAGCACCCATTGGGAGGAGTCTCACCCTGAGATTGGGAACCTCCAGTGGGAGTTGTGCGAGTCGTCGCAGTGAACATTGAAGTGGCTAGTAGCATGACGCCCGTGGGCACGGTGCATGCTTTTGCTTAAGTCTGAGTGTCGGAGTCTGTAAACGTTCAAGTCTTCCGCTATTGTATTTTCAAAAACTTTCACGTACTCTGAATCAATGTAAGACCTAACTCCAAAGTTATGAATTAATGTTGTATTAAGTTCTCTCTCTCCTTGTAAATCATTGCTTTTTATTCCTGCCTGTGTTGTATCGTGTGTACCCTCGCTTCGCCGAGCGTTGCCCAACAGGATCCTGGCTCAACGACTGACCGGATCCGTCCCGAGACGAGGTTTTCTTGGCGGGTCCGTGTCAGCTTTGGTATTGCTGGTAGTAAAGGGTGCAAGCATGTTACTTTCGAGCCTGGTGATTTGGTTTGGTTGCACTTGCGTAAGGATAGGTTTCCTGCTTTGTGCCGCTTTAAATTAATGCCTCGTGCTGCTGGTCCATTTAAAGTGTTAACTAAAATCAATGATAATGCTTATGTTCTTGACCTGCCTGCGGAGTTTGGTGTTTCCACTACTTTTAACATTGTAGATTTGAAACCGTATGCGGGCGAGGATGAGGAGCTGCTGTCGAGGACAACTTCAGCTCAAGAAGGGGAGGATGATGAGGACATCAACTCTCCAACAGCAGCACCTGCGCCTCCACTTCCTCAGGCTGCGCCTAATGCCATGATCGAGTCAGACTCTACTTCGACTCCAGCTGTGGCACCATATCAAGGCCCAATGACTCAGGCCCGTGCTCGGAAACTCAACTATGTCATGCTGCTACGAAACCAAGGCCCAGAAGCATTGACAGGCGATCAAACTAGTTAGAGCCGCACGTGTGTTCAGCCCTTGTCGCGCGCGCGCCATGTGGGCCCCTACCTAGGGACGCGCACCCTCCTTGGCCGGACCCCCACCTTAGGGTTGCGCCCCCTTTCTTGTGTATTTAGTCCGGGGCTGCGCCCCTGTTAGTCTTCGAGTTTTGTTTAATTGTTAGCTTTAGCTACAGCCGTCGCATGCATTACAGCGCTGCCACGTGTACTCAGAACTCCACCTTCAAGTAATACATCAGATTGCTTGCATCTCTTTCTTGCTCGTTCTTCGATTGCGCGCAGGAAACGATCTTTGTGATCAGGCTGATCTTGCACCAGCAAGGTTGGTAACCATCGGGAGTTGGTTCAGAAGATTGCATTGGCGCCTCGGGCTTGCTCGTCGTAGTCGGATCGTGAGGGTCTACTTCCACCAAATCAAATTTATCTTCCTCACCGAAAGATCGGGCACTCCAGCTCTATCAATTATGAATATATTGTTATGTCTTTTGGACTAACAAATGCTCTTGCTGTTTTTATGGAAGCTATGAATGGCATGTTGCATGAGTACTTGGATGTGTTCGTTGTGGTTTTCCTTGATTGATATCTTGATCTACTCCAAATCCGAGGAGGAGCATGAGCGACATCTTAGCCTTGTTCTAGAAGCTCTTCGAAAAAATCAGTTTTATGGTAAATTGATGAAGTGTGCTTTTTGGCTTTCTGAGGTGGCTTTTCTAGGTCATGTTATTAATGAGCATGGCATCTTAGTCGATCCCAAGAATGTGGCAACTGTGGTTAATTGGGAGAGACCTACTACAGTGACAGAGGTTCGCAGTTTCTTGGGTCTTGCTGGCTATTATCGGCGTTTCGTGCAAGGTTTCTCTAGTATTGCAAAGCCGATGACTAGACTTACACAGAAGGGTGTTCCTTTTGTATGGAATGATGATTGTGAGGTCAGCTTCCAGACTTTGAAAGATAAGTTGGTGAATGCTCCTATTTTGGCCTTGTCCGTGAGTGGCAAGCGCTTTACAGTATACACGGATGCTTCCCGTATTGGTCTTGGTTGTGTGTTGATGCAAGAGGGAAGGGTGATTGCTTATGGGTCTAGGTAGTTGAAGAAATAGGAGGGAAATTATCCTACCCATGATTTAGAATTAGCTGCTGTGGTTTTTGCTTTGAAGTCTTGGAGACATTATCTCTATGGTGAGTCTTGTGATATCTATACTGATCATAAGAGTCTCAAATACATTTTTACTCAGAAAGAACTAAATATGAGACAACGAAGATGGCTTGAGTTGATAAAGGATTATGATCTCAACATTCAGTATCACCCAGGGAAGGCAAATGTGGTGGCAGATGCCCTTAGTCGGATTGGTGTCCCTAAGGTGGCGATGCCCTTGATTGCAGATTTGGATCGTATGGGTGTCTCCTTATGCTATGCAGGCACTGCTAGAGAGGAAACACAATTGCTCATCCAGTCGTCCCTCCTTGAGCGGGTGCGTGAGGCACAACGGCATGATCGTTTAATTCAGGAGGTTCATAAGAGGATATCAAACGATAGACCTTGTGAGTTCAGTATTGATGAGAATGATGTAATTCGTTTCAGAGGACGCCTTTGTGTGCCACAGAAATCTGAAGTGAAGATGGATATATTGAGGGAAGCTCATCGGACTCCATACACAGTTCATCCAGGTGAGACAAAGATGTATAGAGACCTTAAACAGAATTTTTGGTGGAAGAGAATGAAGGTGGATGTTGCTAAGTATGTGGCGGCTTGTGGTGTGTGCCAGCAGGTGAAAGCTGAACACAAGCGGCCTGCAGGATTATTGAAGCCTTTGGAAGTCCCAGAGTGGAAGGGGGAGTATATCACTATGGATTTTGTGGTTGGCTTACCTCGCTCGCCTCGAGGTAAAGATGCGATTTGGGTGGTTGTTGATAGACTCACTAAGGTGGCTCATTTCGTTCCAATGAAGACCACTAATTCAGCTGCTGACTTGGTCCCCTTGTATATCAAGGAGATTGTAAGGTTGCATGGTGTTCCGAAGTCCATTGTTTCGGATCGAGATTCCAAATTTGTTTCTAATTTTTGGAAGAGCTTGCATAGTGCTTTGGGAACAAGGCTAGATATGAGTGTTGTTTTCCACCCTCAGACAGATGGTCAGTCTGAGCGCACTATACAGATCTTGGAGGATATGCTCCGTGCTTGTGTCCTTTCATGGAAGGGCAGTTGGGAGGATCACTTAGCTTTAGCTGAATTTGCTTATAATAACAGCTATCAAGCTAGTATCAAAATGGCTCCATATGAGGCTTTCTATGGTAGAAAGTGTGTTTCTCCTTTGTGTTGGGAAACAATGGGAGAGAGATCATTGGTTGGTCCAGACTGGATTAAGCAGACATCTGAGAAGGTCAAGGAGATTCGTCAGAACATGTTGGTAGCTCAGAGTCGTCAGAAGAGCTATGCAGATGTCAGGAGGCGAGACCTCAAATTTGCAGTGGGTGATCAAGTTCTCCTCAAAGTATCACCTACTAAAGGCATCGTATGATTTGGTACCACTGGGAAGCTTAGCCCAAGGTACATTGGACCTTTTGATATAATAGCTCGAGTGGGCAGTTTGGCCTATCGCTTGGACTTGCTTGAGTCTATGAAGGGAGTTCACAACGTCTTCCATGTTTCCATGCTGAGAAAGTATTTGCGGGATCCTGAGCACAAGATCGACTTAGAACCGATTCATGTGAGCAAGATTTGACTGTGGAGTGTCGCCCGGTCCGTATTTTAGAATCATCAGATCGTGTCATGAGGAGGAGGACAATTAAGTATGTGCGAGTTCTATGGACTGATAAGACAGAGCGCGAAGCTACTTGGGAGCTTGAGGAGCAGATGCGCAAAAAGTATCCCGAACTCTTCGAGACCGGTGAGTTTATGGGGTTTATATTGGCTTGCTTTTCGGTTGTTACTCCATCGTAGAAGTGGAAAGAATTCGAGCACGAATTCATTTTAAGGGGGGTAGAATGTAATGCCCGGATTTACCAAATTAAAAAAAAAACAAAATGCTTTCACCCCAGCCCACAAACCGAAGCCTATTCTTCTACGTTACCTCCCTCAACCGACTCCCCCTCCCTTCATCATGGAAAAACCAGAGGCGGCGCTACCCTGCTCGTTCTAGACAGGAGGAGCGACGTGCAGGCCAGGGAGGACTCATCTCTGAGGTCGATTTCCATCTTTTAGGGCTAAAATGGGTTCTCCTCCTCCCTCTTATTCCTTTGATCCTGTTTCGCTGACTGCAGTTTAAAGGGGGAGGGGTCAAGACAAGGCAAGAGGCGAAGCACCTCTAGAAATCCACCACCGAGGTATTGATTTCAGAGTTTACCCTTTTCTTTTAGCCTAAGTACCGCAGGTCCTTTTGCAAGTTCGTGACTGCTGTGGTGCAGCCGCAAATCAGATTCTCGTTTCTATACAGCAGCAACTTCGACCTAATTTTGGGAATTTTAGGATTTGAATCTGAAAATTGGGTAACAACGAAAGTTGTAGACCTCGTCGAAAACTTTTCAGAACGTCTAGGTTCATGTTTTTTCGTTTAGAATCAAAGGAGTTATGGTGATCTGAATCTTACTGCCAAAATTTTGCGTTTCAGTTTCGACAGTTAAGGCAGTTTCTGTAATTTTAGTTTTTGGACATCTTAGTGAGATCAATAATTTTTACCACTATGGACCAAGTTGTAGAGGATCTCAATACCTTTCTTTAGACACCAAGATCACCCTCATAGCTTTTGTGGTTTGAAAGTTACAGCAATCTGAATATTGCTGTCGTTTTGGACAGTGTACAGGTTTAGTTACCTGTCCAGTTTCGTTTTGCACTTTTGGCTCTCAGATTAGAAGCTCTTTGAGGCAGATTTAATTCAGGACCTTCTGGAAGTTTTTGTAGTACATCTTTCAATCTTTCCAAGGAGTATTTACACTCCGTTTTTCGTCAGACGGTTAAGGAGTTAAGAATGGTTGAAGTGTGCTTTGACCATGATGTCAGTTTTCGGTATTTATCTGTTCAGCTAGTTTTGGCACAGCAGATAGAAGAATTTGATCTTGCGTTGAATAGAAAACTTGTAGATGATTAGATGTAGATGCTTTTAGATGTGTTTTTCTGTAGGGTATCTTTTATAGTTTGGTAGTTATGAAATTGTTTAGCAGCGTTGATTGGGGCTGCGGGGCGTTAGAAGCGGTTTATTAGTTATTTTCCTACGTGCGTATTGTTGTTTTGAGCCGAGAATTGTCTTTGATCAGGTGGTGCGCCTCCAGCTTCGTAGTTTTTTCTGCTTGTCCATTGGAGAAGGCAAGTAAATGTAGCACCGTGGTCTACCGCTTTAACTCGTTATTTTCATTACCTCCATTTAATTTAATTCTTCACACTAGCAAGATAATTGTTTAAATGGGTTTATTGTTCTATCCTGAAGTATATCATTCTTTATTATGCCATTCGATTATATTGAAGTTGAATTCATATGAAATTCATTCATTGCAATGTTTGCATTTTGCACTCTCCTTTGATATGCATATGAAGATATCGTAGCTGAATATGTGCTGTAAGTACCGGTACAACAACACACGTTGATTTATAGCAATGTGGTTGCCCCCTTCTCTTCCTTTGTTGGGATTAGAGGATTGAAGTGAAGACATGCATTGCATGGCATTCATTACATCGCATTGCATCATTGCATTCTATCTCTGAAGTATGATTCATCTTGTTATTACAACTTTTAAATTCCTCTTTGAAGATATATATCTTATTTTGCTTCCGCTATTATCACGACTATCTTAAATTGATGTTTAATTTAATGTAATTTAAATAGCCTGTTAAAGCAATTTGCTTGCTGAGGTTTTTTTAAAACCTCATATGCTTGTCTCCCCCTTTCAGGTACTTGATGTTTGCTTGGGTTTTGGGAAGTAGCGTCACACCTCACACGGCTTCATCAAAGGACTTCCACTTGATATACCGTTTTTTTTTTAGTAGTCATGCTTGAGTCATTTAAAATTTTGTCATGGTTCCTTAAGTGTGTCATGAATGTTAAATTTATTTGATTCGGATGAAACTAGTATTCAGCTGTAGGATGTTTATTCTTTGACATTATGATTCCTATCTAAAAATTGTTATTTGTTTGCTTCCGCGATGCTTAGAAATACAAAAGAGATGCTGTCGAAAATTATTTGTGATTGTTAGTAGTATTTTGAGTTCTTAGTGATGCTCTGGAGTTATTTAATATTCCGGGGTGTTACAGCCAATCTTTTTTTCGATATGAGTGACACATTCTCCACCGTCGCCGCTGCAACTACGGCTGCCATGGGATCCACTTCGTCAGCTACCTCCGCAGCCACGTCCGCTGCCATGCCCCTGGCCCAGGCCATCCACTCCGTCAATATCAAAGCCGCGATCCCCTTCGTCCTTGATCTTCATGCCCACAATTACACAAAGTGGCGCACCCTATTCAAGATCGTGCTTGGCAGATTTAATCTGCTCGAACACATACAACAACGAGGCTGCCATCCTTGACGATCCTGAGTAGGTCAAGGAAAATCTAACAGTCACCACATGGATCTACAACACCATCGCCGACGATCTCATCGACATGTGCATGAAGTTGAAAGACCCGAAGGCTCGTGACATCTGGATGTACCTCGATGATCTCTTCTCCGGCAATAAGCCAAGTCGCGCCGTACAACTGGAGGCTGAATTCCACGGGCTTGTGCAAGGTGAGATGTCTGCACATGCTTATTCTCGTCGTCTGCAGCAACTTGCAAATGCATTGGCAGATTGTGATCAACCTGTCAGCGATCGAACTCTTGTCCATCAGTTGATCCGCGGGCTCAACCCCAAATTCGGGGTCCTTAAGACCCTGCTTCCTCTCCTGCCCAAATTTCCTTCTTTCATCGACGCCCGCGACTACTTGCTGCGTGATGAAAGTGCACGTGCCGATGAGGTCAAGCAGGCCACCGAGAGAGCCCTGCTAGCGGGCGATGCGTTGCAGGGCTCTACTGACAACAATGCCCCGCGTCAAGACTCTTCAGATCGTGGTTCCAGCTCTGATCGTGGCCGCGGCGGCGGTCGTGGTCGCCGTGGTGGTCGTGGTCGAGGCCGCCACAACAACAGCACTGCCGGCGGTGGGCGCGACCATACACAACAGCAGTGGGCTCCGAGCTGCCCTCCATGGGCCATGCCTTGGGGTGCACCATGGACTGGAGCGACTGCCCCAGCTTCCCCACCCACAATGGCCTTCCTAACGCCCGCCTGCTCATTCAGGCCAGGCGTTCCAGGCGCATCAGGCATACGCTCCACCGGCCACCATGCACCGGCCAACAGCACCACGTGGGACACCAGCCCTCTGATCCAAGCTCTGCAGGCTACATCGCTGCAGCAACCTGGCCCCGGCGAGTGGTACATGGACACCGGTGCTTCTTCATGTTAGTGGATTAGAGTACACTTAGCCTCTTGTAAGCCCGTTGGGCATCTGCCATAGACGCGGTCATGCGATCCGCAATGCACCTGCACCCGCCGCACTCAGCGCTCGCCGCATCGCTCGCTGCACTGCACACGTCCTGCGGCTCGCGTTGCTCTGTAAACGGTATATGTATCACATCTGAAGATACATACATCTGTGGTTGATAGCATTCTGCTTTCACATGGTATCATTCACCAGCAAAAGATCATGGAATACTTTCGCTTCCGCAACTATAATTCATGGCTCCATCTTCAGTTCACTCCAATTCCTCCCTTGATTCTGATCTCCCTGCTCCTGTGCCCGCCGCTGCTTCCGTAATCCAAACCATTAACATCCGCAGTCACGTTCCCATCACAATTGATCTCGAGGATGGGAACTACGATCCGTGGAAGTGCTTCTTCGTCTCGGTGCTCGGGAAATTCGGCCTCCTTGGTCACGTCCGCACGCCCACACCCACGGCCGAGCGCGACGCCGAGTGGCAGCTGACGGACTCCTGCCTCGTCAACTGGCTTCTCAACACCGTCTCCCACTCCGTCTTCGAGGTCGTCCACAAACCCAACCTCACCGCCCACAGCCTGTGGCAAGAGATCGAGGGCCTCTTCCTCGACAATGAACTCCAGCAGGCGGTCTATCTCGAGGCTGAGTTCCACAACACATACCAAGGTGATCTTTCCATCCATGAATACTGCAAGAAACTCAAGCGCCTGGCCGATCAACTTCGTTCGATCGGCTCGTTCGATCGGCCATGCCGTCTCTGAACCCAGTCAAGTTCTCAACCTTCTTTGTGGCCTTAATCCCCGCTACAACACCTCAAAGCCGTCATTACCTCCAAATTCCCTCCCCACACCTTCAAAAGCGCTCGTTCCTTCCTACTTCTGGAGGAACTCAATGACAAACATGATGCCACGGCCGCGGCCAATCAAGCTCTTGCAGCCGGCCACGGCCCTAGTGCCGCTGGTCACGGCTTCAGCACTGCCGGCTCTGGCTTTGGCTCCGGTGGCTCTTCTAGCGGATCCAGCGACAACACCCACGCCAACATCTCACCAACAACTCCTCCGACAATTCCGACGCAGGCGGATCGTGGAACCGCAACTTCAAGCATAATAGGGGCCACGGTCACGGCCGCGGCAATGGCGGTGGCCGCGGCCAACCTCAGCAGGCACCGACTGTGTACAACCCATGGACTGGGTATGTTCAGGCTTGGCCGGCACCCTTCCGTGCACCTGCAGCAGGCATTCTCGGCCCCCATCTGCCGTTCCAACCTCAGCAAGCCATGATGGCTTATCAGGCTCCGCCCGGTGGCTCCTTCGGCAACTGGGATCCTCTTCACCAGGCTCTGGCTACTGCCGGCGTGGCCAACCAACCTCCGAGCGCCGTCGACTGGTACCTCGACACGAGCGCTACCACACACATGACTTCGTCGCCTGGTAATCTTCCACATACAACTCTTACACCTTCTTCTTCTCTGATCACCTTCGGCAACGGCGCCACGCTGCCCACGACACATCACACCTCTAGCTACATATCTACTAACTCTTCTCCACTGCACCTCAAGAACGTTCTTGTTGCTCCCTCTTTAATCAAGACTTTGATTTCAGTCCGACGTCTCACTTGTGATAATAACATTTCCATTGAATTTGACCCCACTGGTTTCTCTATTAAGGATCTTCAAACCAGGGCGGAGAGGCTCCGATGTGATAGTCGCGGTGACCTCTATCCTATCTGCCTGCCTCTTCATCAAGCTTTGGCTACTTCGTCGTCTTCGGCAGTCTCCCTGTGGCACCAGCGCCTCGGACACCCTGGACAACATGTTCTTTCTCAAATTCTTGCGACTTTTGATTTCAATTGTAATAAGTCCATGACACACTCGTGCTCATCATGCCACTTGGGCAAACGTGTTCGTCTTCCTTTCCGTCAATCCACTACCCATACATATTTTCCTTTCCAATTACTGCATTCCGATGTGTGGACTTCACCTGTTGTTAGTCACTCTGGCTACAAATACTACCTCGTTGTGCTCGATGACTTTACTCATTACCTCTGGACGTTTCCACTAAGAAACAAATCCGATGTCTTGCCCACTCTACGCCACTTTCTCATCTATGTGCGCACTCAATTCCGTCTGCCCTTTCTTGCTCTGCAGATGGACAATAGAAAGGAGTTTGACTCCACGGCTGCTCGGCTCCTCTTTGCTGAGCATGGCATTCAGTTCAGGCTCTCCTGTCCTTATACTTCACAACAAAACGACAAAGCCGAGAGGGTGCTGCGAACACATAACGACTGCATCCGCACCATGCTCGTTCATAGTGCAGCTCCATTCGCCTTCTGGGCAGAAGCACTATCGACGGCAACGCATCTCATTAACCGGCGCCCATGTCGCAGCACCGGCAACACTACTCCGTTCCAGCTGCTCTTCGGGATCGCACCCTCCTACGACGAGCTTCGTGTGTTCGGGTGTTGCTGCTTCCCCAACACTACAGTCACCACGAACCACAAGCTCGAACCACGCTCTGTCGCCTGCGTCTTCATCGGCTACCCGGCCGACCACCGTGGCTACCGCTGCTATGACGTCGCCACACACCGGGTGATCACGTCACGCCTTGTTGTTTTTGATGAGCAGGTCTTCCCGTTCCGCGAGACACGCGGCCCCACACCTCCGGCACGGCCTGCTGCACTCAACGATGCTTCCCCACCTCGACAACTTGGGCGCACTGTACCACCACAGCACCCGGCACTGTCACCGCCGGACACCTCGTCGCCAACACCCACAGCAGCCCTCACCCCATGGTCACATGTGCCCAGGCTGGTGTGTTCAAACCCAATCCCAAGTACGCGTTGTAGGCAGCACTTACCACACCGTCGCCGATTCCATCGTCGGTACGGGAGGCTTTACGCGACCCGAACTGGCGAGCAGCAATGCAGCTCGAGTTCGACGCTCTCCAGACGAACAAGACTTGGACGCTTCAGCCTCGTCCACCCGGTGCCCGCGTCATTACAGGAAAATGGGTTTTCAAACACAAGTGGAACTCTGACGGCACACTCGATCGGTACAAGGCATGGTGGGTCATTCGTGGCTTCAATCAGCACCCCGGCATCGACTTCAGCAAGACCTTTTTGCCGGTCGTGAAGCCACCAACGATCAGGACAGTTCTCACCTTGGTAGCGTCCAAGCGGTGGCCGGCGCACCAGCTGGACGTTTCCAATGCCTTCCTCCATGGTAACTTGCAGGAGACGGTGTACTGCAGCCAACCTACTGGCTTTGAGCACCCCGACCGCCCGAAGGACGTCTGCCTCCTCTCCCGGTCGCTGTACAGGCTGCGGCAAGCTCCCCGGCAATGGTTCCTGCGCTTCGTCGGCTACGTCACCAGCTTGGGCTTCGTTCAATCCCCCCGACACTTCGCTTTTCGTCCTGCGCTACGGTAACGACATGGCATATATTCTACTCTATGTCGACGATATCATCTTGTCGGCATCAATGTCCCGGCTTCTCCAACACATCATTGCCAAGCTGAAGCTCGCGTTCGCCATCAAGGACTTGGGGCCTCTACACTACTTCCTCGGCATCGACGTCCGATGCGACGACGCCGGCTTCTTTCTTTCCCAGGAGAAATACGCCAACGAGGTGCTCGAACGTGCTGGCATGAGCAATTGCAAGGCAGCCGGCACACCGGCTGACGTTCGGCCCAAAACATCATCCACCGACGGCGAGCTCATCAGTGATGCGTCGTGGTACAGAAGCATGGCAGGGGCACTGCAATACTTGACGCTCATGAGGCCGGGTATCGCATACGCGGTGCAGCAAGTCTGTCTACACATGCATGCTCCGCGTGATGCCCATCTGGCCCTACTGAAGCGAATTCTCCGCTACATCAAAGGCACCACACGCCTCGGTCTCTGTCTCCTTCCAGCCACGGCGATCACACTGACGGCCTACACCGATGCAGACTGGGCGGGCTGCCCCGATACACGGCGTTCTACCTCAGGCTTTGCCGTATTCTGGGCGACTCGCTTGTCTCATGGAGCTCCAAACATCAAGCCACTATTTCCCGGTCCAGTGCCGAGGCCGAGTACCACGGTGTCGCGAACGCTGTCGCTGAATGCTCGTGGCTTCGACAACTTCTCGGCGAGCTGCACTGCCACATCCACGGTGTGACCATCACCTACTGCGACAACGTCTCCTCCGTTTTCATGGCGCGGAACCCAGTTCACCATCGCCGTACCAAACACATTGAGCTGGATGTCCATTTCGTTCGTGAGAAGGTGGCCCTAGGCGAACTCCGTGTTCTACAGATTCCCAGCGCTCGTCAGTTCGCTGATATTTTCACAAAAGGATTGCCGTCGTTACTCTTCAACGACTTCCGAGACAGTCTTTGCGTTGGCGAACCTACGGCAACTGAGGGGGGGTGTTAGTGGATTAGAGTACACTTAGCCTCTTGTAAGCCCGTTGGGCATCTGCCATAGACGCGGTCATGCGATCCGCAATGCACGCGCACCCGCCGCACTCAGCGCTCGCCGCATCGCTCGCTGCACTGCACACGTCCTGCGGCTCGCGTTGCTTTGTAACCGGTATATGTATCACATCTGAAGATTAATACATCTGTGGTTGATAGCATTCTGCTTTCACACTTCACACATGACCAGTGATCAAGGTAACTTGCCAATTTATTGTTCTTCATCGTTGCGTAATCCTCTACATATTATTGTCATATTATTGTTGGCAATGGGTCTCGCGGCTCCCTGTTCTTGGCACTGGATCTGCTTCCCTACATGCTCCTAACCAAACTTTTGTCTTAAACTCTGTCCTTCACACACCTGATCTTGTTTCTAATCTCGTTTCTGTTCACAAATTTACACGTGATAATTCTTGTGCCGTTGAATTTGACCCTTATGGTTTCTCTGTGAAGGATTTGCCCAGCAAGAGAGAAATTCTGAGGTCTAACAACTCCGGCGACCTCTATCCGTTTGATGGTTTTGCTCAGCGCACATTTTCGGCGGCTCTTGTTGCTTCTGTCACGTCTGATGTGTGGCACCGCCGCCTTGGACATCCAGGACATCAGTCCTTGTCACATTTGCTTTCACACTTTCCTATTTCCTATACAGATAAAGTTGCTGCACACTCCGTCTGTGAGGCTTGTCAAGCAGGGAAGCACACTCGGCTGCCTTACTCATCATCTAGTTCATTTACTTATTTTCCTTTCCAAACAATGCACTGTGATTTGTGGACTGCACCAGTTTCAAGTATTACTGGTTTCCAATATTATCTTATTATGGTTGATGATTTCACCCATTACATGTGGACGTTTCCATTGCGACAGAAGTCTGATGTGTTTCCACAATCTGCGACTTTTTCTTTCCTGTGCTCAACCAATTCCACCTATCCATACAGTGTATACAATGTGATAATGGAAGGGAATTTGACAATGCTTCCCTCCCTGCGTTCTTTGCTTCTCGAGGCATCACAATGCGTTTTTCTTGCCCCTATTCCTCACCCCAAAACGGGAAGGCTGAGCGAGCGATACGCACCACTAACGATGTCATGCGCACTCTCTTATGTCAAGCCTCCCTTCCTCCCTCTTATTGGGTTGATGCTATGCATACTGCCACCTATCTGCTCAACCGGCGACCGACAAAACCTTTACAGCTGAACACACCTTACCAAGCTCTGTTCAATCAAATTCCTTCCTACAGCCACTTACTCACCTTCAGATGCTTGTGTTTTCCTAATCTTACATCAACTACTCAACACAAACTCTCACCACGTTCAACGGCATGTGTATTTTTAGGATATTCTGCAGAGCATAAAGGTTATCGCTGTTTAGATTTGCGCACAAGGAAAATAATAATTTCCTGTCATGTTATTTTTGATGAACAAACCTTTCACATGTCACCACAACACAGTGCTGCCACTCCATCGCAACACCAGATTACAGCAGATTCTGCAGCCTCTTCTTTGGATGTGGTTCCACTGCGTCAACCGCCAGTTCTGGTCTGCCGTTCGCCTCCGCATGCGCCACAGGCCGCACCCAGCGCTGCACCGTCGTACGTCTCAGATCCTCTCCGTGATTCACGTCAACCAACTCCGTCGCCAGCGTCAAGTGCCGCAACTTCTGTGCAGCCATCAGCTTGCCCCACACGTCCACAACCTGCAGCTCCCAGACGTTTCAGGCACCCCATCCAAGCACCTCAAGACTATATGCACACACGCTCCAAAAGTGGTATTTTCATACCCAAAGTCCCATTCAATTATTCTGCTACTACCTCATCTGTCTCACCCATTCCTTCTAACTATCGATCTGCTCTCTAAGACCCAAATTGGCACAATGCTATGTTAGCGGAATTTAACGCACTACTGACGAACAATACTTGGAGTCTTGTCCCTAAACCTACAGGTGCCAATGTCGTTTCGGGCATAAGTTCAACAAAGACGTCACGTTGGCGCGCTACAAAGCGCGTTGGGTTGTTCGTGGATTTACACAGCAGCATGGTGTTGATTATGGACAAACATTCAGCCCCGTGATCAAACCGGCAGCAATACGGTTAGTCTTGAGTATTGCAACTTCTGAAGCCTGGTCTGTACATCAACTAGATGTCAAAAATGCATTCCTTCACAGTAACCTCAATGAGCTTGTCTACTCACAGCAACCTTCTGGTTTTGTCGATGCATCTCGGCCTTCTCACGTTTGCCAACTCAACAAATCTCTGTACGGCTTAAAACAGTCTCCACGCACTTGGTTCTTGAGATTTACCACCTTTTTAGTTGCTCTAGGCTTTCATGCTTCCAAGGCTGATTCCTCATTGTTTATCCTTCATACAAAGCAGCACACAGCTTATTTATTGCTATATGTCGACGATATCATACTCACAGCCAGCTCTAGCACTTTACTGAACCACATTATCTCCAAACTTCATACTGAGTTTTCTATGAGTGATCTTGGCCCACTTCAACATTTCTTAGGAATTTCAGTTCAGCGTACTAAATCTGGCTTGACTTTCTCGCAGAAGCAATATGCTCTTGAGCTTCTTGATCGCGCCAACATGAGTACTTGCAATCCCTCTTCCACACCTATAGACACCAAGTCCAAGCTTTCAGCTCATCAGGGCAAGCCTCTCTCCAATCCCACTGAGTATCGCAGTCTTGCAGGCGCATTACAATATTTAACTCTCACTCGACCTGACCTCAGCTACGCCCTACAATAAGTGTGCTTATTTATGCATGAGCCTAGAGATTGTCATTTCAACCTGTTGGATATGGTTTACACATTGGTCGCTCCGCAAATTGTGAGCTCACAGCATACTCGGACACCGGCTGGGCTGGATGTCCCGATACTAGAAGATCCACTTCCGGATATTGTGTCTACTATGGCAACAACCTTGTTTCTTGGTCTGAAAAACGCCAACAAACAGTCTCACGGTCTAGTGCAGAAGCTGAGTACAGAGGTGTTGCCAATGCAGTTGCTGAAAGTTGTTGGCTTTGTCAGTTGTTAGCTGAACTTTACCGCCCACCAAGTCGTGCCACAATTGTGTTTTGTGATAACATCAGCGCATCTTATTTGGCAGCCAATCCAGTACAGCACCAGAGAACAAAACATATAGAAATTGATCTTCATTTTGTCCATGACAAAGTAGCCCTTGGTGAGGTCAAAGTTTTCCATGTGCCGTCATCTTCCCAGTTTGCAGATTTATTCACAAAGGACCTACCGGCAAGCTTATTCAACGACTTCCGCAGCAGTCTGAACATTCATCCGTGTCCAGACTGAGGGGGGATGTTAGTGTAACAATTCTGTCCGGTTCTCACGCCAAGAATCTGTGATGCCGAGTCCTACACCATTACGTGTGCTCCGCACGTATAGGATCTCAACTATCTCGTGTATCTTTGCATGTACTTGTACTGCCTATATAAGGCCACATATGAATACAGATCAAGTGTGCGCTCTATTTGTTCTTCGTTTATTACTCTTACATTATGGACCAGGAGGCGGTGTCCTTCTGAGATGAAGTGCTATAAACAAGCAAACGATGATGTTGGCATCAATTAGTGTACCCACCTTACATATAGAATTAACCCCTTTTTGGTATCTGAAGAAGTGTTTTAATATCAAATAACCCCATATATTGCATAAAGTGATTTGTATGACCATCTTGTAGAAACAGGTTCAACAAGGAGCTGAAACACCGGCGACAAAGGTCAAATCAACACCCAAATGCATCAAAGTTGGAATTCACGATGAAAACCTACGAAGGAAAGTCCCCATGCAAGGCAACAAGAGTCCAGAATAAAAAAGACGATGAAACAGAGTCGGAGTCGGGTCGTGCCAATCGACATGGAACCGAGACCGAGGCCCCTAACCTGCCCCTTTAAATACAAGAGCATATGCGTCGTTCAGAGCATCGAATAGGCGAGAGTATTATAAATCTCGACGAGTTACCTAGCAACGGTGAGTGTAGAACCACCGGTTCATCCCGAGTATTGTAACTCTAGTTGCCTAGATCGGATTAGTCGATCTACCCGAATTATCTGGTATTCTAGACCACAGGAGATTCATTGTACATCATCAAGATAGGTCACCGTGATGGTGAATCACTTATCAGATCTTAATTTATATATTATCTGCTTTATCTTGGCATTAGTGATGTGGTCATACCTGATCCAACACTTGCAATTAGTATTCCTACTAATGCTACAACTGCTGCAGCCGAAGCTTCAAAAACTCCTTGCAATAAGATGGATATTGGTTGTAACAATTCTACTAAAGTTCAAGCAATCACATTTGGATCGTTTGTTGCTGACTTGAAGAATAAAGCAACCATAATTGATAATATTATGGGCAATAATCTGCACAACAAACCTTCCAAGCACATGCCAAAGATGAGGACATCTTTCTTTGAAGGAGGAGAGGATGATGCGCCCATGGCTCCTCAATTGATTCCTGCTGCAACTGGGCCTTCCACAGGAGTGGAATAACTTCCTTTCAGTTCATACAACACCAAGAAGAATGTCCTAACCAAGTGAAGAATGACTAAAGGATGCCCAAGGACATCCTCCCCTTGGTCACCTCCCTTAGAGTCCAGCATAGGCGTGCACTGCAAGTTCGAGGCTCAACCAACACGACTTTGAGTCCAACTCGGAGTCTAGGACCAGTCTGCATTGAAATGGAGGTCCACGTGGCATGCATGCTCTGTTTTGGAGGTTCTACATATGCATGGAAGGCTGAGAAGATTATCTTTTCAACTCCACCGGTCCCATGCCAAAATTCATCTGGAATGGACGGGAATATTCAAAACAATATCGGGTTATGTCTGAGTGTGGGTCAGTTTCGAGTTGTGTTTTAGATATTGGTCTGATGGCTGGCCTGTGCGCCATATAGCCTAGGGCCCGCGCCCCTGTAAGGTAGATTAGGTTTTCTCATTGTCTTTCCTCGTGGTTTCCTCCAAGGAGTCCATGAGAAGTCATCCTCCTCTTTAAATTGAAGATTGCTGTTGCTGATTCTTGATCTAGCTGACGAAGTGCAAGATCAGGGTTTCTTCTAGGCTCGTATCTTGATTCCCGTTGGAATCCCCTCTTCGGATCGTGTCTCCCTTAGGGCACGGGTTGGAGATTTATCTATCGTTGGTTTCCATCTACATCGAGTTCTTGTAAGTCAGATACTATCTATCATGTTCTGTACTGCTGTTAAATTGTGATTTGCTAGTGAAGAACCAATCTGTGGTGTTTGTTTTATTGTTGCTGCTTCATAATTCAGTTTGAGATTATTGATACATCTATTGAATTGCTAGGATAACCTCAATTTACTTGTTGTCGCTTGCTGTATCGTGAAAGATTGGGACAAATTCTAGACACCGTAGTTGTGTCCTTATCAATTAGGCTACTTTGTCCTTTGTTCTTGGTTCGATCTCGTTGAAATGCTATCTTGCTAGATTCTTGGTTCCAGACCGAGTTTCTCTAGGGACTAGGTGTGATCGTGGTAATTTTACCTTTATCTCAAGAACCATTGCAATGGACGTTTTGGCTCTGAAGGATACTTTATGGCTAGGTTTGGTTAGGCTCTGCAAGGTGGGTCACCTCTACAGAGGATTGCATTGGTGCATGGCCGGGTTTGAGCCTTCAGTAGCGTGATTTGCTTTCCAACGGAAAGCTGACCTTCTAAGGGGTGAAGTGACTTCTTTGTCAAAGCTGGTGATGAGGACATCACACCCATGGATACACACAATAATTCTCCCGCTGCTACAAATGAAGGTCCAATCACCAGAGCTCACGCCCGTCAACTTAATATAGAGGTCAGCTCGTTCCTTAGCACTCCATTACGAATTCTTGAGGATAGATTACTACCTAATGATGTTATTATGATTAAGAATCATGGAGAGGTCAGAGGAACAATGGAAGACCAGGTTGGAGTCAGCCAAGGACGTCCAAGCCAAGTCGGAGGCCCAGCCCACGTCGACTTCGAATCCAATTCGGAGTCCAGGAGTAGTCTCCACTAAAACAGATGCCCAGGTTGCATACGGACTCCGTTTTAGGCAATCTACCACTTCACGGAAAGAGGACGAGACCATCTTTCCAACGGGACTGGTCCCATGTCTAAATTCCTTCGGAGTCGACAGGAATCTCCAAAACAGTGAGCCATCCAGAATCTGTCAGAGTGCTGCGACACCGATTTTGGGCCGGATGGCCTTGTATCGAGTTAGAATCCATTAGGGTTTCGTCCAGGGGGACTTGCACGTCCCCAAGTCCTTTATATTCAGCCGTCACCCCCTTCATTAGGGTTGGATTTTGCTTAGATTATTTCTGTATACACAGATTCGCCGTTTCATCGGTTTGTGAGACCCCAACTTGTGAGTTTAATCTATATCTGCAAATTTGGTTGCTTTCCACTTCGTTCTTGCTTGTGTTCTTCGATTCGCAGGCAAGGATTAGCCTTCTCGGCGAGGTCATCCGTGTTCGCGCGGGTGATAACCAGAAGAGACGTGGTGCTGCGATTGCAGGGTTCGGGACGTGCCGTTCGGAAGCCGGATCGATTTGTGTCGCGACTCCGCCCAAATCATTGATTATCAGAACCTGTAGGAAGATCGGGACCTCCGTCCCCATCAAGTGGTAATCAGAGCTTCAGGTGTTCCCTCAGGTTCGCCTTTGTTTACCCTAATTCCTTGTTTCGTTTCATCCTATAGTCCATAAAAAAAAGCCAAAAACAGAATCGTAGTTTTAGGTTACATCCTGTCCAAACCCGTATTTAGCCATTGCATATTTCAATTTCAGAGTCCGTAGTGTTGAGTTCGTGTCCTTAGTTACGTTTTGTTGCTGGTTTAGATCGTGTTTTGTTATGGTTTGTTTTGCTTCCGCCACCTTGTGTAAAACCCTAGCCGTCAATTTTTTTTCCCCACCCTGATCCCACCCTGAATTTAGTTTGTTACATCACATCTGTTATTTATTTCGACCACCCACCATTAGTTTCCATCTTTTACACAGCTTACGCCATCGAATTCCTTGTTTTTCCGTGACCCGATTCATTGTCTGCCGTAATACGCATGCTGATTCGGACACCCTTCTATAAAACGGCCATAACTTTTGCATACGAAATCGAAATCAGGCAAACTTTATATGCAAAACGATCGGCACGAAATTTCACATTTGATTTCACCCAGCTTTGCTGGGTTTGCTGCTTTTAGAATCCCGAAATTCACCCCGGACGGTACACATATCGGAGGCCGAATGTTCTGCCCCAACTTTCAGGCAGCTTCGAAAATTTCCATAGACCATATATTTCATCCAGTTGATCTGCAAATTTGTGTGGTTTCTATTTCTATGCTCTGCTTGCAAAAAAAAGTTATCAAAAAAATTAAAAGAAAAAAATAATAATATTTTGGTGTCAAAAATTTTAAGTTTTTGTCAAAAATATCAAGTACTAGTAGAGAGAGTTCTATTGATGACAGCAAAAGCATTAGCGACGGAGCATAGAATTGGGTGACATACTATATTTGGCAAGTGCTTGGGCTGAATTGAGTTTTCTTTGCCTATTGATCTTTGTTGCTGTTTTTCCTATACATCGTCTTTGTCCATGTATCATAACTGTTATAGGATACATTTGGCCAGCAATTAGGACCAATACTTTGGACACTTATTCAGTATTACTATCTGTTTTTGATCTGTGTTCCACTCACATATATATTGGTCTTCCAGGCTCCACATAACCCTTCTGAACAGGCACAGATTCTTCACCCTGTAATCGCCGGATCACTTCTCCCAGGTATCTTGCTTTGTGTTCACTTAGATCTTTGCAAGAACTTGATTTGAAACTTCCTGTTGCAGTCTGAGAGTACCACAATCCTAACACAGTAGTTGGTAGGGATAACCTTTGTCTATTTCTTCTGTGTTTTGTTTTTCTTTCATCATGTGAGCAGGTGACGAATCGACGAGCCCAACGGGCTTCAACGAGTGTGTCAGCCAAGACCAGATGAAGGGAGCAATTGACAAGGCGCTGGAGGGCATCGATGAGAAGATCACTGATGCTGTGACGAAGAACTTAGGCCCTGTTCTTGACGGCCTTACCACTCAATTGGCCGCCATCACTACGCGACTTGATGTGTTGGAGCGACGTCCACCTGCCGGCAAACACAACGACAACGACGACGTCGACGACACTATCTATGATGCCGATGGCAACATTTACGAGCTTGCAACTCATGGAGCTCGCCTTCGATGTCGACTACGCCGTAACCGTCACGGCATGGGAGGTAACAACAACAATCAACATGCTCGCCCTCATGATGATCCATTTGCTAAGGTTAAATTTTCCATACCGCCATTCTCTGGTTTAAATGATGCTGAAAAATATCTTGATTGGGAGATGATGGTAGAGCAGAAATTTAGTTCCCATCTAGTTCCTGAACAACATAGGGTTCGACAAGCTACTAGTGAGTTTAAGGACTTTGCTATTATTTGGTGGACTGGTTTAGCTGCTGTCGGACGTTTACCTGCCACTTGGGATGCTTTAAAAACAGCTATGCGTGATCGTTTTGTTCCTCCTTCTTTCTAGCGAGATATGCGTCTCAAACTGCAGCGTTTAGAGCAAGGTAGTAATTCCGTCCAGGATTATTATGCTGAGCTACAGAAGGGCATGATGCGTTGTGGGGTAGTTGAGGATAATGAGGATAAAATTTACCCTTTTTATGGGGAATCGAGGTGTGAAATTCAGGATATTGTTGATTATAAAACCTTTAACAATGTCAATGAGTTGTTCCACATAGCTATGCTTGCAGAGAAGGAATTACAGGGAAGACAGGAAGCAACAAAGACAAGAACCAGTCGCTCCTTCACGCCTAGTACGTCTACATCTACGGAAGCAACACGGTCCTTGTCAAGCTTTCGTCCACTTCCTGTACTAGCCAGCAAGCGACCATCCACCACAGCAACGCCTCCCTCGCCACGCCCTGCAGATTTTTCTAAATCCTCTGTGCAGGGTCCAGTGAAGAATTGTGACACCCCAGGTGTCACCAGGACAAAATCGACAAACTGTAAACCCTAATCCATAATTTCACTCGCCTAAAAGCAGATTCAATCTTAAAAATAAAAAAAATATTGTTTAAAATGCTTTAAAGGGACACTATGAAAAGTTTGACAAACAACAGAACACTATAGCAAAGTCCGAGAAAATCTCAACTAATAGTGTCGAAATCTCATTAACAGGAAGAAATCCAAACCCTAACTCTTGGCTACCAAAATTTCCAAAGAACCCCAGCCATATTTTTACATAATAATTAAGTACACTTCAAAATAGAAGTTTGGGAAATTATTCAAGATTTTTGGAAAGGATTTAGACCTCTTAAAAATTCATCCAAACAGAAATCATCTTGGAAATTCAAGAATTTTTAGAGACCAAATCATAACTTAAACCTTAAAAGAAAAGTGCTCCAAATAAATTCCTGAGCTTACACAAAAAGTTTCAAAAATTTTTGAGCTCAGAATGTGTGCCTTTTAATCGAATTGCATTCCAGCTTGATTAATTGAAAAAAAAAATTTGTTTTGCCGGGCGGGCTACAGTGCCCCGCCGCCCGCCCGACGAAACGGCGAGCGGCAGGGCACCCTGCCCCGATGCCCCCGCCCGACACGGCTGACACAACCATGGCGCCGCACGTCGCCCTCTTCATTGCCCCTCTCTCTCTCTCTCTCTTCCTCTACCGTGCGCCGCCCGAGCCGCCCGACGCGCCGCCCCGCCTTGCCGCCATGCCCCTGCTGCCTCCCCTACTCCCCTACCCCCGGTTTTCCTTTAAATTGGTGCGCCTCCTCCCCAGCTCCCCCTCCCTCTCCATTTCTTCTCCCCCCCCCCCCCCCCCCCGCGCGCAAGCTCCTTTCCTCTGCCCCGGCCGCCGCCCGCCATAGCCGAGCCCGCCGCCTCCACGGTGAAAACCACCCCCCGGCTCTCCTCCACCCTAATCACCAAGCATTACTCCTTCCTCTCTTCCCCATGAAGCTGTCAGCACATCCACTTCTCCGAATTTGAGCCTCGATCACCGGAATTTCCACGCCATCGCCGCCGAATTCGCTCTCCACGGTGAGACCCCCTCTACCGTGCCTAAGCTTGATAAATATCATGTTGTCGAGCTCCGTCATGTCTAATGGATCGTAGAAATCCAAGGTTCGACGGCCGACGACCGCCCCATCGCCGGGAAACGGCCGCCGGAGCTCGTCGGAGAAAACCTCCCCTATTTTTCTTTTTCTTTTTGTTTTTCAGATTATTGTTCTGTTTTGTAAAATTCGTAGAAATTCATAGAAAACTCCAAAAATAGAAAACCAAAATTTTTTAGAACCCTCGTGGTAATGACTAATTTTCTGTTAAAGAATTTTTTATAAATTGAACAAAAGTTTGCAGAATTAATTAGAACACTCTATTCTGTTTTTGAATTTTAATATGCATTCTAGAGCAGTGCTAGGGCTGATATTTGATCCACAAATGCACCATGGCCACACACATCCCCTGGAATTTTATGGAGATTTTAGGACCAAGAAATTGTATCTAACCCTTTTAAAATACTTCAATCTGCCTAGTTAAAATACTATTTTCTAAAGTACATTTTAAAAGTCATTCAAAAGGTTGGACCCAAAATCAAAGTTTTAGTTTTAGTGCTTATGAATGCCCACATGAAATTTCATAATTTACTTCTAAGATTTACTATGGCTTTTTGATTTTATAAGATTTAAAAACAGGAACTTTGATGAATTTTTATAAAATCTAGAAGATTCATCTAGGCCCCACCCAAATCTCAAAATGCTTACTTCCAGGAGTTCTATCAACTAAAAGTAATCTTGAGAAAGAATTAAAATTTTCATTTTAACCCTAGTTTAATAGTCGAAGAAATTAAATAATTATTAACTCATGTAAAATGTCGAGTTAACCTTAACTAAGGTTGAAATTGTGGAACATGCCAACTAAAACTCACCCCATGAGAGTTGAACAGATTTCCTTGAGCCTCATTCAACAGTGAAGAATTGAATTTAATCGACGGCATCGAGTAAATTAGGGTTAACCCTAATTCTAAGCGTCGCCGATCGAAACCCTAGATTACTATTGATAATAACAATAAGTTTCTTTTTCATTGAACTGATCTTAATCATACTGCATCATGTAGATTCTGAAGCGCACAAAGTAGCTACAGATCCAGTTGCCTCGACCTCCGCAGAAGAAGCCTTCGACAGCTCCGGAGAACCAGGCAAGCCCCGGTGCACAACCGATGTTTAAAAATTTTGCTTTTATAACTCAGTGTGTCTTGTTTGTGCATTAAGTGCTAGGAGTTGATTGAAACCCTAGTTGCATTATTTCCCATAGGAAACCCTGACGGTAGCTTGTATAGATACCCTTAGTATGCTATGCTTAGCAGATACTTGCCGGTAGAAGTCGAGCAGAGTGGACGCTGCTCGCGAGTAGTATGATATTGTATGAAACTGTTTTCATGAGATGTGCCACATGATTGTGAATGAGTAAGAAAGATAAAAGATTGAGGGTCAGACTGGGTACAAGTAGGTCGGCGACTGGTCCGGGACCAGGGTGATCGTAATCTGGTCTGATCCGTGTAGCACAGCTGGGCAAGTATTGAATGTACTGATCGTATGCTGGGTGATATGGGCCCAGTAAACCTACGTAGCCTAGTGATTGCAACGTCGAACCTGCCCTACGGTGTCTGATTAGGAGGAGATCTAGGGCGGGCAGCGTGGAAACTCCACAGAAACCGTCTGGGACGTGTTGTCTGGTGGGATGCGGCGCTGCTAAGGCATGCGTAGGCTGGAATTGACGTTGCAGGAGCTGGTGTGAACGGTTGCCACGTGCGGGTCTGGGACACGCACGTGTCGTACAATTAGGTTAACCGTGTAGAGGTATAAAAATCGGTTCGAATCGCTGTCGCTCTCAGCCACGAGCTTGCTTGAACTCTCTGTCACATTCTAGTAAATAGGTTGAGACACAATGAGAATAAATTATGATTATTACTATTGCTATTATTACTTCTGTTATGTTTGATTAGTCTCAATGCTAACTAAATTTATATTCTAATCACTTAATCTGGTGCTAAAATTTGACAAGAGTAGTATAGGCTTGCGAGTCCTTTTGCAAGTAAACCCACCCGAGTCAGCCAGCATGTCTAGGAGTCGGCTGTAGTCAGCCACGTTGACGGGTAAGTCTTGTTGAGCTTCTTAGAAGCTCACGCGTTAACGATATGTGGTTTTCAGGTGCCGACATGCAGGACCCAGCAGGTAGCTTCCATTGGGAGGAGCCTCTCCCCGAGATTGGGGACCTCCAGTGGGAGTCGTGCGAGTCGCCGCAGTGATTCTTAAAGTGGCTAGTAGCATGACGCCCTTGGGCACGGCGCGTGCTTTTGCTTAAGTCCGAGTGTCGGAGTTTGTAATCGTTCAAGTCTTCCGCTGTTTTTGTTTCAAACTTTTGCGTACTCTGAATCAATGTAAGACCTAACTTTAAATTTATGGAGTAATGTTGTGTTAAAAATCTCCTCTCCTTATAAATTATTGCTGTTTATTCCTGCATGTGTTGTATCGTGTGTACGCTCGCTTCGCGAGCGTTGCCCAACAGGATCCTGGCTTAACGACTGAACGGATCCGTCCCGAGACGAGGTTTCTGGGCGGGTCGCGTCAGCTTTGGTATCAGAGCCATGTTGGGAAACGGTACAATGTTTAAGGCATATTTTCAAAAATTACGTGCGAGTGAGGTACGCGCCCTATTAGTTAATAGGTTATCAGGTGGCAAGCTAACCTAGTGTAGGAGCTAACTAAACCCAGTCTAGATTTACTTTTCTATAACGACGCACCTACGCTCAGGTAAGCAAGGTAAGGTACGCCGCTCGACTGCGGTGAAAGGTCGAGAAATCCCTGTTGTGTCTGCAACAGTAGCGTTCTATACCATGATGGTATGGAAGGAGGTATTATGTTCGCTGTAATATAGTACGCCCCCTTGCCGTTTAGGGAGAGAAGCGGCCCTCTACCGTACGAGGTGTGGGTTACGGACCTGTTGCGAATGCAGACCTTCGCAACAGTGGAGTCTTGTGTCTTTGGCACACAAGAGATGAGTTTGTTCCTCATGACTTCGGTTTTGCAGAACACTCTCATACTGCCTGAGGTAAAGTGCAGTCTGTCGCCGCGCAGGGAAGGTCGGACACGTGATCCCCGTACGTGACCTACTCGGGGCGACCCATATGGCAATGATATGGGTTGTTGTTTTTACTTTTGAGATATATTTGTATTGAACTGCCTGTCATGCCATTTTCTGCAGGTACGCTAACCTCGATATCGTAAGAAACGTGTAGTGACGGCTAACTTGAGTGCGATTCTACCACTGCCTACGCGTATTCTTTTTACTTTGTGAGGACGTATAGGCCGATGTAGGATTGCATTGCATGAAGAAATGTTAAAATCCTTCAAACTTATACTAAAACCATCCAGGAGCAAAAATTACATCAATAATGGCTGTAACACCAACAGAAATTAAGAAGTCAACCTAGATATCTTCCTCCCTTAGAGATTGCGTGACATCAACCGAGTTAGAGTAAAACCCTTGTATACCGTTGAGCCTTTCCAGTACTTTCCTCGATGAGAAGATTGTCTCCTTGACAGGTCAACTTAGATGGTAAAGCACCTTGGGCAAATCGGCTGTCGCTAGATTAGCATCCTTAGTGACCAACTTGGATCACGTTTTTACGCAGGGATGAAAAATATTTTACGTATCGGAAGATTTTAGCATGCTTTGAACTATGTGTTAACATGTGGCTTCTGATTAATAAAATATTGTTCATCTCTGTGTTGCAGATGGACAACAACACGATCGAGCATGGGCTTGCGGAGATAGGTGTTGAGGATTCCACCCCTACCTACGTCACCAAGAAATCGGGGCGCAGAGGATTTATAGAGATACTCGGGCAGACCCTGCAATCGCTGGGTTATGCGGAGACTCCTTGGTTTCAGATCCGAGAGTATCGGCAGTACGACCTACCGCGCTGCTCAGCCACAGTTACACTACCCACGCACCCCCGGCATGCCAATGGAGAGATTTGTACCACGGCCACATTTGGGTTCAGATAAGACTGAAACCATCGAGTCAGCCGCCCATCAGGCCCTATTGAGGATTTGCGAGCGACACCTTGAGGACCTGGCAGATAAACCAGCAGCGATGTTCCCGATACGGGACCAGGTCGACAGTACCTGGCATCGCAATGTCAAGAATGCTCAGATCAGAACTCTCAAGGGAGAAATGGACCACGTCACTCCCTTGTTCACGTTGAGCCTAGCGCTGCTCAACTTGCATGAGGACACTGTTCTTAGAGCTCAGATGGACCGTCAGGCCTTACGACGAGCTCACGTAGAGATAGCCCAACTCAAGGAGAAGATCCAGGACTTGGAGAGCAGGAACAATGCACTACGTGCTCGCTGCAACGCGCGCGTTACACGCATCTCTGAGTTGGAGGCGGTCTCCGAGATTAAGACTGCCCAGATCCATGCCAGAGAGAATGATTGCAACCTCATGTTGCAACACATTCACCAGCTAGAGATACTCAGGGATAACGCGGTTCAGATGGCGGAGGACCTCGCCCATGAGAACCATCATTTGCAGCATCAGTTAGCGGGACTTTTGGAGGCACAACAGCCGCCTCCTGCTAATGACGATGCGCCGGAATCAGAGGTGTCGGATCCTGATGTTTCGGACCCAGAGCCAGACGAGGAATAGATCGGAGGTGGTTTCGCAACGCTAGTTTAGCTAGGTGCTTCGCTTAAGGAGTGCGTTGTCTTTGTCGTGAGGTTAGTGTGTGTTCTCAGGAGTCTGTCTTAGTGGCGTCGTAATTTTTGGATGTAAGAGTGGTGGTTTGACAGTCTAAGATTTGAACGATGGATGTACTGTCATCTTTTGGGGAATGAATGAAGTTTGTTTTTATTGAGATATCCGTGCCGTGTATTTTGACGTACTTCTACTTATGTTGAGAAATGGATATGGGTTGAACTGCTCTAATAAGGAACCTTTTTGCTTTTTCAGCATGGTGAACACTAGAGCAGGACGTCAGGAGGCGGAAAGCTCCAACCTGCCGCCCCCGCCAGCTAAGCCAACCTTGGCCACAGCTATGGCGGCCCTGCTTCAAAGCAGCCAGCAAACACAAGAGATGCTGCGGGCTATTCTGGAGAATAGCGGCACGAATCGAGGCGCTCGTAACCGTGACCAGGACAGCACATATGCTGAATTCCTGGCCACTCATCCCCCAGAGTTCAGAGATGCCCGGGAACCAATGGAGGCGGACCACTGGCTTCATACAATCGAGGCCAAGTTTGGGCTGCTCCGTTGTTCAGAAACTCAGAAGACGCTCTTCGCGGCACAGGTGCTCCACGGACACGCTGGAGCTTGGTGAGCCAACTACTTGGCCACTCTCCCGGCCAACACCCAGGTGCCCTGGGAACAGTTCCGGGAGGCGTTCCGCGCTCACCACATCCCCGCGGGACGCATGCAGAGGAAGGCCAAGGAGTTCATGGCCTTGACACAAGGAAACCGCACGATGCACGAGTATTCCCGTGTGTTCAACCAACTTGCTCTATATGCTCCGAAGCAGGTTGACACGGATGCAAGCGGAAGCACCGCTTCATGGAAGGGTTAAACATCACACTCCAGGGTCGCTTGGCCCTGAATCAAGGCGGCTCATTTAATGAGTTCGTCAGCAACGCCCTCATCGCCGAAGAGTACCTCGAGAAGGAGCAACGGGAAAAGAGGCGAGCCAGCGGTAGGCCGTCGAATGCCCCGCCACCCAAGTACCGTCTGGGGTACACTGCACCCGATGGTAGGACGTACAAGGCCACCCCGCCGCAGGCTCCATCATTTCGTCCGCCGCAGCAGCCATACCGGCCCCCACAAAATCAGCAACAGGCCGGCTACCGCGCACCTCCCCCGCCACAGAGGAACCAAGGTGTCCGTCCACCTCAACAGGGCATCCGTCCTGGACCAGGCACGCTTTGCTTCAACTACGGGCAGTCGGGACACTTCGCCCGCGAGTGCCCCTCTAACCAGCAGTCTGGAGGCAGCCGGCAGTCAAACCAGGGGCAGGGCCAGCAAAAGGGCCAGAAGAACACCAGGACCGGTCGGATAAATTACACCACGACCGAAGAAATTGCTGAGGGTGAACAAGTACTGGCGGGTACGTTCTCACTCGCTACCCACTCAGCTATTCGATTCCGGTGCAAGCCACAACTTTATCAGTAAAAATTTTATCAAGGGCAAAAGCCTAGTCACCACCCCCTTAGAGCCACCCTTCGTCATCAAATCGCCTAGGGGCAACATAATGTCAAACCAGGGCTTAAAGGGAGCACCCCTAAATCTAAGAGGTTGCATCTATCCTACCTCCTTCATAATCCTAGATGGGCAGGGTATCGATATAATCATCGGCATGAAATGGATGAAACATCGTAATGCTATCCTTGATATTGCTAACCGTGTAGTCCACTTAACCTCTCCACTTCACGGTTCCATGTCCATAAACCTAGATCACCCTAAAGCTACCCTCAAACAAGTCTGCCATGTTGTCGGGAAAAGTCTGGATGAGATACCGGTGGTTAAGGAGTTTCCGGACGTATTCCCCGAAGACTTACCTGGTTTACCACCGGATAGAGATGTGGAATTCTAGATTGAGCTGTTGCCAGGCACAGCCCCGATCTCCCGCAGACCATACAAGATGGCACCCAAGGAGCTAGCAGAGTTGAAGAAACAGTTGCAGGAATTGTTGGACAAGGGCTTTATACGGCCCAGTACCTCGCCTTGGGGTTGTCCGACACTGTTTGTAAAGAAGAAGGACCAATCCTTGAGGCTATGCGTGGATTACCGCCCCTTGAATGCGGTAACTATCAAGAACAAGTATCCCTTGCCACGCATAGACACTCTATTTGATCAGTTGGCTGGAGCAAAGGTCTTCTCAAAAGTTGATCTCCGATCTGGATATCATCAAATCAAGATCCGTCCTAGTGACATTCCGAAGACGGCCTTCTCCACCAGATACGGGCTGTATGAGTATTTGGTGATGTCGTTTGGGCTCACGAACGCATCAGCATACTTCATGTACCTCATGAACTCAGTCTTCATGCCAGAGCTGGATAAGTTCGTAGTGGTGTTTATCGACGACATCCTAATATACTCCAAGACAACCGATGAGCATGCAGAGCACCTTCGGACAGTTCTCCAACGACTCAGAGATCATTAGCTCTATGCCAAGTTCAGCAAGTGTGAATTCTGGATTGAGCGTGTTCAGTTTCTGGGTCATGTTGTGTCCGCGGAAGGTATTTCTGTAGATCCAGGAAAGGTGCAAGATGTTGTTAATTGGAAAGCACCCACAACAGTCCACAAGGTGCGAAGTTTCTTGGGATTAGCGAGATATTATCGCCGCTTCATTCCCAACTTTTCCAAGATTGCTAGGCCTATTACAGATCTACTCAAGAAGGATCAGAAGTTCAAGTGGACAGAAAAGTGCGAAGAAGCCTTTCAAACTTTGAAGAAGCACCTGACCACGGCACCAGTACTCGCCCAACCTGATTTGAGCAAGCCCTTCGACGTGTATTGTGATGTGTCGGCCACTGGACTTGGTTGTGTGTTAATGCAAGAAGGACGGGTAATTGCTTATGCTTCCAGGCAACTCCGTAAGCATGAGTTGAATTACCCCACACACGACTTGGAATTGGCAGCCATGGTATTGGCTCTGAAGGTGTGGAGGCATTACTTATTGGGAAACTTGGTACACCTCTACACCAACCACAAGTCTCAAGTATATCTTCACGCAGAATGAGTTGAACATGAGGCAACGGAGATGGCTAGAGTTAATCAAGGATTACGAGATAGAGATTCACTATCATCCGGGCAAGGCCAATGTGGTTGCAGACGCGTTGAGCAGAAACGCCCATTGCCGCTACTTAGATCAAGGAGTTGCGACTGAAGAGCTAGAACCAACTGTGAGAATCCTACCTCATGGAGCCCTCTACAACCTAGCCTTAGTACCAACACTTAGAGATGAGGTAGCCAAGGCCCAGAAGCTTGATAAGGGCATGAAGAAGATCAGATTAGGACTACAAGAAAAGAAGATGCAGTGCTTCCGAGAAGACGAAGGAGTTCTGTGGTTCAAGAACAGACTGGTAGTGCCGAAAGATCACGAGCTCCGAAGGAAGATCATGGATGAAGCCCATTTATCCAAGTACTCAATTCACCCTAGCAGTAACAAGATGTATCAGGACCTGCGAAAAAAGTTTTGGTGGACAAGGATGAAAAGAGAAATCGCTCGGTATGTAGCGGAATGTAACACCTGCCGCAGAGTAAAGACCGACCATCTGAAAGATGCAGGGTTGTCGCAACCGTTGAGCGTTCCATCATGGAAATGGGAAGACATCAGCATTGACTTCATTGTTGGGCTACCCACCACCGCTCGACAACATAACTCCATCTGGGTAATCGTGGATCGCCTGACAAAGTCCGCTCATTTCATACCTGTCAGTACCAATTATAGAATGAAGAAGTACGCAGAACTATATATTGACCGGATAGTCTGTCTACATGGAGTGCCCAAGACAATCATCTCCGATCGAGGTACCCAGTTCACCGGTCGATTTTGGAAACAACTCCACGAGTCACTAGGAACCAGACTAATCCATAGCTCAGCCTACCACCCTCAGACTGACGGTCAGACGGAAAGAGTGAACCAAATACTTGAAGACATGCTCCGAGCTTGTGTTTTGGAGTACGGAAAAGGATGGGACACTTATCTATCATTGGCAGAGTTCTCATACAACAACAGCTACCAAGCCAGCATCCAGATGTCCCCTTTTGAAGCACTTTACGGCCGTAGTTGCAGAACCCCACTCAACTGGTCAGAAGCAGGCGAAAGAATCATATTGGGCCCAGACCTTGTACAGCAGGCTGAAGAGAAGGTACGGGTTATACAAGCTAATCTGAAGGCCGCCAAGTCAAGACAGAAAAGCTATGCAGATAGAAGGCGTAGACCATTGACCTTCGAGGTAGGAGATTACGTCTACCTACGAGTCTCGCCAATGAAGGGAGTTCAACGGTTCGGGATCAGAGGCAAGTTAGCACCCCGATACATAGGTCCATATCCTATCACAGCCAAGTGCGGACCAGTGGCATATCAAGTGGAACTGACAGAAAGATTATCAGGAGTGCATAACGTCTTCCATGTCTCCCAATTGAAGAAATGTCTAAAGGCACCCGTAGACCAAGTGATTCAAGAAGTAGAAGAATTGCAACCCGACTTAACCTACCCAGAGCGCCCAATCCGGATATTGGATGAGAAGGAACGGGTTACTAGAAGACGGACACTCAAGTTCTACAAGGTTCTGTGGAGCAACCACACGGAAGACGAAGCCACGTGGGAATCTGCAGAATTTCTTCAGTCACACTACCCCGAGCTACTCCCAAACCCCTAGGTACCTATGCCTATCCTAACCCTCTCCTTTAGGGGGAGGGCTTTGACACCCCAGGTGTCACCAGGACAAAATCGACAAACTGTAAACCCTAATCCATAATTTCACTCGCCTAAAAGCAGATTCAATCTTAAAAATAAAAAGTAATATTGTTTAAAATGCTTTAAAGGGACACTATGAAAAGTTTGACAAACAACAAAACACTATAGCAAAGTCCGGGAAAATCTCAACTAATAGTGTCGAAATCTCATTAACAGGAAGAAATCCAAACCCTAACTCTTGGCTACCAAAATTTACACAAAATCCTAGCCATATTTTTACATAACAATTAAGTACACTTCAAAATAGAATTTTTGGAAATTATTCAAGATTTGTGGAAAGGATTTAGACATCTTAAAAATTCACCCAAGCAGAAATCATCTTGGAAATTCAAGAATTTTTAGAGACCAAATCATAACTTAAAACTTAAATGAAAAGTGCTCCAAACAAATTCCTGAGCTTGCATAAAAATTTTCAAAAATTTTGGAGCTCGGAAAGTGTGCCTTTTAATCAAATTGCATTCCAGCTTGATTAATTGAAAATAAAAAAATTATTTTGCCGGGTGGGCTATAGTGCCCCGCCGCCCGCCCGACAAAACGGCGAGCGGCAGGGCACCCTGCCCCGCTGCCTCCGCCCGACACGGCCGACACAACCATGGCGCCGCACGTCGCCCTCTTCATTGCCCCCCCCCCCCCCTTCTCTCCCTCTTCAGGGCCGCGATGCCCCTGCTGCCTTCCCTACTCCCCTACCCCCGGTTTTCCTTTAAATCGGTGCGCCTCCTCCCCAGCTCCCCCTCCCTCTCCATTTCTTCTCCCTCCCCCCCCCCCCCACCCCCACGCAAGCTCCCTTTCCTCTGCCCCGGCCGCCACCCGCCATAGCCAAGCCCGTCGCCTCCACGGTGAAAACCACCCCCCGACTCTCCTCCACCCTAATCACCAAGCATTACTCCTTCCTCTCTTCTCTCAGCACATCCACTTCTCCGAATTTGAGCCTCGGTCACCGGAATTTCCACGCCATCGCCGCCGAATTCGCCCTCCACGGTGAGACCCCCTCTACCGTGCCTAAGCTTGATAAATATCATGTTGCCGAGCTTCGTCGTGTCTAGTGGATCGTAGAAATCCAAGGTTCAACGGCCGGCGACCGCCCCATCGCCGGGAAACGGCCGCCGGAGCTCGTCGGAGAAAACCTCCCCTATTTTTCTTTTTCTTTTTATTTTTCAGATTATTGTTCTGTTTTGTAAAATTCTTAGAAATTCATAGAGAACTCCAAAAATAGAAAACCAAAATTTTTTAGAATCCTCGTGGAAAGGACTAATTTTCTGTTAAAGCACTTTTTATAAATTGAACAAAAGTTTGCAGAATTAATTAGAACACTCTATTCTGTTTCTGAATTTTAATTTGCATTCTAGAGCAGTGCTAGAGCTTATATTTGCTCCACAAATGCACCATTGCCACACACATCTCCTAGAATTTGATGGAGATTTTAGGACCAAGAAATTGTATCTAACCCTTTTAAAATACTTCAATCTGCCTAGTTAAAATACTATTTTCTAAAGTACATTTTAAAAGTCATTCAAAAGGTTGGACCCAAAATCAAAGTTTTAGTTTTAGTGCTTATGAATGCCCACATGAAATTTCATAATTTACTTCTAAGATTTACTATGGCTTTTTGATTTTATAAGATTAAAAAAACAGGAACTTTGATGAATTTTTATAAAATCTAGAAGATTCATCTAGGCCCCACCCAAAGCTCAAAATGCTTATTTCCAGGAGTTATATCAACTAAAAGTAATCTTGAGGAAGAATTAAAATTTTCATTTTAACCCTAGTTTAATAGTCGAAGAAATTAAATAATTATTAACTCATGTAAAATGTCGAGTTAACCTTAACTAAGGTTGAAATTGTGGAACATGCTAACTAAAACTCACCCCATGAGAGTTGAACAGATTTCCTTGAGCCTCATTCAACAGTGAAGAATTGAATTTAATCGACGACGTCGAGTAAATTAGGGTTAACCCTAATTCTAAGCGTCGCCGATCGAAACCCTAGATTACTATTGATAATAACAATAAGTTTCTTTTTCATTGAACTGATCTTAATCATACTGCATCATATAGATTCTGAAGCGCACGAAGTAGCTGCAGATCCAGTTGCCTCGACCTCCGCAGAAGAAGCCTTCGACAGCTCCGGAGAACCAGGCAAGCCCCGGTGCACAACCGATGTTTAAAAATTTTGCTTTTATAACTCAGTGTGTCTTGTTTGTGCATTAAGTGCTAGGAGTTGATTGAAACCCTAGTTACATTATTTCCCATAGGAAACCCTGACGGTAGCTTGTATAGATACCCTTAGTATGCTATGCTTAGCAGATACTTGCCGGTAGAAGTCGAGCAGAGTGGACGCTGCTCGCGAGTAGTAGGATATTGAATGAAACTGTTTTCATGAGATGTGCCACACGATTGTGAATGAGTAAGAAAGATAAAAGATTGAGGGTCAGACTGGGTACAAGTAGGTCGGCGACTGGTCCGGCACCAGGGTGACCGTAGTCTAGTGATTGCAACGTCGAACCTGCCCTACGGTGTCTGATTAGGAGGAGATCTGGGGCGGGCAGCGTGGAAACTCCACAGAAACCGTCTGGGACGTGTTGTCTGGTGGGATGCGACGCTGCTAAGGCATGCGTAGGCTGGAATTGACGTTGCAGGAGCTGGTGTGAACGGTTGCCACGTGCGGGTCTGGGACACGCACGTGTCGTACGATTAGGTTAACCGTGTAGAGGTATAAAAATCGGTTCGAATCGCTGTCGCTCTCAGCCACGAGCTTGCTTGAACTCTGTCACATTCTAGTAAATAGGTTGAGACACAATGAGAATAAATTATGATTATTACTATTGCTATTATTACTTCTGTTATGTTTGATTAGTCTCAGTGCTAACTAAATTTATATTCTAATCACTTAATCTGGTGCTAAAATTTGACAAGAGTAGTATAGGCTTGCGAGTCCTTTTGCAAGTAAACCCACCTGAGTCAGCCAGCATGTCCAGAAGTCGGCTGTAGCCTGCCACGTTGACGGGTAAGTCTTGTTGAGCTTCTTAGAAGATGAGGGAAGATCCTGTTGGGCAACACAGGCAAGATAAACAATAATCTTTTACAAGATGAGGGAATTTGGTACACCATTATTTCATAAGTTAAAAATTTAAGTCTCACAACCATACCAGAATACGAAAAGGGGGTTCTTGAAATCACAGACAAATAGCGAAAGACTAAGACGAGTACAGACTCCGACTCTCATGGTAAAGCAAAAGCATGAACGTGCCTAGTGGCATCATGCTACTAGCCACTTCAAGATTCACTGCGGCGAACCTCAACGCTCCCACTGGAGGTTCCCGAATTCTGGAAGCTGCTCTTCCACTGGCTATCATCATGAGCGAACACGTCGGCGCCTGAAAACCATGTATTCACAAAGCGTGAGCTTCTAAGAAGCTCAACAAGGCTGACCCGTCAAATTGGCTAGCTATAGCTGACACCTAGACATGCTGACTGACTCAGGGTGGGTTTACCTTGAAAAAAGGACCGCATTACCTGAACTAATCTTGGTCAAGTTTTAGCTCAGGTTAAGTGTTTGAAATGATAACTTTAGTTTGCACTTTTTTAGGCAATCATAGTAGAACAAAAGTTAATAATCATCATAAGTCAGACATCACCCTTAGAACTCAATCTCTTAATGTATGTGACAGAGAGTCCAAGCAAACTCATAGCTGAGAGCGACACCCAGACCGTGCGTGACAACCGTTGACACTAGGTCCTGCAAAGTCAATTCCCTCCTACGCCTGCCTTAGCAGCGCCGCATCCCACCAAAACACACGTCCCGGACGGTTTCTGTGGAGTTCCCACGACTGCCCACCCCAGATCTCCTCCGAATCTGACACCGTAGGGCAGGTTCGACTTTACAATCACTAGGCTACGTAGGTTTACTGGGCTCCATTATACCCAGCGTATAATCAATACATTCAATACTTTCCCAACTGTGCCACACGGATCAGACAAGACTACGGTGACCCTGGTCCCGGACCAGTCGCCAACCTACTTGTACCCTATCTGACCATCAATCTTTTATCTTTCCTTATTCATCCATAACCATGTGTCATGTTTCATGTGGTACTTTTGAAACAACCCTAGCAGTCGCGAGCAGCGTCCACTCTGCTCAACTTCTACCGGTAGGTATAGGTACAACCAAGCATAGCATACTACTAATGGTTACCTATACCAAGTGCCGTCAGGGTTTCCTGTGGAAAACAGATGCAACTAGGGTTTCAATCAACTCCTAGACACCTAATGCACAATCACGACACATAGACATAAAAGAGAAATGTTAAAACTTGGTTGTGCACCGGGACTTGCCTGGTTCTCCGGGGTTGGTGTCGACTGCTTCTGCGGGGATTGACGACTCTAGGTCGACAGCTACCTCGTTCGCTTTAGAGTCTACATGATGCAACAATTATTGAGAAGAGTTAAACTAATTAATGTAATACGGTGGTTTCATCATAGATTACAGTTTAGGGTTTGGAGTTAACCTGTGACACCCCAGGTGTCACCAGGGCAAAAAGTCGACAACGGTAAACCCTAATCCATAATTTCACTCACTTTAGATCAGATTCAATCATGGAAATAAAAAGAAATATTATTTAATATTCTTTAAAGAGACACTATGAAAAGTTTGACAAACAACAGAGCATTTAGCAAAGTCCGGAGAAATCTCAACTAAAAGTGTCGAAATCTCGTTAACAGAAAGAAATCCAAACCCTAACTTTTGATCATCAAAATTTCCATAGAACCCTAGCCATATTTTTACATAACAATTAAGTACACTTCAAAATAGAATTTTAGGAAATTATTCAAGATTTTTGGAAAGGATTTAGACCCCTTAAAAATTCACCCAAGCTCTAATCAACTTAGAAATTCAAGAATTTTTAGAGAACAAATCATAACTCGAACCTTAAATGAAAAATGTTCCAAATAAATTCCTGAACTTGTACAAAAATTCTCAAAATTTGTCGAGCTTGGGAAGTGTGCTGATTCTTTGAATTATCTTTCAGCATTAATGAAAAAGAAAAAGAAAAAAAATATATAACTGTTGCCGGGCGGGCTACAGTGCTCGCCCGCCCTACAATAGGGGCGCGCAGCCGCCGGCCACGCCCGCCCGACACGGCGTAGCCAGGCGCACGTCGCCTTCATTGCCGCTCACTCCCTCCCTCACTTCACTCTCTCTCTCTAGCTCCCTCTCCCTCTCTGGTTCTCTCTCCCGCTCTCTCTACATTTCTCCCCCGCCCGACTGTGCCGCCTGCGCCGCCCGAGCCACCATTGCCGCCCATACTGCCCCGCCTGCTTTTCCCCACTCCCTACCCTGGCTCTCCTTTAAAATCGATACACCCCTCCTCCTTCTACCCCCCCTTGCTCTTCCTTCATCGCGTGGCGCCCATTCCCCCTCTCAATTCCCCTGCCCCGACCGTGGACTCCATTGCCGCCGCCCCTCACGGTGAAGTCCACCCCCGGCCAATTTCAATCAAATTTCCCTCACCAAATCGCTCCCTCTCCACCCCGTGAAGCTCACAGAACCTTCCCCTCCTCCAAAATCGAGCCACCTCGTCGGAATTTTGACTTCGCCGCCGCCACCGCCGCCCCCCACGGTGAGACCCCCTCTGCCGTGCCCAACCTTGATGAATATCATGTTGCTGAGCTTCGTCATGTCATGGGGATCGTAAAAAGCCAAGGTTCGACGGCCGGCGACCACCCCACCGACGGGAATTGGCCGCCGGAGCTCACCGGAGACAGCCCCTGTTTTTCCTTTTTCTAATTATTTTTCAGATTATTGCTCTATTTCTAAAAATCCTAGAAAATCACAGGAAAATCTAAAAATGCCAAACCAAAATTTGTTAGAAACCTCATGCAAAGTACAAATTTTCTGTTAAAACACTTTTTAACAAATGACCAAAAATTTGCAAAATTAATTAGAAACACTCCTTTCCATTTTTGAATCTTAAATTGCATTATAGAGCAATGCTAGGGGTAACCTTTGATCTACAAGTACACCATAGTACTACACACCCTCTGGAAATTTATGAAGATTTTAGGAACATGAAATGGCATCTAACCCTATTAAATAACCTCAATCTGCCTAGTCTAAATACCATTTTCTAAAGTACATTGTAAAAGTCATTTATAAGGTTAGACCCAAAAAGAAAAGTTGTAGATCTGGTGCTCAGGAATGCTCACATAAAGTTTCATAATTTTATTATAATGTTTACTAGTGCTTTCTGATTTTATAATACCTAAAAATAGGAACTTTGATGAATTTTTATAAAATATAGAAAATTCATCTAGGCCCCACCGAAAGCCCAAAATGCTTATTCTAGAGAGTACTACCCACTAAAAATAACCTTGAGGAAGAATTAAAATCTTCATTTTAACCCCAGTTTAATAGCCGAAGTAATTAAATAATATTAACAAATGAAAAGTGTCGCATTAACTTCACTAGAGTTGAAGTTGATGAACATGCCAACTAAAAGTCACCTCATGGGAGTTTAATAGACTTCTTTAAACATCATTCGCAGATTAATAATTGAATTTAATCGACGGCGTCGAGTAATTAGGGTTAACCCTAATTCTGGGCGTCGCCAATCTAAACCCTAGGTTATTATTGATAATAACGATAAGTTTCTTTTTCGTTGAACTTATCATAATTCTAGTGCATCATGTAGATTCTAACGCTCACGAAGTAGCTGCGGATCCAAGTTCCTCGACCCCCGCCGAAGAAGTCGACATCAACTCAGAGGAACCAGGCAAGCCCCGGTGCACAACCGAATTTTAAAGTTTTACTTTTACAACTCAGTGTGTCTTGTTTGTGCATTAGGTGCTAGGAGTTGATTGAAACCATAGTTGCATTGTTTCCCATAGGAAACCCTGACGGTAGCTTGTCTGGATACCCCTAGTATGCTATGCTTAGCAGATAGTTGCGGTAGAAGTCGAGCAGAGTGGACGCTGCTCGCGAGTAATAGGGTTTTGAATGAAACTATTCCATGAATTGTGCCACATGATTTGTCAATGAGTAAGAAAGATAAAAGATTGAGGGTCAGACTGGGTACAAGTAGGTCGGCGACTGGTCCGGGACCAGGGTGACCGTAGTCTGGTCTGATCCGTGTGGCACGGCTGGGCAAGTATTGAATGTACTAATCGTATGCTGGGTGTTATGGGCCCCGATAAACCTACGTAGCCTAGTGATTGCAACTCGAACCTGCCCTACGGTGTCTGATTAGGAGGAGATCTGGGGCGGGCAGCGTGGAAACTCCATAGAAACCGTCTGGGACGTGTTGTCTGGTGGGATGCGGCGCTGCTAAGGCATGCGTAGGCTGGAATTGACGTTGCAGGAGCTGGTGTGAACGGTTGCCACGTGCGAGTCTGGGACTCGCACGTGTCGTACGATTAGGTTAACCCTGCAAAGGTATAAAAATCGGTTCGAATCGCTGTCGCTCTCAGCTATGAGTTTACTTGGACTCTCTGTCACATTCTAGTGAATAGGTCGAGACACAATGAGAATGAATTATGAATATTAATATTGCTATTGTTGATTCTATTATGTTTGCTTAGTTCGGTGCTAACTAAATTTATTTTCTAACCACTTAATCTGATGCTAAAATTTGACAAGAGTAGTATAGGCTTGCGAGTCCTTTTGCAAGTAAACCCACCCGAGTCGGCCAGCATGTCTAGGAGTCGGCTGTAGTCAGCCACTTTTGTCGAGTAAGTCTTGCTGAGCTTCTTAGAAGCTCACGCGTTAGCGTTTTGTGGTTTTCAGGCGCCGCCATGTAGGAACCAGCAGGTAGCTTCCATTGGGAGGAGCCTCCCATCGAGTTTGGGAACCTCCAGTGGGAGTTGTGCGAGTCGCCGCAGTGATTTGTTGAAGTGGCTAGTAGCATGACGCCCGTGGGCACGGCGCGTGCTTTTGCTTAAGTCCGAGTGTCGGAGTTGTAATCGTTCTAAGTCTTCCGCTGTTATCGTTTTCAAAACTGTTGCGTACTCTGAATCAATGTAATATTCAACTTTAATTTATGAACCAATGATATATTAAGTTCTCTCTTCTTGCAAATTATTGCTGTTTATCCCTACCTGTGTTGTATCGTGTGTAGTCTCGCTTCGCCGAGCGTTGCCCAACAAGATCCTGGCTTAACGACTGACCGGATTCGTCCCCAGACGAGGTTTCTGGACGGGTCTTGTCATAACCCTATCGACTTGACTTCGGCATTTTATTAAAAGGCTTCTCCCTTAATGAGTGTGGGCTTAAGTGAACTTCTTTTCTCACCAGGAAACCATTTTTGGTTGACAGAGCTCTCTGAAGTAGGAATTTTAAAATTTGCTTGAGGTCCCACTGAATTTCCTAGATTTTATAAATAAATACCAAACCCTAGAGTAAATTCATGAAACTTGATGTAGACATCAGCAAGAATCACATCTAAAGTTTTGATTAAGCGTTTGGAGTTTTGGATGACTTTCATTATCTATTTTGGCAAATGACAAATTAAATTGGCAGTTTAGAGTATTTTTAGTTACATGCATAGAATTTGTTGAGATTAAATCCTGAGAAAATTACAGGGGGTGCACACCACCATGAGACAGTATTGGTTCAAATTTCAGATTTAGCACTTTTTTGGTACTCTACTTAACATTCAAAAACAGAAAAGGTTCACCTAATTGTTTAGGAAGTTTCCTGAACATTTTTGAAAAAGTGTTTTAGCAGAAAATTAGTGGCTTTTACAAAGATTCCAATAAATTTTGGTTTAGAATTTTTAGATTTTTTTCTCTATTTACTAGACACTTTACAAGATGATTTAATTAATAGGAAATCAAAAATTAAAATGAAGAAGGAGCAAAACGGAGGAGGCTGCCGGCGATGCTCCGGCGAGCAATTGACGGCGGGGAAGGGCTCGCCGGCGAAGGGGAAGGCGGGGAAAAGGTTCCCTAGGCTTGTGCGTGGGGAGGGGGGGTGCTCCGGAGGTCGACGGTGGCCGGCGGTGACTATCGGAGCACAGCGCGCAGCGTGCGGCGGCGTCGGGAGGTCTCCGGCGAGCAAATTGCGGCACGGTGGAGTACCATTCCACTTGAAGCTCGATCCTAAAGCTCCTACGAGTTATGGAGAAGGCCGGCAACACTACCACGAGAACCGAACCTCATCGTAAGTACGTCGGCGATGACGCGCGTCTAGGCGAACGGCGGCGGCTCCGTGTTCCCGTCGAAAGAGTGGACCGGAGACGGGCTTGATGGACTGGGAGCTACGCTAGGAAGAGAAAAAGGGGTTAGACAAGGTGATAACGGCGGAGAACGGTCAGGAGGATGGTCTCACCGAGCGAGCGCGTCGGCGGCAATGGCGTGCGGCGTTCCGGACGTAGGTTGAAGGAGAAAGGAGAGATGGCGCGCCGTAGAGGAGAAATGGAGTGAGGGGAGCGGAGGGAGGTAGTGCGCTATTAAGGCTCGGCCGGGAAAGAGAGCAAGAAAGGAGGAGGAGGAGGTGGCAGCGCGCCTCATCGGGGATTGGCGCCCGGCAGGAGGTGGCGTGCCGTGCGCTAGGCGATGGCGTGGTGCAGAGAAGAAAGCGCGAGGGAGAGAGAGGAGGAGGAGAGCAAGTAGGCGGGATTCGTGCAGGGACTCAACAACTCGGCGTGAAAAGGAGCACCGGCCGGTGATCGGCCTGCCACGCCGCTGCGGATTGGCCGCTGTGGCGGCCGGCGGTCTTAATTTGACTTGATTTTTTTTATTTATTTCAAAATTCCCATCTAGATTCGAGTGAAATTCATACTTCCCGAACTTGAAAAGTTTTGAAAATTTTTGTCTACGTTCTGTGATTTATTTGGAACAACTTTCATTTAAGGGTCTAGTCCTGATTCGGTTTCTTAAATTGTGAATTTCCACTTATCTTCAAGTTTGTTTGAATTTGTAAGGGGTTTAAATCTTTTCCAAAAATTGATTAAATCCCCTCTTTGAGTGTTTCAAACAACATTTCTTATTACTTCAAATGTCGATTTTGCTTCAAGGTGCATGATTTGACTATTAGGGTTTACGATTTTGCCGATGGATTCTGCGGTGATACCTGGGATGTCGCAATTACAAAGTATTTGAGTTGAGAGAGATTGAGTTGAGAACAAAAGAGAGCACAAGAGAGCATTCTTGATCTTGAGCACTCGCATCCTACGCCGCAAATCCATGAAGCATTTGTTACTCTTGTAGGTGAAGCCTCCTGGTCGGCTAGGTGTCGCCCGGTAAGCATCCAAGGTTGTGGTTCCCACGGGAATGTTTGTGAAGGTCCGCTTCGCCTTAGTGAAGTGGGAAAAGTGATTGAAGAGACCCGGCTTAGAGTTGGCTCACTCAAGCTTCCTCAACGGAGATGTAGATGACTTTGGAGCAAGTCATTGAATTTCAGGGAAACAAATCCTTGTGTTCTTATTTCAATTTGCATTTTCTTATTTTTACCTTGTGGTTGTTTTATTTATTTAGTTTGATGCATGCAATACTAACCCTTGATTTTTTTTTTATCCAAGTACCTTGCTTGTAAGACATACACCAACACATTTGGAAGTTTAAGAAAAGGAACAAAAGTCAATTTTATAGAGTTGTTTCTCTTACCAGGAAAATAGGAAGTTCCGGTTTTGGAAAACAGAAAGATCCGGGTTTGGAAAGAGGAACCTCTTGTTTTCCCTGGTGACTAATTCGGTGCAAGTTTTGTTTTAAATTTCAAAAACGCCTATTCACCCCATGTGAGATCCCGGACAAATAACAATCGACCCGTGGGCGGGCTAGTGTAGCGTGGCAACGAACAGCACGGGAATAGTCCCAGATTGTGAGTTTAGATGGAGCATGACCACTTAAATACCCAAGTCAGGAATGCAGTAATAACCGGATTAACCCTTTTACGTGAAGCGAGGATGAAAGCGTAAGAGTTATTGTTGTAAGGTGGAACCCGCACTAAATGCGAGCGGGTCTAGGTCCGTATTTAAGGGCTGGGGCGTGACACCCCCCCCCCCACCCCCCTCTAGGCGACATCAAGGTCCTTTTAGCGGCATGTGGAGGCTGTTCAGGGAGACATAAGGGGAGCCCAAGTCATTCTCAAGAGGAACACCCTTTACGGTGATTTAGCGCACCTGTGATAAAACGAGTTTCTCGTCCTTCTAAGTAGCATCGATTCTAGTGTTTTCGATATTTGGAAGTGACTTAGGTGATTCTTATGTGACTCAAAAAAAGATTCTTAGAGCATCTCTAGGGGAGATGACCTAAAGTGGAGACCAAAACCTAAAAATTGTCAAAACAGCAAAAAGCTTTCTCCAGCAGATGACCTAAATGGGTACCTACACCTAAAAAGTTTTATGTTTGACCTATTTTCCTCTGGTGGAGATGCACAGATACGTCTTCATCACCCGAAACCTATTCTCTATTGGGCGCACGCGTGAAAGAAAAACGGCCGCTCGGAACTTCCCCGTCTGCTGGCCGCTGCCTAGTACCACCACGGGCAAGGCCCTTGGCGGTGCTCCGGCGAGAGCAAGTCGTCAGCAACCTCGCCGACGTCGCATTGGTCCGCCCTGCTCTTCTTTTCCACTTCAACCTCCTTGCTCCCTTGCTGCGGCGGCACCCCAACATCCCCGCTCGATCTGGCCGCCACGAGCTCCGTTGCTCGCGAGAAGAAGCGGCACGGCGCCCTTCTTCTCTGGCCAACGCCGTGCCATTTTGCTCGGGCCGTCGCGCTGCTGTTTTGTGCAGGATCTGCAAGGGCTGCAGGTCCTCCACGGCCCCTGCTCGATCTGGTCACCCGGAAACATGGCGGTACTATGCCTGGACGGCTAAACATTAACAGGGACAGGGTGGAAGGCCATGACTGGCTCATGGCCCATTACTTTGATCCTCAGTTTTTTCGGCATCGATTCAGGATGTCACCTAATTTGTATACGCGCATTGTATCAGCTATTGAGAATCATGACAATTACTTCAAGCAAAAGAGAAATGTAGCTGGTATATTCTTGGCCACAGTCCATACCAGAAGATGACAGCGGCTTTGCGCATGTTGGCATTTGGTGCTGCATTGATGACTATCTATCTATTGGAGAGAGTACATTCATTCTAAGCTTGAGACACTTTGTAAAAGCAGTGGTTGAGATATTTGGCCTGGAATACTTGCAGCCACCTAATGAAAGTATAGCTTGACTTCTCTCATTGAACAAAGCAAGAGGCTTCTGCTAAGTAATGAGCTCCCCGCTTTGCTTCCTCCCTTCCCTCCCTCCCCCTTCCCTCCCTCGCATCATTCTGGGTTCCTCACCCTAGGGGTCCGACGCTTGATTTACTCTTCAATCTGGTTCTTGGAATTGATCCGACGCTTGATTTGCTCAGGAATCGTCTTCTTCCTTCTCCGCAGTAGAAAGATTTTCTATTTCTTGTGTGCGCTTGTCATCGTGACTGCCGCCGAGGAGCTTCTCCTTGATCTTCTCCTTAATGCCCTTCTTCCTCTGCTCGCCCAAGTCTTCATGGGAGCGGCACTAGCCACTGTCGAGGAGGACGATGTTCCTCGTACACTGCGCTCAGTACGTTGACAACGCGCTCTTGATGGGGCGTCCATGTCCTGGACCCCGGCCCGACATGAAGGTCACCACCGAAGCCAACCTGTCCACAGCTGCGGACATTCTAACTTGGCCTTGTCATGCACCGCGTTCGAGCCGGCGGAATGGCCAGACATGGGCGTTCTGCTTTCGTTCTTGTTCTTGGTGAATAGAAGCAAAAGATCGTTGGAGGAGACTAAAAACCTAGTGCAGATTGTGATTGAAGCGCATATAGCATCATTTGTTTTTCAAATCGATAGCTGTGCTACTCTACTGCCACATGAGTGTCAAATGACATATACTAGTAGTCTGCTAGACCGATCATGTACACAAATTGCAACACTAATTTGTTCCTAGGCTACACAAATTCTTGGACTTAGATCCTAGGCTACTACTAATCTGCCATGATCATGTTGATCAAAAACTGCATATGATACTTTGATGTAAGTTATCCTTGTTGGGGGGCCAAGGCCCACCCACGGCCCCTTTTCGGAAGATGACGCAAAGCCCACAAAGGCCTGCGACGAGCCCGCGAAGGCTAGTGATCAAGAAACCCTTCGGGCCCGGAGGATCCTTCCGGTACAAAGGATCCTTCGGTTACGTCACCCTTCCATACCAAAGGAGAAGCCCACGACGGAAGGATAAGGCCGGTGACGTGTAAAGCGTGGAGGTACAGCTGTGCCTGTACCGGAGAGAATAAAACTACCGAATGCCCTACGTAAAAGTAGAAAGAGGAGGGTATTACTATAATAGGATTAATAAAGGTGTAATGGCCTCGGGCTATAAATAGCCCCCCCAGGGCAATGTAATGCGGACTCAATTCCGATTATTACAAAAACTTCCGCTACTCAATTTCCCTTGCCCCTAAGCTCCGAAGAAAACCTAAATCCAACAGCTGGGGCCGTCCATGTTGTTCGGACAAAAAGTCTGTTAGGATGGCCGGAGCTAAAGGGAAGGCGAAGAAACCAACTCGCGACGGTGAAAGTTCTCACCTGGAGGACGAAACCGAAGCTTCTATTCAAGTACCGGCGGTCACTGTGGCTGCAGAGGCAACAACGAGGACTTCCGCTCCGACGCCCTTACCAGAAAGGTTGATCACCGAAGGCCCTTCCGAAGCCGATGGTCAAGAGCTTCCACCTTCACAAATCGAGGCCATGGCGCGCCTCCAGCAAGAGAGAGATGCAGCCCTGGCGGAAGAGCGAAGAGCTGCGGAGCTCATGGCGGAGCTCGAAAGAGCTAAGGCAGCGGCAGAGGAGGAGCAGCTTTGGAGGCAGGCTCTGGAGAGCATGTCCAAGGAGGAGTCCGGGTACAAGCTCCGGGCCGAAGCCGCTCGCCGACAGCAGGAATCGCTTTGGAAGCAGATAGAGGCTCTGAAGAGAGTGGGCATTCCGGAAGCCGAAGCCCCAGGCTATGCCTCCTTCGACGAAGCTTCCCCGTCATCCCTGTCGCCGGCAGCACCTTATGACAAGACCTCGCCGTTGGCTCCAGAGCTTCAGCAGGCACCCTGGCCGTCGCGCTTTCCCGCGGTCAAGCTTCCAACGTACGCAGGCGTCTTTGATCCCAGGGAGTTCTTCATGAGCTACGAAGCAGCTGTCGAGTCCATTGGTGGAGGAGAAGCCGTCAAAGCAAAGGCCTTCGTGCTGGCCGTCGAGGGAATTGCCCGAACGTGGTATACCAGATTGCACCCGCTGAGTATCTTCTCTTGGAGGCAACCGAGGCATGAGGTATCTGTGCACTTCCAGGGAAATCACGCGCGTCCTGTCAGCTCAGGAGATCTTCACGCCTGCATTCAGCGTGATCGCGAAAGCCTAGCTGCATATGTTCGGCGGTTCATTCACCTCAAGTGCCAGGCCGAAGACATCAACGACGCAACTATTATTGACTCCGTCACGAAGGGGCTTCGGCTTGGTCCAGCTAGGTCTAAGCTACGCAAGGTACAACCAAGGACTCTGGATCATATGCTGAGCATCCTGGAAGCTCAGGTCCGAGTCGAGGATGACATCAGGCGGGAGAAAGAGCACCATGTGCCTCAAAGGGGGGCTCACCGCCACCACAGCAAGCCATATGAGCCACCCCGTCGCGAAGTGCTGCCTAATCAGAAATATCCTGAACCATCCCGAGCCCGATCCCCACCGCGCAATCATCAACCGGAGTCGCGGCGGCAGGACAGGCATCGGACAAGTAAAGACCAGGGGGGACGTTTCTCTGGCCCTCAGCATCGCCCACCAAGATGTAACATTCCGGCCCAGGGCTTAATAGTATTGATAGAATACTCGTACCAACAAGTTGCAGCTTCTTTTCCGGTAGCCTAGCTCCAGAAAACTCTAAGGTTAAGCGTGCTTGGCCTGGAGCAATTTCAGGATGGGTGACCGACCGGGAAGTTATTCCCGGGTGCGCACGAGTGAGGACAAATGTGCGCAGAAAAGACTTGTGTTGGTCTGTGAGGTCAGCCTATATCCTATAAAAGCTATCTAATGTAAGCGGGCCCGGCCTCGGGGAGGCGGGACGTTACAGTTGGTATCAGAGCCGACTCTCGCGGTTTCACGGGCGCGTGCGTCGCAGTTGCGCAGGCATGGTGTGCATGGCTGGTGTAAGCCCAGAGAGCGGTCACACAGCATGGCACATGCGCTGGCACTGGGCACACAGACGTGGCCAAGAGGGGACGTTCCTGGCCTGAGGTTGACCGACGAGGACGTCGGTCTTCTAAGGGGGTGAGAGTGTAACGTCCCGGCCCAGGGCTTAATAGTATTGATAGAATACTCGTACCAACAAGTTGCAGCTTCTTTTCCGGTAGCCTAGCTCGAGAAAACTCTAAGGTTAAGCGTGCTTGGCCTGGAGCAATTTCAGGATGGGTGACCGACCGGGAAGTTATTCCCGGGTGCGCACGAGTGAGGACAAATGTGCGCAGAAAAGACTTGTGTTGGTCTGTGAGGTCAGCCTATATCCTATAAAAGCTATCTAATGTAAGCGGGCCCGGCCTCGGGGAGGCGGGACGTTACACAAGAGACCCCAGTAAACTCTATTGTCTCTACCATGGGGTTGGACAGGGGCACACTTCAAACTACTGCCCTGACCTCCTAGCCCTTCGAGAAGCCAATCTTCATGCGGAAGCTCTGGAAGCGGCCAAGCAAGTTTCGCACACTTTCAGGCGGTCAGGTTATCTTTGCTATTACTGGGGGCTCCGGTCAGGACTTCCCTTCCAAACGTCAATGCCGAGAGTATATCAGGCGAGTCAATCATGTGGCAGCTCACCCACCTCTTGTTCAGTGCCGTTGGTCTCATGTGCCCATAAGCTTCACTCAGGAAGACCTCAAGCCGATGGACTATCCTCACAAGGATGCCTTCGTTGCAGCTGTGGACATCAACGGGGATGAGGTTCGTAGGGTCCTTATCGATGGAGGCAGTGCTGCTGACGTCATCTTCCTTAGCGCTCTCCGGCAGATGAGTATTTCACGGGAAGACCTTCGAGCCTCCCTAGTACCTTTGCAGGGGTTTGGAGGTCAGCCGGTGTATGCAATCGGCAGCATTAAGCTCAAAGTGTCATTCTCTGGCACAGGAGGCCATCGTACTGAAGAGGTAGTCTTTGATGTCATGGACTTCCCGTACCCCTACCATGCCATCTTCGACAGGGGGCAATCAATGCGTTCAGTGCTGCAGTACACCATGGCTATTTATGCATGAAAATGCCAGCATCGAACGGAGTTATCGCGGTGTATGGTGATCAGGCAGAAGCACGCCGTCTTGAATTGGGCATTGCTCTGGGTCCGAAGTAGGTTCATGCACTCGCCACGGGGCCGAAGAGTCAGGCATTTGACGAAACTCATGTCACAGCACTGCCTAAGCTTTCCGTGTTCAGGCGAAAGCCGAAGTCGCCTCCAAGGAAGTTCACCTCGGCCAGACTGCTCCAGGTCAGCTCGTCCGCATAGGCACCGAATTGTCTCTGGAGGAAGAAGAGGAGCTCTTGACCTTCTTGCGATCCAATGCCGACATCTTTGCTCGGTCACCCAAAGATCTTCCGGGCATTCGTCGGGACATAATGGAGCATCGGCTAGACATAAGCCCGCACTACCCCCCAGTGAAGCAGAAAATAAGACAATGGACAGCCGAGAAAGCTGCCGCACTCAAGCAGGAAGTACAGAAGCTACTTGACACAGGAGTCATTCGACCCATAGACCGTACAACTTGGCTTGCCAACCCCGTTCTCGTCAAGAAGCAGAATGGCCAATGGAGAATGTGCATTGACTTCACTTCCCTCAACAAGGCTTGTCCGAAGGATGATTTCCCACTAGCTCGCATAGACCAATTGGTGGATGACACAGCGGGCTGTGAGCTACTGAGCTTTCTGGATGGCTATTCTGGTTTTCACCACGTGTGGCTGGCTCCATCCGACCAACCATTCACAGCATTCCAAACTCCAAAGGGAACCTTCTGCTACAACAGAATGCCTTTCGGCCTCAAGAACGCCGGGGCTACTTTCTCTCGAGTGGTCAGAGAGATGCTGAAGCAACAGCTCGGGCGCAACGTAGCTGCTTACATCGATGACATCGTGGTTAAGAGCACAGTGCAAGCTACTCACATTTCAGATCTCACTGAGACATTTGAGAGCCTCCGAAGGGTTGGAATGAAGTTGAATCCTTCTAAGTGTGTCTTTGGAGTACGCTCCGGCAAGCTTCTGGGCTACATCGATTCATCGCCAAGTCAGCTGAAAGGAGCCTGCCCTTCTACGAGATCCTTAGAGGGTCCCGGCCTTTCTTATGGACTCCTCAACACCAGGAGGCATTTGAGGAGCTCAAAGCCTACCTCATCCGGATAACCACTCTACATCTCCCACCTCCGAAGGCCCCTCTGATACTCTATATTGCTGTTGCTCAATGCGCAGTTAGTGCCGTTCTGGTGCATAAGCTCAAGCTGGATGAGAAACTCGTCCAGCAGCCAATCTACTATGTCTCGGAGGTGCTCTCTGGAGCTAAGTGCAACTACCTTCTGGGAGAGAAACTGGCTTTTGCAGTTCTAATGGCGGCCAGGAAGCTCCGGCGCTATTTCGATGAGCACCCCATACTAGTCCCTTTAGCGTACCCCATTCGTGACATTCTCGAGAACAAGAATGCTCCAAGTCGAGCCATCAAATGGGCAGCAGAGCTAGCACAATACAACATATCTTTTGTCGCTCGGAAAGCCATCAAGTCCGGGGTCATAGCAGAGTTTCTGGCAGAATGGGCTACTTCTGAGCATGCTGATATCCCTCCAATAGACCCCTCCTGGCTTGTCTTCACCGATGGGGCTTGGGGAGCTTCTGGTGCCGGTTGTGCTGCGGTTATCACGTCGCCTAGCGGGCAGAAGCTTCGGTACTCAGCATCTCTTCAGTTTCAAACAACCAACAATGGGGCTGAGTACGAAGGCATCTTGCTAGGCCTTCGAAAGGCCCGTGATCTGGGTGCAAAGCGGCTAGTTGTACTGAGTGACTCTCAATTAGCTTCTGGGCAGATAACAAAAGACTTCCAAACTAAAGAGCCGGAGCTTGCCCGTTACATCCAACTCATTCGGGACATGGAGAAGCAATTTCTTGGTTTTGAGGTTCGGGTCATTCGGCGCAGTGAGAATGAAGAGGCGGATATGTTGGCTAAGGCCGCAGCTTACCAGAAAGACAAACCAACTGACGTCTTTCATGAAGTCATCAAATCCCCATCTTCCGCACACATCAAGCTTGTGGCTGCTGTGAGCCCCTCTGTGGCAGAAGATTGGCGCACCCCTATCAGAGCTTATATCGAAGGGCGCCTTTCTCCTGATGATCATATAGAGGAGCAACGTCTCCGCCACCACGCAAGGGACTATGTCTTAGTCGAAGGAATCTTGTACAAAGCTGGTGTCTGCACGCCATTGCTTCGGTGCCTGTCTCGTGACAAGGACTGTAGCCTTCTCTCCGACATACACCAGGGGCTATGCTCATTGCATCTCGCCCCTCGTGCTCTGGTTTCTAAGGCTTTCCGTGAAGGCTTCTACTGGCCTACAGCTCTCGCTGACGCGGAGTCTCTGGTCCGCACATGTCCCGGATGCCAATGGATGGGTCGACAGTCGCATCGAGCAGCCACCCCCTTACAACCAATTCCTCCAGTCTGGCCATTGGCTAGATGGGGCATCGATATCGTTGGGCCAATTCCTACTACTCCTGGTGGCTTTCGCTTCACGGTGGTCGCCATTGATTACTTCACAAAATGGGTCGAGGCCGAATCGCTGGTCAAAATCATAGCGCTCGCCATAAGAAAACTCTTTTGGAAGAATGTCATATGCCGGTTCGGCGTACCCCCCTTGTTGACATTCATAACTTCACGAAGCTGACGGTGGCATACGGCATCATGTATCCTTCCCCCATCGGGCTGTCGTGCTTCCGGTACACCGTCCGGTGCATAGCGGCAAAAACGTCGGCGTTCGGCATCACCCCCTCCATGCGGAAGGCCCATTCCATGATACTTAGCTGCACGATTGCGTTGACGGTGATCTACTGGATCTCTAGCTCGTAACGCTGCAGCACCTTTCCGACGAAGGACGAGCACGGCATCCGCAGCCCCCCGTCGAAGAACCGAAGGAATAGTGCGGCGCGGTCAGGCCGCACCTCTGGCTGCGTTGCGCCTTTCGGAGGCACGGACGCCAAGTGCCTCTCCAGCCACCCGCGCTCAACCAGCTCGTCCAGCTGACCTTCGGTCACGGTGCTAAGCCCCAGCAGAGGGCTAGTGCGCAAGGAGTCTAAGACACGGCACCTCCCCTTCGAACTCGAGGTTCCTCCAGCTTTCGGCATGGTCACTTCTGCGGGTCGTGGGGTCTCGGAAAGTCATAAGCTTCGAGCTTGGCTTCGACGAAGCAGACGGAGGCGAGAAGGCTACTCGAGCTTTCGTAAGCGAGTGCGCGAGTGTGAATGGCACACCGGGCGCTCCGCTCCCCCTTTTATAGCCGCGGCAGTCGACGCCCCGCCGTCGCCACAGACCGACGCGTAGCCCCCTACGACGCGCTGACGCGCCTCATCGGGAAACACGCCCGTTCCATTCCACAACGCCGTTGCCGCTCCGTGCTTGCGAAACGCGTTTCATCGGACACCGTGCCGCTTCGTCCAACCGCGCGATTGCCGCTTCGTATTCGGACACCTCACGACTAACGTTTATCGGCACGTAATCTCTTTCGCAGGCCTTCTGAAGAACTGAAAAGGGGGGAGGACCGATGAGCTTGGCCTTCGGATCATGGTTTCGGTCCTTCCGAAGGCGGATCTCACCCATGAGGGGCTGCTGTTGGGGGGCCAAGGCCCACCCACGGCCCCTTTTCGGAAGATGGCGCAAAGCCCACAAAGGCCTGCGACGAGCCCGCGAAGGCTAGTGATCAAGAAACCCTTCGGGCCCGGAGGATCCTTCCGGTACGAAGGATCCTTCGATTACGTCACCCTTCCATATCAAAGGAGAAGCCCACGACGGAAAAATAAGGCCGGTGACGTGTAAAGCGTGGAGGTAAAGCTGTGCCTGTACCGGAGAGAATAAAATTACCGAATGCCCTACGTAAAAGTATAAAGAGGAGGGTATTACTGTAATAGGATTAATAAAGGTATAATGGCCTCGGGCTATAAATAGCCCCCCCAGGGCACTGTAATGCGGACTCAATTCTGATTATTACAAAAACTTCCGCTACTCAATTTCCCTTGCCCCTAAGCTCCGAAGAAAACCTAAATCCAACAATCCTAATATCTACTAATCAAATAATTGCACTTTACTTAGCTGCACATGCAGCTGTCATTTCTGAACTTCAGTACGCCACAATGTTGACACTTACAACTATTTATGTTTTTGCATGACATATTTGTACTCATATAGGAGAACTTACTCTGACAAGAAATTACCACCACTGGAAACCTGAATTTTCCTGTGTTTCCAAAAATGCACAGGAAAATAGGTCATTTTCCTGAAGGCTTCCGAATAACCGACAGTTTCCTGACAGTTTAAAAAGTAACCGACATAAATAGTTAAAACCGACAGGAAAATTAGTATTTTTTCTGACGGTTTGAAAATAACCGACAGGAAATTGGACATATTCATGACGGTTTTGCAATAGCCGACAGGAAAATTAGGCACCTTTTATTATTTAAATTCATTCTTTTTGAAGTGTTATATGTATAAAAAAATCAAAAATCCTACAAAAATTACACTTGTTTGTCAAGATCATAATACATGTTCCCACCAAATTTGACTTCCAAAATCATTATGATTTGAGTGTAACAAAAAAAAACAAATAAAAGGTGATTTATTTCAAATTTAATATGCAAAAGTAAATTAAATCTTAAGCTCAGTTTTGGTGTGGGGCTGTTATATGGCCACACCAACCTCTCCAAATTATGATAATTGTTTTTCTGAAACTTTTTGCATGAATGTGTGTTCAAATTTAAATATATGACATATAAGTTATAAGCCTTTGAGACAAAAATGGAACAATTCACACTTGTATCACTATGTATATTTAAAAAAATATGAAAAAAAATTTCATGTGTATAGGTGCATCAGTAGTGCTTATACGCAAAACGTAGTTGATAACTCAAATGTTTATAAGATTTACAAAAAAAAGTGAAGTAAATATTGAACAGTGACTATTATTGAAGATATGAATCATTTTAATGGAACTAAATCCGCAATATAAAAATGCACCCACTTTGTAAAAGACATTTTTATGAGATTATAGAAAAAAGAATCAAGTCATCTGGACTAAGTATGTAAAATATATACAAATTTCAAATTGCTAATGTGATGTCTTTCTATTCATCTTCTGTATGGAAGATATATTCCTATTCTGAGCCATGTCCTTGCCAATGATGATTTTTCTAATATCTTTTTCATATTCTGGGCATATGCCCATTGTCAATGATGTTTTCAAAATGTTGCTTTGCTGCATTCTCAGAATGATTTGTCTCTTTTTTTTTGAATACGCAGGAGAGCTGCGTATCTTTGTATTTAAGAAGAAGAAAAAGCGGTTCCTTACAAACCTGCACCCCTCACTCCGAACCGAGCTGTGAGAGCCTGAGTTACATGATAGGTTGTAATCTAATAAACACAAAAAGGCGAGACCAGACCAAACACCAACACACAGCCCTAGACCAAGTTTGTAGTGTTTGATAAGGCTCGCATGGCGCGAGCCCCGGCCAGACTCCACAAATGCTTCTCATTCTCAAGCTCTCGCGTGATGGTACTCATGTTTGGCCTTGCGCCATCTCTCTTACTAGTAGTTTTTTTATTTTTAAATTTTCTCAAAGTTGCTTTACTGCATTTTCAGCAATGATTGTCTCTTACTAGTAGTTTTGTTATGTTTCAATTTTCTCAAAGTTGCTTTACTGCATTCTCAGCAATCATTTTGTATATCTGATTACTGATCCATATTGTATGTGACAATCTGTTGTAAGAATAACATTGTAATTAACGTTTGTGGACATTATGGATGTATGACTATGGATATTGGAATTTGATCTGTAAGTGTGAATTGACTGTAAATTGCAATCTGATGGTTTGTAGAATAATATTAGAATTTGATCTTTGTAAGTGTGATTGACTGTAACAATCTGATGCATGGTTTGTAGAATAAAAAATTCAGATTATTAATTATTTTTCTTTTTTTTTAAATTTTTGATTAGACATTTTCCTGTGAGTAACGGTCGATAGGAAGTACCGTCAGAAAAATTATAAATATGGTTACTGTTGTTGTATAATGTAAGTCCAAAGAACAGGCAGCGCCAGTAAAGAGGCGGCAGTACAGGTTGAAGAGCGCAGTGTGGCGCGGCCAAGGTGAGCGGTAGCGCCGGTGAGGTTTGAGTATGACATCCATAGCTAGAACTTCAATAACATACTCGCTCCAGACGGCTCCGCCGATCTTCACATGTGTAGTTGTAGTTGTAAATAACTCTCCCTTGTAATTTCTCTTATGTAATTAACTATTCTTCTGTTTTTTAAATATAATCACAGTTGACTTTAACTATCAACTTTGATTATTTGTCTTATCAAAAAAAATGATTTGATTTATCAGTAAACGTATTTGAAATATGACTTTTTATTTGACACAATTTAATAATTTTTTTGAATAAGATAAATAGTCAAAATTATTGGTCAAAGTGAACTATGACTATATTAAAAAACGGAAGGAGCAGGTGAAAAAGTGATTAGTAATGTCGCTAGCTAGGTACTAATGAGATCGTTCACTTGTTCTCTGCTGCAACTTGAATTAAACCTGTAGAATCATTTGTTCAGCTATATTTAGATTTGAATGGCTTTTTATGTACCTTTGCCCTCGTTCATATATATTTGTTTTTGATATTATTATTAGGTCTTTTAGTTTGATAAATGTGGATTGTGTCATGTGTTCATTTGAAACTCACCATAAGAAGTATGTGTTAAGTTGATAGTAAAAAAAGAAAAGACAGTCCGGTGCACGTAGCTCCCATTTGCGTAGGATACGAGGAAGGATCCAACCACTACTTTGGTCTATGTAGCCTTTCCCTATATTTTTATAAGAAGCTGTTTTTAGGACTTGAACCCATGACCTCTTCTTAGTCACAAGGCAACAGCTTTACCACTGCGCCATAGCTCCTGTGAGATCCCGGCCCAATAAAAATCATCCCGCGGGCTGACTAGTGTAGTGTGGCTACTAGTACCACGGGAATAGTCCAACATTTGTGAACTTACGTAGAGCATGACTAACTTAAATACCTAAGTTTAAAATGCAGTAATAACCGGGTTAACCATTTTATGCGAAGCGAGAACGAAAGTGTAAAAATTATTGCTCTGAGGTGGAACCCGCACTGAGTGTGAGTGGGTCTGGATCTGTATTTTCTCAGACTGGGCGTGATAGCTCCCCTTCGTTCAGTTGATAGTACCTTTGCTAAAAATCATTTGCACATCAACCATGAATTCATTTCTTGCCTTCAGCAAACACACAGTTTCAATAGTGCGGTTAGAGAGAGCCATGAATTCATTCTCCAACATGGTTTGAGTGACACACCTTGAACCACTTGATCCAGACCTGAATGACAGGCTTGAAATCGATTCTAAACAACCGAACAAGGCCTTAGGCCTCTTTCGGTTTAGGTTGGAACCGTGGGGAGTACGTTCCATTACAAGTGGATTGGTCCAACGGAAATTTAATACCGGCCTGCGCCATTCGTTAATGCCCCGCAAACATCGATGCCCGGCCCATCTTAGCCATTTCCCTGTCTCTCCAACTGAGTTTCGAACCCCACCTACTAACCCGTGGAACAGAGCTCTGATCATGTGTGGCGGCATGAGACGCAGCGGAGCAGCGCGAGGCGGCACCGCGGCGACCTGTGACGATCGTACCGTCGCCGGTTGTCACAGACAAGGTTCAGTAAGGAAGGCGGACATTCATGCTTTACGTGTTTACGCTTTACAAACAGAAATAGGAATTTTATGTAATCGTGCGAGCCGGATGGTTAGTGGTGTTTGGCTATAAAAGCCGAGGTTGTAACAAACTGGGGATCATCCAGAAAGTGAAATGAAAACCGATCGTAACAACCTTCGTGTTGTTTGCGTGTGTCTGCTGCTCGCCTGACTTGCTCGTCGGCGACGCCCCTGAGTTGTCTCACGCCGCGGTGGTTGCGCGCCGCCGGCCACGGGTCATCACAGTTGGTAATCAGAGCCTTACCGTCCTCGGCGTGGGTTTCGTTGATCGGGCGCTGAATTTTTTTCTCTCTAGTGGGTGGATCGAATTCGGCATCACGGCTCCAATTCCTAAACCTTCCGCACAGACCCGCTTTGTGCTGGACGCCATGGCGGCTGACCAGAAGAAGGAGGAAGACCGCTGGACGAAGGTGTTCCAGGCCCTCGACGCCATGACCAAGCAGTTGGAGGAGATGGATGCCGTTCAGCACCAGTTGAGAGAGCAGGCCGATCTGTCGGCGAAGCTCGCAGCGGCGGCGGCTCAGGATCGTGACGAGCTGGCGCGCAAACTGGATGCGACCGGAGCGGCGGTGTCACGTCTCACGCTGGAGCGCATGGCGCACGATATGGAGATGTTCTCCGACGCATCCTCAGGCCGGAACGTCGCACGATCCACTCACCATGCTCGAGATCGTCGTAATGCCAACCGTCGGTCACCCGATCGGCGGTCGCCCGGCAGACGTTCGACGATTGGCGGCACAAGGAACACGCACCCAGAGTATGGGGGTAAGGCCGTCCTGCCTAAGCTCTCCTTTCCCAAGTTCAGTGGTGTGGATCCGACTATCTGGTTGGACAAATGCAACGATTATTTCTGCATCTATCAAGTACCTGAACAGCTGTGGGTGACTTCTGCATCACTGCACATGGAGGGAAGTGCTGCTCGTTGGCTTCAGGTTCGCAAGACGAAAAAGGCTCTGGGTTCTTGGACTCAATTTGGCAAGGATGTGAAGGAGCAATTCGGTGCTTATGAGTACCCCAAAGCGATGCAGGACTTGCTGAATCTCCGGCAACAAGGTACGGTGGAGGAATATATTGCTAGTTTCGAAGAGGCTCGCTATGCCATCGCAGTTCATAACCCTGAGTTGGATGAGGTCTTCTTTGTGTCTCAGTTTCTCAAGGGACTTAAACCTGACATTCAGTATGCAGTTATGTCTCAAGTGCCTGGAACTATGAACCGAGCTATACTCTTGGCTAATATTCAGCAGGAGTTGCAGGAGAAGACCAAACTTAAGTTCCAAAAGCCTCCATATTTGACCAAACCTGGTGGTTCTGCAAAGGGAGAGCTCAAAGCTACTCAACCTGCTATTGACTTGAGCAAGGAGCGGCAGGTGCGGGATTACAGGCGTGCTCATGGCTTATGTTATGCCTGTGGTGACAAATTCGATGCAAATCATTCTGCTGTTTGTCCAAAGCGCGTGCACCACTCTGTGAATATGCTGTCCACTTCAGATATGGAGATGATCCTTTCTGATGAAGTGTTGCTTCAGCTGAATGCTGCCGACCAAGAATTGGACCTCTGTCATCTCTCTCTGAATGCCATTGCGGGTACTGAATCTGACAATTGTCTCAGACTCAGAGCTATGGTGGGCAATCAGGTTTTCTTGCTGTTGGTGGATTCTGGAAGCTCTACTAGTTTTTTGAACTCATCCTTTCTGCTGAAGGCAGGTTTATTCTCCCAACCCTGTTCCCCAGTGCAAGTGAAGGTGGCTAATGGTGATTTCCTGGAATGCAATCAAATGGTTCCTCAACTTGAGTGGTGGTGTGCTGGTCACACTTTCCACACTGACATGAAGATTCTAAACCTTGGCGCCTATGATGCCATTCTGGGTTATGATTGGTTGACCGCTCACAGCCCAATGTAGTGTGATTGGAAGCACAAACAAATGGAATTCTTGCACAATGGGCACCTGATCAAACTCTCTGGTGTTCCCACTCCTACACTTTCTGCTCTGACTGAACTGTCAGCACCCCAATTAGGCAAGTGGCTGAGAGGCAATGAAGTATGGGCTATGGCAGTGGTGGAGATGGTTACTCCATCTGTTGAAGTTCCTGTTCCCTCGTCGGTGTCAGCTCTTTTGCAGGAATTTCAGGATGTTTTTGATGATCCTAAACAGTTACCACCACCTCGGACTTATGATCACACTATTCCTCTATTTCCAGGGGCTATCCCAGTGAACACTAAACCTTATCGATATTCTCCTCAACACAAGACTGAGATTGAAAAACAGGTAGCTGATTTACTTGCTTCTGGCTTAATTGTACCTAGTGTTAGTCCTTTTGCCTCTCCAGTCTTGTTGGTTCAGAAGAAAGATGCCTCTTGGCGGTTTTGTGTGGATTATCGGAAACTGAATTCTCTGACCATTAAGAATAGGTTTCCCATGCCTTTAGTGGAGGAAATCATTGATGAACTTGGGGGGGCCAAATATTTTTCTAGTTTGGATCTTCGGGCTGGGTACCACCAAATTAGAATGCATGTGGATGATGAAAGCAAAACTGCTTTTAAAACCCACCATGGCCATTATCAGTTCAAGGTCATGCCTTTTGGTTTGTGTAATGCACCGGCCACGTTCCAATGTGCTATGAACTCTATTCTAGCTCCTTTTCTGCGAAAATTTACCATGGTTTTCATTGACGATATCTTGGTATATTCTGCTACTCTGGAAGAACATCTCATTCATCTCAGGACAGTATTGGAGCTTCTAAGAGAGCACAAATTTTTTCTGAAGCGCTCTAAGTGTCATTTTGCTCAGCAAGAACTCATTTACCTTGGACATATTATTTCTCAAGAAGGAGTGGTTACTGATCCTAGTAAAACCAGTGCCATGCTACAATGGCCAGTGCCTACTACTGTGACTGATCTCAGAGGATTTCTGGGTCTCACTGGATATTATCGCCGCTTTGTGAAAGATTACCGCTCCATTGCCAAACCACTCACTTCCCTTCTCAAGAAGACACAATTTCAGTGGTCGGAAACAGCTCAGTTGGCCTTTGATGCTCTTAAGTCAGCAATGACTCAAACTCCTGTTCTCGCTCTGCCCAATTTCAATTTACCGTTTGTGATTGAAACTGATGCATCTGATGTGGGCTTTGGGGCTGTTCTGATGCAACAAGGCCGACCACTGGCTTATCTCAGTAAGGCTTTGAGTGAAAAGAACAAGCATCTCTCCATTTATGAAAAAGAATTTTTAGCCTTATTGTTGGCGGTGGACCGATGGAGGCCTTATTTGCAAAGAGGGGAGTTTATTATCAGGACTGATCACCAGAGCTTGGCATTCCTGGGTGATCAAAAGCTCCAATCTAATTTACAGAAGAAAGCCATGGGCAAACTGATGGGCTTACAATTCAAGATTGTATACCGCAAAGGGAAAGAAAATGTAGCCGCTGATGCACTATCAAGAGTGGGTCATCTCTTTGCTCTTCACTCTATCTCTGAAGTACAACCTCTATGGATCCAGGAGGTTCTCAATTCTTATGCTACTGACGGAGAGGCGCAGCAGTTGTTGGCCCAGCTAGCGGTGCATAGTCCAAATGAAGATGGCTTCTCTTTGCAGCAGGGTATCATACGCAAACATGATAAAATTTGGATTGCTAACAATTCTGCCCTGCGCACCAAACTGGTTGCTGCCCTCCATGACAGTGCTATTGGCGGCCATTCTGGGATCTCGGCCACTTATCATCGAGTCCAGAAATATTTCTACTGGAAAGGAGCTAAGGCTGATGTTGCTGATTTCATCAAGCAATGTACTATTTGTCAACAGGCCAAAGCTGAACGTATTCATCCTCCTGGTCTGTTACAACCCCTCCCTGTTCCTGCAGGAGCTTGGCAGGATGTGACTATGGATTTTATCGAGGGCTTACCCAAGTCTGAGGACTATAACACTATCCTGGTGGTCGTGGACAGATTCTCCAAATATGCTCATTTCTTCCCTCTGAAACACCCATTCTCAGCTAAAGATGTGGCTCAGGTCATGTTGGATAATGTGGTCAAGCTCCACGGTTTACCCAAGTCCATTGTCTCTGATCGAGACAAGATTTTCACCAGTGCGTTCTGGAAAGCTCTATTCCAACAGCTAGATACTAAATTGGCCCTTAGCACTGCTTATCATCCGCAAACGGATGGACAGAGTGAAAGAGTAAATCAGTGTTTGGAAATGTACTTGCGTTGTGCGGTTCATGCTGCCCCTGTTAAGTGGAAAGCCTGGTTACCTCTTGCGGAATTCTGGTACAACTCTTCATTTCACACAGCTTTAGGGTGCTCTCCTTTCAAAGTGTTGTACGGTTATGACGCCCCTTTTGCTGCTGCTCCATTAAGTTCCCCGGTGGATGACCATTCAGTCGAACAATTGTTGGCTGATCGTGCTGCTCACACTGAGCTGCTCAAGACTCAGCTTGCTGCTGCTCAAAACAGAATGAAACTTCAGGCTGATCGTCATCGCACCAACCGAGAGTTTTCTATTGGCGACTTGGTTCTGGTTAAGCTTCAGCCTTATGCGCAACAGACAGTGGTGAATCGACCCTGTCCTAAACTGGCCTTCAAGTTCTTCGGCCCTTACAAGATTCTGGAGAAGATTGGTGCAGTTGCTTACAAGCTGGAACTCCCACCACAAGCTCAGGTGCACCCTGTTTTCCATGTTTCACAACTCAAGCCCTACACTGCCAAGTATTCCCCAGTGTATGCTCAGTTACCCCACGTTGCTGATCTCAATCAAGACAACGTGCAACCCGAGTGCATTTTGGATCGGCGCTTGGTGAAGAAAGGTAATCAAGCTATTCCTCAAATTCTGGTGAAATGGTCGACGCTTGGTGAGGAGTTTGCCACCTGGGAGGACTACTATGTTTTGAAATCAAGATTTCCATCGGCGCTTGTTTGGGGGCAAACAAGTTCTGACCCCGGGGGAGGTGTGACGATCGTACCGTCGCCGGTTGTCACGGACAAGGTTCAGTAAGGAAGGCGGACATTCATGCTTTACGTGTTTACGCTTTACAAACAGAAATAGGAATTTTATGTAATCGGGCGAGCCGGATAGCTAGTGGTGTTTGGCTATAAAAGCCGAGGTTGTAACAAACTGGGGAACATCCAGAAAGTGAAATGAAAACCGATCGTAACAACCTTCGTGTTGTTTGCGTGTGTCTGCTGCTCGCCTGACTCGCTCGTCGGCGACGCCCCTGAGTTGTCTCACGCCGCGGTGGTTGCGCGCCGCCGGCCACGGGTCATCACACGACCCTATCACACCCCTTCGTCGGTAGCTAGAGGCGCAACGCTGATGGTCGCGACGAGTTGGCGGCGCGAGCCGCGAGGCAAGCACAAGCCGGAGGCGACCCTCCAGTGGTTCGCTATGGTCCAACCGAACACAGCTTCAAGACAGGGATTAGTTCTGCTGTATCACTAGAAAGGATGGCGTGCTAACGCTGCGCCCGTGCATACATGTGCACAAACTGAACATGTGAATTGTGAACTTCGATTTAGCCATGCGATCTCTGCCTGACAATGGTGTGGCCTCCAAACAAATGAATTCGACAATTTTGGAGTAAAAAATGGCTTAAGGCATCCGCACGAGAACATTAAAAATATTTCGTTTTTTTCTGTACACATTTCTGCATTTTTTTACAAAGGAAACAAATAGAAACGGCATATTAAAATGGAAATGAATGACACTTTGTTTACTGAATACAGATCAATTTTCGTCACACAAATAAATAAATAAAAAGTAAATACAGATCAATTTAGAAGGAATAGGATGGGATCTAAGCTCTCCATTTTTGCATTCTAGTATACAAAATGTTACATCATTCCAGTCATCCAAGAGTAACACATGCGCCTACAAATCTTTGTGCGGCTATCACGGTAAATACCACAAAAGGTGGCGAATTAACAGAAACCAACCCGCAAGCACCTATAATGCCAACAACTGAAATGAACAAGCAGACAATGATACATTCTATACCTTGATTGTACAGCCTGAATTCTACATATAAGTAAAACATGAACCATATCGCTAAGTTCACCAAATTGTAATAGATATAGATGGGACCTGAAACATGATTCAGAAAGCATAGAGCAGGAAAAAGATAATAAAGGTCTAACCTGCCACTGCCATGCTGGATGTGAGAACCAAATATAACCTGAAGGCATCACCGCTCACTTAGATGTGAGTTGCAAAAACATAGTATTTATATACCATGAATCTGCACAACGACTTCTGCATTTTTCTTGCGTTGTGCAGGAGCAAATTTAACTGTCTCAAGCCTAATGGGAATGAATTACAGATCATCAGGAGTTTCATGGTAACCCTGCAGACGTTTCAGTGACTTGTAAATAACATTATTTCAACCAAATAAGCAAGTCTACTTTATTCTGGACTTCATATGAAATATTAAAGACCACAACTAATTCAAGTTGATCCACACATCAACTTTGTTGTTTGGAGCTGTTACAGGAACAAAATAGACACTCTACAATGCAACTTTAGTATCGAAATCCAACACTACGCATTAACTATGTTAACCAGGATAAAAACAACTTGGGCTATTTATGGTAAAAGTGATTACATCAGCTAGTGTAAGGACCTGCATATTATTGTATAAATCTCATTTCAATAACAACAGGAAGCCAAATGAATGAACACATGAATTCACAAATGGAACAACGTACTCAAGGAGAAGAGATAATCTGTGCAATGAACAGCAATGCTTACATATATAACTTAACGGAGGGAAAATGAGGGCTTGTAGGATATAAGGAGAGGAACTATGAACACCTCAAGGTGCAGCTCCGGCATGGTTCCCCATCTAGATTGGTGTCACCGCCAAGTCTGCAACTCTGCATCTTCTCTGCTGGTGAAATGCGTCGCCTCTACGCGACCATTTTTACAGCGCAAGGCCTCAGCCAATCCCGCGCGCCATCCCTTCTACGGGCCCTACAAACGCGGCACCAGACGTCTCGTGTGCAACAACCGCGTAGAGCAATGGGCCGTCCGTAACTCTGGACGAAATCGGAGTCCTCTCATTCCTCGCCCCGTCCGACCGCCGCAGCCTCTCATGCCGGCATGCCGCTTCCTTCCTCTGCTCTCGCTACCTCACCCCTCGCCTCCGCCGCGCCATATCGCCTCCTGGTCATCCCCTCCCTCCTCTCGATGGATAGATAATGGGGACTACGCAGGAATGGCGCCGCAGTGTTGAGGCAAAAACGAGCACCGCTCGCTCCCATTTGCTTGGCCGGCTAGTGGAGGGATGTGCCACGGTAGATGCTCGACCTCCCCGCTACAGTGGCGGCATCCTCAACCTTGCAAGACCTGAACCGCCCTGACTTCAAGGCCCCTCTACATTTCAGAACCGTCGCTCCCAGGTCGTCCATGTCGGTACCATCCTGGAAGGAGAAGAAGTGGCCTATGAGGCACACGCCGCAGGTGCTAGGAATAGGGGCGCGCTAACGCCGCGCCCGTTCTGATGTGAGCGGGCAGACGTTTTATGGGCCGTGCTGGACTTTGTTTTTGAGGTTTTATGGGTCTTGCTGGGCTGTAATGTTGTTCTTTCGGCTACATGGACCGTTTTGGATATGTAAGTGCAGTCATGGGTATAATTTATTTGTTTGGCATTACGGTTTGGTGTAGTTTGGTGTGAGCAATTACTTTATACTTATCCAATTTTTTGGCACGTAGCTTGGTCTGAGCAATGACTGCTCTGTACTTTGCCTCGATGTGAGGCAGCAATAGTCGGCGCTGCGGGCTGTTTTCATTATTGGGTTGGCCAGCTATATATTTGGTCGCATCGGCCGAGTCGCCTGGGTGTACGGCACACGGAAATTGCCTTTCGATGATAACGATGGGAGTGGGAGGTGAGGATTCCATAAGAGGTGTCAAGAGGGCCGCGAGCAGTGATGATGGGTTGCGTTCATCCAAGATTGCTCATCAGGTTTATGCGGTTTATGGTCGGAATGCCTTGCTTTGTGCTGGCCGTGGATTGTACCTTATACTATTCTCATGCGCGTCTCGGCGTGAGTATAGGTGGCTGTCGATGACTCAGTTCTTTCTGGTAAGATCCGGAAGGAGGAATACCGTGTGTTGAGTGGAGGCAGAGTCACAGATTTGGGTAAACGACTGGTAGAAACTGTGTTTGTGACTCCCTCTCCAGAGATGGTTTCTTCGTTTGATATAGGATCCCTGATAGGAGTGCTGCGCTCCAAGGGATTCATTGTGGATGAACACGCTCGAGGACCTCGCCGGCCGACGTGCATGTTCCAGAGGTAAGTGTTACTGTCCGCGGTTTCCGTTCTTTGGTTCTTGTTTTTTGTTTGAGTCCTGTGTGGTCTGTTGGACTGGTATTCGATGTTTTGTTTGGAAGCATATTTGTTACAGACTGGATATCCTTTTTTATGTATTAAGAAGTGTTTTGTTTTAGGATTGATTTAGTGTTTGATGTAATTTCAGTGTATCTAAGATGTGTCATATGTAGGGAAAGGTCTGATGAAGTCCAAATAGAGTAATTATGCATTCATAATTGTCCAATGTTTGTTTCGTTTTGGTTTGAAAAAAGTAGTAGAAAATTTATGTGGTCTGAGATGGTGACATATTTTTTTATGTGGTATGAGATTGGCATCGGTATATTTATTTATGATATTATTTTATTCTCATTTTGGTAGGCTGTGTCAGAGGTGCAGATATCATGGCAGGTTATTCTAGAGGAGATCAGTCGTGTGTTGGGTTTACACATTCATGATTTTGGGTTTGCTCATCTCTCGGAAGGTGGTATTGATGCTTGGGTGGAGATCGAGGTTCCTGTGGCAGGGGTTGAACCTGTGAAAATGCGAAAGAAGTTTATTGGGGAGACAACATATAGCCGCTTTGAAGCCATGGAAAGTGCCTGTGAGGCTGCTGTTAATTGTATTTATGCGTAAGTGTTGTGGTGTGGTTGTTAAGGATGCAAATCATGGTGATATAAAGCGACTGCAGGAAAGGGCTATGGCAGCAGAACACTTTGCTTCCATGTATTCTGATACGATGAATGCAAGAGACAGTCGTGAACCAACTATGCATCTTCGTTATGCTAGTATCTTTGCTGCTGCAAAGCATATGTGTAGTGATTTCAGAGATATTCTTCCTGTGACTACTGTGAATGTGGAGGGCCCTTGTATAATTCCTGGTGCTCTTATGGTAGCCTACACTGGTCCTAGACCACCAGTTAATCGGATCGAGGAGCTGGCATGTGCACTTGTCTCTCTGGTGAATCCAGGATCTGATCTTGAACCTCGTACAACCAGTTTGGTTAGTATTGAATTATAATTTTGTGTAGTGCAATGTCATGGAAGATTTTGGTTTTTGTTCTGATGAAAGGTTTTTTTTTACGTGGATGTAGGGTGGTGCTGGGAATGCAGTTTAGGTCTGATGGCAGTACATATGGTTCACCTTCTCATGTTTTGGTCAGCTGACGAACCTGGTGGTAATCTAATATGGCAGGAGCTGTAGTGCTATAGGAACTGCATCATGTCGTTTAAATATGTTATGCATGATATAGTCTGTGGGTAGTAGTTTGCTGTGTTAGGTCATCTTGGTCTTGCAGAGCAAGATCAAGTGCTGTGTTATATGGGATTAAGGAATCTGAGCTGAAACATGTCAGGCAGTATTTTCCTCTAGTTGTAAATATTGTTTTGGTTACCTAGTTTTTGTACAGTGAAGGTAAATGCTCTGCATGAGCTGCTGTATGGAAACCAATGATGGGTTTAACCTGATAATTGTGATATAATATGGTGGATGAAGTTATTTTGTAGTTCCCTTTATCTGAAAGATTGTAATAGAAATGTAGAAGATGGTCTCTACATTGTTAGGCGCATGTTGTTTCTTGTCCCATGTGTGGATGAGAGTTGTTGATATAGAGAAGGGAGATTCTGTGCGGAAATGCGTCATATTTTTTCTCCATTTGCCGGTATTAAGAAGTTATACTCTATATAGGGTTTGTGTTACACGATGACCTAGAGGCATATGTATGATTTGTGGGGAGGTTCTTGGAATCTACATAATTGAATAGCTCACATAAATAATAAGTACAATGTGGCTGTAGTATAGTGGAGGCAATATAGTTGTCAGAACTGATGGAACAGGCACCGACCGAAATGGAAAATTAGAGCGTAGACATAAGTGTAGCATAATTTGATGGATGACCAGTTAGGGCGGTTGTTGCATGTATATTGACGTTGTGCTACTATTTTAATGAAGTATGTAAGCACAGTTTAGTATAACTTACATAGTGACAATATTTGAGAAAGACCATTCAGTAGACGAAGAGCGTTCGAAATAAAGTAATGGTATGAACCGGAGTTTGTGTGGCGAGAACTGCTGTGTACAGATATGTTTTAGCGCACATGTTTTTTTTTATTACAGTTATTGTGGGACACGAAGGCACGGAATAATGTAGGTTTAGCAAAATAAGTAACCAAAGACATAGTTTAATGTACATAGTGATAGCATTTTTGATAGTTGGTTCAGCAGACCAAAAGCGTCTCCCATGCGCTTCACGCTAGTTACATGCTAGTTCTGGTATACACAATGGTGAGGAAAGACATGGCAGCACATACAGCATGCATGATAGCAACCTGAACAGGACTAATATAACAGTTTTTGCTAGAGAGTGGATCATAGTCCACCAAAAGGGAAAGGCCGGGAAGGGCTTTTGTTGGAGGTTTTGTAGATCATTTTGCAGGGCTTTCTTCTTATGTCCTGGACATAGCAATAGGGAACATGTGTCAAGTACGAACTGGAGTATGAATAGTAGTACAGTGCAACTAAAAATTTGGATTTGAATATACCTAATCATCGACACCTGTGTCATCCAGGATAAGCTTTCTTTTCACTAAACGCTCTCTGTTGTACAGTAATGAATAATATTAGTAAAATAAAATAGTTTCAATAAAGAACTTTAAGTTGTTTTTGGCAGCACTAATAAAAAGTGAACTGACCCTGTAGAGTTCTTAGAGGCCTCATCTTCCAGTTCTTTTGCAAGGCGCTTTTGGTTCCAACTCCCTGGTAAATCATAGGATAAGAGGGAGTAAAGATATCACTGAAGTGGGTCTCATAGTGTGTGTGTGTGTGTGTGTGTTATGTTGCGAGCTAGTTCAACGTCTTTTTGTGAACACATTTCTGATTTAACTATTTTTTATGTTGTGTACAAATGTTTTAATATGTCATTAGGCGAAAGACATGAGTCTACCTGGGATGCTGGATGTATATGAGAGGTCGGCGTTCTCTCCACAGAAGCAGGCGCCTGTTTGAAAAGCAGAAGATTATTTATAGGTTATAATGCATATGTACTGTCGCAACCCCGTCCGATAAAATCGTACGGTTGCTCATCCAGGATCATTCGGGGTGTCACTTGGCGAAGCAAGCGATCATACAGTACAATAATTAACAAGGACACGCAAAACATGATTTAAAGAGTACATAAATTCTTAATGGTACAATCTTGGTTCAATTCACTTAAGTGCGGAAACGTAGTTCGAAAACAAGCGATAGTCAACGGAAGCCAATAATTACAACTCGACAATACAATTAAGCACGCCAGCCCACGGGTGCTTAATCTTCATGGGTCGGAGAAGCGGGAACCCACTCGAAGATCCACTCCGAGGGTGCTTCCCCTTCCCAACCACCACAATCACACGAACCAAAGTTAGAAGCATCACCTGCAAAACATTAATCCACAAAGCCTGAGCAACTAATACTCAGCAAGACTTACCCGTCAACGTGGCCATCTAATGACCGACTCCTAGGATGCAGGAAGTATAGGTGGAAGTTGACCGGGTATTTGCGAGAACAGCGCTAATTGTCTATTCCAATTTTTAGCCAAGTTAACATGAATCATCAGGAACTTACTAAGTGTGCCGCTATTCTAATCAAACAAGAGTGCAACACAACAAGCAAGGTGAGTATACCTCTTTCATCATAAATCCATCATTACGTATCGTTGCGGTGGAAAGGAGCAAGTGCTACTCTTAACCACGAGGAGTGGCAATTATAATTGATTTACATCCTGCAGGAGAAACCCGAATGACACGACACGTGCACACTCAACTGAGTCACACGTGGCTACCTTTCGCAACATCGTGACAGTGTTGGCTCAACATCCATCCCTCCAAGGACATGGTCCTCCAGGCGATGCCCTGCATCCCTGTACGTCCCCAAGCCTTTCCCACTAGCACGAGCCCAAGAAAAACAAAGTCGAATTCATCCACCTTGCTGGTCCGTTCACCCAGAAAAAGGGATGGCCAATTGCCCAACAAAGCACGGTGAGCTACATCGGTTTCCTGGTCCCATATACTAGTATGCACTCGGTACACACCTCAAACTTGAACAATGCAATCGCACCCGATAAGGTTCTCAAATTTTAATCACATTTAAGATCAAACGTATTCATTGACTTTTCCTTCTTTGATTAAACACGAGTAGTCTCCATACTACTTGGACTCTACTGGATTCCTGCTCTTAAAGCATCGCCTTCTATCGATGGCTCTACCAAATTAATTCATAGGAAACCTACCAAGTCATGCAACTAGGTTTTCACGGCAATTTCCTCGAAACTTAATGCACAAGCAATTCCTACACACATAGTGGTAAACAGAAAATTTATAAAACATAGGTGTGCACCGGGGCTTGCCTTGGTTTGCAGAATAGTCAGAGCACTCAAACAAGAAGTTAGTTACTGCGGGTGCCTCCTCTGGATTCTCGTTCACCGTCGGAAGTTCCTGGTCGGTTCCTATATGACGAAAATGTACTTTATAAGAAAAATGATGGTTCAAATGAAACTTCTCACTTTCATTCCAAGAAATGATTCTTAGTTGGCATATTGTCGAAATTAATGATTTCACTTTGGTTAGAGTTAGACCGACTCTGCTACTATGTTAATTATTTAATATCTGCGACTATTAATCTAGGGTTAAAAATTAAACTTTTAACTAGATCTCAATATTATTTTTAATTGATGGTACTCTCTGAAATATGAATTTTAAGCTTTGGTTGAGGCCTTGGTGAATTTCCTAGATTTTATAAAAATTCAACAAAATTTTTGTTATTAGGTTTTATAAATTCAGAAAGCATATGTAAATCTTGGAACAAAATTATGATATTTTATGATGTTACTCAGGAGAACCAAATCTACAACTTTGTTTTTGGGGTCTAATCTTTTTACTGACTTCTACAATGTATTTTAGAAAATGGCATTTTAATAGGCAGATTGGGGTATTGTGAAAGTATTATATACAATTTTGTGGCCCTAAAATCCTCATACAGTTCCAGTGGGTGTGTGCTGCCATGAGGTGCTTGTGGATCAAATTTTAGCCTTAGAACTGTTCTAGAGTTTAAATTAAAATTCAAAAACAGAAAGGAGTATTTTACTTATTCCTGAAAATTCTTGGTCGTTTTATAAAACGTGTTTTAACAGAAATTTAGTCCTAGTCATGAGGTTTCTAACAAGGTTTGGTTTGCTATTTTTGGAGTAGTATTCTATTTTCTATGAATTTTACAACTCTGTGGATTTTCCTGAGATTTGAATAATTTGAAAGGAAGCCGGGCCCGCCTGCCTGTGACACTGAACAGGGGAGCGGTGCTAGGGCAGCGCCCGACGGTGCACCGGCAGTGGTTCCCGCCGGAAGTGGCACCGGCAGCGGCCTCCGTGGTGTCCCATTGTGACCAGCACGGCGTGAGGAGTTCATTTGATGACGGAGGGGTGACGGGGCTCACCGGAGGTACGCCGGCGACGGTGGACCGATTACGGCGATGGCGGCGGCGGTGTTCCGGCGGCTCGGCGGTCAGTGAGGGTTAAGGTCGGACACCGTGAGCTGCAGCAGAGGTCGGTGATGTCGCTGGGCACGGCAAGGAAGAGTGAAATTGGCCGGAAGATGGTCGTCGACGGTGAGGTGGCGGCTCGGCGGGTGCTCCGGCGATGGCGCGGCGATTCCGTCACCGCTGCTTCACCAAAACCGCTGCAGTCAATTGAAATGGGACGAGGGCTACCCGAGGGTCTTGCCGACGGAAGGAATTGGAGAGTCTCTCACCGGCGATGAAGAATTTGACGGGGTGGCTACAATGGCGGCCGCGGCGGTGCTCCGAGAGCAATCTACCGGTGTTGGCTAGGGTTTCGGCTCGGGAACGATTAAACGGACGTGGAAGGGAATGGTGGGTGATCTCGTACACGTTGGAGGGCTCGGTTATGGTCGGAGTGCAGTGGGGTGTTCGGTCGACGCGGGAGCTCTGGTGGCGGCAATGGCGGTAGGGCAGTGAGGAAGAAGAGAGCATGGGCGGGGAGTGAGAATAGTAGAGCAACGGAGGGGATATAGCAGCGCACTGGAATGGGTTGAGCGTGCGCATGCAGCACGGTGATGATGGCCGGCGGTTTCCCGTACGCGGGCAGTTGGGCGGACGGCAGAGAAACGGCGCGCTCGGGAAATTTAATTGGTGCCGCGGCGAGGACGAAGACGGTCGATCATTCCCGTACGTGGGTAGCTCGCCGGACTGACGGAGCAGCGGCGCTCGCGGAGGGAAGTAATGGCGCACGTCGGGCTAGCCTCGGCTACGGCGTAGGGCGACGCTCCGCGGGAGAAGACGGTATGGCGGCCTTGCTCCTTGGCAGTGCTGGTACAGTACCCGGCCGGCAACACAGAGAAAAGAAAGAGAGGAAGGACAGGAGGAAGGGAGGAAGGAGAGAAAAATTAGGGTAGAAGTTTGAAATTTGAATTCCAAAATTTTTGAAGTTTCACTAAATTGGTTGGATGACTAGAAATGTAAAGGAATTAACATTGAATTCTTGAATTGCTATTTGAATTTGAATCGTCACTGCAAATTCGAATTTCTTCATAATGGTTTGCCTCTTGTCTATTGTTTAATTTTCCAACGTAATTAGGTTTTTGATTTGGGCCGTTTCGGAATTTGAACCAAGGTTTTGAACAACTTTTGAATCCGATAACCCTAGGTCCCATTATCCAACTACTCAATCTACTCGACAATTAGGGTTTCGATGAAAGTAGTTACGGGGGTTCGGCCCTATTCGCACGTTTACTCCTTCCGACCGTTTTACATGAAATGTTACCGTGCTCTTTTCTCACTTCAGCTCAAATTAATAAATTAGCAATGGTTTAAAATGACAAAAAGTGATTATAACTTATTTTAGTTGACGAATTATGATGAGGACATCGACTCCAACACGGGTTCAACTCCACCTGCGCCTACACCAAATCAAGCCGCGCCTCTACCTCAAGCTGCGACCGAGTCGGATGCAACTCCAGCCGTGACAGCATTGGACTCTATTTCAATCCCAGCAGCGACTCCATATAAGGGGCCTCTCACTCGGGCCCGGGCAAGAGAGCTCAACTTTGTGACGCTATTAAGGAACGACGGGCCTGGAGAATAGTCGGCCCAACTAAAGGCCTACACGTGGACGCCCTAGGGTTTGCCTCCACCAGGGAGCTGCGCCTCCCCCCCCCCCCACCTTACTTAGTCAAGGGCTGCGCCCCTTTTGTTCTCTGAGTTTTGTTTAATTGATAGCTTTAGCTACAGCCGTCGCACGCATTATAGCGCTGCCACGTGTATTCAGGACTCCACCTTCGAGTAATACATCAGATTGCTTGCCTCTTTTTCTTGCTCGTTCTTCGATTGCGTGCAGGAAACGATCTTCGTGATCAGGCTGATCTTGCACCCACGAGGTCGGTAACCATCGGAAGTTGGTTCAGCGATTGCATTGGCGCTTCGGGCTTGCTCGTCGTAGTCGGATCGTGAGGGTCTACTTCCACCAGATCGAATTTATCTCCACTCACCGAAAGATCGGGCACTCCAGTTCTATCAAGTGGTATCAGATTCCAGTGTTTCTCGGTGAGTTTATCGTGTGTTCTTCGTCCATCCTAGTCCACATAAACCAAAACAAACAAAAAAAAAAATTTTCAGGTTAGATCTGTTATCCCAGCACCCTTTGCGCCTGCACTTTCATTCAATAATCTACATTGTTGAGTTTGTGTGCTTATGCGTTCAATTGTTGCTGGTTACTCGTGTTTTTGTTTATCTCCATCTGTTCTAGCCGCCACAAACCGTAGCCGCCACAAACCCTAGCCGCCACAAACCCTACCCTGCCCACAAACCCCTAGCCTCCCCCTCGCAAACCGTAACCGCCACAACCCCTAGCCGCCACAAACCCTACCCCACCCCCCCCACGTGCAGGTCCCACGCGCCCCAAATTTGCCGCGTCAATAGTTGAGTTTCCCACGGTTATGTTTCTGTTTTGCTGCCGTGACAGTCCAATCAAAAAAAAAAAACAAAAGAGAAAGGAGCACGCAAGTGTGCCATCAAAAAAAAAAAAAAAAGAAAAAGAAAACCGAATAGCAGAAGTTTGCCAACCGATCTGTTTCGCCGTGTGTCCTCGTTGGACTCGTGAATCTTGGGTCACTGCAGTTTTGTACATTGATTAGTTTCGACCTTACTCTAGAGAGAGAGAGAGTGCATGTGGTGACTTGTTTCGTTTACTTTCCCTTGTTCATATAATCCGTTTTGGGCACTACGCCGCGGGTTGTTTTTTTCACCTAGCTTGCACTCGTTTCCAACAGCATATTTACCCTTTTACCCCTGTCTTCCCTACAACCCTACCTCCCTCTCGCACTTGTTTCCAGCAGCGTTCATACGTGTTTAGCACTCTTATTCAACTTTGCAATTATTGTTTGATCGTGCTAACCCTTGTCTTGAGTGCAGCCTACCCAGAACTACACATATTTCTACTACGAGCAGGTCTTGTTCCGCCTGGCAATCACTCCTTCAATCTTTCACAGGTACTACCCGTTGGTTGCGGATCGCCACTGTGTGTTTGGTAAGAACGGGTAAGAACTTGATAGCAGCATTTGATTGAGTTTTGCCTTCCACCATATACCTATAGTAGTACGGCTATTTTCTCCTTGCTGGTTTCTTCTTGTTCTCGCTAACCATGGCAGGGGACGACGACAAGACGGCGGTGACACTGCAGAACGTGCAAGCCCACATAGATGGCCTTGCCGGCGACATCAAGACGATGCATGAGAGGATCGACTCCACGGTTGCCACCACGACTGAGCGTTTCGACCATATCAACCTCGACGGCGGCCAACACCACGCTCGATGCGATCATGACTCGTCTTCAGACCTTGACCACGCAGCTCACGGAGTTGCAGCAGCGCCGCGATTACGGCGGTGACACGGAGCAGGACGACGACAATCGCCGTCCTCGTGCACGCAGGGTACGTGTTCCACCTCCTGATTCTTTTGCCAAAATCAAATTTCGCATTCCATCATTTAATGGCAAATATGATCCTGCTGCTTATCTTGATTGGGAACTAGAAGTAGAACAGAAATTTTCATGCCATGATATTCCTGCTAATCTACAAGTTAAAGCTGCTATTAGTGAGTTTACTGATTTTGCTTTAATTTGGTGGCGTGAATATAAGAACAAGTATCCCAATAACATTCCAAACACTTGGGCTCAACTAAAAACTGCCATGCGTCATAGATTTGTACCTTCTTATTATGCCCGTGATTTGCTTAACCAAATGCAGCGTTTTCAACAAGGTTCCCAAACTGTTGAGGAATATTACCAAGCTTTGCAAAAGGGTATGATTCGTTGTGGGTTAGTCGAAACGGATGATGCTGCTATGGCACGTTTTCGGGGTGGTTTGAACCGTGAAATTCAGGACATCCTTGATTACAAGGAATATGATGATATGACCACCTTATTTGAATTTTCTTGCAAAGCTGAACGTGAAGTGCAGGGACAGGGATCGTCGACACGCACTAACTCTTTTGCAGGTTCGACCAAAGCGCCCACCCCAGCCCCGCGCCCGGCGTCCTCTACTTCGGCCTCCACCTCACGCGAGCGTGCGCCGTTCACTTCTGCCCCATCCACACATGAGCCGGCAGTCAAGACGGCAGCACCGCCAGCCAAAGGCGCTGCACCTCCTTCCGGGCGCACACGGGAACTTCAGTGTCATCGTTGCAAAGGACACGGTCACGTGATTCGGGACTGCCCGAACAAGCGTATCTTGCTGATTCGTGACGATGGTGAGTACTCTTCAGCTAGTGATTCCGAGGAAACTACGCATGCTATGTTCGCCACTGACCATGCAGCTAGTTCGGAGGTCCACGTTGAGCCCAGCCACGCCGATAGGTATGAGAGTCTTGTTGTGCAGCGTGTTCTCAGTACACAGGTTTCCCAGCACGAGCAAAATCAGCGACACACCATCTTCCATACCAAGGGCGTTGTACAAGTACGGGCGATTCGAATCATCATAGACGGTGGCAGCTGCAACAATTTGGCCAGTGCAGCCTTGGTGGAGCAATTATCATTGCCCACCCGACATCACCCACATCCATATCACATTCAGTGGCTTAATGATGGCGGCAAAATTAAGGTAACACGCTCGGTACGTGTCCTCTTTTCTTTGGGCGCTTATTCTGATTATGTTGATTGTGATGTTGTCCCTATGGAAGCATGTTCGTTGTTACTTGGTCGCCCTTGGCAATATGATACTGATTGTGTGCATCATGGTCGTTCGAATCATTATTCACTCATGTTTAAGGGAAAAAAAATAATTATTCATCCCATGACCCCGGAACAAATTCTAAAAGATGACATGGCTAGGGCGGCTAAGCCAGCAAAGTCTCACACATCACCTCCACTTGCTCCTGCTAACTCTGAAATCAAGTTGCATACCCCTGTTTTACTTGCTACACATGCTGATTTTGCTGAGCTACATGATGATAACCTGCCTTGCTATGCACTTGTTTGCTCCCGCATGCTTGTTTCACTTCATGAGGCACCATCCTCGGATATTCTCCCTGCTGTTGCTAACCTTTTGCAGGACTATGCCGATGTTTTTCCCAAGGATTTGCCACCGGGTCTTCCTCCTATCCGTGGCATTGAACATCAGATTGATCTCATCCCCGGCGCGCAGCTTCCAAACCGCGCCCCGTACCGCACTAATCCAGATGAGACGAAGGAGATCCAGCGCCAGGTGCAAGCGCTGCTTGATAAGGGTTACATTCGTGAGTCTCTCAGTCCTTGCTCGGTTCCTGTTTTGCTTGTCCCTAAGAAAGATGGCTCCTGGCGTATGTGTGTAGATTGTCGTGCAATTAATAACATCACCATTCGTTATCGATATCCTATACCACGCCTTGATGACATGCTTGATGAGCTTAGTGGTGCCATTATATTTTCTAAAGTTGATTTGCGAAGTGGGTACCATCAGATTAGGATGAAACTGGGAGATGAATGGAAAACTGCTTTTAAAACCAAATTTGGCTTATATGAATGGTTGGTTATGCCGTTTGGTTTGTCTAATGCTCCCAGCACTTTCATGCGCTTAATGAATAAAGTTCTTCGGCCATTCATAGGACTGTTTGTTGTTGTTTACTTTGATGATATTCTTATTTACAGCAAGTCTATGGATGAGCATTTAGAACATATGCGTGCTGTTCTTGATGCTTTGCGTGCTGCTCGCTTGTTCGGTAACTTGGAAAAATGCACCTTTTGCACGCAACGCGTCTCTTTTCTTGGCTATGTTGTTACTCCACAGGGAATTGAGGTGGATAGCAGCAAGGTGGATGCCATTCAGGGCTGGCCTACACCGACGACGGTCACGCAGGTTCGGAGTTTCCTTGGCCTCGCCGGGTTCTACCGAAGGTTTGTGCGTGATTTCAGCTCCATTGCTGCCCCGTTGCATGAGCTCACAAAGAAAGGTGTTTCTTTGCTTGGGATGCACCACAGGAAGATGCATTCAACACTTTGAAGGACAGGTTAACTCATGCTCCTCTTTTACAATTGCCTGATTTCAATAAAGTGTTTGAATTAGAATGTGATGCTAGTGGCATAGGTTTAGGTGCTGTTTTACTTCAAGATCGTAAACCTGTTGCTTACTTTAGTGAGAAATTGAGCGGTGCTGCCCTGAACTATTCAACTTATGATAAGGAGTTATATGCTTTAGTGCGCACTTTGCAAACATGGCAGCATTACTTGTGGCCTCGCGAATTTATTATTCATTCTGATCATGAGGCTTTGAAACACATTCGTACCCAAACTAATCTGAACCGTAGACATGCTAAATGGGTAGAATTTATTGAGTCCTTTCCCTACATCATTAAACACAAGAACGGGAAGGAAAATGTCATTGCTGATGTTTTGTCTCGTCGCTATACCATGCTGTCCCAATTAGATTTTAAAATCTTTGGTTTGCAAACATTGAAAGATCAATATGTGGATGATGCTGATTTTCATGATATTATTTCACATTGTAAGGATGGCAAGCCATGGGGCAAGTTTCATATACAGGATGGGTTCCTGTTTCGTGCTAACAAGCTGTGCATTCCAGCTGGTTCGGTTCGTTTGTTATTGTTGCAGGAAGCTCATGGAGGGGGTCTCATGGGTCACTTCGGTGTTTTCAAAACACAAGAATTGCTGGCTGACCACTTCTACTGGCCTCGGATGCGTCGTGACGTCGAGCGCTTCGTTGCTCGCTGTCCTACGTGCCAAAAAGCTTAGTCTCGTTTAGGTAACCATGGTTTGTATCTGCCTCTCCCTGTTCCTTCTGCTCCTTGGCATGATATTTCGATGGATTTTGTTTTGGGATTGCCTCGCACTAAGAAGGGGAGGGACAGCATCTTTGTCGTTGTTGATAGGTTCTCTAAAATGGCTCATTTTATACCTTGTCATAAAACTGATGATGCAACCATGATTGCTGATTTGTTCTTTAGAGAGATTGTTCGCTTGCATGGAATTCCTAAAACAATTGTCTCTGATCGTGATGCTAAGTTTCTTAGTCATTTTTGGCGTTGTCTTTGGAATAAACTAGGCACTAAGTTACTTTTTAGCACCACTTGTCATCCTCAAACTGATGGGCAAACTGAGGTCGTGAATCGCACTTTGTCTACCATGCTTAGGGCTGTTTTGGATAAAAATTTGAGGCTTTGGGAAGATTGTTTACCTCATGTTGAATTTGCTTATAACCGTGCTACACATGCTTCCACTAAGATGTGTCCTTTTGAGGTTGTTTATGGGTATGTTCCTCGGGCGCCTATTGACTTGTTTTCACTGGATACTGAGGATGATCCCCATGTTGATGCGCTTGCTCATATTGATCACATGAAACATTTGCATGACGTGACACAACAAAACATTGCTGCTGCTACTGCTAGATATCAAATTGATGGTAGTAAAGGGCGCAAGCATGTTACTTTTGAGCCTGGTGATTTGGTTTGGTTGCACTTGCGTAAGGATAGGTTTCCTGCTTTGCGCCGCTCTAAATTGATGCCTCGTGCTGCTGGTCCTTTTAAAGTGCTAACCAAGATCAATGATAATGCTTATGTTCTTGACCTGCCTGCGGAGTTTGGTGTTTCCACTAGTTTTAATGTTGCAGATTTGAAACCGTATGCGGGCGAGGATGAGGAGCTGCCGTCGAGGACGACTTCAGTTCAAGAAGGGGAGGATGATGAGGACATCGACTCCAACACGGGTTCAACTCCACCTGCGCCTACACCAAATCAAGCCGCGCCTCTACCTCAAGCTGCGACCGAGTCGGATGCAACTCCAGCCGTGACAGCATTGGACTCTATTTCAATCCCAGCAGCGACTCCATATAAGGGGCCTCTCACTCGGGCCCGGGCAAGAGAGCTCAACTTTGTGACGCTATTAAGGAACGACGGGCCTGGAGAATAGTCGGCCCAACTAAAGGCCTACACGTGGACGCCCTAGGGTTTGCCTCCACCAGGGAGCTGCGCCTTCCCCCCCCCCCCCACCTTACTTAGTCAAGGGCTGCGCCCCTTTTGTTCTCTGAGTTTTGTTTAATTGATAGCTTTAGCTACAGCCGTCGCACGCATTATAGCGCTGCCACGTGTATTCAGGACTCCACCTTCGAGTAATACATCAGATTGCTTGCCTCTTTTTCTTGCTCGTTCTTCGATTGCGTGCAGGAAACGATCTTCGTGATCAGGCTGATCTTGCACCCACGAGGTCGGTAACCATCGGAAGTTGGTTCAGCGATTGCATTGGCGCTTCGGGCTTGCTCGTCGTAGTCGGATCGTGAGGGTCTACTTCCACCAGATCGAATTTATCTCCACTCACCGAAAGATCGGGCACTCCAGTTCTATCAAATTAGTAACCCCTTTTATTTAATTTCCTCTACCTCCTTAAACGACAAAGAACTCCTTAATTCTTTATTTTTAACACCAAACCCTTGCTTATTTATCGGATTGATCGAGCTTAAATTTCGAGGTGTCACATGTACTAATAATTTGTTTTTGGTAGCAGAAAATATTTATGAGGTTACCTGCGGTGTTACAGGTATTTGAAGGGGAACTGGTGTTTCAATCGATGTAGATTCCTGTTTACATTACATGTTAATGGTATTAGTGACAGGACGTATAGGTAAGCATTTTTTTAAAGCAGGAGGTAGTATAGATAGTACCATGGATGGTCCGTCCTTGTATGTTGTTGTTTCAACTTGGGTGGCCAATGCAACAGCAACATTTTAATTATGATCTTCGTCAGTCTGATCAGGAAATACAGGTTGCATGTGTGGTTGTTCACGTTCTTGACCAGGAAGAACAGGTTGCTGTTGTGGCTGTTCAAGTTCTTGACCAGGAAGAGGGGGTTGCTGTAGTGGTTGTTCATTTTCTGTATAAATTAAGAGGGAGCAACACATATATATGTATATATGTGATTAGTTTGGTATGCTGTATAGGTTGAACTACAATATAAATTTTGTTAACAGTATACCGGGGTGAGGCGTAGGCAGTGGCATGTGTGGTACTCCTATAATAGCGTCAACCTATAAGTTATATTTGCTCTCTGTAGGAAAGCAGGGGAAACGCTGACACGGAAGTCATACACTTTGCCATAAAGGACTATTATCCTTGTTGGGAGGAAAGCACCAACACCACCTTGAGAGGTAATTAATGCATGAACCGGTGCACCAATAATTTCCTCAGCAGTAGGGCCAAACATAACCAACTCAATCATGGGCATATCAGCACCTCGTTGTGGTGGAACTGGATCGGTAGCAAAAACAGAAAGGCGCTATCTGGAGTTGGAAGGGATGGCTATAGTTATGGGCTGATAGTAACGAAATTTTTTATAAAAGAAATTGATGTAGAAGTTTACCTTGGGGATTGATCCGTGGAGTTACATGATGGACCAGTGCACTTGTAACTGGTTCCATGGGGCTGGGCCATTCTATAGCAGCTTACACAGGCAAGGTACCACCATGACCGATTGGGAACAACCCTTTTGATTTTTGTAGTGATAATGTACCTATTGTTCTGGGAATGAAAATACAACATGATGAAATTAATAAATGCAGTAAGTACAGATTTTTGTTTTGTGGTTGCACATGTACATTTTAAAGATGGAACCTACATATATGATGTGGGGATTGGTAAAGGCAGCTAGCTGTGCAACAGTAATTCGTTCTGCTTCTAGGTTGCCCACCTGCTGGGCCAATCCATGCTGGTGGAGGCAGGCGACCAGAACAACTGCATGGAAATATTGAACAGATTGGTCCAAATTAAGGGAAAGACATAAGATAATTACACAAAAAAAATAATATAAGGGAATTTGGGGTGTGGACACCGGCAAAAACATTACCTATCTTGTAGGGCAGCAACTTCTGGTAGCAATGGATTTGCATACCATCTACACAGGCTTGATCCTTGAAGTGATAGATTTCCTGTATTACATTTATAATTACTCAATGGAGAATTTGGTGTCGCTATCTCAGAACTTCAAATTGAAAGGATTAGGGAAGAACCATTAAACATGCGAGCGGTCATTCCACAAAAGAGAAAGACCAATGGGTGATCACGTCCTAAATGCATGTAGCGGTCTGCATCAAAGGATTCGCTTTGGGGACCCCAAAGCAATGGAAGTTGTTTCTCTGTGTTAATTTACACATGACAAATTTAGTATAAGAAACAGGTAGCTGAAATGAAGCCAAGCGTCCAGTTTACCTGCCATCAGTTATGTATACATTACGGAGAGGCTTATGACCAGCATGGGTATTTTGGATCTTGACATGGGTACAGCCAGTGAAAACCCCAATGACATCTACATGTAAGCAATATAGGTATTTTTGATATGCAAGCACAAAATAGATGAGCAAAAAATGGGAAAAATGAGCGAGGCATATTTAGAAACAGGTATCCATACCTGAACAATATTCAGCGATGACAATCCTGGTGCAAAGGACGTCGAATGGCACAGCTGTATATGCATATAGTGGAAAGTTTTGTGGAACAGGGTTGATCTCATTGACTGTTGTGTAAGCAGTGAACCACATCATGTAGGGGTGGTCAACAGGTCGGTAGCGGGTGCGGGCATTTCGCACTTGAAGGTATTGGATATAGTAGACATGGTCTTCTTTTAACAGGGGCCTGAAACGGTCAACCCAATTTCCTGGAATCTGCCCTTCCATAGCTTTGCCCCGATGCATAGAAAATGTATTGGTTAAAGAAAAAAAGGATGTCGATGAAGCAAGGTAGTCGTTAATTAATTGTACCTCTTCATCAAGGAGGATCAGGTCAATCCTAAGGGTTCCTGGTGGGTTTTCGTTGTTGACGTAGCCACAAAACCTTACCACACGGGTTCTAACAGCCCAGTGTTGTGACTTGGAGGTCACATCTTTCAACAATACATGCTCCATCCTACAGTAGTTAGAAGCAATACATTAAAAATTGAGGTGTACGAAAAAGGAATTGTATTTAATCTGAATATAGAAGTAGACATTAGTAATGTAAGGGCAATCTACTATGCCGAGCAAAGGGCATTATATGTATAGTAAAGGATAGTAAAAGATATCATCGTGGAATCGAGCAAAACAGAAAGTGATATAATGAACTCTTGGAACGTTATACGAATGCTAAAATAATCAAGAGCATGCTGATAGCATGTTATGGAAAAGTAGAACACAGCAACATTGAAGAAAGCGTGGAACCAAAAATACGCAAAACAAATCCGTTTACACACGAATAAAAAGAAAGCATACAGATTCTGAAAATCATATAAGGATGAAGACAGTGTTAAAACAATCAATGATCACACAACAATCATAGGTAAACAGAAGTATGAGAACACAACAGATGAACTAAAGAAAAATACCTCAACATAACCGAGGCTGCATGGAAAGAGAAGAATTCAAATAAAAAGCATAATGAAGATTCAGATTATACATAATCCAATACTTCATCATAGATAATATTTTTGGTCCTAGACATTGGCTCCCCATCATCATCCTCAATGAGCATACTCAAACCTTCCTGAGAGCTGACCCTTGACACTGCAACATACAGCTGGCCATGAGTAAAAACAGGTTCCCTTAGGTATACTCCAACTCTCTATAGTGTTTGGCCTTGGCACTTGTTAATAGTCATTGCATATCACTCTTAGTCATTGCATATCACTCTGACAGGGAATTGACACCTTTGTAGGGTAAAAGGCCATTTCAGGCTGGTTTCATTTAGCACAATGCGGGGGATTGCAACACTTTCCCCAATATCATTCCCTATCATGATGCGTGCCTCAAGCACACGGTCACCAAGCCTTTCGATGATCAAGCGAGTACCATCGCAAAGGCTGATTGACTTATTAATGTTTCTGAGAAGAACAATAGGAATACCAACCTTCAAGGCAAGGCGATGCTGTGGGAAATTATTAATGGCTATGGAATTCAAGAATTCTGGAGGATACAACATTTTGAAATCTGAAGGTTGCTCTAAATAATTTGCTATTGTATCAAAACTGAGATACTCTCGAACACAGCCAAGCACAGTGCTGACCATGTAATCATTAATTTCATCAACGACTGCATTTGTAGGGCACACTATGGATCTATTAGCAAGATATGATATCGATAGGTATGATATGATGAAGTTATCATAAATAGCATCTGTTATTGCTGGTATCTTGAGCCTTGAAGGTTTAAGAAGATAACGACCTAGAATAGTAATACATGCATTTTTTGAAGCATTATTTAAAGTCTGCATGTCCACATGACCTTCACCAATATCAAGAACCCATTTTGCAAACTTTTCCATGTCGTATTTCTGTTCTTGAGATAAGGAGGGATTGTTCAGCCTCGTATTTATTGAGAGTTGCATTACTCGAACATGGTTCCAAATGTAAGAACCAAGCAATGATGCACTCAATATTTCTGCCCGACTTTCACCATGGATAACAGGCAACACTTGTCTGAAGTCCCCTCCAAACAGCATGGGCTTGCCACCAAAAGGTTTGGCAGCCTTTGTTAGGTCATCAATAGAGAAGACATCTCGTAAGGTCCGGTCCAATGCCTCGAAACAATGTCTATGAGTCATAGGGGCCTCATCCCATATGATTAGGGAAGTTCGAGATAGTAAGCCAGCAAGATTGGTGCCTCTTCCAATACCGCACTGGCTATTTTCATCCACATTCAGGGGTATTTTGAACCTCGAGTGAGCAGTTCATCCTCCGGGCAAAAGAAGAGATGCAACTCCACAAGAGGCAACAGCCAAAACGATATGGTCTTCTGACCTTAATGTAGCAAGAATAGAATTCCATAAGAATGTCTTTCCAGTGCCACCATGACGAGAGACAAAATAGACAAAGGAATCTCCACGACGGATCGATCCAACAACATCTTCATATATATTTCTTTGATCAAAATTGAGCTGGGCAGACATTGTAATGGAATCAACAAGTAACGTTGTTTTATCATAAGACGTTTCTTCCAAAATCAATATATTTGCAGCAGGATCAACAGAAGAGCCAGGGAACTGTGTCAGGTCATAAGAACTAATGGATAAACCATTATTGGAGGACATATGGGCGAGTTCACGCATAAGAGCAGATTGTAAAACAGAATCTGGTATTTCATAAGAAGAATTACCGAATGCAGCACGTAACTTGTAAGACACATCATCAGCCATTTCCAATACTGATCAAAAAGGGCCCTTACATTTCCTATTTCATAGTAGACCAAAACTGCGATGAGAAGATTCCTCAACTGATAGGCCGTAGCCCAAGTTACAGCTTCATCAAACAAAGAGGTCCATTTTGTATCGTCCCCAATCATTCCTCTTGCCTGACATGCCTCTCGAAAAGTTCAGTAAACCACTCCCTCGTGGGTCTGTACATCTTGATAACTCTTGGCTCCATGACTACCATGAGCAACATCCTCTGGTAGAAAGTTTCACCAGCACTTGGATGGACATACTTAAGCCTACCTAGCTTGAAACCCCTTTTGTGATGACTCCAAACCTTCTGATTGGGATCCCAGGCGAACTTTGAGGGAAATTCACAATAGGTCAAGTTGTGACCAATTGTTGAATTCTAGTTGGTTACAAACCACTCGGTCAACATACTTTTATCCACCCCTGGCTCGTGAACAACAGACTGTAGGTTAGACCGCTCATGGACTGTTACAAAGTGGAGTCCAGGAAAATGCACATACAGGCATTCAACCGGTGGGAACTTGCCATGTATTTCAAAACCGAGCAATCTCCAAACAGCCTCACAGCAAGATAAGTACCTAGATTTGATATACTCTGCTATCTCATCTACACCATCGGGATCAGGAGGTTGGTCAATGTTGGAATGGTTAGTTGCACCAGGGGGCACAGTGGAAGAAGAGGCTTGATTTTTGAAACCAAATTTAGCACAATCAAAGCCGTTGTTGACATACTTGAACAGGTACTTCACAAGGTATGTATTGTTACATGCCTCAACATTTACATGAGCTTGTAATTTCTTTAGAACAGACAAATAATATGGGACGACCCACCGATTGACTAACTGAACATTATTTTTCATACAATAATACCATTGTCACAACGTCTATATAAAGGATACCCATCAGCATCAAACACTGTTTCAGAACGAAATGGTTTTGGGTATCCCTTACAGCACTTTCCATTTTTCATACAGGGGCACTTTGGATTGGCTGGCCACATGGGCCATGTACCATATGTTCCTGAACCCAAGAGAAACCCAATGGATCAATTGCTGGATCAGGAAGTTCAGATGAAATATGTTGATCGACCTCAGCCACAGACGGTTCACGACCTGTTTCAGCCTGCAACACAAGGATATGCGAGTGTGGAAGGCCACGCTTCTGAAATTCATTTGTATGAGCAACTGCAAGGACAATAGTTATAGTGTAATCAGTGACTCAGCAAAGAACAGATACAAAATGAGATTGCAGAAAACAAAGAAGATAGGAATTGAAACTAACTTGCACGTGCGGGACCAAACAAACGACCCTCATTTATATCCTGTAGATATTCTTCGAGCTTCATATGGAAAACACGAATAACAATATCAGCTCTATCAGACGGTTTTTGGCCTGGTTCACATCGAAGGGCTTCTTTGATTTCTGGCCAGTTAGAGTTGCATGTCATGGTAGTGAACTTGTCAGGAGGGCCATAGGCACGACAAATGGCCAAACAATCATGATAGTTGGTCTGCATATATCTCTTGCCTCCAATGTGACTTGCCGGTAGAATCTTCTTGACTCCAACATCTTTGAAAGTGCATCTAGGCCCTTAGTGGGTTTTGGTGAAAAATGACAACAAAATTAAAGAGCTAATATTCCTTGTAAGATGATGTGCAGAAATTGAGGTACGAAAAAGGAGAAAATGTCAACCATCATCAAAGGGGGACCCTATGTTTCTAAAAGTCATAAAAGAGCAAAACGATGGCGCTCGACATTTTGTCTCATTTTGTTTTGGTCTTTTTTTTTTTAATAGGGATGTCGTACTATCAAGAGGGATGCAAAATCAAGTGAAAATGCCACTCAAATGCTCAGGAATAAATCCAGAAAAATCCCACCAGAATGTGTCATACCGGACTGTCCGGTCCATAAAAAAATTCTCACCAGAGTGCCACACCGGATGCTCCGGTAATCTACCGGACTGTCCGGTGTAGTTAAATTTTGTCAACAGAGAGTGCCACACCGGATGGTCCCATTTCCGGAGTGTCCCGTGCAGCTAAAATTTCTCACCAGAGAGTGCCCCACCAGATGGTCCGGTAAGTTACTGGACTGATCGATGACCTTCGACCAAGTCAGCAACGTTCACTTTTGGGGACTTCGGGTATTTATACCCCTTCGTCCCCAACTAACCCGCTCTCTTGCCCACACACGAAAAACACTCTCTTGAGCTCAAAACTCTCTCCTCACTCCCTCCAAGTCATCCCCAAGCAAGATTTAGCTAGGGTTTGTGAGAGAAGAAGATTGAAACACCTAAAGCCTCCATTTCCCCCTCTTGAGCATTTGTGAGGCGTCAAAGCTTGAAGTTGCATTTGTTACTGTTGGAGCTTTTGCTCCTCGACGACTAGTTGTGCCCGTGGAGCTCTCAACTCATGTGAGAGGCCTCGGGAAGTTTGTATTACCCCTCCCGCAAGGGAAAATCTAGTGGAGCAACTCAAACTTGATCTTCGTGGTCGTTTTAGCGAGAAAAAGGGTTGAGAGAGACAAGGTCCTTTGTGGACCTCTCAACAGAGACGTAGGGTTCTTTGTGAGCCTGAACTTCGGAAGAAAATCTCTTGTCTTCGTGCGCTTCCTCATTTACTTAAGTTTTACTTCATTCATACTTGTGCCATACGTTTCCGCATCGATCTACTTGCTTGCTCATATCTAGACTAGATCCATACTTTCATACTACTCTTAAGGTCTATATACTACATTTGATTCAAGTAGATTTCTCATATCCTGCCTACATTTCAAATTATCGCAAAGTTATCATCCTGACCGGAGTGTCCGGTACCGGACTGTCCGGTAAAGTACCGGAGGTTCCAATAATTTGATCATAGTTTAAAGTTTGATTTGTAGTAATTTTTAGGTTGGCCTATTCACCCCCTTCTCTAGGCCACTTTTAATTGGTATCAGAGCCTGGGTCTTCTGATAGGCTTAACCGCTTGAAGATTACAAGATGGCAGAGGTTTCGAAAGACAATAATGAGACATCAGGGTCGTGAGGACCTTTCTCAACTTTATCCTTCAACTATGATGAGCTAAAGAATGAGCTGAAGACTGGACAAGGCTCAGGAAAGATTCCACACTTTGATGAACCTTTTATGAGCATTGGAAGTGCAAGATGATGATTTACTTGGGATCCATGAGACCTTCAATTGTGAAGCTAGTTGAAGAGGGATTCACACTTGAGAATGAGGAAAATCCAACTTCAAAAGATGAAGTCATCATGCACCGTAATTCACAAGCCGCCTCCGCTCTCATCTCAGCTCTTAGTGCATCCGAGTACACAAGAGTTGTGGGTATAACAAATGCTCACAAAATATGGAAGAAGTTGGAGGTAATTCATGAAGGGACTGATGTTGTGAAGGAAGCTAGAGAAGATCTCTTGAGAGGGCAATACAGCTTGTTCCTCCGCATGCCCGATGAAGGACCTCAAGAAATGCATGATAGGTTGATGGCAGTTGTCAATAAAAGAAGAGCTCTTAGAGTTCAACTAGAGGATGTGGAAGTGAACAAGAGGCTATTGCAAGCATTGAGACCTTGGAACTCTCAAGCATGTTCCTTGATCCATCAAAAGGAAAGATTCAAACACTTTTCAACCGATGAAGTGTTGGGAAGGCTACTTGCTCAACAAGATCAAGATGAAGAAGCAAAGAGAGTAAATGACTTGATAAGTGGTCTTGTGTATGAAAAATCTAAGAAGAAGAACACAGCACTCAAGACAAAGAAAAAGGTGATTGTGGAAAGCTCTAGTGATAGTGACAGTGATGAGGAGATGGCTCTTCTTGTCAAGCGCTTCAGAAAATTTATCAAGAAAGGTGGCTACACCAAAAAGAGCTATGAAAAGGGAAAGGCAAGGAAATCAAAGAGAACTTGCTATGAATGTGGTGAATAAGGACACTTCATTGCGGAGTGTCCCAAAAGCAAGAACAAGAAGAAGGAGGAAAAGAAAGAAAAGAAGCCGGAATTTCAAAAGAAGAAACAGTGGTCAAGCTCATATTGGTCAAGAATGGAATTCCGACTCCTACTCTTCCGACTCTGATTCTGACTCCAATGAGGGCGGCATTGCTACTCTAGCTTTTGGAATCACACCACCGAATAAGTCGCTCTTTGGAAGTCTTAGTGATGATGAGGACAAAGCACTCATGTGCCTTATGGCTAAAGGCACCAAGGTATCATCTAAGACTCAACATAGACATTCATCTAATTATGATAGTGATGATTATGGTTCTTCCATTCCAAATTTTAATGAACTAATGTCTATGCTTGAGTCACAAAGGGAAGACATAGAAAGCCAAGAGGACGTCCTTGAAAAGCAAGAAGATTTGCTCATCCTTGAAAAGGAAAGAAACCTTGCACTCAAGGACGCCCTAGCAATTGAGATGAAGAAAGTTGAGGATTTGACCAACGGGTTCACCGAGGCCAATGAGACTAATGAAAAACTTAAGAGTACAAATGTAGTACTCCTAGAGAAGTTTGATGTCTTGGAAAAGACTCACTCATCTCTTCTAGTGCAATTTGAGACTCTCAAAAAGACATGACTTCATCAAGTATTGCGTCTTGCCCCTCCTCTAGCAATGGTTGTGCTAGGTGCCACAAGGTGGATGACATGACATATGACAATCAAGTCAAGATCATTGACGACTTGCAAGAACAAGTCAAAAGGTTTCGGTAATTTGATCATATTTCGAGTTTGATTTGCAGGGATTTTTAGGTTGGCCTATTCAACCCCCCCCCCCTCCTAGGCCACTTTCAATCTTCCCCTGACGAAGCTCCCTTACCAATAGCATCAGAGATTCCTTACCAATAGCATCAGAGAAATCACGATAATACAGCGGAAGACTTCGAAGAGGTACAGACTCCGACTCTCAGACTAAGCAAAAGCATGAACCTTGCCCAGTGGCATCATGCTACTAGCCACTTTAAGATTTGCTGCGGTGACTCACAACGCTCCCACTGGAGGTTCCCGAACTTGGACGAGGCTCTTCCCACTGGCTATCATCGTAAGTAAACACATCGGCGCCTGAAAACCTCGCATTCGCAAAGGTTGAGCTTCTAAGAAGCTCAACAAGACTGACCTGTCAAATTGGCTAACTACAGCCGACACCTAGACATGTTGGCTGACTCAGGGTAGGTTTACCTTGCAAAAGGACTCGCATTCCTGAAGCTAATCTTGGTCAAGTTTTAGCTCAGGTTAAGTGATTAGAATCGTAACTTTAGTTTGCATTGATCTAGTCAATCATAACATGAGTAATATACAATAATAATCATCATAACTTCATCCTCATCATTGTATCTCAACCTCTTGATTATAATGTGGTGCGTTTCACGAGCAAACTCACAAACTGGGAGCGACAGCGGTTCAAAACAATTTTTATATCCTGCAGGGGGAAACCTAATCTATGACACGTGTGCGTCCCAGACCACACGTGGCAACCGTTCACACCAGCTCCTGCAAAGTCAATTCCCTCCTACGCCTGCCTTAGCAGTGCCGCATCCCACCAGAACACACGTCCCAGACGGTTTCTATGGAGTTCCCACAACTGCCCACCCCAGATCGCCTCCGAATCAGACACCGTAGGGTAGGTTCGACTTTGCAATCACTAGGCTACGTAGGTTTACTAGGTCCCATATTCTTAGCATATTAATAGTAATTCAATGCTCGATCAAGCTCGGACCACACGGATCAGACAAGACTACGGTCACCCTGGACCAGGTTCAGTCGCCAACCTAGTTGTACCCTGTCTGACCCTCCAGTTTTATCTTTCCTTAATCATCCATAACCATGTGTCATATGTCTCATATGATAGTTTCAATCAACCCTAGCAGTCACGAGTAGCGTCCACTCTGCTCGACTTCTACCGGTAAGTATCGCTAAGCATAGCAGACTACATTGGTTACCTATACAAAGTACCGATAGAGTTTGCTATGAAAAACAGATGCAACTAGGGTTTCAATCAATTCCTGAAAACCTAATGCACAATCACGACACATAGTTATAAAAGGAAAAAATTTTAAAACGGGTTGTGCACTGGGGTTTGCCTTGGTCTCCGGGGTTGGTGATGACGACTTCTTCGGGATCGAGGACTCTGGATCGACAGCTATCTGGCCCAGTCTACATGATGCAACATGAATAAGATGAGTTATGGTTAAATAATATAATATGGTGTTTGCATCATAGATTACTATGGTGTTTTCATCATTACCATTTAGAGGTTTTAGGGTTAACCCTAATTTCTCGACTTCGGCATTTTATTCAAGCGTTTATTCTTATTGAGTTGGTCCAAGGTGAAACTTCATATTTTTATCAGAAGACTATTATTAGTTGATAGTGTTCTATGAAATACGAATTTTAAAGTTTGGTTGAGGTCAAGTTGAATTTTCTAGATTTTATAAAAAAATTCAGTAAAGTTCCTGTTATTTAAATTTTTAAAATCTTAAATAAATACTAAACCTCAGCGTAAAATCATGAGATTTTATACATGCACCAGTGAGCATCAAATCTATAGTTTTGATTAATGGTTTAGATTTTTGGATGACTTTCATAATGTATTTTAGAAAAGGACAATTAAATTTGTAGTTTGGAGTATTTTCAATGATATGCATATAACTTTTTTGAGTTAAATCCTGATAAAATTATAGAAGGTGCACACCACCATGGTACACTAACTTTTCAAGTTTCAACCCTAGAACATCTCTGGAACTCCATCTAAAATTCAAAAATAGGAAGGATTAATTTATTTATTGAGGACGTTCATGAACATTTTTTAAAAAGTGTTTCAACACTAATTTAGTGTATTTTATAAGGATTCCACGAAAATTTGGTTTAGCATTTTTGAGCCTTCCTTGGTTTATTACGTATTTTACAATATAGACTAGAAATGATGAAAGTGAATTATTATTAAATTAGGGTCATTATTCTTGTAATACACTTTAGGGAATTAGTATTACGTAGATTACTCATACTATTAAGAGATTATGAATGCCGGTCAAGGGTCTAGCTTATGATCATAATCCTAATTATTCCCATAGGACATGTTTAAGAGGCTTGTCGTTAATTGTTGTTTAAAAGACTTACTCCCATTATTGTTAACCCTAGATAATAGTGATCCTTTATACCCGCTAATTAAACTCAAAGCACGGTTAAGATTAACAACTTATTTAAGGATTTCATTGGTGACTATTTACTTGTTTAAGATTAATATTTGGGTGAAAGTTTAGATTAAGTTTATTCGTTAGCTTGATTAATTACTTATGACCTTCTCGTATTTTTCCTTAGTTAGAAGAATGTATTTTAACTACGAAGTTAATAATAGTCTATACTTAATAATTGTGTACTTAAGCAACCTTTAAATTAAGCATTCAACTAACATGTCAACACTTTTTTTGACAATAGAATCGTGAATTAAGTCAGAAACTTAGTTATGACTATCGCATAAAATTTTATTTTCTATTTAGCAACTAAATTATTTAATCATTAAGCAATAATCGTATTTAAACATAAGGACTAGTTATAATTTAGTTGACTCGGCCTAACAATTTCCGATGCACTTACTTGTATATTAGGGTTACAGTTGGGTAGGAATTCCATTATCACCCATTCATAATGTTCCATGAATTTCATTAATGTTTCTGGATTTTTCATGGAGTTAGAAAATACTTTATTTGACTATTAAGCAATAATGGTGTTTAATGTAAATGGCTAGTTACTTACTAACTTCACTATCCAATAATATGTAACCAATTTGATATTAGGGTTATAAATTAGGCAAGGATTTTATTTATAACTTTTCATGACATACCCATGAGTATTATTAACCTAGGGATTTATTATATAATTATCAAACAAAATAGTATTTGAGTTGATGATAAAATTTAAATGCTATAAACATTCATGCCAAATATTTTTACTGTAAACTACAAATAAATAACAAGCCATATCAATTCAGAGTCACCTTTTTCTGATTTTCCTACAATGTGGTATGAATTATTGAATTTTTAGCCATTTAGATAAAGCCCAAAATAATTATTTTTCAAACATGTGTATTTTATATTTTTTCTAGAAAGTACTATTTATAAGAATTCCAAAACATTCAGGTTTGCATTTTTTTGATTTTTCTACCATTAGTTATGCATTTTTAAATGTTCAGCCGATTTAAACTAATAATAGAAAATCCAACGATGAACCCTAACTAGGGCTTACGCCCTAGCTCACCGGAGCCATGGCACGCGGCGGCGCGCGCTCCTGCCGGCGATGAGGTGGCTCAAGAAGATGACCGTCGATGCCTCGCGACACGGGGAACTTGTTGGGCGAAGTTGATGGGCGCGTTACTCACCGGAGCATTGCGACGGCGTGCGGCGGCGACGCTCGAGGTCTGGCGAGGTGGCGGGGACGAAGGAGGCGACAGGGAGCTCTGAATCCTTGCCTAGAAGCTGTGCCTCATCCTTGTGGTGCTCGGCATCGAGGAACATGGCCACGAGGAGGTCGCCATCTCGCTCGGCGACAGCGGGCCGAATAGGGGAGTCCCCGGCGATGGCGTTCCCACCGGAAGGGGCATCAATCAAGGCAACCCAAAGCTCTGTAAGCTGCGTGAGAGCAAGGGCAACGCGAAAGACAAGCTTGCAGGGCCTCGAATTGACCGGAACAGGGGTCTCACCGCGCGAGCTCGACGGGCGTCAATGGCGTCGGTGCGCTCGGAGCAGAGGAGGAAGAGAGAAAGAAGAAAATGACGGGCAGTGTGCCGTCCGTGGCAATAGAGAGCAGAGAGAGGTGCTGCTGCTGCTTTTATCGCGTGTGCGGGAGTGAGAAAAGAGGAGGAGCATCGCCGATTGGTGAAACGGCGGCGGCAATGCCGTGCTTGGTGGTGGCGTGGCCAGAGGAGTAAAGGCGGCGCGGGAAAAAGGGAGAAGCAGAGTGCAGCAGAGGGGAGAGAAGGAGGAGAGGATCTTCGCCCCGGATTTGCCCCACACCGGCGAGATAAGGCGCGCCGGCCTGCCACGGCTACCAGCCGCTACGGTGGTTGGCCGCCCGGGGCGGTGGGCGCTTTTAAATACATACTCTCTGAGCTCGGATAAATTTGAAAATTTTTGTGGGAAACCAGTGAATTATTTGGACAATTTTTGTTAAACGATGTTCTGCCTCTAAAAATTTAGAAATTTCCAATTAAATTCAAGTTTGTTTGAATTTTTAATGGGGTTAAATCTTATTCAACAATTCTGATAAAATCTCCAAAATTCTATTTTGAAATGAACTTAATTGCCATGTAAAAACATTGGTAGGGTTATATGGGATATTTGATGGGTTTTGAAAGTCGTGATGCGATTTTTTCCTGTTAAGGAATGATTTTTGTACTGTGGTTCGAAAGCTCCTGATCGGGTGAAAGTGTTTGAAAAATTCACCAAAATTTTTATGGAGGCTAATGGAAGTGTTTTAAGCAACATTGCTTATTAGCTCAAGTGCTAGTTTTGTTTCAAAGTGCAAGAATTTCTTTTTAGGGTTTACGATTTGTCGATGACTTTTTTTTTAAGTGACACTGGGGTGTCACAGACGATCCTAAACATAACAGAAATCAGAATCAAGAATGACACGACAATTATGATCAGTGATCTGGCCAGTGGACGTCAGCTGCATGGTTAAATCCGGGACATATGACACATTAGGAACAGAAAAAGAATCAGATAAAAGAGTGCCGCGACCTAAAACAGAGAGAGGGGATCCATCGGCTCTATAGACTGTAGATGAACAAGAAGAAGGACGAATAGAAGCAACATAGGTACGATAAGGAGTCATATGAAAAGAAGCACCGGAATCAAGAACCCACGGAGTACTTGAAGCAGAAGTGGGTGGTGGTCCCCTCAGTGGGAGACTGAGAAGCAGTAGCAGAACCTGTAGGTGCAGCGGGTAGAGTCACAGAACCAACAGGTCCTAAGGACGCCGAGGCAACACAGCGACTGAGTAACCTGACGATCACCTGTGCATCTAAACCAGCTGAACTCCTCTAAGAGCTTCCTGTATCAGAACTACCAACACCCTGTGAAGAGCGGCGAGCACGAGCCTTCTCCTTCTTCTTTCGAAAACAATAAGCCTCCACATGTCTATCCTTTCCACAGTAAGCACAGTACAGACCACCACCCCCTCCACTTGTAGAAGGCACCGTAGAGGAGGGCACCTGGGGTGGAGGGGTGGTGCAAGGAGCAGAACGAGCAGTCAAAACAGAAGAAGTCTGCAACAAACGAGCAGCGCGAAGACGCATCTCCTTATTACGAACATCAGCGAGAGCCTCCATCAACGGAACACAAGGGTGACGAGCAAGCAACTAAGCACGAAGAGGCTCAAACTCATCACGAAGCCTGATCAGAAAGTCGTAAGTGCGGCATAGAGCAAGTGCCGCCTCCTATGCCTTACAAGAGGCACAAGTACTAGAAGCCAACTAAGGACAAAGAGAATCCAACTGACGCCAAACAGCTGACATCTGATCAAAGAACTCATCAACAGTCGCATCCCCCTAACGTAGCAACTGCTCCTGACGTATAGCAACAAGATAGATGGACTGACCAGTGGGCTCATATCGAGTACGAAGAAAAGCCCACATCTGAGCTGCACTATCCAGACCAAGAATATCAGCAGAAAAACGCTTCTCTATACTAGCAACAAGAATGGTAGAAGCCCGAGCATCCTCATGTACCCAAGCCTGATACGCAGCAAACTCAGACTCAAAACAAGCATAGCGATCATCATACTCATCTGTCAACTTCTTCTTCTCATCATCTGTAGCCTTCTCCGGAATCACGAGTTTTGGAGGAGCAGGAGGAGGAGATGGACAAGGAAGATCACCTGCGAGAAACATCCAAACGCACAAGCCCCGCATGTGCAGACGCATGCGAGGAACCCAGTCGCTGTAGTTTGTGCCATCAAAAAGCACCGGACACGGTGCAACAGATGAAGGCGATGACGAAGAGGATGCCATTATAAAAAGACACAATGAACAGCAAGAATATAATGGAACAAGCGGTGGCAGCGAGCGGAAAGGAAGCGGCACGAGCAATTTTTTTTATGAGTACCCTACCTCCTGATTAAACGCAGCGGTGGTGACTAAAAGTCAACCACAAATGTCTGCAAACAAAAGAACAGGAAAAGTAGTCAATTTTTTTTTACCCTAAAATCTCAATAAAAAGAGAGCAACAAAAGTTAACGAACCACGATCGAAGTCAATAGCGGCAGAGAGGCTCCCCGACGACGGAGCCGGACGAGATGGTGGGCACGCGACCGGCAGAGGAGGCCTCGACCAGCGTCGACGGTGGCCCGAGGCGGAGGATCCCACGACGGAGGATGGCTCAAGGCGGCGGCCCTAGGCAGAGGATGGCCCGAGGCGAAGGATCCCGCAGCGTCGGGCCAAGCAGGCGGATCCCGCAGCAGCGGCCCGAGGCGGCGGATCCTGCGGCGAAGATGGCCACGGCGGCGGCTCGAGGCGGAGGATCTGATGACGGCCTCGAGCTCCGGCTGCTACACGACGAAGAGCGACCACGACGCTCGGCGGCGGTGGTGGTGACGACGACTCGGAGCGACAACGAACAACGAGAAGCCCAGATCGATCAGGACGAAGATCGATCCGAACAGAAGACCAAGACTGGATCAATTTGAAACAAGAATCGAAGAAAAAAAATCCAATCTTGATTTGAGGAAACAATGATGCATGCAAGTGCCACGTGCGATGAATCGATTAGAGATAGAGATGAGGAACCCAAACCCTAATTTTCTGACTCTGATACCATGTTATGAATAACACTTGTATTCATAATAGAAGGACTAGGTCCAAATATATACAGGTACAGGTGTATACAAATATGCAAAAAAACCCCTATATAATGGACTAATACATACACATCTAACACGAAAAAGACCTTGATTAAAAAAGTAGAAGCTAAGATTATTACTTTCAACACATGAATAAGCATTGACCTCAAACTGTTGTGATAGCCTGCTACAACAAATTGCTGGGTTGGGCTCATTCTTACGATAATGCATATAGTAAGCATAGAACTCCGTCATGGACATATGTTCCCTTCCACCACGCCTGTCACCCTCCATGAATTTCAGTTTTATACCAGTATGGTACCCAACATCACCATATGGAAACAACAAAGGATACTGCAGGGACATCAAGGCCGGATGAATGGGTGAAATCTGTTTGAACTCTGAGGAATGGGCTTGAACAATAACATTAAAAGAATTAACATCAGTACTGAAACCACCAATGACCAGACCAGCAAGTTCAGGCACTGATGGAAGAGAATATCGATCACCACGGTTGTCAACAGTACCAATTAGCTGAATTGTAATATCTGGGGCAGTAAGTGACAATAATCTATCTCGTGCAAGCCTGAATCTTGAGACCAAAGGATTAAACTCATTGAGCATATCAATAAGAACCTGGACCACATTAGGATCAGGACGTTCACTGCCTTCATTAAGGAATATTTGTAGCCTATTCTGTAATTCATTTGCAGTGTCATAAATATAGAGCTGGGCAAACTCAGGTCGTTTCCTTCCTGCGGGAGCAAAGATCCAATACGATGATGAACCACCCCATTAATGCGGAAGACATAAGGACCATTACCAGTAGACTTATCAACATGGACGCCAAGAGATGTGAATGCAAAGAGGGAGTTGTAGTGCCTAATGAGACTCATGAACCCATTGCACCGAGGCCCACCATTAAAACAAATCAAGTCTCTCAATGGCGGTGGGAAAGGCCTTTGACGTGGGAGGAAAACCCGACCACCATGACAGCATAAATTATAGATCATGCGATGCTGATTAAAAGAACTTTGGCTTTGAATCCTCTCAGCAAACCAGAACAAAGGCAGAACAATGTTCACAAACATAATCCGGGCCACCAAAATAGGATCAGTCAGCGTATAGAGCTAGAATAGAGGGGTAGGACAGAGGAGAAGAAACAACAAACGAAAAATAAATTAAACTGTCAAGGAAATCAAAAGCACACAAACATAAGTAATTAGGCAATATTAAATAGTTCTGTACCTTTCGACATATCAACATATTCCTTAGGGAAAGAGTGAACACGTTCCATGGAGGGACCCCGAGGAATGACATCTACAAAAAACCATGGAACATGAAAAGGCCACACAAGCATACATCAACAAAGCCAGGGGACCAATATGAAGGGCACAGACCTCGTGAATGCGAACGTCTAATCCTGTTGCAACGCATTCGTGTAGCACGGTTCTCCCGCGATGCCAAACGCAACACCAAGCGGCAAAAATGATCACCTACCATGGAAAATCACATAAGAAGGGAAGGGGAAAAAGGAAACACATTTTACGAAAAGGAACCCATCAAAAAATTAACAGTAAAGTGAACAACAAAAAAAAGACTTTAAAGGACTAACGTGGGTTGGATACACGTGGCCCTGCATAATTTACGAAGGGTTTAGTTCTAAGAAGGTTGTAGCAAACAGGTATAGGCAGAGCATAATATGAGCATGGGGAGTCTCACTTTTTTCAGCAGATAAACGTGAAGAGCATAATAGAGCACACCGAGGGCAGCAAATAAGAGCCGCAACAGATCTCATGATGATTGAAACACCATACCTAATCGCATTTTAAGCCAAGAAGGTATATATGCATGGGGAACAAAGCGACCACGATTACCATCAGGAGCAGTGGTTGGACCACGACGGCCGTGGCCACCACGGCGGGCATGTACAGAACGCACAGTCAAAGCAGATGAAACTGAAGATGACACAGCATGCTGCAACCGACCAGTCCTCCTGGCAGGCATGGTCAGGAGGTAGGCGATGCAAACCCAAACCTTTGATGTTGACATTTAAAGACAAAGAAATAGGAGAAGGCAACAAGCCGTAAAAAAAAGCATCAATGAAAACGTTTCAGGTAAATGGAGATCAACATAAGCAAATATTTAGAAATACGTAGAGGAAGTCTTGAATGAAAAAGCAAGGAAAACATAAAATGACTTAAAAGCTGGTCAAAGGTAACCTGAAATAATAGGCACACGAACCTTTTCCAACATTTACAAATATAAAGAGGAATTGTCTTAAAAGAAATAGTAAGGAAACCATGAAACGACTTAAACAGCGAGTCAAGGTAACCTGTGCAGTAGGCGCTAATCTGGAACATTTACAAATATGAAGCACAAGTCCGTTGAGAGAAACAGCAAGGAAACCATAAAACGACCTAAAATGATGGTCAAGGTAACCTGCAGCAACAAGCACATGAACAAAGAAAATGCACAGAGAAGGGCCAGTAAGGTAGGCTCATAGAGACGTTCAGTAAACAGGCGGAACCAAACTATGGCAACACGCAACACAAATTCATAGATAAAGGAACAACGTGCACGTTAGGAAAAAAAATGGGGCAACCAGCACTGAAACCATAAGGTGCAAGGACCCCCCATAATACATTAAGATAAAATCCAGATCCTTAGACACACAGATCCGTAGGGTATAGATTATCGGGGATCAACCCTTACACAGCTATAAAAGTGAGCATTGGTTCATTAAAAAAAAAGAAAACAGCATTACGCGTAAATTAGAAAAAAAAAATGGGTACAGAGAACCGACTCGCCATATAGACATAGTATAGTATAGAAATGGAAGCAACACAAAAATGAAGCTGCAAAAATGGAATTAGAAGCATCAGGTGACGCCGGTGCAGCAAGGAATGGACAGAATAAACATGCTAGTTTCGTAAGGACATTAAATGGTAATGAAAAAATAGAGCAACCTAGAAGGCAATGCAGCCGAGGCCCAGGAAGCCTCGGCAGCCCGAAGGAGGAGCAACAATCGTGATCCAGTAGAAGTCCAGCGACGGAGCACAACAGCACGGCCGATGTACCTGCAGAGAACTGAGAAGGGACCAGGTAAAAGAAAAGAGGAACGGAGGCATCTCCAAGAAGGAAATAAGGCAACCGAAGATGTAGGAAAAAGGAACGGAATAAGCAATAGTCTATCTATGTGGATTGGAGCTGGCGGCTTGAACCGCAGTGAGGCAGGCGGAGCTTACAAAGGAAGGAGGAGTGCTGCAAGCAGGACAGAGTGATGGAAGAAGGAAAGGAAAAGCAGAGGCAGCCCAGTCACACACCGTATATAATATAAGTAAAAATAGGAATTCCTATAGGCCTTGACCCACCCGAATCCTTGGAACCTAACGAACTAGAATGCAGAAAAAACTTTCACTGCCACGGACGGCCCACCAGCAGTCGCATGGGGGTTCCCACCTTATTGCGGCACGAGTGCCTCGCTGAGGACGGAGGGTAGTCCGTCGCGTAGGACAGACGCGAATCAGCAGCTCAACGCAAATGCCTTGACTGAAACTTGAAAGAGGACCTACCGTATACGGGCAGGCACTCGCGTAGGACGGACGGCACACAATCCATAAGACTGCAACTGGGACCCACCGTATTATGGATGTGCAGGATGATCGATTGGCTTGGGGCGGTAGAGGCTCTCCGCGGCCTCCGATTCCTTCCGCGCTAGTAGCACCCATTTTCGTAAGGACAGTAAATCCTAATGAAAAAATAGAGAGCAACCTAGAAGGCAAGGCAGCCGAGGCCTAGGAAGCCTTGGCAGCCCGAAGGAGGAGCAACAATCGCGATCCAGTAGAGGTCCGACGACGGAGCACAACAGCACGGCCGATGTACCTACACGGCCGATATACCTGCAGAGAACTGAGAAGGGAGCAGGTAAAAAAAAAGAGGAACAGAGGCATCACCAAGAAGGAATATGGAAATCGAAGATGTAGGAAAAAGGAACGGAATAAGCAATAGTCCATCGGTGCGGATTGGAGCTGGCGGCTTGAACTGCGGCGAGGTAGGCGGAGCTTACCAAGGAACGAGGAGTTTCGCAAGCAGGACAGAGTGACAGAGGAAGGAAAGGAAAAGCAGAGGCAGCTCAGTCACACACCGTATATAATATAAGTAAAAATAGGAATTCTTATACGCCTTGACCCACCCGAATCCTTGGAACCCAACAAACCAGAATGCAGAGAAAACTTTCACTGCTACGGACGGCCCACCAGCAGCCGCATGCAGGTTCCCATCTTATTGCGGCACGAGTGCCTCGCTGAGGACGGAGAGCAGTCCGTCGCATAGGACAAACATGAATCAGCAGCTCTATGCAAATGCCTCGCCTGAAATTTGAAAAAGGACCCAACGTATACGGGCAAGCAGTCGCGTAGGACGGACGCCACACAATCCACAGGACTTGAACGCACATGGTTGGGATAGGAACTGCATCTGGGACCCACCGTATTATGGATGTGCAGGATGATCGATTGGCTTGGGGCGGCAAAGGCTCTCCGCGGCCTCCGATTCGTTCCGCGCTAGTAGCACCCATATTCGAACTCCATGGGATTTAGTGGCTCACTTGATCCCCTCCTGGGATCATTACCTGCATGACTTGGTTACTAGAGAACCGAACGAGGTCTTAGGATTCTACATTCCATGTGCTGTTGTTGAAATTTACAAATGCCAAAACAACATGACCATGATCTAGTCTTCACATCTTGCAAAACACAACGGCAAGCCACACAGTGCATCTAAACTACAATCTGAAATTGAATTTCTTGTTTTTATTTGGTGAAATCTGACATTAATTCATGATGGTGTATACATACAGCAAGCTGAAAACGAGGGTGTTGGTGCTGGTCACGACACTACCAGAATTTGTGGAGTCGCCTAGTGCGAAAAAACTTCGGGGGAACCTATGCTACACTCGGTTTATACATTCCCCAACGGCCAGCCTTCGTGAAACCACACTGGCATCCATCCGGAGAATTTCTTTGGTCCTGAAAATTTGTTTCAGTACACTTAGAAAACAAGATTTTGCCCTTGTGCTTTTGCTTAGAATCGGTAAAAGGATATATAACTCCAGATGAGGATGTGCAGCACCTCCTCACCACATGTGTGCTCTCTCGAGAATTCTGATTCCGTACCTTACAGTCGCTTGGGTTCCCGGACCCGACCTAGTATGAATGAACTCCTTCGAGTATTCAGGGAAGAGCGCCATGTATGGTGCCTTGCTGAAGCCCGAGGTTTGAGAGATTTGGGTCAGGGGCAGGAGGGGGCAGCTGGTTAGCCTTCTAACTAGTTGAATAGGTCAGGTCTTACCCTGTATTGTGTTTTATAGAGGTACAACCGTATTGATTTTGTAACTCGGCCTCTCATGGCTCGACCCGGAGTGAGATGACGTTGTTTGTAAGGGGTCGGCTCTTTCTCTCTTAATACAAAGATACGAAGCTCTCTTTCGTATTCGAGAAAAAAAAAAAGCAAATCACACAGTGACGGACCTAGCTACCAAGTGCGTGTGTCGAATCCATTTTGCCACGCAACAAATGCAAACGAAGATATTTTCAAAAGGAAAAAAATAACCTGAAAATTGATAACGTGAAAGTTCCATCCAAAATCAAATTTAGATGTCTTCAAAAATTATGTCATCTAAAACCCAAATTTACCATTTTTTTATCACACAAATGATATTGGGTTTATGGTTGCAATTTTGCGTGCCTCTATTATTGTTACATCTTTGAACGGTGTTTTTTATAATATTTAGAAATTTTTAAATAGAGTTTGGATGAAAATACCATATTCCCAACTTTTTAACCAATTTTAACGGATATGTACTGGAGGCTAGGATAAAATAAAATAAACGTTTTCTTGTCGCGAAAACATCCAATTATGAATCCGGCCCAACAACAAATCACCACCAGCCCACCGAGATCCAATCTATTGCGATCTTCTTACCGAGAGGCTCGTGGCAGCGGTGACGCATCATTCGCATCAGACAGGTAGCGAACCCAAAACCTTGCCTTTGCGATGCCGGCGGGGAACGGCGCCGGCTCGAGACGGGCGCGCCCGAACGTGCTCATGACGGGGACGCCGGGGACGGGGAAGACGACAACGTGCTCCCTCCTTGCCGACTCCGCCGGCCTCCGCCACGTGAACATCGGCGATCTCGTCCGCGAGAAGGGCCTTCACGACGGCTGGGACGACGACCTCCAGTGCCACATCATCAACGAGGATCTGGTAAGCCTCCGGTTCGCCCGCACCCTCTCCTCCTAGAGATCCTGATTCATTTTTTCGTCGTATCGTGCCCATCGGGAACACGGCGCCATCGCTGGTACTGTAGATTCGATAAATATTTCCCTCGCGAAAAAAAGATTCGATAAATATTGGCGTGACCTAGGTTCGGATTGAGACATAGGTGAAGTGTCTGACTATTAAACTTGCCAACTTAGAAGTTAAATTCGGGGGGAAATCTACTCGGCGCAGTTGATTGTTTAGAATGAATTTCGTTGTACCCTCCAATGGTTTATGTACTTGTACTTCGGGAATACCGTCATGGGTTGTTTCGGTTCCACTACAATGCTGATGGAGAGATTCTAGCTTTTTGCTATATTCCTTCAAGAATCATTTCATGGCTTGTGGCCACTAGGTCGTTGAAATCAACTGGCAAAATAATAGGAGGTTCAACTGTCAGTTCTGTGTGATACTGCAACAAACAATCATGGCGCCTAGTTAAGTGATCAATATTATTGACTGATATTTCGTTGTATTTAAGTGATTAGAAGTCACTTATTTGTCCTATTAAAGTATTACAGCTGACTGAACTTAGTACTAGATATAAGCACGGATGGACAGCCACAGTTAATCGCCTTGGAGCTAGCATCATTTTTGGGGTTAGGTTGACTGCTTTTGGCTTTCTTTTTTGACTATCAACGCTGTCTTACTGCCTTCTGAGAAATAATCGTGTTGACTAACAGTTTCTTCTGAGTTAAAATGTTCAGCTCGATGAGTTGATGCTGCAGATTACTTTGTGCTACCATCTTCCTTCATAGCTGTGGCCATATTCAATGATGTAAAGCTTGCAACCTTGATGAGTTATTAACTTATTATTATAGTAATTTTATTTCATAGAATTTTGTTTCTCAAATTTCACTCTATTTGGGCGGCGGAGGCCAGGCAGCCCGACTGCTCCAATCGTAGATGGAAAACAGGGGGCATACAGGTCATTTTACTATTGTGGTTAAGACTTAGAATCATAGAAAATAATTCAAAAAAATAACTGGTTAAGACTTAGAATCATAGAAATAATTCAAAAAAATAACTGAGGTATGGAATGGTATATAAACTGTTCTTTTGATAGCATAAATCTTAATGGTGTTCTTTCGATGGTATATTGCTAAACCGTGAAACTTTCAGTGTCACAGAACCATTTTCTGTAAAACAATTGTAGATGTTTATAGTAAGTACATATTTTAAAATACCAACAGAAATTTTCATTCTAACTACTACTATATAAGAAGTTATTGCTATGTTAGTACCTCTGTTTTTTAATTGTTCCTGCTTACTATGAATCCCTCCGTATTTAATTGTTCCTGCTTACTACCCTCCGTTTTTAATTGTTCCTGGTTACTATTAGTAAGCATCAACAATAAAAAAAGGAGGGATTCATATTTTGTACTCAAGTCGAAGGTTACATTGTCATTCTTTTGTATTAATTAATGAATTTGCTACAAAATGGTCTATAGATGGTGGTTATGGTCGAATGGGATATGTATATGGTCTGATTGATGGGAATTGTTGATGAAGAAGCAATAATGCACTATCTCCATGGATTTGCTTTGTGACCTACACCCTAGCTATGCAGCAATCATCAATCAGGACTAGAGTCATTTGTTGCGAAATAGATACATAATTTCATCCATGATAGTCTATTTAATAGCTACTAACAGTTATGTGACGCACAGGATTGGCTTACATAGTTCTTCCCATTACACGTCTTAAAAACTGTTACTTTTTAAGCTTGTGTAGTGAAGTCACTGGTAAATAGGATAGTTTTATATTTGATCAATTGAATCTGTAGCAAAGCGCTCTGTCCGTTGATGTTTGTTGCAGACCTGGGATATCTGTCCATAGCCCCTAGCCCCACTGGTAAATAGGATAGTTTTATATTTGATCAATTGAATCTGTAGCAAAGCGCTCTGTCCGTTGATGTTTGTTGCAGACCTGGGATATCTGTCCATAGCCCCTAGCCCCACTGCTGTTGTCGAGGAAGGAAAATCTATTTCTGATTATCACCAGTGAACTAAATTTTCTTCCTCGGGCAGGTTTGCATTTGCTTTATGGACCTATATCCCAGCTTTACAACAGTCATCACCTGATACTTGAACGCATTTGTGTAAGCTCTCTTGATCATTTGATTGATCTTCAATCTATTGACAGTTTAAATGTTTGTCTAATAACCACTGTAACACATATCATCTTTAGGTGTTGTAGTTTCTGTTTTTTGTTATAGTATTGGTTTACAATGGTCCTTACTCCTTGTGCTTTGATCATACACTCACACCCATGCTTGGGCGCGACCAGTGGTGGTGGCTAGAGTGCCGGGAGTCAGGGGCACAATGAGGCTGGGGCACAAGAGAGTCTGGGGTTTAAATCCTTTTTCTATTTTTTGATTGAATCTGATAACATCCCTCTCTTTTATATAGAGGTGACTTACTTGACTCCTAACTCCTAAGTAATCTACGATTTCTCTCCAAGCAACCTAACAATCCATTCTTTCCTAAATTACAGAATTTTTCTATTTATTAATTTAGCCACTTTAGCAAGTTGTGGTGGTTCCCACTCCTGACTGCTCTCCTGGCGGCTGCTCAAGGTGCCGCTGCCAAATTGAGCCCATAGGCCAGCTGGGCGGGGGGCAGCTTGCCCTATAAGAGCATCTCCAATGGATTGCGTAAATATGATCCCTCAAAACGTTAATTTAGGGGTAGCCAAAAAAAATTTAGACTTATTAAATTTAGTGCAGTTCTCCAACAAATTGCGTAAATATAATCACCTATAATTTCAAATTGGGCCAAGTCATCTCTCTGAGCCCAACTCAATGAAAAGGTGGTGGACCGATGGAGCATCTCCTGCAGGTATGTAGCCCTATAGGTATGGAGCATCTCGGTGTCACTGGGGACGGCACGGCCGCAGTGGCCTGGATGTGGCTGCGGGCCAGAGTGGCCTCTGCGCCATTAGGGACGGCATGGTGGCGGCGACTTGGGGGCGCTTGCGGGCCGCGATGGCCTCGACGCCATTGGGGATGGCACAGTGGTGTCGTGCTGCCGTCGGTGAGGACACAAATAACTAGGCGTGGAAGTGCTGGGCGTGGGCGTTTATTTGCGGCGGGAGGAAGGAGAGAATGGCAGGGTGAGGAAAAAAATAGTACGGGAAAAAAGAGTCCCAGTCAGCTGATGATAGAATTGGCGTTGCTTATTTTTCCCCTGTTTCTAGGTAGAAATAGGAACATTTTACGGGGAGCCAAAAAATAGGAGCAGTTCTAGGATATCTATTGGAGATTATTTTTTACTCTAATCGCTCATAATTTGATTTAAGAAGTGTTTTTAGGCTCTCCATTGGAAATGCTCTAACACCTTAACATTACACATTTTAAAAACTCTTGCTTTTTAAGCTTTCGTGGTTACAGGTAGATAGGGGATAATTTGTAGATGAATTGAATCTTTAGCAAATTGCTCTATTCAATGATGTTTGTTGTAGACCTGGGATGTCTGTCCATAGCCCGACTGCCTTTATTGATAAAGGAAATCTCTGTTCTGACTATCATCAGTAAAGTAAATTTTCTTCCCCAGTAAAATGCTTGGTTGTCGTTGGACAAGTATGCACTTGCTTTGTGGACCTACATCCCATGTCTACAGCAATCATCACTGGATACTTGAACGCAATTGTGTAAGCTCTCTTGATCATTTGATCTATCTATTGGTAGTTTAATTGCATGTCAAGTTACCACTGTAACACACATCATTTTTATGTGTCGTATTTGCTGTTTTCTTTTACTGCTAGTAACAATTCTGTAAGGCGGAGAATTGGTTTATATAGTCCTTACTCCTTAACATTACACATTTTCAAAACTGTTGCTTTTTAAGCTTTCGTAGTCAAAGTTACGGAGAAGGTCCATGTTACTCCCCTCAAGTATAGCCAAAGTTTGGATGACTCCCAAAACTAGTTTCTGGTTTAGTTTACTCTCAAAATTATGTCATTTGATTTAGATTACCCCTAGTACAATTTATCTTTTTTGTTTATCCATGCATCAGTGGATTATAAGTTAATATTTTACATGATGGTGGTTGACATCATAAGACATGTTAGAAAAAAACTTGACCAATTTCTTATCATTAGTTTGATGGAGAGGGACATTTAATAGGATAATAATCATTGGGATACAAGTTATATGAAAAATAATGTTCAAAAATTAAAATATATTTCTAAACATACATTATGTGATTATGATGTCCACTACCACCTTATAAAATTATAAATTAAAATTCAACTTCTCTATGGAGAAACAAAAAAGACCAATTGTACTAGGGGGTAACCTAAACCAAAATGACATAATTTTAGGAGTAAACCAAAAAATAGTTTAGTGGGTTATCTGGACTTGGCTATACTCAGGGGAGTAAATTGGACTTTATTCAAAAGTCACAGGTAAATAGGGGATAATTTTGCACTTGATCAATGGAATCTGTAACAAAGCGCTCTGTTTAATGATGTTTGTTGCTGACATCCAATGTCTGTCCATAGTTTGACTGCTGTTGTTGAGGAAGGAACATCTATGTTCTGATTATCATCAGTAAACTAATTTTGTCTTCATCTGACAAGTATGCATTTGCTTTATGGACCTACATCCCAGTGCTGTTGCAATCATCACCTGATACTTGAACGCATTTGTGTATGCCCTCTTGATCATTTGATCGATCTATTGGTAGTTTAAATGCGAGTCTAATAATCACTGTAGCACAGATCATTTATTGCCATATTGATCCTAGGGAGGGAATTTGACGCAAAAAAAAAAAAAAAGATCTTAGGGCCTGATGGTGTGATGCCATCATTTACTTCAGTAGTGCTGTTAGGAACGCTAATTGGTATGATTCATGTCATCACGTGTAATATTACTAGATGAGTATGCTATGTAGGATATTGCTGCTTCTTTGCTGTGTTCATTTGCATGTTGGTATTTGCATCACATGCTGCATGTATAGTTACTGGTATCATATTGTGAAGTAGCTTTGTAAGGTTGGCGTGCGGAGGATATTTTGGTAGGTACTGGGAGCCCTACTTTGTAGCCTTACATAATTTTGCAAACTCTTTCTGTATTGAGAGAACAAAGGAATCAGGGGAATGAAATTGAGCATTCCATTACATGTTCTGCATCGTTTACAGAAAGTTGAATCAAAGAATGAAATGATTCTTACTCGTTTCCAAAAGTTTTACAAAAGAGTCATGATACCATGTGCAGTTTACTCTTTGCTGGTAGATGGCTGACTCATTGGTTGCCGCATTACAAATGAGCTAACTAGTTTAAGAATCTGTTATCGATCAAATTGCAATTTTACCCTTTACTGGTAGATGGCTGACTCATTGGTTGCAGCATTACAAATGAGCTAACTAGTTTAAGAATCTGTTATCGATCAAATTGTTTTAGTTATCCCTTGCCCTTCTTTAATAAGGGATTAGGTGTAGGGAATTGCTGTGAGACACTCTTAAAAGTTGGTTCTGACCATAGGACACCGCAAAAATCGATATTGGTTGTAGGTCACTAAGAAAATGTGGTTTTCGTCCCCACGACATTTCATGTGAAAAGGTTCCTATAAACTTTTTTATCTCAATGCATAAGATACATGACGATTTGAAATTTTGTACAAATATGCATTGCTACACTATCTAACAATGTGTTTTTTTTTCCATAATTGTTTTTCTATTTGCATAGTTTTGTCTGAAAAAATAAATATTCTTCAAGCTGAAAAGTTGTGCAAACAACCATTTTTTTTTGTGAAAAATCATATGGATAAAGAATCTTTGTGCAAAATGACAATAGCAAATAGATAGTTGCTCAGATGGTTAAATCCTCCAAGTGGGAGGCTACCCACCAGGGTTCAAATCCATAGTTGATTAGACCAGTGGTAGGTGGGCCCTCATGTATGGGATCCCTAAGGATGGACTGGGCTTGTGCATTTTCTCGACCCTTAACCCTGGGGCGGAGGTTTTTTTTTTTTTTTTTTTTCTTCTGATGCATTGCTATAGAAAAGATTATAGGAGTCTTCTCTTCTGCTATATTGTCTTGGGGGCAAAAACCATGTTTTCTCATGGTCTTGCAGCCAATATTAAATTTTGAGGTGTCCCACAATTTGGAGGGATTTTTTTTCTGCTAGCTCATATCGATTTTTGTGGTTTCCTGAGGCCAAAACCAACTTTTAAGAGTGCCTCACACCAAATTTCCCAAAAAGATTATAGGAGTCTTCTCTTGTGCTATAGTGTCCTGCAGATGGAAACCACATTTTCTCAGCATTCTGTATCCATTATCGATTTATGTCAGCAGACAAACTTTTGTGGTGCCTTGATCCTCATGTACTCCTTATTTGTGTTTGTGATTCACTGAAATCCAATGAGGCTAGTTCTCAATACATGACATACCGCTGGTAGATACATATGTACTTAGTGTTTGTGATATTATAAATTGCAGGTCTGTGATGAGCTTGAGGACATGATGGAAGGAGGTGGAATTCTCGTAGATTACCATGGATGTGATTTCTTCCCAGAGCGTTGGTTTGATCTGGTTGTTGTGCTCCAGACTGACAACTCAATTTTGCATGATCGCCTGACTAGCAGGTAATCCAAGTGGGACTTCAAGTAACCACCCTTTCTGAACTACTGATATGCCATCCTCTGATTGAATTCCATTGGCAGAGGTTATATGGGCGCCAAGCTCACAAACAATATGGAGTGTGAGATCTTCCAAGTCCTCTTGGAGGAGGCAAGGGAGAGCTACAAAGAGGAGATAGTGATGCCTTTGCGAAGCGACAATGTGGAGGATATTAGCAGGAATGTTGGTACATTGACAGACTGGATAAACAACTGGGGACCATCCTTGTAATGCCACAATGTTGCTCATGTGTGTATTTGTTGCTAAGTTTCTCTCCTTTACATCCTGGATCTTCATAGTGAATGATGCGGCGTGTTGAAAGTATATTAATTCTTGGAAGAAGTCCATTTTACTTCTTTGTGCTATTAGCATAGTTTACTTAACTTGTTGTACCTTTTTTTAGTCTATTTAACTTCCACAAATTAGAAAACTGGAGCACTTACATGAACAGTGGTTTAGGTGGTTTTCGGTAAAGAGAATGACATGTCCTAACATAACATGGTAAGGTGTGCTTGAATCATGTTGGTTCTCCTGTTTTACTCCCTTGTCATGTTGGCTTCGTAATATTGGTACGTGATAGTCCGACACTATCAAGTCCGTTGATACCTTATTTTTCTGAAAGCATACTGTTTTTTTCCACATTAGTAACACTCACAACACAAATGATCATACCGCTTGTGTTGACATCTATCTTTGACTTCACGTCCTCGTCGTATGGTAGGGTGCTAGAAGTCTACAATAGGGACACGATCACTAGCTATGCTTGTGAGATAGAGCGTCTCTCAAAAGGTAATCCCCTTATGCTCCAATCTGTCATCATATTACATTTGTGAGGTGTGAAGTACAATTTTTTTAAGTTACAGGAGGGTTTTAAAACATTGGACATCTTGCGAGAGTGTTTTTACAATTTTTGCCAATAAGAAACTACGTTATCTCCTTCGTAAAAAAAAAAAAAAAAGAAACTATGTTATCTTTTAATGGCATAGAAGGAATTCTTTCACAGTCCTCTATATTGGTCAGAAGAATACATAGGAAAAGAAAAGTAAAGTTCTAATGAAATTAAATAATAACCAATCCTTATTCAATTAAAATTTTATTTTTACACTAGCAATTAAAGATGTTATACGGACCTTGTTATAATTTTTGTTTTGATGACGACCTTATTATAACCACAGCATTGTCTTTTTTTTTCTGACATACTTCATTCACTCATCATAAAACGTAAGGATTACAGTCTGCAACTAGCAAATGGCTTACACACGCTGGGACACTTTGCCACGACCCCCATCTTCTATCGCCAGATGACAATGTGTGCGCAACTCTATTGCAATCTCTACTTGCATACACAACCCTGAAGTTTTCAAAAGCTAAACTAATCTGCCAAATCTCCTTGATGATTGATGAGATAATGATCTTCGATCCCCACCATCCGTCCACATGTTTACCATTTCTTGGCTATCTGATTCCATTATAATTCGGTTGACTCCTCCCTGGCGAGCAAGAGCAGCACCATCTCTGAGTGCAAGAGCCTCCATCATCAACGGATTCAAACTATGTGCATACAAGACAGCCGTCCCCTCCACAAAGGAACGAACCCTCAGTCTTCTAAGCACAACTCTTGTTGCACCTTCACACTTGTCCAGATAGAAAGCTCCATCGATGTTGCATTTTATCCACCCTCTTTCCGGAGGTATCCATTTCTATACTACTCGGAACAGCCACTGCTCACGGATAGTATGATTCAGCTGCCACAGATCATAAGCTGTATTGACTGCCCATTGCACCACTTCTCTCAACGGCAATTGCTTTCATCCATGTTTTCGTCTATTCCTCTGTAGCCACAACGAATAACATGCCCGTAATCAGGATTCCTCGGTCTCTTGCTGTACATACTTTTGCCAATACAACATCGCTTTTTTGACCAGGAATGTGAGTGTAGAGCTGGTAACTTCACTCCTATCAAAACCTTCACATAATGCCAGAAACTCCCCGCGCAACTGTGCATTCCATCAGAACATGTCTGATGGATTCGCTATCAGCACCCCATGTCGCACTACGCTGTGAGCTCAATGTGTCGTTTATGGAGGAATGCTTGCACTGGTAGAAATTCATGGAGCACTTTCCACCAGAAAACACGCACCTTTGGAGGAACATTAAGTTTCCAAATCCGTTGCCAAGACTCGTCTCCTGAGGCACCGGCATCCATGCTGCCCCCTCTTTCCTTTGCTTCATCGAGTTCTTACCGAAAGATACTGCCGACTTCTCTCAGTTTACCAGTTGCCCTGAGCCTCTGCTATGCACCTCCAGAAAATCTTCATTATTATGACGTCAACTCTCTTTATCCATTTGCTATGTTGCGGGATATGCCTGGGGGGAACCCGAAGTGATTCACTCCGCCTTACAGCCTCCCCGTTGCGACGCTTCTGAGAATATAATGCAACCATCTGCAAACTGGAGCGTGTATACCCATGCGAACTTATTAGGAATATAATCCTAGAGATATAGAAAGTAAATACAAATTGTTGTAATCTCCTCTAATTGAGGATCTTGTCCTGCCCATTGGCTATATATGAAAACCACCCTGTGTGCGCTGTTTCTCCTAGTATCTCTTCCTACATGGTATTGAGCAATTGATCCTTGGCTTTTTTTTTTCCCCGCTGCCCACCGCCCCAAAACCAGCGCGTCGCCAGCCCTTTCTCTCCGCCGCGCCCTCCACTCTCCAAGCACGCCAACGCAACAGCCTGCTGCCGCGCGCTCACCTCCTCCTCCACCACCATGTCTACCAACTCCTCCACCACCTCCGGGACGACTGCGGCCATTGCGTCGACGACCGCCATCACCCTCAACCCCTACTGCAATGTCAACGTGAAGAGCCATGTCCCCATCAACCTCGAGCTCAAGTCGCCAAACTGGTGCCGATGGGTGTCCTTCCGCACGCTTGTCGGCAAGTTCGAACTGATGCCACCACATCGACAGGACTTCGGCGCGGCCAACCAGGCTCGCGCCCCACCGACCCTGCCTGGTTGGCCGCGGATTACTCCGTCCGGGACTGGCTCCTCAACTCCGCGGCCGACGACGTCCTGGCTCTCGCCACCGACGACAACCAGACCGCTCGCGCCCTCTACGTTGCCATGGAGAACCTCTTCACCGCCGACAAGGAGTCTCGCGCCGTCTACCTCAACCACCAGTTCCACACCTTGGTGCAAGGCGATTCGTCGATCAACGACTACTGCCGGCGCATGAAGGAACTCGCGGACGCCGTCAAGGGTGTCGGGCATACCGTCTCCGATTCACAGGTCGTCCTCAACCTCCTATGCAGGCTTAATCCACAGTATTCTAACACTGCAGATCACATCGCCGAGACGATGCCGTTTCCCACCTTTGCCAGGGCGCATGCCATGCTGCGCCTCAAGGAAGCGCCTCGACAACGAGCGCACCGACACTGCTCTGGTCGCCGCTGGTGCGACCTGTGGCTCTGACGGTTGTCGCGGTTCCTTCTCGTCGTCCTGGCGTCCTTTGGCTCCCACCTTGTCCTCTCCGTCATGGTGGCCCAGGGCGGGCAGCAGCAGCAAGGTGGGCGTGCTCCCGGTGGCAACAACTCGCGTCGCAACAATTGCCGTCGGAGCGGCGGTGGCGGTGGTGGTGGCAACTGCCCTCCCCAGGGCGGGCCTTGGGTGTGCTTCAACCCACGGGCCCTCCCTGGCGCGTTCCAGCCTGGCGCGCCGACCCCTCGCTCCAACGGCGCCGGTCTCTTTGGCCTCTTCCCGCAGGCTAACACGGCGTTCGCGCCAATCCAGCCCCCTTCCTCGGGCGTTCCCCAGTGGAACCAGGCCGAGTTCATCGCTGCCATGAACCAACTCGCCCTCCATCCCAATGATGGGTGGGTGGTCGACTCCGGTGCCTCCTCTCACATGGCGTCCAATGATACTACTCCTTCGCCTCCCCACCCAGACGCCTGCCATCACGGTTGGCAATGGTGATCGCCTCCCAGTCACCGCTCGCGGTTCATCTATTCTTCATACTCCTTCATCTAATTTCCCAGCTGGACTATGTTTTAATTGTCCCCTCCTTAGTTCGTAACTTACCCTCAGTACGTCAATTCACTAGGGACAACCTTTCTTCAATTGATTTTGACCCATTTGGTTTTTCTGTTAAGGACCTCCAAACCCGGCGTGTGATTCTTCGCTGCAATAGTTCTGACGACCTCTACACCATCACTCCAGCTGCTGTTCGTGCCATTGCTGGCCATGCTCTGCTTGCTGCCACATCGTGTCCATTGTGGCATGATCGTCTCGGCCACCCTGGCCATGGTGCCATAGACATTTTGAATAAGCGCTCTCTTATTTCCTGTAATAAACATAGTCGTGATCTTTTCATTCATGTCAAATTGGAAAACACACTCGCTTGCCTTTTTCTTCATCCAAATCATATACCACTGCTCCTTTTGACCCTATTCACTGTGATGTCTGGACGTCTCCAGTCCCTAGTGCGGCAGGCTTCTTATACTATCTCGTTCTAGTCGATGACTTCACGCATTTCTGCTGGACTTTTCCTCTTTGCAAGAAATCTGAGGTCGGGGAACACATAGTCTTTGTTTGCATACGTTCACACCCAATTTAGTTTTCCTATCAAAACTATGCAAACCGACAATGGCACCGAGTTTGTCAATGCAGCGCTCACGTCCTTCCTAACTGCTCGTGGCACAACTCTGCGCCTCTCCTGTCCATACACATCGTCACATAACGGCAAAGCTGAGCGCATGCTTCACACGTTCAACAACTAGGTTCGGACACTCCTCCTTCATGCCCACATGCCTGCTCACTATTGGGCCGAGGCTCTAGCCACCGCCACATATCTTCTTAACCGGCGTCCCTCTCCTCCATTGCCAACGCTATTCCGTTCGAGATTTATTTAATAAACTACCCACCTATGATCACCTACGGGTTTTCGGTTGCCTTTGTTATCCAAATCTCTCGGCCACCGCAGCACACAAGCTTGCACCAACTCTTTTGCTTGCGTCTTTCTCGGCTACCCAACCTCTCACAAAGGTTATCGCTGCCTCGATCCGTCCACCAAAAAGGTTCTAATATCCTGACACGTTGTTTTCGATGAGTCGATTTTTCTTTTTGCAGAGTGCACAACGGCTGGCCCGACCATGTCACTAGACTTTCTCCTCGACGATGACACGGTCGCCGCTGCCCCACTGATGGTACACTCTCCTGCAGGCGCTCCATCCTCCCCGGATGTCGAGCACCTGTTCCACGTGGCAGCTCCGTCTCCTAAGTTTGAGCGGCCGTGCTCAAGCGTGGTGCGTGGCGCCAGCCCGCCACGCCATTCGGCGTCCTCTCTTGAGCATTCCGCAGGTGCCTCCTTTGTCCAGGACAAGACGCCAGCGCACCCTGCGCGGCCTGTGCGCCCGCCAGTGCCGCCAATCGTCCGGTCGGCCATGGCTCGCCCAGCACCTGGACCCCACCATATGGTCACTCGGGCGCAGAAGAGTGTGGCCAAGCTAGTTGAGAAGCTGAACCTCTCCGCTGTACACAATTTGGCATCCCCGGTGCCGGCTAACTACCGCAGCACCCTCACTGATCCTAATTGGCGCGCGGCCGTGGCGGAGGAACATCAGGCGCTTGCGGACAATGAGACTTCGACACTCGTTCCTTGTCTGGCAGGGGCCAATATTGTGTCGGGGAAGTGGATTTTCAAACATAAATTCCACTCTGATGGCACCCTCGCCCATCACAAAGCGGGGTGGGTCGTCCGTGGCTTCTCCCAGCAGCACGGCATGGACTACGACGAGACCTTCTGCCCTGTCGTCAAGCCCTCCATGATCCGTGTCGTCCTCAGCATTGCTGCCTCTCACTCCTGGCCCATACACCAACTCGACGTCAAGAATGCCTGCCTTCATGGTACAGTGACGAGACTGTTTACTGCCAGCAGCCTGCAGGTTTCATTGATCCTTCTCGACCTGACCATGTCTCTTCTTTGGAAGTCACTCTATGGACTCAAACAGGCGCCGTGGGCCTAGTACCAGTGGTTTGCGACGTATATTCGTCGTATCGGCTTCACACCGTCGGTATCTGACACGTCTCTCTTTGTTTACAAAGATGGAGACAATGTTGGGTATCTCCTCCTCTATGTCGACGACATCGTCATCACCGCTTCTTCCACGCACCTGCTGCAGCGCCACATCGGACTTCTCCACTTTGAGTTCACGATGACCGATCTCGGGAACCTCCACTTCTTGCTCGGCATCTCTGTCACGCGCTCCACCGACGGCCTCCACCTCTCCCAGCGCCAGTACACCGTTGACTTGCTCCAGCGTGCTGGCATGGCAGAGTATCACCCCACAGCAATGCCAGTCGACACTCATGCCAAGCTATCCGCTGTCGAGGGCGCTCCGGTGGATGACCTGTCAGCATACCGCAGCCTAGCAGGTGCACTACAGTACCTCACACTGACGTGCCCGACCTCGCCTATGCTGTTCAACAGGTCTGGCTGTTCATGCACGACCCGCGGGAGCCCCACCTTGCCCTTGTCTAGCGCATCCTGCGCTATGTGAAGGGCACCCTCGACGTTGGCCTCCACATTGGGACTGCATCGGTCACCTCTGTCATGGCATACTCCGATGTAGACTGCACGGGATGCCCTGACTCCCCCCGTTCCACGTCTGGCTATTGCGTCTCCCTTGGCGATAATCTGGTGTCTTGATCATCCAAACACCAGACGACGGTGTCCCACTCGAGTGTCGAGGGGGAATACCATGCAGTTGCTCACATCATCGCCGAGTGCTACTGGCTACGACAACTTCTTTAGGAGCTTCAGCTGCCCATCTCCACTGCAACGGTGGTCTACTGCAACAATGTTAGTGCCATTTACATGTCTTCCAACCTGGTACAACATCGCCACACCAAGCACATCGAGATTGACATTCACTTCGAGCGAGAGAAGGTTTCTCTTGGTGAAGTACGTGTGCTTCATGTGCCATCTTCACACTAATTTGCTGACATCATGACCAAAGGACTGCCTGTACAACTATTCAATGACTTCCGGTCCAGTCTTTGCGTCCGTTATCCTCCCATTGCGACTGTGGGCGGGTATTAAGAATATAATCCTAGAGATATAGAAAGTAAATACAAATTGTTGTAATCTCCTCTAATTGAGGATCTTGTGCCTGCCCATTGGCTATATATGAAAACCACCCCAGGCCCTTTGGCTGTGTGCGCTGTTTCTCATAGTACCTCTTCCTACAAAACTCCCCTGGACAAATACCCCGGACCAATCGACTTCAACAAACACAATAATCCCTCTACGCACAGCAAGAACAAATACGGCGAGATAGGGTCCCCTGTCACATGCCTCTTGATGGCTTGAAACCACAGCGTTGTCCGGTAATTCAAATATTTGTATTTCAGTTGGCCTTGAAGGTGCAGCATAAGGAAGAATGGAGGAGACAAATGGTTATGACAATAAGTATAATCTGGAAAAAAATTTGGTGCGGACCGTCCACATAGGAGCTCCTGTGTGGCCCCGGCCTAGATTGTCGCCACGTGGAGGCCTCCATCATCGAACGCCTGCGAGTCAATCTGCTCCCACGACTCCCGCGTGGATTGGAAGCGGCTCTCCTGACGCCACGGCTTGATACACTGCAGCTCTCCTTCACGGCTCCACCCGGCTCGGCGTTCAGCTCCAGAAAGAAGCAATGCCTCACCTTATCGGTTCCTCTCTGCATCTGTTGCCCTCGTCCGCCGCCGCCGCTGCAGCTGCCGCTAGCGTTCGTTCGCGCAGCAGCGGCGACCTTGCAAGTGGAGGTTGTCACATCCCAAAATTTCAGTCCTTTGTTCAGATGGAAATGAGTTTACTTGTTTGATTTTGATTTTTTGCATTTTCCTGTTATTGGGAGTTTTGGTTCCGGGCAGCAAAATTGTTCATTTGTGGGTAATTTTTTTAAATGCTTTTTCAAAATATTTTGTTTTCGTAATGCAACCATACCAATGTTTTTACATATTAATTAACTGCACATTAAAATAGAATTTTTCAGATTTTACCAGAATTGTTGGAAAAGGTTTAAAGCCCTTAAAAATTCAAACAAACTTGAATAGATTTCAAAATTTGCAAACTTTTAGAAGCCAAATCAGGACACCTTTCTTAAACAAAAGTTGTTCCAAATAATTTTCTTAGTTCCATAATAAATTTTCAAAATTTTCCAAGCCTATGAGTTGTAGTTTTCATTTGAATTAAGATAGGAATTTTGAAATATTTCAAAAAAATAATAATAATAAAAACAAAATCAGGCCACCGCCCATGGCGGCCAACCGCCGCAGCGGCCGGCCAGCTGAGGCAAGTGCCGGCCGGTGCTCCTTTTTGCACCACACATTTACGCCGGTGAGATCCTGCGAATCCCTCTTCCTCTGCTCCTCTCTCTTCCTTCCTCTCTCTCCCGCGCGCCTCTGCCTTCCCCTCTGGCGCACGCCACCGACGAACACGCCACCGCCCGCCGTCTCCAATCGGCAGTGTGTTGTGCTGCTCCCTTCTTCTCTCTCTCTCTCTCTCTCTCTCTCTCTCTTGGCTCACTCCCGCGCGGGCAATAAACTGCAAACCAGTCGCCGCTCCTCCTTTTTCTTTTTCCTTCTCCACCCGAGCGCGCCGCCCGCCATTGCCGCCGCCGAGCCCCGCACGGTGAGTGCCCTTTCCGGCCAAGTTCCCCACATTTCACCTTGTCTCACCTCTTCTCTCGTCCTCATGCAGCTCTCGGACCACCAAGACCTCCGGTCATGCACTCTATCGCCCAGAACACCCCGTTTTCTTCCTCCGGCCGAGAGCGCCACCACCAGCCTTAGAACTTCAAATTCGTCGTCCCGGTACTCCCTTGCTTCGATTCCTCTCACTAGCAGGTTCATCTCACTCTTGCACACTTGTTTGACAAGGTCTTGGCCACAGAACATCACCGGCGACGACGAACTTGCTGCGCCACCGTCGGACCACCATTAGTGCCGCCAAGAGCTCACCGTCGCCGACCATCTTCCGACCGTTTCCATGGTCTTCATCACCCACAAACCGACTCCCCGCGCCACGGTGAAGATCCTAGACACACTCTTTTCCACCCTACTGCACTCCTCCGCCGCACGCATCGCCGACGAGGAGCCGTCCGCCGCCGCTCACTGCCGTTGGTCTTCCGGCCATCGCCGGAGCTCGGCGCCACCTCCAATCAAACCCTCTTGCCTCGCTGATCACAGCCGTGGTGGCCAACGGCACCCATTCGCCGCCGTTGAGCTCACCGCCGCCGAGCCACCGCTGCCTCCCCTGTTTTCCTTTTTTCGTTTTTCCATGCTAATTGTTATTATTTAACCAGTTTTGAAAAATGTGTAGTAAATCAAGGAAAAATCTAAAAACGGTAAATCAAATTTTATTTGAGTCCTTGAAAAATGCACTAATTTACTGCTGAAACACTTTTTCAAAAAGGCTCATGGAACTTCCTCAATAAATAGAGTAATCCTTTCTGTTTTTGAATTTTATTTGGAGTTCCAGATGGGTGCTAGGGTTAAAATTTGAACCATGGGTGTATCATAACAATGTGCACCTCCTGAAATTTTTATCAGGATTTTACAGCAACAAATTTACATGCATGTCATTGACAATACTCCAAACCATCAATTTAATTTGTCATTTTCTAAAATACATTGTGTAAGTCATCCAAAAATACAAACCCTTAATCAAAACTTTAGTTTAGATGCTTGCTGGTACCTCCATCAAGTTTAATGATTTTACCATAAGTTTTAGTGTTTGTTTCTAATTTTATAATTTTAAATAACAGAAAATTGTTAGATTTCTAATAAAATCTTGTAAGCTCAAATTGACCCCAAACCAGTGCCAAACATCTTGTTTTGGAGGCTACTTTGAACTAAAAATAGTTTCCTTCTCATAACTTAAGTTTGATTTTTTTCATCGAAAAGTCGTTACGACTTTTACGATGTTTACGATGTTACCGATGTCGTAAACGGGTAATGATAGTCGGTGGGCTCGTGTTCTTGGTAACGTCAGCAAAAACCTTCAAACCTAGTGTTGTAGTAACCCCTAGCCACCTAGTCAAGCCTCTGCATGACACATGTTTGGGATTTTTCCCGAAAACGTTGTCCGTGTGCTACCCGATATCAGAACCGGAACCCGGGAACCGGGAACCAGTTTTCCGAATCCGTAAAACTGTTTTCAGCATAACTTGTGTAGTAGACCTCTGTTTGACGTGTTTCTTTTTGCATTGTGTTCATAGTCTTAGTAGCTATCTCTTGTGCATCATTTGTTTGCATCATGGCATCATGGCATACTTCTTATACCGACGCGTTTTGCTTTATAAAGTACGATCCGTTGGAGAGTGACACGGGTGCTGCTGAGGCAGGAGCACCAGAGGCTGACCAGGTTGCTGAGGAGAACACAACCGCTGCTACTGAAGGCAAGCACCTCATATTGCTGTCCTAAGTAAATACTTAATGTTAATATATGCTTACGTCTAGGATTGCATTAGTCGGGCAATAGTGGTAATGTCGGGAAATCCTATTATTGTTGCATGTTGCCCCTCCTTGATGTTGATTACGTAACCTTGTCAACTGGGTAGTGTGTCATTGCTCAAGTCATGAAATGCTTAGTCATGCTTAGATTAACGGTAGAAGTCGAGTGGTAAGTCCCACTCGCATGTATAGGATTCACCCCGATTACTTATGAGCTTGTGGCGAGTTCATATGTTGATAAAAGTTGGAAAGTGTTAAAACTAAAATCTGGACAGTGGAATAGGAGTGCAGCAAGACGTGGAGGTCTTGTGTGCCGTAGGCCCCGTCTGGGTTGACCTAGGACCCGGCCGTGTTATTCTTGACCTAAGCACTTTCCGTTCATATCACATGTCGAATATAATGGTAAGACAAGCTGAGTACCTCACTGCGTACCAATGTTTGGCCGATGACTGCACGGTGCGTGGAACGAGGGACTCACGTGTGCCTGCGAGGCCATGGTACTCGACACCGTGTGGATTTTCCAACCGTGTGGGCACGAGTGTGAAAAAGGTTGACATGAGTACCCCCTTGTGTGACTTTAGCGGGTTGCATGAGCCGTATGGTCCTCAGTCGTGGGTACAGTTGGACTCCCTTGCAGGGTGTATAATCGGTTCGAATCCGCCGTGGTCTCGGTTATGATCAAGCTCGGTGTCCTTTAGATAATATCGTAGAGTTGACACATAACATGATGAGAAATGGATTATGGTTGATGGTATAATGATTTATGGTTACATGGTACTTACAGTCATGGGTTTTAGTAGGTGTTTATGACCGTAGAGTCTTTTGCTTTATGCTTATTCACATATGCTTAGTGCAGCTTTAAGCAATCGAGTCTATTCCTATGCCTTACTTACCTTGCTACTGCCATATTGCATTATCCTTAGAGTTGGGAAATAATTCCCACAACATGGTAAGTCTTGCGAGTAACTTCGTACTCAACGTTTGTTGCTTAAGTTTTTGCAGGTGAGGATGAGTTGGTGTTCGGCTACTTTGTCCTCGCTGATGCCGACGAGGGCGAGGAGTAGTCCGGACGTTCGTGTGATCGTGATTTGCGATGTTCGTGAGCTGGGCATCGCAATCCTTTGCTGTTTTATCATTGCCGCTGCTGCAACCGTTCTATTCCTTAGAATCGCTTCTGGATTTTAAATTTCCAGACTTATGTGTTGAACCTTCAGTCTGTAATATTACTTTAAAACTGATGTAATTGAACTATTATGACCTATGTAATGTAACAATCGTTGTTGTACCGACGTGCTTGGATCTTGGGCATTGCTTGAGAAGCATGTCGGGGGACTACCGGGTTTACATTCCTCTTTATCTGGTTGAGTACTCGCATACCGTACATGAACAGCGAGCCAATTCGATAAACTTGAATGTAAATTGGACGGGTCTCTCACAGCGCTGGTATCAGAGCCAGGTTCACAAATTACACCCTAAAATTTTGCTTAGCAACACGGGGTGGGTAGTTGTGTCTTAAAATCACTAACACCAACTAAAATTTGAAGTAGTGGTTGCTGTTTTTATTCCTTACCTATTCTTAGCTTTGTTTTGGTTCTGATGATTCGGAATGTACCCCTTGCTTGCTGCCCTCCTTGTTAGATGGGTCGTTAGGATAGTTTAGCGGGTCTTGGCAGCCACCCACCTTTGTGATAAGGCGTTGTGTTTTCTCTAACTCTCTTGTTGTTCAGAACCGCCCATGTATGATGTTGTGTGTTCATTTTTCAATAGTGTTGCTTATGTGTTTGGGAGGCTGTTTTATGCATCTGTGTGAGAGTCGATAGTACGAACCATTGCATATCATCTCATGCATCGATCATCTCCATACTTGTTTTAATCTATAAATTGCTAGTTGTGTTTTGATCACCTATTATTGATTGGTTTATAGCATCAAATGAAAATTTTTGTTTTGCCGTTGGAATGACTTGTTCAATTCTCTAAACTTTTGCTGCTGTTTTGAGTTTTGTGGTCGGGATTAGTGAGCTCATCAAACCTGAAATATCGGTGTATGTTGGTCGATACACCATGTCCGTCACCTCGTCGCAACAATCATTGCTTTCGTATCACCGATAGCGTTCCAACAAATTAATTTCCCCGATTATGACACATCCTTGTTGTCATATGATTTATCGACTTGCTATCTTATCTTCCGATCGCTAACCGTGGTTTTGGCGACAGGATGAATACCCGTAGCCGCACTCGTGACATTGGTGAAACCTCTGGGGCTGCTGGAGGCAGAGGACACCAGTCACCACCACCGCCACCGCTAGCCCCTACCATGGCTGAAGTGCTCATGCAAATCGAGCACAATCGGCAGGAGCACTCACAGTGCTTGCGTATCATTGCTGAGGGCATTAGTCAGCGTGGTATGGAGCGTGGCCCTGCTCGCGAGGATGATTTCTCCGACTTTCGTCGCACCGAGCCGTCCATTTTCACTCGGGCAAAGGATCCCCTTGACGCAGATCACTGGCTTCGCACTATTGAGCAGAAGCTCGATTTGCTCCGGTGCGGAGAGCACCAAAAGGTCCTCTTTGCTGCCCATCAGCTGCAGAATGAAGCCGGTGCATGGTGGGACATCTACCGTGCCACTCAGCCCGCCAATCACCGCTACACTTGGCAGGAGTTCCATGCCTCCTTTCATGCTTTCCACATTCCGGATGGTGTGATGGAAATCAAGAGACTGGAGTTCCTTGCTCTCAAGCAAGGCAGTCGTTCTGTGATGGAATATGTGCGCCAATTTAACTATCTTGCACAGTACGCTCGTACCGAAGTGGCAACCGACGCAAGCAAGAGGGGCTATTTCTGCAATGGCCTTTCTGAGGAAATGCAAGACAAGCTGTCCATCATAATCTCGGAGGTCCACAGTTTTAATCAGCTAGTGGAAAGTGCATTGTTGCGGAGGACAAGATGAACAAGCTTGCAGCCAAGAACCGCAAGCATGCTGCCCCGCCGCCACAGAGTGGAAACCCACAGCGTCCTCCAACGGGCTCAGCTCAGCCGCAGCCCATGTGGATGGTACGCGATGCCCCTCCTGCTGCTGGACAAGCTCCAAGGCCACCTGCGGGACAAGCTGGAATTCAAGGTGTTGGTCCGTGCTTCAACTGCGGCCAGCGCGGTCACCTTTCCCGTGGCTGTCCATACCCGAGGTGTGGAGTGGGGCCTGCTGCTCCAAATCAGCCACCGCGCCCACCTGTTGCTGCTCCACCACAGCAGGGCAGAAAGCCCCAAGTCCCCAAACGTGGCCGTGTCAACTACACGACCGCTGCTGAGGTGCCCGAAGGTGCCGACGTGCTCGTTGGTACGTTATCCGTCAAATCTTGTCCTACCAAAGTTCTTTTTGATTCTGGTGCATCATATTCCTTTATTAGGCGAGAGTACGCCACACAATATAACCTAAAAATATTCCCTACTCGTACACCATATATCATAGAATCCCCCGGAGCAAAAATCCACGTAGATTCCATGGTTCCGACATCGTTGACTCCAATCAGCGGAGTTACTTTGCAAGCCAATCTCTTACTCCTGGATCTGCAAGGGTTGGATGTTATTCTTAGGATGAATTGGATGATTTCTCACGATGCCGTCATCCACGTGGCTCCCAGAGTTGTTTCTCTGAAAGGCCCGACCGGCAATCGTTTTTTGCTACACCTCACGGGTGATATTTTCGGTTTGTACCATTTGCAAGGTGCGACCAGCTCTGAGCTTTCCTCCATTCCTGTAATATGTGAATATCCGGATGTTTTCCCTGATGATTTGCCGGGTATGCCACCCGACCGGGCTGTTGAGTTTGCCATCGAACTCGAACCTGGAATGGCTCCGATTTTGAAATGGCCGTATTCGATGTCTTCCGAGGAGCTAGCAGTAATGAAAAAGCAGCTGAAAGATCTCCACGACAAGGGTTTTATCCGTCCAAGCTCTTCTCCTTGGGGTTGTCCCCCCATCTTTGTGAAGAAGAAAGATGGCACATTGCGCATGTGCGTCGATTATCGTCCGTTGAACGCTGTTACCATTAAAAACAAATACCCACTTCCGCAAATCGATATCCTTTTCGATCAGCTTGCTGGCGCCCGCTGTTTCTCCAAAATTGATCTAAGGCTAGGCTACCACCAAATAAAAATCAGAGAGGAGGACATTCTGAAAACCGTTTTTTCTACTTGTTACGGCTTGTACGAGTACCTTGTCATGTCCTTTGGTCTCACTAATGCCCCTGCCTACTTAATGTACTTGATGAACTCTATTTTTATGGAGGAACTCGATGTATGTGTGGTGATCTTCATCGTTGATATTCTTGTGTTCTCCAAGTCAGAAACGGATCATGCTGTTCACATCCGAATTGTACTCGGGAAGCTTCGTGAACACCGTCTTTTTACCAAATTCAGCAAGCGCGAATTTTGGCTACACAAAGTGGCTTTTCTTGGGCACATCATTTCTGAAAATGGTGTTGCCGTGGATCCCATAAAGGTACAAGAAGTACTTCGATTGGTCTCCACCAACCAACGTGAAGGAAATCCGTAGTTTTCTTGGCCTTGCGGGTTACTATCGTCGGTTTATCAAGGATTTCTCTAAGATTGCCAAGCCAATGGCTAAGTTACTGGACAAAGGAGAGAAATTCCTTTGATCCTCCAATTGCGAGCAAGCTTTTCGGGCGTTAAAGACGTTGCTCACAACAGCGCCCATTCTTGCTCAACCTGACATCGACAAGAGCTTTGACGTCTATTGCGATGGTTCTCATGTTGGACTTGGATGTGTGCTTATGCAAGATAGGAGAGTCATTGCTTATGCTTCTTGCCAATTGAGGTCACATGAGGAGAATTACCCTACACATGATCTTGACCTTGCCGCTGTTGTTCATGCTTTGAAAATATGGCGATACTATCTCCTTGGCAAGACTTGCAATATTTATCCGACCACAAGAGCCTCAAGTACATATTCACCCAAGCTGATTTGAATATGAGGCAAAGGAGATGGCTTGAGTTGATCAAGGACTGCAAATTAGAGGTGCATTATCACCCGGGCAGGGCTAATTTTGTGGCCGATGCGTTGAGTCGCAAAAGCTGCTACAATTGCCTAATCGGGAAGACCCGAAACCACTCCATACGTGAGGATTTTAGGAAATTTGGTCTGCAAATGGTGGAAGAAGGTTTCCTTGCTAACTTTGAAATAAAATCCACACTTTTGGATCAGATCAAGGAAGCACAGAAAAATGACAAAGGCGTGGCTCGTATTCGGGACAAGATGAAATCGGGTAAAGCCGGATGTTTTTCTCTTGATGAGCAAGGCGTACTATGGTTTGGAAAACGCCTTGTGGTGTCGAAAGTGCATGAGCTAAGGATGAAAATTCTTGATGAAGCCCATGATTCCTTGCTGTCCATACACCCAGGGAGCACAAAAATGTACCAAGACTTGAAGACCAAATTTTGGTGGACTCGCATGAAGCGGGAAATTGCTCGATACGTCTCCAAATGTGATGTAGGCCAGCGGGTGAAAGCTAGCCACCTAAAACCCACAGGCACGCTGCAGCCATTGTCTATTCCATCATGAAAATGGGAGGATATTGGCATGGATTTCATTGTTGGTCTGCCCAGAATTTCAAGTGGTTACGATTCCATTTGGGTGATCGTTGACCGATTGACAAAATCTGCACATTTGCTTCTAGTCAAGACCACATATTCTTTCAAGGAGTATGCAGAGTTGTACCTCACTCACGTCGTGTGTCTTCATGGTGTTCCAAGACAATCATTTCAGACCGAGGCTACCGGTTTGTCTCTCGGTTTTGGAAAAGCCTGCATCAAGCATTGGACACCAAGTTAATTCATAGTTCGGCTTACCACCCGCAAACGGGAGGACAAACCGAACGTGTCAACCAAATCCTCGAGGACATGTTGAGAGCTTGTGTGCTAACCTACGGCAAGAGATGGGAACTTTGCTTACCGTTTGCAGAGTTCTCTGACAACAATAGCTACCAATCTAGCCTCCAAATTTCCCCATTTGAAGCACTCTATGGGTAGAACCCCGTTGAATTGGTCTGAGTCCGGGGAACGACCTTTCTTTGGTCCCGATTTGGTTCGCGATGCTGAAGCCCAAGTGCGCCAAATTCAGGAACATTTCCGAGTTGCTCAATCTCGCCAAAAGAGCTACGCCGATTGTCATCGGGTAGAGCTTTTCTTCAAGGTCGGAGATTATGTTTACCTCAAAGTTTCACCACTCCGAGGCACAAAAAGATTCCAAGTGAAAGGGAAGTTAGCGCCACGCTACATTGGTCCCTTCAAAATTCTTGCAAGACGTGGTAACGTGGCATATGAGTTAGAGTTGCCATCCTCTCTTGGTAACATCTACAATGTCTTCCATATCTCTCAATTGAAGAAGTGTCTCTGTGTTTCGACCGAGGCTATTTTATTGGAGCCTGTCAAAGTCTGACCCGACCTCTCTTATGTGGAGTATCCTCTGCGCATCCTTACGCATCCTTGCGCATTTGGAACGCAAATTGCGCAATCGTGCAATAAAGATGGTGAAAGTGCAATGGAGCAAACACACCAAAGAAGAAGCAACGTGGGAACGTGAGGATAAAATGCGGGAGGACTACCCCGAGCTTTTCACTGAGCCGTCAGTCCCCTCGTTGATTTCTTCACATTCGCTTGTCATCATTCCATGCTTATCGTTGATATTTTTTTTTTCCGCCGCCCCTATTTAACCGGTAATCTCGGGACGAGATTATTTGAGGGGGGGTTGTCTGTCAATCCCAAAATTTCAGTCCTTTGTTCAGATGGAAATGAGGTCACTGGTTTGATTTCGATTTTTTGCATTTTCCTGTTATTGGGAGTTTTGGTTCCGGGTAGCAAAATTGTTCATTTGCGGGTAATTTTGTTTAAATTATTTTCCAAAATATTTTACTTTAATAATGAAACCATACCAATGTTTTTATATATTAATTAACTGAACATTAAATTAGAATTTCTTAGATTTTAGCAGAATTTTTGGAAAAGGTTTAAACTCCATAAAAATTCCAACAAACTTGAATAGATTTCAAAATTTGCAAACTTTTAGAAGCCGAATCAGGACACCTTTCTTAAAGAAAAGTTGTTCCAAATAATGTCCTGAGTGCCCTCATAAATTTTCAAATTTTTTAAGCCCAAGAGGTGTGGTTTTCATTTGAATTAAGATGGGAATTTTGAAATATTAGAAAAAAATAAATAATAAAAAAAAGCAGGCCACCGCCCACGGCAGCCAACCGCCACAGCGGCCGACCAGCCGAGGCAAGCGCAGGCCAGCGCTCCTTTTGGCGCCACGCATTTATGCCGGTGAGGTCCCACGAATCCCTCCTCCTCTGCTCCTCTCTCTCCCGTGCGCCTCTGCCTTCCCCTCTGGCGCACGCCACCGACGGACACACCACCGCCTGCCGTCTCCAATCGGCAGCGCGTTGTGCTGCTCCCTTCTTCTCTCTCTCCCTCTTGGCTCACTCCCGCGCGGGCAATAAAGCAGTAGCCGCTGCAAACCAGCCGCCACTCCATCCTTGTTTTTCTTTTTCCTTCTCCACCCAAGCGCGCCGCCCGCCATTGCCGCCGCCGAGCCTCGCACAGTGAGCGCCCTTTCCGGCCAAGTTTCCCCGCGTTTTACCTTGTCTAACATCTTCTCTCGTCCTCGCGCAGGTTTCGGACCACCAAGACCTCCGGTCGTGCACACTTCAAATTCATCGTCCCGGTACTCCCTTGCTTCGATTCCTCTCGCTAGCGGGTTCATCTCACTCTTGCGCACTTGTTTGACAAGGTCTTGGCCACAGAACATCACCGGCGATGACGAACTTGCCGCGCCACCGTCGGACCACCATTAGAGCCGCCAAGAGCTCACCGTCGCCGACCATCTTCCGGCCATTTCTGTGGTCTTTATCACCCACAAACTGACTCCCTGCGCCACGGTGAAGCTCCTAGACACACTCTTTTCCACCCTACTGCACTCCTCCGCCGAGCGCATCGTCGGCGAGGAGCCGTCCGCCGCCGCTCACCGCCGATGGTCTTCCGGCCATCGCCGGAGCTCGGCGCCACTTCCAATCGAACTCTCTTGCCTCGCTGATCACAACCGTGGTGGCCAACGGCACCCATTCGCCGCCGTTGAGCCACCGCTGCCTCCCCTGTTTTCCTTTTTTCGTTTTTCCATTCTAATTGTTATTATTTAACCAGTTTTGAAAAATGTGTAGTAAATCGAGAAAAATCCTAAAAATGGTAAATCAAATTTATTTGAGTCCTTAAAATATGCACTAATTTACTGCTGAAACACTTTTTCAAAAAGGTTCATGAAACTTCCCCAATAAATAGAGCAATCCTTTCTGTTTTTGAATTTTATTTGGAGTTCCAGAAGGGGCTAGGGTTGAAATTTGAACCATGGGTGTATCATAACAATGTGCACCTTCTGAAATTTTTATCAGGATTTTACAGCAACAAATTTACATGCATGTCATTGACAATACTCCAAACCATCAATTTAAATTGTCATTTTCTAAAATACATTGTGTAAGTCATCCAAAAATCCAAACCCTTAATCAAAACTTTATTTTAGATACTCGCTGGTACCTTCATCAAGTTTTATGATTTTACCATAAGTTTTAGTGTTTGTTTCTGATTTTATAATTTTAAATAACAGAAAATTGTTAGATTTCTAATAAATCTTGGAAGCTCAAATTGACCCCAAACCAGTGCCAAACATCTTGTTTTGGAGGCTACTTTGAACTAAAAGTCGTCCCCTACCCATAACTTAAGTTTGATTTTTTCACCGAAAAGTCGGTACGACTTTTTATGATCTTTACGATGTTACCGATGTCGTAAACGGGCAAAGATAGTCGGTGGGCTCGTGTTCTTGGTAACACGAGCAAAAACCTTCGAACCTAGTGTCGTAGTAACCCCTAGCCATCTAGTGAAGCCTCTGCATGAGACATGTTTTGGGATTTTTCCCGGAAACGATGTCCGTATGCTACCCGATATCGAAACCAGAACCTGGATACCGGGAACCAATTTTTCGAATCGGTAAAACTGTTTTCAGCATAACTTGTGCAGTAGATCTCCGTTTGACGTGTTTCTTTTTGTATTGTGTTCGTAGTCTTAGTAGCTACCTCTCTGCACCATAATGCATCATTTGTTTGCATCATGGCGTCATGGCATACTTCTCATACCGACGCGTTTGGCTTTATAGAGTACGATCCGTTGGAGAGTGATACGGGTGCTGCTGAGGGAGGAGCACCAAAGGCTGACTAGGTTGCTGAGGAGAACACCACCGCTGCTACTGAAGGCAATCACCTCATATTGCTGTCCTAAGTAAATACTTAATGTTAATATATGCTTACGCCTAGGATTGCATTAGTCGGGCAATAGTGGTAATGTCGGGAAATCCTATTATTGTTGCATGTTGCCCCTCCTTGATGTTGATTATGTAACCTTGTCAACTGGGTAGTGTGTCATTGTTCAAGTCACGAAATGCTTAGCCATGCTTAGATTAACGGTAGAAGTCGAGTGGTAAGTCCCACTCGCATGTATAGGATTCACCTCGGTTACTTATGAGCTTGTGGCGAGTTCATATGTTGATAAAAGTTGGAAAGTGTTAAAACTGAAATCCGGACGGTGGAATAGGAGTGTAGCAAGACGGAGGTCTTGTGTGCCGTAGGCCCCGTCTGGGTTGACCTAGGACCTGGCCGTGTTATTCTTGGCCAGATCACTTTCCATTCATACCATATGTCGAATATAATGGTAAGACAAGCTGAGTACCTCACTATGTACGAACGTTTGGCCGATGACTGCACGATGCGTGGAACGAGGGACTCACGTGTGCCTGCGAGGCCGTGGTACTCGACACTGTGTGGATTTTCCAACCGTGTGGGCACGAGTGTGAAAAAGGTTGACATGAGTACCCCCTTGTGTGACTTTAGCGTGTTGCATGAGCCGTATGGTCCTCAATCGTGTGGGTACAGTTGGACTCCCTTGGATAATCGGTTCGAATCCGCCGTGGTCTCGGTTATGATCAAGCTCAGTGTCCTTTGGATAATATCGTAGAGTTGACACATAACATGATGAGAAATAGATTATGGTTGATGGTATAATGATTTATGGTTACATGGTACTTATGGTCATGGGTTTTAGTAGGTGTTTATGCCCATAGAGTCTTTTGCTTTATGCTTATTCACATATGCTCTGTGCAGTTTTAAGCAATCGAGTCTATTCCTATGCCTTACTTACCTTACTACTGCCATATTGTATTATCCTTAGAGTCGAAAAATAATTTCCACAACAGGGTAAGTCTTACGAGTACCTTCATACTCAAAGTTTATTGCTTAAGTTTTTGCAGGTGAGGATGAGTTGGTGTTTGGCTACTTTGTTCCAGCCGATGCCGGCGAGGGCGAGGAGTAGTCTGGATGTTCCTGTGATCGTGATTTGCGATGTTCGTGGGCTGGGCATCGAAATCCTTTGCTATTTTATCATTGCCGCCACTACGACCACTCTATTCCTTAGAATTGCTTCTGCATTTTAAATTTTAGGACTTATGTGTTGAACCTTTGGTCTGTAATATTACTTTAAAACTGATATAATTGAACTATTGTGACCTATGTGATGTATCAATCGTTGTTGTACCGACGTGCTTGGATCTTGGGCATTGCTTGAGAAGCATGTCGGGGGACTGTCAGGTTTACATTCCTCTTTATCGGGTTGAGTACTCGCATACCGTACATGGATAGTGAGTCAATTCGATAAACTTGAATGTAAATTGGACGGATCTCTCACAGAGGTGATGCTTCTAATGTTCTTCTTTTGTTTTATCTTCCTGCAATATTTTGGTAGATCCAAACAATTTGCACATTCCATTATAGTCTCTCTTATTAATTTGATGCTCTTGCTCGCATGAAGATGACATAGACTGAAAGTAGCCCAGGGTGTTTTATAGTTGGATGGAACAGTGAGGGACATCTCAAGCGTGGTGATTGCCTTTTTAAGTTGATCCTAATATCAGCTTTCAGCAACCTAACCAATTTCAACACTTTCTCATCACTTATTTTTCCCTTCAATCAATTGACTGATTTCTGAACCCTGCATCAAATGTGTATCATTCTAGAGCCTTTCTAAAAATTGACTCAAGTAATCAATAGCGAAAAAAATAGATTCAGACTATTTTATTGCCTTCTAGCAGGCTTTGTTGAGAGGAGAAAGCTGAGGAACATCAATTTGGAGCTGCAACAGGTGGTACGAATCCTAGCTATGGATTACAGAAGTCCTCGAACTGGAATCGCGTCTAGTTATTTCTGTTGTTTTATCAGCTCATATGGAAGTGTGTATGAATGTCAATTTGATGTGTAGTGTGACTATGAAATTGTATCGTGTGTATGATGTATAAAAAATAATGTTCTTTTAAATAGAATATGAATTTTCTGAAATGGCAAGTTTTTCTAGATGTTGTGAAATACAAGTGTCTGGATGTTCTGACATACAATAGTTCGGGATGTTCTGCAAAACTAAATTTATTAAGGAAATTCGTCTGCAATAAAGGTCTCATATTCTTAACACATGAATACATCAGAACATTAAAAATTTGAAGATTAAAGATTATCTCTCACAACATCCAACACACTTGAATGACTTCTATACTTATTTCAAAACAACATAATCTTTGATAAGTAACACACATTATTCATTCTCATAGAGATACTACACTATTTGTCTACAATCATAGCTACAACAACATATCCAATGAGAACACTGCAGGTCCAAGGAAAACGTGCTACAAGCAGATGACAGGGATGTTAACAAGTTCATTGCTTCGCTGTAAAATTGCAGCCAGCTTCAAAGATTTTCAATCAGCAACAACATCTGTTTAACAGGGCAGCAAGTTCCTCCATAGCAAATGTTTCAAACCTCATGTTGTTGACAATAGGATGATAGGAACCAATCCATCACCCATTGACAATCTAGAGAACCTGCAATTCTTCGTGTAGCAAATAATTCTATATCCGGAATAGGTTCAGATAGCATTGGCAAAATGGAAAATGTAGCAAATTAGATTTGTACAATACTCATTTGTCAGGCCTCAACCTTCATGTAATAAAAATCTGACAATGATCGCCTGGCCTTCTTGCATTCAGTAGCAATCTAGAAGGATCATTTCAAAACACTATAGTGAAGCTGATGATCTGTTATGAACTAATACCTCAATCTCGGACCAATCTTTGATCAATTCGAAACACTATAATGAAGCTGATGATCTGTTATGAACTAATTTGAAACACTCGAATACACATGAATGCACTCAACTTATTCGAGTCAAGACAACAGATATGCCAGAGCCAGGAGAAGGCAAGCATCAACCATCATCGCCCGTGACCAGGAGGAAGCCAGATCCCTCGTCTCCAATGGCCGAAAGGCGGCAAAAGAGCACCGTCTTGGACATTATAGGCACGAGAGTAGGAAGCTCGCGTCGCTGTCAGGGAGGAGTAGAACCATCACAGTCGGGGACGGGGGGAGAACGAGGATGCATCGCTGGGGATTGCCTTTTCTTCTTTTTTCTTTTTTTGTTTTTACTTTTCGTCCAGCATGCTTGTGCTTCCTCTGTTATTAGCGGGAAGCCGAGGCGCGCAGGCGCAGCTACAAGCCGAAAGGCGTCCGTGAGCCTCCGAAGCGCTGGACGTCCGATCCTCCGAGATTACACGTGCCAAGCATCGAAGCGGGGCCGCACTGAGGGCGCTGTGCGGCCCTCCCGCACGTAATTTTTTTTCCGTATAATATACATATCGAGGAAATATCAAGTGCACATGTGCATAAATCATTAACAGCCATAGGATCTCATATCTAAGGCTTTAAATATTAAAAAAATTGATGAAATAAATATTTGAATTTTGGAAAGTATCTCATGATTTTAGCAACCAAAAATCCCGAAAGTGTTTTCAAATATGTTTGTTATATTAATTGAAACTTCTATATATCCATGACTTTTACAGACGCAATCCACCAAATCCGTAATGTGCACCTTACTCTACATTTGGAAGCTTACAATGACATTGAAATGAATGCGTAAATCCAAAAAGAATTATGGATGACTGATGAATGAATGGACTAGCATTACTGAAAACGAAATATGTCTTGCGGTTTTAAACCTCAGAAAAATACGATATATCGTCAGGATAGCAAAACTGTGAAGAAGATTAAAGACCATCATACAAATTTTCGTCGGGTTTAACGCGATAGGGATATTCTATTTCCTTGAATGATTTGAACGCCACGAAATTCCTCATATATCTAATGCAAGTATTAATGTCAGCAGCAAAAAGATCCGGATTTGTCATATTGTTGTTTCCTCCTGCCCTGGCCAGACACCGTGTAAACTCCACGTGACGATTTAACGTGCGAAGAAGACAGCGAGATGGACACATGAGGTTGTAATGGATCGGTGCCTATGCGCTACACGTTCGTTTTGATTCATCCAAGCATTCCGCACCTCGTTCAAATATAACCAAATGGAATTTAATAACTTTCAGACGTTTAAATATTAGAGGTTGTTTCACAATTTCTTTTCTAGCTATTTGACCGCTTGGATTCACATTTTATTTTCTATAGACTATTCATTCATAATTTTTTACTTCATCATAAAAAATAATATTTTTTTCTTATAATTAATACATAATCCTATAAAAATACAGAAAACACGACTAACAACTTGTAACCGTTATCTAGATCCAGGGACCATTAATTCTCCGATGCATGAAATATTAGTATTCTTAATAATCAAAAGATTCATATTTTTTATCAAAAAAATAAAGGCAATTGACAACTTATCAAGTTGATCTCTAAATCAACGGGAAATTAACAATACGATCGATATCATATCTCAACATAAGGAAATCATCTGATTGCAAAAAAAAGGAATAAAAAAATAATCATCAACACAGTAAGTTCAGCGAATTAATTGATCGATGGATCCACGTCGTCCAATACCCGCTTGCTGTAACCATCATCCATCAATAATAATCTATGGACGAAACTTGCTCTCACCCACGTACGTCTCCTAATAGTTACTAGTATCTCCTATTTAAACGGGCGGCAACGACAAGCAGGTAGTCTACTGTAGACTGTAGTACTGGTTGGTAGCTAGACCAGTCGTGCGCTTGTGTGGATATGGGCATTTGCACCGTCGCCGTTGCGCTGCTTGCGGTCCTGGCCGTCGCTCAGGCTTTGCCACTCCACCGCAGCGTGACGAGCTTGTACCGGCGGAAGCCGGAGTCCTCCGAGGACATGCCGCTGGACGCGGACGTGTTCGCGGTGCCGCCAGGCCCCAACGCGCCGCAGCAGGTGCACATCACGCTGGGCGACCAGACCGGCACGGCCATAACTTTGTCGTGGGTCACCGTGGACGTCGCCAGCAGCACGTGCGTTACGGCCGCGCCCTGGACGCGCTGGACCTCGAAGCGGAGGGGGCGTATACGCGCTACTCCTACTACAACTACACCTCCGGCTTCATCCACCACTGCACGCTCCGGAACCTGGAGCACGCCACCAAGTACTGCTACGCCGTGGGCGACAGCACGGTGAGGACGTTCTGATTCACGACGCTGCCCGCGCCCGGCCCCGACACGCCCATCCGGCTGGGCCTGATCGGCGACCTGGGCCAGACCGCGGACTCCAACAGCACGCTCGCGCACTACGAGCAGCACCCCGGCGACGCCGTCATCTTCGTCGGCGCCCTCTCCTACGCGGACAAGCACCCCTTCCACGACAACAACCTTTGGGACACGTGGGGCCGCTTCTCGGAGCGCAGCGTCGTGTACCAGCCCTGGATCTGGATCGCCGGCAACCACGAGATCGACTACACGCCGGAGCTCGGCGAGGGGCAGCCCTTCAAGCCCTTCACCCACCGGTACCCGACGCCGTGAGGCCAGCGGGTCGTCGGAGCCGTATTGGTACTCCGTCAAGCTAGGCCCGGCGCACGTCATCGTGCTGTCCTCATACTCCGGGTTCACCAAGTACACGCCGCAGTGGAAGTGGCTGGAGGCGGAGCTGAAGCTCGTAGACGCCGTGGCTCTTTATCACCTCGCACACGCCGTGGTACAACAGCAACAACTTCCACTAAATGGAGGGCGAGCCCATGCGCGCGCAGTTCGAGAAGACGGCCGTCGACGCGCACGTCGACATCGTCTTCGCCGGCCAAGTCCACGCGTACGAGCGGAGCCACCGCTTCTCTAACATCAAGTACAACATCACCGACGCCAAGTGCACGCCCATCGCCGATCGCCGCGCTCCCGTCTACATCACCATCGGTGACGGCGGCAACGTCGAGGGCCTCGCCGACGAGCTCACGTGGCCGCAGCCGGCGTACTCGGCATTCAGGGAATACAGCTTCGGCCACGCCGTGCTGGACATCAAGAACCGATCCAACGCGTACTATGCATGGTATCGCAACCACGATGGAAACAAGGTCGCCGCCGACACCATGTGGTTCACCAACAGATACCACATGCCAACCACGACGAGTCGCTCGCTCTCCGTCGTCGTCGCCGTTGCCGTTGCATAATATAGAATATTACAAACCAAGCGTTGATATGGAGGGTTTAAACGTTGCTATTACATACTTACTAGGCGCGTGATAATCACCTATATTGATAGGTAAATAAACTGTTCACCGCAGGATTTACATGACCATAACCATTTGGCTTAATTTATTGAGATTTTGCTCCTTATTCAGAAATTTATTCCTCACTTCAGCCATTTTTATTTAGAAATTTACTCAACATCAATTCACTGAAATTTGGTAAAACGCTCAGTCAAGTTTTGTGACTGTGGGATCGAGATTGCGTGGCTAATGATTTTGGCCTTCTATGCGTGGTAGTTGGGCCAAAGTTGGGCTAAGGGACCTTTTCTTTTTTTCCTTTAGTGGGTCACAACAATTTGAACCCATTAAAATTTATATTCGCTTCACATTCCTCTTTGAGCTCTATTTCTCTCTTTCTGTGAAGTTCTATCTGTTCAGTTCTCACTCTCGACTCTGACCCAGCAGCACTTTCGCATGCGCCCCAATCTCCCCTTCTCTCCGTCGTCCGCCAGGGACGAACTCTCCCAAGTGAGGTCTTCCTGCCCACTATTGATTTTGTTTCGATCTTTGTTTTGGGAAAGCAACAAGCGATTGTGTTTGTGATTTGGTCCTCGATCTGCTATTCGGGAAGTGATTGACGTATGTGGTTGTCAATATGTTTCGTTTGTTGTGATTTCTCCATGATATTTTCTCCTAAATGTCACAAGCGATCCGTTGCAGTGTTCAAATTAATTAGTTGTTGTTTCCTGGAACCTAGATGGATTTGTGGGGTTTTTCTACCCAAATATACACATAGGGCTTGATCTTCATTTCTTTGGCGGATTCTATAAACTGGCTTCTTCGTCTATATAGTAGATAGGTCCTTAGATTTCTGTTGAAATGTTGGTTAACGTTTCCATTAACGTTTCCATCTAAGCATATTTTTTTTGTGTGTGATAAGCCATCTAAGAGTTTCTGGTGCCAGTCATTTCCTCAACTTCATCACCCGCATTTGATTGAATTAGAATCTGTTCTGATTAGTCTAGTTTGTTGACTTGTTTGTTTATTTTTTTAACTGCAGATACACTTTGCATGTTAAAGCATGTGCTCCTTTGCAGATAAGCAGCACTAGTAATTACAGTCACTCACTACAACAATTTCAATTTACACTGTTATATAGTAAATATAATAATACGTTTACATCTCAAATATTTGTATTGCCTTAGTAAATATACTTTTTGCTAAACATTGACTATTGAAGATTCTGGCTGATTGAACTGAAGATGTTTTAGTTGTTTTACATCTACAATGGGAGCTAAGCATAATCGACTCCATTCATTTTTTTTTTCAAATTATGTGATAGCGAGAACAAGAAGACTTCTATTATTTTTGTCACACTTTTAAGCTCATTTGAATGAATAGGATTCTTTTTCTGATTTCAATTTATTAAATCTGAATAGATTATCATGATTGTAGAAATTTATGGAAACTCATGATACCTGTACCAGAACCTTGATTTTTTAAACTTTTTTCTTCTTTTTATTTTAGTCTATCGTTGTTTCTTTATCAGTCATTGTTGTTTGGGTGCTTCATTCTTTTTCTAACTTTTTCTTCCGTTGATCACTTGATTTTGATGGTCTTTCATCTTTTGTCTCTTCGTTTTTCTTTTAATCTCGTTTGTATTGGATCTCTTAGGTTTCATCTCTAGTCTACCCTAACTTGTTTGGGACTAGAAGGCTTGGTTATTGTTGTTGCTGTCATCATCATCATGATTGTGGATGCCACTTTAGATCAATATTGTTCTATGCAGAATTTTACATAAGTGTGCACTGTAATTGTAAAATAGGAAAGTGCAATTTTTATGTTTTGATTACTGTTTTAGCATTCTACTAGTAACATATCATCACAAGCCGACATGCTGATTTCAGCACATTGTTGAAATAGCATGCAATGGATCTTGTGTTGGTTACCATATTTCTTTGATTGCTTATCACTAATGTACATAGGATTTGATATTTTTGTTTGGTGGATTATAAAAATTGCCTTTCTTTGTCTGTAGACTAGATAGTGTCGTTAGAATATGTTTTTATTATTAGTATACTTTGTGGAGTGATTTTTTTATTCGCTACTACAAAATTGATTTATACCAACACCCTCCTATCCAAGGTACAAGCGGTACTAATACGTGTACTTTGCATGTGAAAGCATGTGCTCCTTTGAGCACTAGTAATTACATAACCACATTAATTTCAACATGCACTGTTATTGTAAATATAATAAATTTACACATAAATTATTTTTATTTCATTATTAAATATATTATTTTTTGCACTTAATTCTAAAAACATTGTTCTAATTTTGATTGATTTATATTGCATCTATAATTACACTTCTGGTATGCTAACATACACCTCATTTGTTATTTAATTTTAGTGTTCCTGAACTGTAACTTATATCTAAATTAATTTCCATGAAATTTGCAGTGTGATGTTGTATTACTCATAAATACGATGTTATGTAGTACTCATTATAGGCGGTACTCCTTAACAGGCAAGTAAAGCTACTATTCATCAGTTTTTCTATTCAGTATCTTGTGCATCATTAATTTTTTTTTATCCTTTTGAACTGATGAAGTGACTCTTGGATAATAGCATGCAAGAGTTTGAGCAATCGGATGCAGTGTACAATCTCTCCCTCTTTTTTGTTTAGATCTTAAAATTGTGTGATATACTTATCTGTCGATTATACTTGCTACATGTTCTTGTAACGTTAAAAATTGATGAACCTATGCTGGGGGTTAGGATTAGCTTTTCATGTTTGTGTTTTGCCAAGATGAACCTCTCTCTGTAATTTTGTTTCGGATAGCGTGCATATATCGTGTATATGCAGCGTCCCCTATGGTTTCTCCTATTAGAGGTATGGTGATTTTACAAATTTGATCTATGAGTAAGGTTCTTTCAATCATTTTGTTTTCTACATCCTTAAGTTCTCATCTTAGATGGAAGTAATTTCATTCATGTGTAGTATTGTGCTACTGCATTAGCATTAATGTTTTTTTATGTCCCTATTACCTTTGTCGTGAACTAAAAGAAAAAGAAGATGGTCCAACCTCTTGATTTGCACTTACTATTTCTTTGTTTTGAATGGTCTCTGCTGAACCATACGGTCATGAAATAAGTTTGAAGTTCGAGTTGGAACTAAGGCTCAACAATTGAAACATTTTTTAAAAGAGTGTCAAGAAAAACTGAGTGCTGTGTAGTGTGAAGGCTATTGACAAAATTAGGCACAGTTACTTATGGAGAGGAAGAAAAGAAGCGAATGGGGGACATTGTCTAGTTGCCTGGTCCAAAGTGACACGGCCTAAGGAGCTTGGTGGTTTGGGTATTTCTGATTTACTCGGCTAAATTATGCTCTTAGAGTGCGATGGCTATGGCTCCAAAAAACACAACCAGAAAAACCATGGGCTTCTTTCCCAATCCAAGTTAACAAGAGTGTTGAAGCTCTTTTCTCCATGGCAGTAGCTACTGAAATTGGCGATGGGACCAACACTTTGTTTTGGAAGGATCGGTGGTTATTTGGTCAGCGGATTGAGGATTTAGAACTAGACTTGTTTGCCATGGTCCCAAAGAGAATTGTGAATAAAAGCACAGTGGCTGAAGCTCTAGTAGGTTTTAAATGGGTTTCCGATATTCATGGGATCGCTTTTTTAGCAGTCATGGTGGCTATCATCAACCTAGAGGGCATCATTTCTGAGATAATTATACAACCTGGTGTGACAGATAGGCACCCATGGAAGCCATCTTGTTCAGGCCAGTATTCAGCAAAGTTGGCCTACAAAGCTCTTTGGGAGGGATCAGTTCTATTTGCCCCATGGGAGCGAGTCTGGAGGACTTGGGCACCGCCCAAATGTCAATTCTTCGTGTGGTTGGTAGCCCACAATCGGTGTTGGAGGGCTGATAGGTTGGCAAAGCGTAATCATCCTCACCCTGCTCTTTGTCCTCTTTGTGACCAAGAAGAAGAGACAATTAATCACCTACTAATTTCCTGTATTTTTGCGCGACAAGTGTGGTTTTCCTTACTGCAGCGAGCTGGCTTGGCCGCTATTGCACCACAACCTTTGGAAGTAAACTTTGATGATTGGTGGGACAGAGCTCTTAATTCAGTGGGAAGCACGCTGAAGAAGGGGTTCAGCTCTCTCATCATTTTGGGCGCCTGGGTAATTTGGAGGCATCGCAATGATTGTATCTTCAATGGTCGCTCTCCAAATCCTGCTTCAGTTCTTGCTATGGCCGAGGAGGAAGCTCAATTATGGAGTCTGGCTAAGGCCGAAAGCCTTGGGCTGTTGATGGACATTACTTGAGTGTAGTGTGTAGCTGCGGTCTCGGGTCTTGTTTTTAGTTTTAAAAGGCGCGAATGTAACAGTGCGTGTGTGTTCTTTTGTTTGTTTGTACTGCCTTCTTCTATGAATGCAATGATACGCAGCTCTCCTGCGTATTCGAGAAAAAAATAAATTCTTTGTGTTGATTGTGAGAGTATATCATAAAGAATCAAAGAGAATCAATTTCAGCCATAGAATCACTTCTGACTCAGAGAATCACTTCTCACTGAGAATCACTCCCCGATAATCTCCGCCAAAAGGGCCTTTATTTTGTCACTATTAACTTTCTGACATCAATTTTGACCATTCGTCTATTAAAATAAGTGCCATAGGTATTGCATATTTTGTTACAATTTTGTTTATAACCTAAGTATTATCACCAGTTATAATTATATATATTTAAATTAATTTTTTAATAAAATGATTGGTTAAAGTCAAATGTGTTGGGAATTCATTTATTGTTTACAGGTAATGCAGACGGGCCGCACAGAATTTTTTTCATTCTTATCAACTACTACTTCCTTTTTTTATTGTCGACACGTTTATTTTTTTAATATCATCTTTAACTGATCGTCTTATTAAACAAAAGTCATAAAATTATTAATCATGGTTTAAATATTTTTAATGATAAATCAAATTACAAATTATGTACTCTCTCCGATGTCAAAATGAATGCAGTTCAGAACAAGGTTCTGATCAAATATTGGAAATATAAATCATGAATAACTTTAAAGTTATTATGTTTAAAAATATAAAAATCATATGAGTAGATTCGTCTTCAAATATATTTTTATAAAAATATACATATGTTATTTTTTAATAAATATTTTTATAACAAGAAGTTAAAGTCATGTTTTGAAGACTATGTCATTATCCCAAATTTTTTCTTCTTTAGATTCATGAGAGTATATTTAACGTAATTTTTTAAATACGACAATTGATTAAAGATAATGTCAAATATCTATAAAGTGTTAATAATAGAAAACGGAGATAGAAGTTGCAGAGGACGAGGACCACCGTAAGGCCAACAACTAAGTCGTCATTGCATCATTAATCAACTATGAGTAGGAGTAACTAACTTTTTCTTGGAAACGGGCAGCTAATATTTAGTTGATAAAAGATTTTTTGTTTTTGCGAAGGTGACTAAAGATATGTGAATGTGATCCGAAAATTTCCAGAATCTGATTGAGAACACGAAGATTTCCATAACCCGATGCGGAAGGTATGCGTGCGCGCTTTCTCTCTCGTCAACATTACCGCGACGAATCCGACCAAATCTTGACCTGTGAACACAAACGATCGAATGAATGTTAGTTTTCGTACGGGTTAAGTTTCCTTGCGCGTGGCGTTGTTTGAGTACACAAACATACAGCGCCCTGTAAAAACCTACCCAGTCCGAAGAACACCGCCGTCGCGGCGTGAAACTTACCTTCGATTCAAAACCATGGCGGGAAGCGGCTCGGGCGGCGACAACAACACCAGAAGCCGTCGCTTCCATTCGACGTGATGGTGGACATCGCGGCGTGATCCGACCCGACCACGCTGGTCCGCTTCGCCGCGACGTGCTGGGAGGCCTGCTGCCGCGTCGCGGAGGACCTCACCTCCGGCGGCCGACTCCGCCTTCGGCACACCGACGGCTTCGTCTCCCCTTGCTGCGCGGCCACTGGGCCGGCTACAAACACTACCATGCGAGGATGGAGAAGGAGCTGTGGATGGTGGACACCACCGCGGCGGAAGGCACCAGGCTGGTCAACGTCGGCGAGGACCTGACTTCTGGTGCCATCGGCATGGACAAGGACGACTTGACGAGTCTCAGACCCAGTCGTCGCGCGAGGGCCTTCTCCTCATCAGCGCAAGGAGCACGCAGAATAGCCATGAGCTGCGGCTACTGGTATGTGACTCGACCACACACGTCGTACCCAGGTCCTCCCGCACCCCACCTGGTAAGGTTCACTGCACGCGATGTTCTGCTCCCTGGCGACGGTCAGCGTGATGACGCCGGCGAACTTGGCAGGTCATTCCAGGTGCTCAGGGGCAAAAATTTGTTACTCAGATTCCCGTTTGGGGCGTTGTTTGCGGATCCAAACATTCTGGTCGGAGCAAGGTACATGGGGCCCTGTTACGCGGATCCGCCCCAGAAAACTCAGTCCGGGACGGATCCAGCATCTCGTCAGGATCCTGTTGGGCAATGCTTAGCGAAGCGAGCATACGCATAGTACAATACAGACAGGATAAACAGCAATCTTTTACAAGATAAGAGAATTTAATAGGTCATTATTTCATAAATTGAAAATTTAAGTCTTACATCAATATCAGAGTACGAAATAGGGTTTTAAAAACATGATTACAGCGGAAGACTTGACGAGGTACAGACTCCGACTCTCAGACTAAGCCAAAGCATGAACCGCGCCCAGTGGCATTATGCTTCTAGCCACTTCAAGATTCACTACGGCGATTCGCAAAACTCCCACTGGAGGTTCCCGACCTCTGGACGAGATTCTTCCCACTGGATGCTCTCATCTTGGCTATGCACGTCGGCGTCTGAAAATAACATATTCACAAAGCGTGCGCTTCTAAGAAGCTCAACAAGATTAACCCACCAAATTGACTGGCTACAGACGACACCTAGACATGCTCGCTGACTCAGGGTGGGTTTACCTTGCAAACGGACTCGCATTACCTGAACTATTCTTGATCAAATTTTAGCCTAGGTGAAGTGATTAGAATGATAACTTTAGTTGGCACTGATCTAATCAATCATAACTGAAGTAATATACAATAATAATCATCATAACTTCATCCTCATCAATGTATCTCAACTTTTTTGATTGTAATGTGGTGCGTTTCACGAGCAGACTCACAAACTGGGAGCGACAGCGGCTCGAAACGATTTTTATACCCTGCAGGAGGAAGCCTAATCATACGACACGCGCGCGTCCTAGACCGCACGTGGCAACCGTTCACACCAGATCCTGCAAAGTCAATTCCCTCCTACGCCTGCCTTAGCAGAGCCGCATCCCACCAAAACACACGTCCCAGACGGTCTCTGTGGAGTTCCCGCACTGCCCACCCCAGATCGCCTCCAAATCAGACACCGTAGGGCAGGTTTGACTTTACAATCACTAGGCTACGTAGGTTTACTGGACCCCATTATACCCAGCATACGATTAGCACATTCAAAGCTCGATCAGACTCGGACCACACGGATCAGACAAGACTATGGTCACCCTGGACCTAGTCCAGTTGCTGACCTACTTTGTACCCTGTCTTACCCTCCTTTTTTATCTTTCCTTAACCATCTATAACCAGGTGTCATACATATTTCATGTGAGAGTTTCAATCAAATCCTACCAATCGCGAGCAGCGTCCTCTCTACTCGACTTCTACCGGTAAGGATTGCTAAGCATAGCACACTATAAGGGTCACCTATACCAATTATCGATAGGCTTTTCTGTGGAAACAGATGCAACTAGGGTTTCAATCAACACTTAGAAACCTAATGCACAATCACGACACATAGTTATAAAAGAAAAATGTTAAAACTTGGTTGTGCACTGGGGCTTGCCTGGTTCTCCGGGGTTGGCGTTGATTGCTTCTTCGAGGTTGGAGGACTCCGGGTCAACGGTTACTTCGCTCGCTTCAATATCTACATGATGCACAGGGATGACACGAGTGATGATTGAATAGTGTAATATGATGTTTCCATCATAGACTACAACTTCGAGGTTTTAGGGTTAACCCTAACATTTTGACTTCGGCAATTTCATTAAAAGTATTTATTCCTATGGGGTGTGGACCAAGGTGAAACTTCTTACCCTTTTTCAGAAATTATTTTTAATTGACAATGTTCTCTAAATTAGGAATTTTAAAATTTGGTCGAGGTCAAGCTGGGTTTTCCTAGATTTTATAAATATTTAGTAAACGCTACGGTTATTCAAACTAGGGTTAAAATGAATCTTCCAATTATATCATGAGTTTATTTTTAGTTGATAGCACTCTCTGGAATATGATTTTTGAAGTTTGGTTGAGGCCAAGTTGAAATGTCTATATTTTATAAAAATTCAACAAACTTTCTATTATTTAAAATTATAAAATCAGAAATAAATACTAAAACCTTGAGTAAAATCATGAAATTTGATGTCGACACCTATGAGCACCAAACTTAAAGTTTTGCTTTAGGGTTTTTATTTTTGGATGACTCTCATAATGTATTTTAGAAAAGAATAAATTAAATTGGCAGTCTAGAGTATCTTTAATGAGATGTATAAGACTTTGTGGTTGTAAAATCCTACGAAAATTTCAGAAGATGTATACTATCATGTTGCACTTACGGTTCAAGTTTTAGACTAGCACTTCTCTGGAACTTCAATTAAAATTCAAAAACAGAAAAGGTTCATCTAATTATTCAAGAAATTCCATGAATGTTTTTGAAAAAGTGTTTCAGCAGAAAATTAGTTTTTTTTATGAGGATTCTAACAAATTTTGGTTTGGTATTTTTGATTTCTCCTTGATTTATTAGACACTTTACAAGATTGAGCAATTAATAGGAAATTTGAAATTTATATGAATAAACGGCGGCAGAACAGGGGAGGGTGGCGGCGATCTCCGGCAAGAAATTCACGATGGGAGAGAGCTCACCGGCGGTGGGGGAGAGCGGAGGGGAGTGTCTACAGCTTGCACGCGGCGCGGGGTTGCCCCAGGGAAGGTCGGCGACCGGCGGCGACCACCGCAACGCTTGGCGCGGCGGGCGGCGGCGCCATGAGACCTTCGGCGAGCACGCGGCGGCGCGGCGGTGCACGGCAAGGCTCGGGGTTTGATCCTACACCATCTACACGCCTCGGAGACGACCGGCAACACGACAATGACAAGGAAATCTCACCGAATCTTGCCGACGACGGAGCACGTCTCAGCGGCAATGGTGGTGCGCGGGCGGGGTAGAGAAAGAAGGGAGAGGGAGAGAGATAGGGCGCTTCGCTGCGAGTGAGATAGGGATGGGGGACGTGGGAGGAAACTCGGTCGCCTTTTATCGCGCACCGGAAGAGAGGGAGGGGGAGAAATGGCAGTGCGGCCGAGGATTGGGGAGAAAAGGCGGTGGAGTGCGCCCCGGGGAGGAGTAAAGCCGGCGCGGGCAGTGAGGGAGGGAGAGAGGAAGGAATAGAGAGAGAGAAGAGATTTTGGCCAAGATTCTTGTCGGATCATGCCATTGGTGGGAAAAACAGAGAGAGAGAGGAAGAGGGGTGGCGAACGGCGGGTTTGGGCGACGCCGTGCGCCAGTCGGTGGCGTGCCGCAGTGGAGGGAGCCTGCGGGGAGAGAGAAAGGGGAGAGGAGAGGAGAGGAGAGGGGCCTGGGCGTGGGATTCCCGGCCGGGAGTGAAGCTTTGGCACAGAGGCAGAGCCGGCCGGCGCTCGGTGCGCTGCGCCATATTGGCCGCCGTGGCGGCCGGCGTTTAAATTCAAAAATTTTTGATTAAATCAAAATTTTCCAATAACAATTCACTTGAAATTCATTTTTGTGGATGTTCAGAGATTTATTTGGAACAACTTTCATTTAAGGTTCAAGTCCTAACGCAGTCTTTAAAAATTCTTGAATTTCCAACTAGAAACAAGTTTGTGTGAATTTTAAAGGGGTTTAAATATTTTCCAAAAATTTTGATTAAATCTCCAAAATTCCCTTTTAAAGTGAACTTAATTGCCATGTAAAAATATTGCTAGGATTTCATAGGATTTTAGTTGGATTTCAAGTTGGGGTTTGAATTCCTTCCTGTTAAAGAAGGATTTTGGTACTGCTCGTTAAAATCCCCTGATTTTACTAAAAATGTTCTGCGCTTTGACAAAATTTTTGTTCATGCTATTGGAAGTGTTTGAAACCTCATTTCTTATTACTTCAAGTGCTGATTTTGCTTCAAGGTGCATAATTTGACTATTGGGGTTTAAAATTTGCCGCTGGCTTCTGAGGTGACACCGGAGGTGTCACAGCCCTCCCCCCTATAAGAAATCGCGTCCCGAGATTTAAGGAAAAGATTAGGGTAGGCATAGGTACCTAGGGGGCTGGGAGTAGCTCGGGGTAGTGTGCTCGAAGGAACTCTGCAGACTCCCACGTGGCTTCATCTTCCGTGTGATTGCTCCACAGGACTTTGTAGAACTTGAGTGTCTGCTTCTTGGTAACCCGTTCCTTCTCATCCAGTATCTGAATTGGACGCTCTGGGTATGTTAGGTCTGGTTATAATTCTTCCACCTCTGGAACTTGATCCACGGGTGCCCTTAAACACTTCTTCAGCTGGGAGACGTGAAAGACGTTGTGTACCCCTGATAATCCTTCTAGTAGCTCCACCCGGTATGCCACTGGTCCGCACTTAGCTACGATAGGTTACAGACCTATGAATCGAGGTGCTAACTTGGCTCTGACCCCGAATCGTTGAACTCTCTTGGTTGGCGAGACTCGTAGGTAGACATAGTCTCCTATCTCGAAACTTAGTGGTCTACTCCTTCTATCTGCATAATTCTTTTTCTGGACTTGGCGGTCTTCAAATTAGCTTGAATGACCCGTACTTTTTCCTTGGCCTGCTGCACTAGATCAGGTCCAAGTATGACTCTTTCGCCTGCTTCCGACTAGTTGAGCGGCGTTCTGCAACTACAGCCATAGAGTTCCTCAAAAGACCACATCTTGATACTTGCTTGGTAGCTGTTGTTGTATGAGAATTCCGCCAATGACAAATAGGTGTCCCAGCTTTTTCCGTGCTCTAGAATGCAAGCTCGGAGCATGTCTTCAAGTATTTGGTTTACTCTTTTAGTTTGGCCATCTGTGTGTGGGTGGTAGGCAGAGCTATGGATTAATTTAGTCCCTAGCGATTCATGGAGCTGCTTCCAAAATCGACCTATGAACTGGGTACCTCGATCGGAGATTATGGTCTTGGGCACTCCATGCAGACAAACTATTCGGTCAATGTAGAGCTGGGCATACTTCTTCATAGTGTATCTGGTAGATACAGGAATAAAATGGGCAGTCTTGGTCAAACGGTCCACTATGACCCAAATGGAGTCCAACTTCTGAGCCGTCAGGGGTAACCCAACAATAAAGTCCATGCTGATATCTTCCCATTTCCAGGACGGAACACTAAAAGGCTGCAACAATCCTGCACCTTTCTGATGATCTGTCTTCACTCTCCGGCAGGAATCACACTCTGCTATGTACCGAGCGATCTCTCTTTTCATCCTTGTCCACCAAAACTTCTTCCGCAAATCCTGATACATCTTGTTACTGTCGGGATGAATGGAGTATTTGGATAAGTGAACCTCATCCATGATTTTTCTTCGGAGCTCGTGATCCTTTGGCACTACCAATCTGTTCTTGAACCACAAAACTCCGTCTTCGTCTTCCCGGAAGCACTGCATCTTCCGTTCTTTTAGCCCTAATCTGATCTTTTCCATGCCCTTGTCAAGCTTCTGGGCCTTGGCTACCTCGTCTCTAAGTGTTGGCAATAAGCCTAGATTGTAGAGGGATCCGTGGGGTAGAATTCTTAAGGTTGGCTCTGGTTCTTTGGTGGTAATCCCTTGATCTAAGTGGTGACAGTGGGCGTTTCTACTCAGTGCATCTGCAACTACATTGGCCTTGCCTGGATGTAGTGAATCTCCAGTTCATAATCCTTGATTAACTCTAGCCATCTTCGTTGCCTCATATTCAACTCATTCTGAGTGAAGATGTACTTTAAGCTCTTGTGGCCGGTGTAGAGATTTACTAAATTTCCTAGTAAATAATGCCTCCACACCTTCAGAGCTAACACCACAGCTGCTAACTCCATGTCGTGTGTACGGTAATTTAGCTCATGCTTACGGAGTTGCCTTGAAGCATAAGCAATAACCCGTCCTTCTTGCATCAATACGCAACCAAGTCCAATACCTGACGCATCACAATACACGTCAAAGGGCTTGTTCAAGTCCGGTTGGGCGAGTGCTGTGGTCAAGTGCTTCTTCAAAGTTTGGAAAGCTTCTTCACACTTCTCCGTCCATTTGAACTTCTAATCTTTCTTGAGCAGCTCGGTGATAGGTTTGAAAATCTTGGAGAAGCTGGGAATGAAGCGACGATAATATCCCGCTAATACTAAGAAACTTCGCACTTTGTGGACTGTTGTGGGTGCTTTCCAATCAACAATATCTTGCACCTTCCCCGGATCCACAGAAATGCCTTCAGCGGACACTACGTGACCCAACTGGACACGCTCAATCCAGAATTCACATTTGCTGAATTCGCATAGAGTTGATGATCTCTGAGTTTCTCTAGGACTATCCGGAGGTGTTCAGCATGTTCATCGGCTGTCTTGGAGTACACTAGGATGTCATCAATGAACACCACTACAAACTTATATAGCTCTGGCATAAAAACTGAGGTCATAAGGTATATGAAGTATGCTGGCGCATTAGTGAGTCCAAATGACATCACCAAGTACTCATACAGCCCACATCTGATGGAGAAGGCCGTCTTTGGAACAACGATAGGACGGATCTTGATCTGATGACAGCCAGATCTAAGATCGACTTTAGAAAAGACCTTTGGTCCAACCAACTGATCAAACAGAGTATCTATGCGTGGTAGTGTATACTTGTTCTTGATGGTGCCCGCGTTCAAGGGGCGGTAATCCACGCATAGTCTCAAGGATTGGTCCTTCTTCTTTACAAATAGAGCCAGACAACCCCAAGGCAAGGAACTAGGCCGTATAAAACCCTTGTCCAGCAATTCTTTCAACTGTATCTTCAACTCTGTCAGTTCCTTTGGTGCCACCTTGTATGGTCTACGGGAGATTGAGGCTGTGCCTGGCTGTAGGCCAATCTAGAATTCAACATTCCTGTCCGTGGGTAAGCCAGGTAGATTTTTTGGAAATACATCTGGGAATTCCCTAACCACTGGTATCTCATCCAGACTTTTTCCGACAATATGGCAGATTTGCTTGGGGGTGGATCTAGGGTGATTTAGGTTTATAGAAACAGATCTGTGAAGTGGGGAGGTTAGGCGGACTACACGGTTAGCAATATCAAGGAGGGCATTTTGGTGCTTCATCCATTTCATACCAATGATAATATCGATGCCCTGCCCTCTAGGATTATGAATGAGGTAGGATAGGTGTAAACTCCTAGATTTAGTGATGTCTCCCTTAAGCCATAGTTTGACAAGATGTTTCCCTCAGGTGATTTGATGATGAAGGGTGGCTCTAGGGGAACAGTAACTAAGTTTTTACCCTTAACAAAGTTTTTTCCGATGAAATTATGTGAAGCACCAGAATCAAAGAGAACGAATGCTGAATGGCCAGAGAGCGAGCACGTACCCGCCAGCACAGGCTTTCCTTCGGCTATCTCTTCAGTCGTGGTGTAGTTCACCCGACCGGTCCTGGGGTTCTTCTGGCCTCTCTGTTAGCCCTGCCCTTGGTTGGCCTGCCGGTTGCCTCCGGTCTGCTGGTTTCAAGGGACACTCGTGAGCGAAATGTCCGGTTGCTCGCATGTGAAGCACCGCATTCCTGGTCTAGGACGGGCGCCCTGCTGAGATGGGCGGACACCCTAGTTCCTCTGCGGTGGGGCTGATGCAAGGTAGCCAGCCTGTGGCTGACTCTGCGGGAGCCGGTACGGCTGCGGCGGAGGACGGAACGACGGAGCCTGCGGCGGGGTCGCTCTATATCTCCTACCATCTGGTGCTGTGTACACCAAACGGTACTTCGATGGTGGAGCATTCGATGGCCCACCGTTGACTCGCTTCTTCTCATGTTGCTCTTTTTCCAGGTATTCTTCGGCGATAAGGGCGTTGCTCACGAACTCATTGAATGAGCCCCTTGATTCAGGGTCAGGCGACCCTGGAGTGGAATGTTTAGCCCTTCCATGAAACGGTGTTTCCGCTTCGCATCCGTGTCAACCTGCTCTGGGGCATATAGAGCAAGTTGGTTGAACACACGGGAGTAGTCATGCACCAAGCGGTTGCCTTGGGTTAAGGCCATGAAATCCTTGGCCTTCCTTTGTATTAGCCCTGCGGGGATGTGATGGACGTGGAACACTTCCGGAACTGCATCCATGGCACCGGGGTGTTTGACGGGAGGGTGGCAAGGTAGTTGGCCCACCAAGCACCGGCATGCCCCTGAAGCATCTGGGTAGCGAAGAGGGTCTTCTGGTGCTCCGTGCAAAGGAGCAGCCCAAATTTGGCCTCGATCGTGCGAAGCCAGTGATCCGCTTCCATCGGCTCCCAGGCATCTTTGAATTCTGGGGGGTGCGTTGCCAGGAAGTCAGCATAAGTGCTGTCCTGGTTTTGGTTCCTAGCGCCTCAATTCGTGCCAGCATTCTCCAGTATTGCCTGTAGCATTTCGTGAGTTTGTTGGCTGCTTTGTAGCATGGCTGCCATAGCTGCAGCCAACGTGGGCTCAGCTGGTGGGGGTGGTGGGTTGGAGCTTTCAGCGTCCTGACGTCCACCTCTAGTGTTCACCATGCTGAAAAGCGGAAAGGGTCCCGTTAGTGCAGTTTATTCCATGATTATATCTCGACATATGCAAAATAATGTCATAATGCATGGCACGGATAACTCATAAAACCAAGCTTCATTCATTCCTAAAATGATGGCAGTACATTAGTTCCATAAACTCCCTAGACTGTCAAACCACCCATTCTTACATCCGCAAGGTTACACAGCTATTACGGTAGACTTACGAGAACACAACGGTAAACACCATGACAAGCACAACGCACTCCCTAAGTGAATCATCTAGATAAACTCGATTTTGTGAAATCATCTCTGATCTACTCCTTCTCGGGTTCTGGGTCCGAAGCATCGGGATCCGATACCTCCGACTCAGGGGCATCATCGTTGGCGGGAGGCGGCTGCTGTGCCTCTAAGAGTCCCTCTATCTGATGCTGTAGATGATGGTTCTCATGGACGAGGTCCTCAGCCATCTGCACCGCATTACCCCTGAGTATGTCCAACTGGTGAATGTGTTTCAGCATGATGTTGCAATCATTCTCCAGAGCATGTATCCGAGCAGCCTTGATCTTAGAGACTGCCTCCAACTTAGAAATGAGCGTAGCTTGGGCATCGCAACGAGCACGCAGTCCATTGTTCCTGCTCTCCAAGCTCTTAATCCTCTCCTGGAGTTAGGCTATCTCCTCAGGAGCCCATCCCAGAGCCTGGCGGTCCAACTGAGCAGTGAGAACAGTGTCCTCATGCAGGTTGAGCATGGCCAAGCTCAACGTAAGCAATGGAGTCACGTGGTCTTTCTCCCCCTTGAGGGTCTTGCCCTAGGCGTTTCTTGACATGCGGCGCCAGGTACTGTGGACCTGGTCCTGTATTGGGAACATCGCCGCTGGCTGGTCTTCCAGGTCTTTTATGTGTCTCTCGTAAAGCCTCACTAGAGCCTGGTGAGCTGCTGACTCGATTGCCTCAGTTTTGTCCGAACCAAAAGTGGTGAGGGTCCAAGTCTCTCCATTGGCTTGTTAGGGTGCGTAGGCAGCGTAACTATGGCTGAGCAGCGCGGTAGGTCATATTGCCTAAACTCCCGGATCTAAAACCAAGGAGTCTCTGCATAACCCAGCGTCTGCAAGGTCTGACGGAGGATCTCCACAAATCCCCTGCGTCCCGATTCCTTGGTGACGCGGGTAGGGGTGAAGTCCTCAATACCAAACTCCGCGGGTCCCTGCTCGATCATGTTATCGGCCATCTACATCATAGGAATGAACAATATTTTATTAATCAGAAGCCACATGTTGACACATAGTTCAAATCATGCAAAAATCTTCTGATATGTAAAATATCATCATCCCTGCCTAAAAGGGTGATCCAAGATTGATACTGACTTTGCTAATCTAATGACAACTAATTTACCCAAGGTGCTTTGCCATCTAAGCTGACCTGTCAAGGAGGCAATCTTCCCATCTAAGAAAGTGGTGTAAAAAGGCTCAATTGCTTACAAGGGTTCTACGAAGACTCGGTTGGTGCCACATAATCTCTAAGGGAGGAAGGTATCCAGGGTGACTTTTATTTTTCTAAATGTGTTATAGCCACTATTGATGGAATTTCTGCTCCTGGATGGCTTCAGTTTTGAAGGATTTCCACGTTTCAGGATTTGATACTAGAATTTAGTAACTTTATTGGTTTTACAATTTCATTATGCAATGCAATCCTGCCTCGGCCTATACGTCCTCACAAAAGCAAAAAGAATATACGTTTAGGCAGTGGCAGATTGCACTCAAGTTAGACGTTGCTACACGTTTCTTATGATAACGGGGTTAGTGTACCTGCAGAAGATAACGTCACATGCAGTTGTAATATAAAATATATCCAAGGTAAAGACAACAACCCATATCATTGCCACATGAGTCGCCCCGAGTAGGTCACGTACGGGGATCACGTGTCCGACATTCACTGCGCGACGACAGACTGCACTTTACCTCAGACAGCGGAGCTCCGAGAGTGTTCCGCAAAACCTAAGTTATTGAGGAACAAACTCATCTCTTGTGCACCAAGGGCACAAGACACCACTGTTGCGAAGGTCTGGATTCGCAACAGGTCCGTAGCCCACACCTCATACGGTAGAGGTCCGCTTTTGTCCATAAACGGAAAGGGGTGTACTATGTTACAACGAACATAATACCTCCTTCCATACCATCACGGTACAGAACGCTACTGTTGCTGATGCAACAGGGATTTCTCGACTTTTCACTGCAATCGAAGCGGCGTACCTTACCTCGCTTACCTAAGCGTAGGTGCGTCGTTACAGAAATGTAAATCTAAACTGGGTTTAGTTAGCTCCTACTCTAGGTTAGCTTGCCACCTGATAACCTATTACCTGTTTGGGCTCGTACCTCACTCGCACGTAATTTTTCAAAAATATGCCTTTAAACGTCGTACCAATTCTCAACCTGGCATTGATACCAAGCTTACGCGGACCCGCCCCAGAAAACTCAGTCCGGGACGGATCCCGCATCTCGCCAGGATACTGTTGGGCAATGCTCGGCGAAGCGAGCATACGCATGGTACAACACAGGCAGGATAAACAGCAATCTTTTACAAGATAAGAGAATTTAATACATCATTATTTCATAAATTCAAAATTTAAGTCTTACGTCAATATAAGAGTATGAAATAGGGTTTTGAAAACACGATTATAGCGGAAGACTGACGAGGTACAGACTCCGACTCTCAGACTAAGCAAAAGCATGAACCCTGCCCAGTGGCATCATGCCACTAGCCACTTCAAGATTCACTGCGGCGATTCGCAAAGCTCCCACTGGAGGTTCCCGACCTCTGAATGAGATTCTTCCCACTGGATGCTCTCATCCTGGGTATGCACGTCGGTGCCTGAAAACTATGTATTTGTAAAGTGTGAGCTTCTAAGAAGCTCAACAAGACTGACCCGCCAAATTGGCTGGCTACAGCCGACACCTAGACATGCTGGCTGACTTAGGGTGAGTTTAACATGCAAACGGACTCACATTACCTAAACTATTCTTGGTCAAATTTTAGCCCAGGTTAAGTGACTAGAATGGTAACTTTAGTTAGCACTGATCTAATCAATCATAACTGAAGTAATATACAATAATAATCATCATAACTTCATCCTCATCAATGTATCTCAACTTTCTTGATTGTAATGTGGTGCCTTTCACGAGCAGACTCACAAACTGGGAACGGCAGCGGTTCGAAATGATTTTTACATCCTACAGGGGGAAATCTAATCATACGACACGTATGCGTCCCAAACCGCACGTGACAACCGTTCACACAGATCCTGCAAAGTCAATTCCCTCCTACGCCTGCCTTAGCAGCGCCGCATCCCACCAGAACACACGTCCCAGACGGTTTCTGTGGAGTTCCCACACTGCCCACCGTAAATCGCCTCCGAATCAGACACCGTAGGGCAGATTCGACTTTGCAATCACTAGGCTACGTAGGTTTACTGGGCCCCATTATACCCAGCATACGATTAGCACATTCAAAGCTCGATCAGACTTGGACCACACGGATTAGACAAGACTGCGATCACCCTGGACCCAGTCCAGTTGCCGACCTACTTTGTACCCTGTCTGACCCTCCTGTTTTATCTTTCCTTAACCGTCCATAACCAGGTGTCATATATATTTCATGTCAGAGTTTCAATCAAATCCTGCCAATCGCGAGCAGCGTCCTCTCTGCTCGACTTCTACCGGTAAGGATTGCTAAGCAGAGCACACCTATAAGGGTCACCTATACCAATTACCGATAGGCTTTGCTGTGAAAACAGATGCAACTAAGGTTTCAATCAACGCCTAGAAACCTAATGCACAATCACGACATATAGTTATAAAAGAAAAGTGTTAAAACTTGGTTGTACACCGGGGCTTGCCTGGTTCTCCGGATTGGCGTTGACTGCTTCTTCGAGGTTGGACGACTCCGAGTTGACGGTTACGTCGCTCGCTTCAATGTCTACATGATGCACAGGGATGACATGAGTGACGATTGAATAGTGTAATATGATGTTGCCATCATAGACTACAACTTCGAGGTTTTAGGGTTAACCCTAACATTTTGACTTCGGCAATTTCATTAAAAGTATTTATTCCTATGGGGTGTGGACCAAGGTGAAACTTCTTACCCTTTTCCGGGAATGATTTTTAATTGGCAATGTTCTTTGAATTAGGAATTTTAAAATTTGATCGAGGTCAAGCTGGGTTTCCCTAGATTTTATAAATATTTAGTAAAATCTATGGTTATTCAAACTAGGGTTAAAATGAATCTTCAAATTATACTATGAGTTTATTTTTAGTTGATAGCACTCTCTGGAATATGAATTTTGAAGTTTTGTTGAGGCCAAGTTGAATTTTCTAGATTTTATAAAAATTCAACAAACGTTCTGTTTTTTAATGTTATAAAATCAGAAATAAATACTAAACCCTAGAGTAAAATCATGAAATTTTATGTAGACACCTATTAGCACCAAATTTAAAGTTTTCCTTTAGGGTTTTTATTTTTGGATGACTTTCATAATGTGTTTTAGAAAAGGACAAATTAAATTGGCAGTTTAGAGTATCTTTAATGAGATGTATAACACTTTGTGGCTGTAAAATCCTAAGAAAATTTCGGACGATGTATACTATCATGTTGCACTTATGGTTCAAGTTTTAGCCCTAGAACTTCTCTGTAACTTCAATTAAAATTCAAAAAAAGAAAAGGTTCATCTAATTATTCAAGAAATTCCATGAATGTTTTTCAAAAAGTGTTTCAGCAAAAATTAGCTCTTTTTATGAGGATTCTGAAAAATTTTGGTTGGTATTGTTGGATTTTTCCATTTATTAGACACTTTACAAGATTGAGCAATTAATAGGAAATTCAAAATTTATTTGAATAAACGGCGGCAGAACAGGGGAGGGCGGCGGCGATCTCCAGCAAGAAATTCACGGTGGTAGAGAGCTCACCGGCGGTGGGGGAGAGCGGAGGGGAGTGTCTACATCTTGCACGCGGCGCGGGGTTCCCCCAGGGAAGGTCGGCGACCACCGCAAGGCTTCGCGCGGTGGGCGGCGGCGCCGTGAGACCTTCGGCGAGCACGCGGCGGCGCGGCGGTGCACGGCAAGGCTCAGGGTTTGATCCTACACCATCTACGCGCCTCGGAGATGACCAGCAACACGACAATGACAAGGAAATCTTACCGAATCTTGCCGACGATGGAGCACGTCTCGGCGGCAATGGTGGTGCGCGCGGGGCAGAGAAAGAAGGGAGAGGGAGAGAGATAGGGCGCTTCGCTGCGAGTCAGATAGGGATGGGGGACGTGGGAGGAAACTCGGTCGCGTTTATCACGTGTCGGAAGAGAGGGAGGGGGAGAAATGGCAGCGCGGCCGAGGATTGGGGAGAAAAGGTAGTGGAGTGCACCCGGGGGAGGAGTAAAGCCGACGCGTGCAGTGAGGGAGGGCGAGAGGAGGGAATATATAGAGAGAGAAGAGATTTTGGCCAAGATTCTTGTCGGATCATGCCATTGGTGGGAAAAACAGAGAGAGAGGAAGAGGGACGGCGAGCGGCGGGTTTGGGGGGCATCGTGTGCCAGTCGGTGGCGTGCCGCAGTGTAGGGAGCCCACGGGGAGAGAGAAAGGGGAGAGGAGAGGAGAGGAGAGGAGAGGGCCCTGGGTGCGGGATTCCCGGCAGGGAGTGAAGCTTTGGCGCAGCCGCAGAGCCAGCTGACTCGGCACGCTGCGCCGCTGCGGCGCGCCGTAGTACACGCCATGCAGCCGGCGTTTGAATTCAAAAATTTTCGATTAAATCAAATTTTTCCGATAAGAATTCAATTGAAATTCATATTTCCCGAGCTTGAAAATTTTATAAAATTTTTGTGGTTGTTCAGAGATTTATTTGGAACAACATTCTTTTAAGGTTCAAGTCCTGACGCAGTCTCTAAAAATTCTTGAATTTCCAACTAGAAACAAGTTTGTGTGAATTTTAAAGGGGTTTGAATCTTTTCCAAAAATTTTGATTAAATCTCCAAAATTCCCTTTTGAAGTGAGCTTAATTGCCATGTAAAAATATTGCTAGGGTCTCATATGATTTTAGTTAGAATTCAAGTTGAGGTTTGAATACCTTCCTATTAAAGAAGGATTTTTGGTACTGCTCGTTAAAATCCTCTGATTTTACTAAAAGTGTTCTGCGCTTTATCAAAATTTTTGTTCATGCTATTGGAAGTGTTTGAAACCTTATTTCTTATTACTTCAAGTGCCGATTTAGCTTCAAGGAGCATGATTTGACTTTTAGGGTTTAAAATTTGCCGTTAGCTTCTAAGGTGACACCGGGGGTGTCACACCCCGTCACTGAGATACGTACTCCAAATTTACCTGGACGTGTATCCTCCGACGACGAGGGGCGCTCCAGCACGCCCCTGGTCGTGGACGGCGTCGTATACTGGCTATGCCTCACCGATAGCGGGAGCTACGTCCTCATGCCCCACGTCAAATCTGAAAAGGTCAAAGTGATGACGCTTCCGACGAGGTTCTCCCGCCGCGTCTTGAAGGGGTCCTATCTCAGTCATATCAGTTACCTATTGGCGATGGATTGGATCAGCGGGAACCCGGTCGTGCTGGACGCCGACGACGAAAATATTTCCATGTGGGTGCAGTCGAAGCATACCAAGATATGGAGGCAGCAGCCACAGGTCGTGATCCAGAACGAGGAGATCCTACAGTTCAACGCTGGTGAGGAGCGGCCCAAGACTCCCCGTGTCGAACTAATGTGGTTCTCGGAGAGGAGCGGCGTCGTGCTAATCCAGATGGGTTACGGGTGTTTCTTTTGGTTAGATCTACGGTCCAAGAAGATCTTAAGATGGTTCTCTGATAGCAGGCTCAAATGTGTATCTCTATCTTACCCGTACGAGATGGTTCTATCGTCTTGGGTTCCAACCTTCACTGCTAGTATATTTTGATTGTGGTTTATTTATCTTATCTATTATCAAACCACTTGTACGTGCAATGGCACCTAAATTTATTTGCACTTGTTTAATAACTAGTCCTTTATGGAAGTGATGTAGCATGCTCGCGACCTCATAATGTTATTACTTATTAGTAGTAATAATTTTGCACTATATATGAACTTTGCTCGAGGAGCCAACTATGTCACGTACTCAGCTGTGTTATGCTCTGAGAGCATCTCTAATGGTCCACCTAAATATAAGCCCCTAAGAGCATCTCCGAGGGATGACTTAAAACTCCTCCTAAATCAAATTATAAGTGATTAAAATAAAAAAAACATCTCCAATGGATAACCAAAAACTAGTCCTATTCTTTGGTTCCCCTTAAAATCTTCCTAATTCTACCTAGAAACAGGCGAAGAATAAGCGACGCCAAAACATCGGACTCTCGTCCCTTTCCCGGTCGATTTTCCCCTCCCCGCCATTTATTTCTCCTATCCTCCTGCCCCAAGCACCTCCCATCACAAATTGAGGTCGTCGGTGCTCATTCCGTTGTCTCCGGCCGCGCCCCAGAGCTGCGCTAAGGTCACTGCACCCATTCCTAGGTCGTCAGTGGGCCGTGTCGTCGCTGTGCCGTACCCTGGTGTCCCCGGAGGCGCCTCAGGCTGCCGTACCATCCCCGGCGGCGTTGTGACACCCCGCAATAAACGAACTAAATCAAATAAATAAACAAGTTTATGGTGCTAAATTAAAGAATTAGAAAGTTTCACATATTCAATGAAAAATTTCTTATCTTCATAATTGAGTTAGCGAAAACTAAATAAATGGCGACAAAATCCCCAAATTTAAATGAATTATAAAAGTTCCTTTTCCCTTAAATGCTCATTGGTTAAATTCGAAATTTAAGTTGAAGAAGAACATGAAAACCTTTCATGTAAACCGGGCGAAAGAAAATTAGTGGGCGAATAAGGTCGAACCTTCGTGACTAACTTAATCGAAACCTTAATCGTCGAGGTAATTAAATAGTTAGGTGTTGGAACCTAGGGATAAAGAATTTAAAAAATTGTTCAAAGCCATGGTTCAAATTCCGAAGCAACCAAATCGAAAACCTAATTATGTCAAGAAATTTAAATAAATGGGCATTGAGCTTAGGAAATGGTGAGGAATTCAAATTTTAAAATAACAATCCAAATTCAAGTCAATCTTCTTCCCACTTTACTTTTCCATTCCTTTTGTGGAGTCCAAAAGCAAGAGAAATTTAAATTTTATTCACCTCGCCTTAAGCAAAATAACTTTTCCAAAAATTGCCAAATTAATTTTTCCCTCTTCATTTTTTTCCTTTTCCTCTCTTTTCGTTCCCTTTCTTCCTTCCTTCCTTTCTCTCTGTTGGCACCGACCGGCCGATGCAGCACTGTTGCGCACGTTTGCACTGTCCTTGTTTGCCGACGCGCCATGCTGCTTCAGCCTCTCCGCGGCACGCCGCCCTATCGCCGTGCACGCAAGCGAGCGGACAGCAGCAAGGCGACGTGCGCCTTAATTTCTTCCCGCGCGCACCGCTGCCACTGCCGTCCGGCCATCTACCGCCGTACTGGCGTTTTCACGCCGGCCGTCATCGCGGGAGCACGCGCACGCCAAGACCGTGTCCGTGGGATATTACTTCCTCCTCCGCTGGCCTTTCTTTCTCCCTCCCCGCCCCATTTCTTCTTTCCTTCCTCCCTGCCCTGCCGCCATGGCCGCCGCACATGCTCACGCGTCGACCGACCGCCCACTGCACTCCGACTCTAACCAAACCCCTCCAACGTGTGCGAAATCACTCACCGCTCTCTCTCGAGTCCATTTCCTCCTTCCCGAGCCAAAACCCTAGCCAACCCCGGCAAATTCCTCTCGGAGCACCGCCGCGGCCGCCATTGCCGCCCCTCCGCAAATTCCCCGTCGTCGGTGAGTAATTCTCCGATTCCTCCCGCCGGCGAGGTAATCTCGAGGCCCTCTCTTCGTTTCAATTGACCGCAGCAACTTTGGTGGAGCAGGGACGACGAAATCGCCGCGCCATCGCTGGAGCTCGCCCGCGCCACCACCTCACCGTCGACGACCCCCTCCCGGCCAATTTCCCGCCCCCTCGTCGTGCCCGGCAGCTCCATCGGTCACCACCGTTGCTCGCACCGCCCCCGGTCGGCCCTCCCCGACTGTCGAGCCGCCGGAACACCACCGCCGCCATCGCCGTAAGCGGTCCACCGTTGCCGGCATACCTCCGGTGAGCCCCCGCCGCTCCTCCTCGTCGAGGGTGTTCCTCGTGACATGCTGAGCGCGTGGGGCACCACGAAGGCTGCCGCCGGCGCCCCTTCCGGCGAGAACCGCCACCGATGCACCATCGGGTGCCGCCCTAGCGCCGCCCTCCCCTGTTCTGTGCGACTGACAGGCAGGCCCGGTTCCCTCTCCATTTATTCAATTTTTAGAGAATGCCCTAGAACTTGTAAAATTCGCCAAAAATAGAATACTACTCCCAAATAGCAAACCAAAATTATTTAGAAACCTCATGAAATGGACTAAATTTCTGTTAAAGCACTTTTTAGAAAACGACCAAAAATTTTCAGAAATAATTAGAATACTCTTTTCTGTTTTTGAATTTTAGTTTAAATTCTAGAGCATTGCTAAGGCTAATATTTGATCCACAAGTATCAGCGCAATAAACACCTTCTGAAATTTTATGGGGATTTTAGGACCACATAGTTGCATCCAACATTTTAACCATACTCCAATCTGCCTAGTAAAATACCATTTTCTAAAATACATTGCAAAATTCATCAAAAAGATTAGACCCCAAAAACAAAGTTTTAGATTTGGTTCTCACAAGTGACCCCATAAAATTTCACAATTTTATTCCAAGGCTTACTATTGATTTCTGATTTTATAAAATTTAATAACAGAAACTTTGATGAATTTTTATAAAATATAGAAACTTCATCTAGGCCTCAACCAAAGTTCAAAATGCATATTTTAGAGAGTACCATCAACTAGAAATGATCTTGAGGTATTACTAAAAGATTCATTTTAACCCTAGGATAATGGTTGCAGTTATTAAATAATTAACACTCGAAGAAAAGTGGCGACCTAACCCTCATTCCTAATGTCAAAACCCTAGTTAATCTTTAATAGCAGCATTGTGACCCTTTTCTTTAAACTTATCACAATCTTACTGCATCTTCATCATATAGGAACCGACCCGGAATTTCCGACGGAGAACGAGAATCCGGAGGAGTCACCCGCAGGAACTAACTCCTCGTTTGATTGTGCTGACTTCTCTGCAGACCAAGGCAAGCCCCGGTGCACACCTATGTTCTACAAATTTTCTGTTTACCACTATGTGTGTAGGGTTGCTTGTGCATTAAGTTTCGAGAAAATAGCCGTGAAAACCTAGTTGCATGACTTGGTAGGTTTTCCTATGGGGTATCTTTATTAGAGCCATCGCGATAGAATGCTAAGCTTTAAGGGTAGGAAACGATTGAATATGAGTAGTAGGGAGACTACTCATGTTTGCTCAAAGAAACAATTTTAAGAAATGGAAGTTAACGATTGAATAAAACTGGAAACTTTATCGGGTGCGGTTGCATTGGTCAAGTTTGAGTTGTGTACCAAGTGCATACTGGTAAATGGGACCAGGAAACCGACATAGCTCATGTGTTTTGTCGGACAATTGGTCATCTCTCTTTTCGGATGAATGGACCATCAGGATGGATGAATGTGCATTTTGTTTTCTTGGGCTCGTGCTAGTGGGAGAGGCTTGGGGCCGTACAGGGATGCAGGGCATCGCCTGAAGGACCATGTCCTTGGAGAGATGGATGTTGGGCCAACTCTGTCACGATGTTGCGAAAGGTGGCCACGTGTGACTCATTCGAGTGTGCACGTGTCGTGTCATTCAGGTTTCTCCTGTAGGATGTAAATCAATTATAATTGCTGTTTCTCATGGTGAAGAGTACCACTTGCTCCTTTCCGCCGCAACGATATGTAAATAGTGGATTAATGATGAAGATGGTTGTTTCAACTCTGAATTGTCGTGCTTTAGTCTTGTTTGTTTAGAATAGTGGCACACCTTGTATGTTAATAAAGAATCCTGTTAACTTGGCTAAAATAGAATAGACTATTAGCGCTGTTTTCGCAATACCAGGTCAACTTCCACCAATACTCCCTGCATTCTAAGAGTCGGTCATTAGATGACCACGTTGACGGGTAACTCTTGCTGAGTATTAGTTGCTCAAGCTTTGTGCCTTTGTTGTTTTGCTTGCAGGATCTTTCTGGGCCTTGAAGAATAAGCATGTCTAAGGCTGACATGCTTGTTATAGGATTGCTAATCGTCGAGTTGTAACTAACGCTTCCGCAGTATCAAATCCGAGTTTTCAAAACTACGCTTCCGCACTTAAATGATTTGAACCAAACATGTAACATTAAGAAATTGTGTACTCCTTTAAATCATCTTTTGCGTGTCCTCGTTAATCATTGTACTGTATGGTCGCTTGCTTCGTCAAGTGACACCCTAAAGTGATCCTGGATGAGCAACCGTACGATTTTATCGGACGGGGTTGCGACAGGCGTGCAGGGTGCCGCGCCATCCCCTGGCATTCCTGGAGGCGCCTCAGGCTGCCGCGTCCCCGGCGGCGTGCAGGCTGCTATGCCGTCCACTGGCATCTCCGGTGGCGCCTCAGCCTGCTGCGTCGTTCCTGGCAGCGTCTCAGGTTGCTGCCTTCCGCCTCCACGACCTCCTCTGTCGATTTCCAACCTTGATGCCACAGGTCTCCAATCTCTGTCTGTCTCCGGTTCAGTAAGCTTTTGTGATTGGTGTGTCATTAAGTGTTGTGTTTGAGGATGTGGATTGTGCGGTGAATGCATGTTTAGAGGACATGAGTGTTTTTCTGCTTGCCTTTGGGTAGTTGTTATTCAGTTTAGTTGGTGGGGTGGGATTATCAGGGAAGAGGTGTTGCTCCAACTTTAAGTGTTTTTGAGCGGTGGCATGGATCTTTGTTTAGTGCTTTCTTTGCAATGTTAATCTAATTATTTCTGCAGCAATACTTTTTGTTAATTTTTTTTATAGTATTGACATATGTGAGTACAATCTCTCCAATGTTCTATAGAATTATCTAGGGGAGAGCCTTGGAGCAATTTACATACTAGTTACTATTGAGTTGGCTTTTGGCTGTATCAATATATTTCATGACGGTTGATAGACATGCTTACTATTTGTTTGAATCATCTTTTTGTTGAATACATGGCCTAGAATGCATCATTTGAAAGCTTAGAACTATTTTACGATTTCATGTTCCATTGTTTACAGGCCAACCTATTGAAAGTTTAGACCTGAACATTTAGTTAGAATCAGGCAGGACCAACTGAATATACCTATTAGTTAGCTAGTTTTTATTTTGGGTTCAGTCAATTTTTTAAAACCAGACAGAGGATCACACATAGCAATAAAAAGTGACGGTTTACGATTGAATTTTCAGTCAAATTTTATGGAACAACAGCTGAAGAAAAAAGTGACTGAACTCTTTAGCTTATTTCAGTCGAATTGTAGTATGTATGTACACAAAAAATTAACACGCACGAGACTGAGAGAAAAGCAAAAATCACGTCCTTAAGTGCAGAGGATACACAATAATAAAATGCTTAAAACTCAATCGCACTATTACATATGCTCATTTTGATTGTTTCCAAAATAAGGAAATCTGAAGAAAGAAATGTAAAAGAAATAGTTCTGTGGTTGGAGAATCTCCAAAAGATACTAGTTCGCTGTTGCATACGATCCTTTTTTTCCTGTTTATATTTTTTTCACTCTTTTTCTTTTATTTTTATGAATTTTTTTCACAACGCAGAGCATAGAAATAGAAACCACATAAAATTTTAGAGCAAACGGCATAAAGATGTGGCCTATGGAATTTTCCGAATCTGCTCCAAATTTTGGTCAGAAACTTCGAACTGCGAGATGTCTATCTTCCTGACCGAATTTGGAGATTTTAGAAACTCTGAAACCGGCAAAGCCAGTGACGGAGATGCAAAATTCTGTGCCTATCGTTTTTCATATAAAGTTTGCCTAATTTCGATTTGGTATGCGAGATTTATGGCAGTTTTAATTAAGGAGGTGTAGCTTCTACACCAGGAGATTGAGATGTAGCTCCAGCAGCATGAGGCATGGTCACTTTGCGTACCTACAAAAAGAGAAAAAACTATAAACACATAAACATGTACAAAACACAAAGAAACTCTCAGGGGTTAGTTACTGAATGAATTCAAAAAACAACCGACAAAAACAAATGTGTCACTAACAAAATCTGAAGTCTGCTTCCTTCACTTCACACCTACTAACCCTCTTTCAACAGATGCCTATATTTACAAAAATAAAAAGTGGCAACTACTCCTGTAAGTATGACTGTTTACTGATATGAAAAATTCAGAACTCGCTACCAAAACATGCACTCTTACTTAGAAAAGTCATTTTTAAAGCAATTGTAATGTTTTCTCATTAATGTAATTGTTGTGCAGAATCAATCAGCGGCATCGAATGATGTGCCCCATCAACTTGGAGCTTCTCCGACATTGAATGTAAGGACTCCTCCATTTGGAGCGTCCTCGTTGCCAAATGTTCGGCCTTATCACCCCCGACCGTCGCTATAGTCAGTTGTTGATTGTTTTTGGATGTTTTCTTCTTTCATTTGTCGCACTTGTCAATTACGTTTATGAATGACTTATGTTGTGATGTTTCTGATGATATTTGTGAAACTGTTGTGTTTTGTGTGAGATATTGATGTATGTTGAGAAATATGAGACGTTTTGTGAGATATGTGATGTGTTTGTGATATACGTGATGTTTGTTGATATATGTGATGTTTGATGAGATAATATTTGTTGTTGATATCTGTGTTGTTTGTGATATTTGATTGGATGGAACGTAAAAAACAGGAAAAATCTTTAGGTCTGTAACATGTTTATTGAGTGTATTTACCATAACACTCGGCAAAGATATAGGGCTTTACCGAGTGTATTAACAATAACACTCGCAAAGACTTACATCTTTGCGGAGTGCTCAACGGCAGACACTCGGCAAAGACTCAGGGCTTTGCCGAGTGTAGTCTTTGGCACTTGGCAAAGGTGGCGTTCCGTTTAACTCCATTCTGACACCTTTTCTATGCCGAGTGCCCGACGTTTGACACTCGGCAAAGGCCCCTTTGCCGGCAAAATCTTTGCCGAGTGTTCTTTGCTTACGGCCACGCTCAGTAAAGGCTTTGTCGAGTGTTTTCTGAGCTTCACCGAGTGCTTCTGGCACACGGCAAAGGAGGCGATCCGGTAGTGACTCTCTGTGCTGGGCGCATTAAGCAATCCTGGAATCGAAGCAATCAAATGTTGGAGCACAACCATGGCTTGTGGCTGGATACTCCAAGTAGTGCCTGCGTCCGTAGCACCTCTGGCCCCCTCTTGAACAGGAGGAATGTTCTGGGTAGGAATTTGGAGGCCAGGCGCTCCCTCAACAAGATGACTTATTCTAGAGATCGGGATGGTAGGTTATAAAGCAACAAGGCGAAGCGGGTGACGATCGAGCTGTGGGTAAGTCTTCCTCTCACTACATTACTCAGTATCGTATTCATGACACATTTTTAAAATAATGAGATGACGCATCATGTCTATGTACAGGATTTCTTCAGATGCATGGAGGGATATGAGGACAGGGTGGCTAGGGTCGCCAACAAAGCCTGTTACAAACTCGTAAAGGACATGCATTACGAGGCACGCATCCAGTGATGAGGATATCGCACCCATGGTTACACACAATCCTTCTCCCGCTACGATAAATGAGGGACCAATCACTAGAGCTCGGGCACGACAATTGAATCTAGAGGTGGGGTCGTTCTTAAGTACGAGTTTATATGTTACTATGGAGAATAGATTGCTATCTAATGATTATATTGTGATTAGAAATCATGGAGAGGTCAAGGAAGGCCCTAGAGACCAGCTACAAGTCGGACAAGCATGTCCAAGCCAAGTAGGAGATCCAACTCATGTGGACTTCGAATCCAACACGGAGTCTAGAAGCAGTACACACAAAAACGGGTGCCTAGGCCCCATACGAGCTCCGTTTTCGACAAACCACATATGGATGGAAAAAGGACGATACCAGTCCAACATCCAAATTTCTTTGGAGTCAATGGGAATTGTCAAAATATTGGAGTCTATAGAATCTATCTCAGGGTGCTGCACAATGTTTTGGGCCAGCTGGCCTTGTACCGAGTTAGAGTCCATTAGGGTTGCGTTCAAGCAAACTTCCACGCCCCCTAGTCCTTATATTCAGCCACCACTCCACCTTTAGGGTTCGGGTTTTGTTTAGATTATTCCTGTTAAAAACTGTGTCGCCGTTTCATCGGTTTGTGAGACCCCAACTTTGTGAGTTTAATCTTCATGTGCAATTTGGTTGCTTTCTACTTCGTTCTTGCTTGTGTTCTTAGATTCGCAGGTAAAGACTAGCCTTCTCGGCGAGGACATCCGTGTTCACGCGGATGATAACCAGAGTAGACGTGGTGCTGCGATTGCGGGGTTCGGAACGTGCCGTTTGGAAGCCGGACTTCGTCCAAATCATTGATTATCCGAACCTATAGGAAGATCGGTACCCCATTCCATCATCAAGTGGTAATCAGAGCTTCAGGTGTTAACGTCCTGCCTCCTCGAGGCCGGGTCCGCTTACATCAGGTAGCTTTTTATAGGACGTAGGCTGGCCTCACAGACCAACATAAGTCTTTTCTACGCACATTTATCCTCACCCGTGCGTACCCGGGAATAACTTCCCGGTCGGTCATCCATCCTAAAATTGCTCCAGGCCAAGCACGCTTAACTTCGGAGTTTTTCAGAACTAGACTACCGGAAAAGAAGTTGCAACTTGTTGATATGAGTATCCTATTAATCCCTGGATCGGGGTGTCACATACTCACCCCCTTAAGAGACCGACGTCCTCGCCGGTCACTCCCAAGCCAGGAAAGTTCTCTCTTGGCCACGTCCATGTGTCCAGTGCCAGCGCATGTGTCATGCTGTGTGACTACTCTGGATCCACACCAGCCATGCACACCATGCCTGCGCAACTGCGACACACGCGCCCGTGAAACCGCGAGAGTCGGCTCTGATACCATTATGTAACGTCCCGCCTCCTCGAGGCCGGGCCCGCTTACATCAGGTAGCTTTTTATAGGACATAGGCTGGCCTCACAGACCAACACAAGTCTTTTTTGCGCACATTTATCCTCACCCGTGCGCACCCGAGAATAACTTCCCGGTCGGTCACCCATCCTAAAATAGCTCCAGGCCAAGCACGCTTAACCCGAGAATAACTTCCCGGTCGGTCACCCATCCTAAAATAGCTCCAGGCCAAGCACGCTTAACCTCGGAGTTTTTCGGAACTAGGCTACCGGAAAAGAAGTTGTAACTTGTTGATATGAGTATCCTATTATATCCTATTAAGTCCTGGATCGGGGTGTCACAAGGTGTTCCCTCAGGTTCGCCCTGGTAGTCCTTAGATCTGTTATTTCGTTTCATCCTGTCGTCCAGAAAATAGCCATGCAAAAAAAATTTGTAGTCGTAGGTTATATCCTGTCCAAGCCATTGTTTAGCCTTTGCATATTTCAACTTCAAAGTCCGTAGTGTTGAGTTTGTGTCCTTAGTTGTGTTCTGTTGTTGGTTTAGTGTTTTACTTCAGTTTGCCTTGCTTCCGCCACCCTTGTCATTCCCTTATCGTTGCAATTTTTTCCCTCACTCATCCCATCCTAATCTGTTGCTGTGTGCTCTGGTTTATTTTCTTTTTCCATAATTTGATCCTCCCACATCATCACGACACACCCAGCATCATCACCCACCTTGACATCAGCTTCCGCCACTAAATTCCACAATTTGCCACTACCTAATTCGGTCACCGATCGTAATACAGCCTCCTCTCTTCTTGCACCTGGGCCTGTATTATGATTTCACCATTGTTACAAGCTAAATGAATTTACAATCAATGAATGATGAATGAAACAGAAAAAACCTGAAGTGCCTCCATCTGATACTGCGAACTGCTCGGTCGTGGGCGTATTGCCGGGCTCGAGCTGGTGCTCCTTGCTCCAACCTGTGAGAGAGTAGGAGTACTTGTACTGTCAATGACATCATCGCCAAGCCAGTAGCGCCCATGCTTCTTGCCTCCTCCCGCCCTCATGATGACTTCAACATCAAAGTTCTGGGTGGTCGGATCATAATCTTCTCCATGAACCGCCTTCGCCATTGATGTGTACTCGCTGAGGCGGCTGTGAACGCTTGCGTTGCTGGACGCCTCGGGCGGCTCCTCTATGACGCGGACCCGTCCTGAAAACCTCCTTTCGGGACGGACCCGGTCGGTCGTTGAGCCAGGATCCTGTTGGGCAACGCTCGGCGAAGCGAGCGTACACACCAACACAGGCAGGTATAAACAGCAATAATTTACAAGGAGAGAGAATTTAATACAACATTAATTCATAGATTGAAACTTAAGTCTTACAACAGATTCAGAGTGCGCAAATAAAGTTTTGAAAACGTAACAGCGGAAGACTCGAATTGCTTACAGACTCCGACACTCATACATTAAGCAAAAGCATGCACCATGCCCAGGGGCGTCATGCTACTGGCCACTTCAAGGTTACTGCGGCGACTCGCACAGTTCCCACTGGAGGTTCCCAACCTCGGAGTGAGACTCCTCCCAGTGGATGCTATCGTCCTGGTTCTGCGTGCTGGCGCCTGAAAAACCACATATCACTAACGCGTGAGCTTCTAAGAAGCTCAACAAGGCTGACCCGTCAAAAATGGCTGACTACAGCCGACTCCTAAGCATGAAGGCTGACTAGGGTGGATTTACTTGCAAAAACGGACTCGCAAGCCTGTACTACTCTTGGTCAAATTTTAGCACAGGTTAAGTAACTAAAATGTAACTTTAATTAGCACTGAACGAATCAAGCATAATAGCAGTAACAAAATAATAGTAATCATCATAGTATAATCCTCATTAAATCTCAACTTCTTTACTAAAATGTGGTGCGTTTCACGAGCATGCTCACCAACTGGGAGCGACAGCGGTTCGAAACGATTTTTATACCCTGCAGGGGGAAACCTAATCGTACGACACGTGCGTGCCCCAGGCTCGCACGTGGCAACCGTTCGCACCAGCTCCTGCAACGTCAATTCCGTCCTACGCCTGCCTCAGCAGCGCCGCATCCACCAGACAACATGTCCCAGACGGTTTCTGTGGAGTTCCCACGCTGCCCACCCCAGATCGCCTCCGATTCAGACACCGTAGGGTAAGTTTGATGTTGCATTTACTAGGCTACGTAGGTTTACTGGGCCCCATTATACCCAGCATACGATTAGTACATTCAAGGCTCGATCAGACTCGGACCACACGGATCAGACAAGACTACGGTCACCCTGGACCCAGTCCAATCGCCGACCTGCTTGGTACCCTGTCTGACCCTCAAACTTTTATCTTTCCTCAATCAATCCATCATCATGTGTCATAATGTCTCAAGTGATAGTTTCAATCAATAACCTACCTTTCGCGAGCAGCGTCCACTCTGCTCGACTTCTACCGGCGAATACCTGCTAGGCATAGCATACTAAAGAGGTATCTATACCATCTACCGATAGGGTTCCTATGGAAACGAATGCAACTAAGGTTTCATTCAACTCCTAGCACTTAATGCACAAACAAGACACACTTAGATATAAAAGGAAAATTTTAAACATCGATTGTGCACCGGGGCTTGCCTGGTTCTTCGGAGTTGACGTTGACTTCTTCTGCGGGAATGGAGGAATCGGGCTCTGACGTTACTTCGTGCGCTTCAGAATCTACATGATGCATTATGATTATGAGGGGTTCACAGACATGATAACATAATGCTTTTATCAAGGAATATTCTAGGGTTTCAATCGGTGACGTTAGAAATTAGGGTTAACCCTAATTCTTCGACGCCACCAGTTTAATTATTTTTTGCCTTAATGCATGGGTTTCCAAGAAATCTACTCAATTTCCCACGAGGTGATTTGTATTTGGCCAAATTCCCTAAATCAAGCAATTCAAACTTGGGTTGAGGATTGATCGGCACTTTTCTTCGGATAACAATTATTTAATAAACTACGACTATTAGTCTTAGGGTTGAAATGAAAATTTTTAGTTGAACTAAAATTTTATTTTTAATTGATAGTTCTCTCTGAAATATGAATTTTGAAATTTGGTTGAGGTCTAGATGAATTTTCTAGATTTTTATAAAAATTTAACAAAGTTTCTGTTATTGAAATTTGTAAAATCAGAAATAATTATTAAACCCTAGAATAAAATTATGAAATTTTAGGCATTCACTCATGAGCATCAAAACTAAAGTTCTGTGTTTGGGTTCAACTTTTTGGAGGACTTTTATAATGTATTTTAGAAAATGTAAATTAGCTAGGCAGAATGGGTTATTTTAAATAGGTTACATGCAACTCTTTGGTTCTAAAATCCCCATAAAATTCCCGAAGATGCCTACTGTCGTGCCATATTTGTAGATCAAATTTGAGCCCTAGCACTGCTCTACAATTTAAATTAAAATTCAAAAACAGAAAGGATTATTATAAATATTTCTAAAAATACCTGGTCGTTTTTGAAAAAGTGTTTTAACAGAAAGTTAGTTCATTTCACGAGGATTCTAACAAAGTTTAGGTTGGAATTTTTGGATTTTTTTGTGATTTGTTAGACACTTTGCAATGTTGACCAATTATTAGGCAAATAGAAATTCAATGCTACAGGGCGGCCGAAAACAGGGGAGGGCGGCGGGGCAAGTCCGGCGAGGCTCCGGCGGGGTGGCTCGGCCAGGAGGCAGCAAATTCACGGTTAACCCATCACCCTCTACCCAACGGCGCCGAGCTTGCTCTCTGGGACGACCGGAGCATGGCCGACGGCGAGGAGCGGCGGCAGCGCCCGAAGTCCGACGAGGAGATCACCGGAGGAGCGGCGGAGGGTGGAGGTTAGTCGGTCTAGAAGGCTCACCGTGGCATGGGGATTCTGTTTGATGGAGTTGGGGGTCGCGGGGGTGGCCGGAAGACCGAAGTCGACGGTGAGCTCGAGCGGCGTCAAAAGGTGGACCGACGGCAGCGCTAGGAATTCGTCGTCGCCGGTGAGCCTCTGTGGTCGAAACCTTATCAAAACCATTCACAAGGACGAGAGGGAGGAGCCGGAGGAAGGAATTGCAGAGTGGTGGTACTGTGAGGAGGAAATTGAAGATCGTCAGTCGGGGCGATGTCCTGTTGCCGGGGAGGATGATCGGAGTGTTCCGGGCGGAGGGAGCAACCGGAGGGGGACTTGCTGGACCAGGAGCGGTGCCGGAGTGAGGAAAACAGGTTAGGCAAGGTGAGGAGACCGAAGGATGGCCGGAAGGGTGGACTCACCGAGCGACCTTCGACGGCAATGGCGGGTGGCGGTGGCCGAGCAAAGGGGAAAAACAATTGCGCGTTGAAGATAGGAAATTGGACGTGGGGGAAGGAGTAGGGATGGCTCGGGCATGCCTTTAAGTGTTGCGGAGAGAGATGGGGAGGGTAACCAGAGAGGGATGGCGGGATTGGGCCGGCAGGGCGGTGGCGTGCTGCAGGGCTTTGCCGCGCGGGGAGGAGCGACGAGAGAGTGAGAGAGAGAGGAGGAGGAGGAAGCAGGGGAGATCAATTCGCAAGATCTTGTCGGAGGCCTGAATGCTTGGTGCCGAGACGCGACCCCTGCTGGCGGGAGAGGCGCGCTGCCGCTCGGTGGATTGGCCGTGGCGGGCGGCCGAGACTGTAGCTCGTTAGCTCGTTTTCAAATTGATTTTTTCGAATTACTACAAGGCCCCTTCTTGATTCGATTGAAAACCCTACCTCCCCAGCTGAGAAATTTTGAAACTTTTTGTGTATGCTCAGGGATTTATTTGGAACACTTTTTATTTAAGGTTCGAGTTCTGAATCGGCTCCTAAAATTTCTTAAATTTTCGTGTCCATTTTAGTTTGTGTGAATTTTTAAAAAGGTTTAAATGTTATCTAAAAATTTTGAATAAATTTCCAAAATTCCATTTTGAAGTGAACTTAATTGTTATGCAAAAATATAGCTAGGGTGTTGTGGAAATTTGATAGGTCAGTCATTAGGGTTTAATTTCTCCCCGAAGAAGAAGGTTTTCGACACTGTGGGTGGAAACTTTCTGAACCTACTAGTCGAGTTCTGTTGTTTGTCACAATTGGCGTAGTGTTCCTTTGGAGTATTTCAACAATCATTTCTTTTTACCACCAGTGTTGATTCTGCTCTTAAGTGTGAAAATTTTGTCGATTAGGGTTTTAAGTTATCGATTTAGGTCCTGGTGACACCTGGGGTGTCACACTCTGGGTTGTAGTGGACATCGGACGTCGCCTTCCCCTTGCGAGACATAGCATATGCCTGGAACTGGGAGCAAGGCTCACCACCATGTGACGACGACTAGGAGCAAAACAAGGAGCTGATTAGAAACTATGAAGCATTAAAGCGTTAGAATAAAAAATTGAATTCATATACCCATCTCTCTCCGTACGCATCAAGGTTTAGGTTGCCTTGGTGGTGTGGTGCGCCTGGCATCATCAAACGCCGCTCCCGACAAGCATTGTGCCTCTCCTCTTAGTCCTCAGCGCGCCACCTGTCCACCATCTGTGTCCAGCACTGCAGATGGTGCACGCACCACCATAGAGGCACCTACACGTCATATATGAAGATCAAATTAAGCGTATTTATTCTCGATATTGATTTTCTATGTTTAATGTTCTATGTTTACCTCAAGGTATTGCTCCCGAGTCAGCGTCGTGGTTCTTGCTTGAAATTGTTGCCAAAAATATCAAGCAATAGTAGAAATCCTCGCATTGGCGACAACAAAATTATTAGCAACAGAGCATAGAGTTAGACGACGTACCTCTTTGGCAATTGCTTGTGCTGAGTATAGTTTTCTTTGCCTATTGATCTTTGTTGCTTTTTTTTTCCTACACACTATCTTTATCCACGTATCATAACTGTTGTAGGACGCCTCTGACCAGCAACTAGGACCAATACTTGAGATATTTATTTAGCATTTACTATCTGTTTTTGATTTATGTTCCACTGACATACTCTTGCCATCCAAGCTCCATAAAAGACACTTCTGAACAAGCACGGCTTCTTACCCTCGCAATCGCCGGATCACTTCTTTGAGGTATCTTTGCTTTCTGTTCGTTTAAATCCTTGCAAGAACTTGGTTTGAAGCTTCCTTTTGTTGTCCAGGAGTGCCACCGTCTCACAGTAGTTGATAGGGATAACCTACCACTTTTCTCTATATTTCTTATTTCTTTCATCATTTCGGGTATCGAGGAATCTAGGACTCCGGCGGACTTCAACGAGTGCGTCAGCCAAGATCAATTGCAGGGAGCAATTACCAAGGCGCTTGAAGGCATTGATGACAAGATCACTCAGACCGTGACTAAGACCCTCAACAACCTGCACATAGGAACAACTCTCTAAGGCAACACCACTCAGCTGGCCGCAATTTCAACGTGGTTTGACAATTTGGAAAGGCGTCCACCTCCAGGGAACAAAAACGACAACGACGAGGACACCGTCTACAATGACAATGATCAGGACACACGCCTTCGACATCGCCTACGAAGAAACCGCCAAGGTATGGGAGGTAACAACCAACATCAACCTCAGTACGATCCCTTTGCTAAGGTGAAATTTTCTATACACTCCTTTTCCTGTTCATATAATGCTGAGATATATCTAGATTGGGAGATGACGGTTCAACAAAAATTTGAGGCTCACCAAGTCCCTGAACAACAAAGAGTTAGGCAAGCTTCTAGCGAATTTAAGTACTTTGCTATTATTTGGTGGACTGGTTCAGTTGTTGTACGATAGTTGCCTGCTACTTGGGATGAGTAGAAAACTGCTATGCACGATAGCTTTGTGCTTCCTTCTTTTTAGCGAGACATGCGTCTCAAACTGTAGCACTTAGAGCAAGATAGCAATTGGGTCCAGGATTATTATGCTGAGCTGCAGAAGGGCATGATGCGTTGTGGTGTAGTTGAGGATAATGAGGATAAGATCTGTCGTTTCTATGGGGGGTTGAGGCGTGAAATTTAGGACATTGTTGATTATAAGACATTTAACACTGTCAACCAGTTGTTTTACATTGCTATGCTTGCAGAAAAGGAATTGCAGGGACGCCAAAAAGCTACGAGAACGTTAAGAACCGGAGCACCGTGTTCTTCTTCCAGTTTTCGCCCACCGCCTCCACCAGCAAGCAAGCGACCTTCCACTACGGCACCGCCTACCTCGACACATCCTATAGAGTCTTCTAAATCTTCTATGCAGGGACCAGCGAAGACTTCACCTTCCACTACATCCACAGGGCGCACCTCTGGCATCCAGTGTCATCGGTCTCTTGGACTTGGGCACGTACAGCGTGACTGCCCAAGCAAGCGTGCCTATATCGCCATTGATGACGGAGGTTACGAGAGTACATCCGACATTGAAGATGCGGAGGATGACGCTCCACAATCTCCGGACAGCGTTGTTCTCGGCAACCACGACGCCTTCGTGTACCACTCCATCATTGTTCAGTGCGTCGTCAATGCGTAGGTAAGCGAACTAGATCAAATCCAACACCATAACTTGTTTCAGATTGAGTTCGTGATCAAGAATCGGGGAGCACGTGTGATCATTGACGGGGGCAGCTGCAACAACTTGGTGAGTTCCGATTTGGTCAAGAAGCTCGGCTTGACCATGCGACCACATCCACATGCATACCATATTCAGTAGTTGAATGACTCCGGAAAAGCTAAGGTAACACAATCGTGTCGCCTTCCTTTTTCCCTTGATACTTATAGTGATTTTGTGGATTGTGATGTCGTTCCTATGTAAGCATGCTCTTTTTTATTGGGTCGTGCTTGGAAATATGATAATGATACTTTGTACCATGGTCGTAGTAATAAGTACACCTTCATGCATAAAGGAAAGAAAATTACATTGTTATCCATGACACCTGCTCAAATTATTAAATCTGATAGGGAGAGGGCTGCTAATGCTAAACAACCACCTCATGCTAAACCTGAAATTCAGCAAGATATTACTTTGAAATCCCCTGTCATGCTTGCTATAAAATCTGACCTTGCTGAAATTTTTGATGGTACTTCTCCATGCTATGTTCTAGTGTGCAAGGATGTCTTATTTTTAATGGATAATTTGCCTTGTACACTGCCACCAGCGATTGCTAACCTTTGCAGGAGTTTCGCGATGTTTTTCCTGACGAGATCCCTCCAGGACTGCCAACCATTCGAGGGGTCGAGCACCAGACTGACCTGATTCCTGGTGCAAGTTTACGGAACCGTGCGGGTACCGAACCAACCCTGGGGAGATTAAGAAAATTCAGCGCCAAGTCCAGGACCTTTTGGACCGCGGGCACGTACGTGAGAGCCTTAGTCCTTGTGCAGTTCCTGTTCTTTTGGTTTCGAAAAAAGATGATTCGTGGTGCATGTGCGTAGATTGTAGAGCCATAAACTACAAAACTACAATATCGTCATCCTATTACTAGGCTAGACGACATGCTTGATGAGTTGTCTGGTGCTACTGTTTTCACTAAAATTGACTTGCGTAGTGGTTACCACCAAATTAGAATGAAACTTGGTGATGAATGAAAAACTGCTTTTAAAACTAACTTCAGATTGTATGAGTGGTAGGCATGTCTTTCGGTTTAACTATACACCTAGCACTTTAATGAGATTAATGAACGAAGTTTTACATCCATTCATAGGTAATTTGTGGTGGTTTAGTTTGATGATATCCGATTTATAGCAAGTCTATAGCTGAACATAGGGATCATCTATGTCCTGTTTTTTCTGCTTTACGTGATGCATGTTTGTTTGGTAACCTCGACAAGTACACCTTTTGCTCCGATCGATTCTCTTTTCTTGGCTATGTTGTGACTCCACAGGACATCGAGGTTGATAAGGCTAAGGTGGAGGTAATTCAGAGTTGGCCTACGCCCATGACGGTTACGCAGGTGGCGGAGTTTTCTTAGCCTAGCGGGATTTTATCGCCATTTTGTCAAGGAATTCAGCACCATTGCGACGCCACTGATCGAGTTGAAGAAGAAGGGTATTGCTTTCCAATGGGGACCATCACAGGAGTAGTCCTTTTGAAGGACAAGCTTACACACGCACCATTGCTCCAACACCTGGATTTTGGTAAGACTTTTGAGCTTGAATGTGATGCTAGTGGAATTGGAATTGGTGTCTTCTTGATGCAAAAGGTAAACCTGTTGCTTACTTCAGTGAGAAATTAAATGGTCCTGCTCCTAATTATTCCACCTATGATAACGAATTGTACGCTCTTGTTCGTTCTTTAGAATCGTGACAACATTATTTATGGCCTAAAGAATTTGTCATTCATTCTGATCATGAATCACTTAAGTTGACACCCCAGTGTCACCAGGTGAACAAATCGACACTAAAAACCCTAATTTGCAAATTGACACCCTTAGAAGCAAAATCGACACTAGAGGTAAAATGAAATGATGTTTAAAATTCTCTAAGGAATCACTGTAGAAACTTTAGCACACAACAGAATCACTAAAGCTAAAGTCGGAAAAATTCACCTAACAGTGTCGAAATCCTGTTAACAGGAATTAAATCCAAACCCTAACTCATGGCTATCCAAATTTCCACAGAACCCTAGCCATATTTTTACATAACAATTAAGTACACTTCAGAATAGAATTTTGGGAATTTATTCAAAATTTTTGGAAGAGATTTAGACCTCTTAAAAATTCACACAAGCTATAATCATCTTGGAAATTCAAGAATTTTAGAGACCAAATCATGACTTGAACCTTAAATGACAAGTGCCCCAAATAAATTCCCGAGCCTACACAAAAATTTTCAGAAAGTTTTGAGTTTGGTAAGCATGACTTTCATTTGAAATAGGAATTTAACCTTGAACTATAGCCAAAAAAAAATAAATATCTCTACTTTGCCGGGCGGGCTACAGTGCCCGCCACCCGCCCGACAAGGCGGCGGGCGGTAGGGCACCGCGCCCCGGCCGACACGGCTGCAAGCCGCGCACGTCGCCATCTTCAATGCACGGCCGGCACTCCTCTCTCTCCGCGCTTCATCTCTCTCTCTCTCTCTCTCTCGTTATTTCTCCCGCCGCCTCCCACTGCTGCCATGCCAAGCGCCGCCCAATGCGCCGCCCGGCCATGCCCCTCCTCCTCCTCCCTACTTCCCCCCCTGCAATCCGAGTCCTTAAATGGCGCACGCCCCCCGTTCATCTTCCTCCCTTTCCTCCTTCCTCCACAGCACCCGCGCGAAGTCCTCTTTTCTCCTCGGCTCGCCACCGCCGCCATTGCCGCCAGTGCCGCTCGCTCGTCGACAGATCACTCCGGCGAGTTCCAAGCCGCACCACCATGCCTCCTAGGTTCCCCTCCATCCCCTGAAGCTCTCCGACCACCAAGCCCGCCGGCGGTGCCCTAGTTTCACCGGAACGCTGCCGCCTTCCCCCTCACCCGAAGTCACCGCCGCCGGCCACCAATTCCCAAAATTCGCCACCACGGTATAATGTTTCTTCGATTCCTTTCACAGGCTAGCTCATCTCACTCTTGCGGATCGATTTGACATGGTTCCAACCACAGCACACCGTCATCGACGAGAACGCCGTGCGCCATCCCGTCGGCCGCCATTGTCGCCACTTCGAGCTCCACGTCGCCGGCCTTGTTTCCTTCTTCCCCATGGCCTCCATCCTCCTCAAATCAGTGCATTGAGTCGAGGTGAAGCTCCACGACACTTTGGTTCTTACCCTAGCCTTCTTCTCCGGCGAGGAGCTCACCGGAGCTCCGCCCCTGCCGTGCCGCCCCTTGTTCTGCCACTGTTCCATTGATTTTCCTGATTTCCTTTAATTAGCCAGAGATTGTTAGGCATGTAACAAATCATGGAAAATTCTAAAAATACCAAACCTAATTTTATTTGAATCCTTGAACACTGAGCTAATTTTCTGTTAAAACACTTTTTAGCAAATGACCAAAAATTTGCAGAATTAATTAGAACACTCTTTTTTGTTCTTGAATTTTAAATTGAATTCTAGAGCAGTTCTAGGGCTGATCTTTGATCCACAAATACACCATGGCCAACATATCTCCTGGAATTTTATGAAGATTTTAGGACCACAAAGTTGTATGTAACCCTATTGAATCACTTCAATCTGCCTAGTTAAAATACTATTTTCTAAAGTACATTGTAAAAAGCCATTCAAAAGGATAGACCCAAAAGCAAAGTTTTATCCTTGGTGCTCATGAATTCCCACAAAAAATTTCATAAATTTATTCTAAGTTTTACTATGGCTTTCAAATTTTATAAGTTTTCCAAACAGGAACTTTGGTGAATTTTTATAAAATATAAAAAAATTCATCTGGGCCCCAACCAAAGCTCAAAAGGCTTATTTCAGAGAGTGCTATCAATTAAAAATAATCTTGAGGTATTATTAAAAGTTTCATTTTTAACCCTAGGTTAATAGTCGTAATTATTAAATAATTAATACCCGAAGAAAGGTGTCGAATTAACTTTAACCAAAGTTGAAAATCTTAATGTTAAGAACATGCCAACTATAATTCATCTCCTAAAAATAAAATGAGAAGTTTCTTTTCAACCACAAATCATAAAAATCAACACTTAATGAATTTAATTCAACGACATCGAGGACTTAGGGTTAACCCTAATCCCTAAACATCGAGATCCTAGTTAATCGTTAACAAAGGCATTATGAACCTTTTTCATTTGAACTTATCTTAATCATACTGCATCATGTAGATTCTGAAGCACGCGAAGTAGCTGCGGATCTAGTCACCTCGACCTCCGCCGAAGAAATCTTCAACGCCGAAGAACCAGGCAAGCCCCGGTGCACAACCATTGTTAAAAGTTTTTCCTTTTATAACTCAGTGTGTCTTGTTTGTGCATTAAGTGCTAGGAGTTGATTGAAACCATAGTTGCATTTGTTTCCCATAGGAAACCCTATCGGTAGCCTATTTAGCCTAGTGATTGCAACGTCGAACCTGCCCTACGGTGTCTGACTAGGAGGAGATCTGGGGTGGGCAGCATGGGAACTCCATAGAAACCGTCTGGGACGTGTTGTCTGGTGGGATGCGGCGCTGTTAAGGCATGCGTAGGCTGGATTTGACGTTGCAGGAGCTGGTGTGAACGGTTGCCGCGTGCGAGTCTGGGACACGCACGTGTCGTACGATTGGGTTTCCCCCTGCAGGGTATAAAATATTTTCGAACCGTTGTCGCTCCCAGTTAGTGAGCATGCTCGTGAAACGCACCACATTTTAGTAAATAGGTTGAGATACAATGAGGATAAATCATGATTATTACTATTGCTATTGTTGCTCTTGTTATGTTTGATTAGTCTCAGTGCTAACTAAATTTATATTCTAATCACTTAATCTGGTGCTAAAATTTGACAAGAGTAGTATAGGCTTACGAGTCCTTTTTGCAAGTAAACCCACCCGAGTCAGCCAGCATGTCTAGGAGTCGGCTGTAGTCAGCCACGTTGGTGGGTAAGTCTTGTTGAGCTTCTTAGAAGCTCACGCGTTAGTGATATGTGGTTTTCAGACACCGACATGCAGGACCAAGCAGGTAACTTCCATTGGGAGGAGTCTCACCCCGAGATCGGGAACCTCTAGTGGGAGTTGTGCGAGTCGCCGCAGTGAACTTTGAAGTGGCTAGTAGCATGACGCCCGTGGGCACGGTGCATGCTTTTGCTTAAGTCTGAGCGTCGGAGTCTGTAAACGTTCAAGTCTTCCGCTGTTGTATTTTGAAAAACTTTCACGTACTCTGAATCAATGTAAGACCTAACTCCAAAGTTATGATTTAATGTTGTATTAAACTCTCTCTCCTTGTGAAATTATTGCTGTTTATCCCTGCCTGTGTTGTATCGTGTATACGCTCGCTTCGTCGAGCGTTGCCCAACAGGATCCTGGCTCAACGACTGACCGGATCCGTCCCGAGACGAGGTTTTCTGGGCAGGTCCGCGTCATTAAGCATCTTCGTAGTGAAACAAATTTGAATCGTAGACATGCTAAGTGGGTTGAATTTATTGAATTTTTTCCTTAGGTCATCAAACACAAGAAAGAGAAGGATAATGTTATTGCTGATGCTTTGTCTAGACGTTATACCTTACTGTCCCAACTTGATTGTCGCATTTTTGGCCTTCAATCCATTAAGGAACAATATGCTTTAGATGCTGATTTTAAAGATGTGTTGCTGCATTGTCGTGTGGGGCATTCATGGAACAAATTTGTGCTTAGTGATGGATTCTTGTTTAGAACTAACCGCCTATGCATTCCAGTTGGATCCGTTCGTCTTTTATTGTTGCAGGAGGCGCATGGAGGCGGTGTGATGGGACACTTTGGTGCGAAGAAGACGGAGGATGTTTTGGCCACACACTTCTTTTGGCTAAAGATGAGAAGAGACGTCAAAAGCTTTGTGGCTCACTGCACGACATGTCAAAAAGCTAAGTCTCGTGTGAATTCACATGGTTTGTATATGCCTCTTCCTGTTCCTTCTATTCCTTGGACGAATATTTCTATGGACTTTATTTTAGGACTGCCTAGGACAAAGAGGGGGAGGGATAGTATTTTTGTTGTCGTGGATTGGTTTTCTAAGATAGCACACTTTATAACATGTTATAAAACCGATGATGCTACTTATATGGCTGACCTTTTTTCAAAGAGATAGTTCGTTTGCAGGGTATGTCTTCTACTATTGTTTCAGATCGTGATGCTAAGTTCTTGAGCCACTTTTGGCGCACTTTGTGGAACAAGTTGGGTACGAAGCTTTTGTTTTCTACAACTTGTCACCCACAAACGGATGGCCAAACGGAGGTGGTGAACCGAACGTTGTCCACCATGTTGCGAGCAATCTTGAAGGAAAATTTGAAGATGTGGAAAGAGTGTTTGAGTTCGCTTACAATCGAGCATAACACTCCACGACCAAGGTAAGTCCTTTTCAGGTAGTGTATGGCTTCAACCCTCGTGCTCCAATTGATATTTTGTCTTTGCCTACTAGTGAGCGAGTTAATAATGATGCAAAAGAGCATGCTGATTTTCTTTTAAAGTTACACGCTCAAACTAAAGACAACATTGAAAAAATGAATGAAAAATATAGGATTGCCGGTAGCAAAGGTAGAAAAGAATTAAAATTTGAACCAGGTGATTTTGTATGGTTGCACTTGAGGAAAGATAGGTTCTCTGATTTGAGAAAGTCTAAATTGATGTCACGAACTGCTGGTCCTTTTAAGATTTTAGAGAGGATTAATGATAATGCATACAAACTAGAATTTCCTCGCGAGTTCGGGGTTAGTTCCTCTTTTAACATTTTAGATTTGCGTCCGTACTTGGGAGAAGACGATGAGCTGGAGTTGAGGACAACTCCGCTTGAAGAGGGGGAGGATGATGAGGACATCGCATCCATGGTTACACACAATCCTTCTCCCGCTACGACAAATGAAGGGCCAATCACTAGAGCTCGGGTACGACAATTGAATCTAGAGTCAGCTCGTTCTTAAGGACGAGTTTATACGTTACTATAGAGAATAGATTGCTACCTAATGATTATATTATGATTAGAAATCATGGAGAGGTCAAGGAAGACCCTGGAGACAAGCTACAAGTCGGACAAGGACGTCCAAGCTAAGTAGGAGATCCAACTCACGTCGACTTCGAATTCAACTTGGAGTCTAGGAGCAATCTGCACTAAAACGGGTGCCCAGGCCGCATACGAGCTCCGTTTTTGACAAACCACAACTGGATGAAAGAGGACGAGACCACCTTTCCAACGGGACTAGGCCGACATCCAAATTCCTTCGGAGTCAATGGGAATCATCAAAACATTGGAGTCTACAGAATCTATCTCAGGGTGCTGCACACTGTTTTGGGCTAGTTGGCCTTGTATCGAGTTAGAGTCCATTAGGGTTGCGTCCAGGGGGACTTCCACGCTCCCTAGTCCTTCTATTCAGCCGCCACTCCACCTTTAGGGTTCGGGTTTTGCTTAGATTATTCTGTTAAAAACAATGTCGCCGTTTTATCGGTTTGTGAGACCCCAACTTTGTGAGTTTAATCTTCATGTGCAATTTGGTTGCTTTCTACTTCGTTCTTGCTTGTGTTCTTCGATTCGCAGGCAAAGACCAGCCTTCTCGGTGAGGTCATCCGTGTTCACGCGGGTGATAACCAAGGAGACGTGGTGCTGCGATTGCAGGGTTCAGAACGTGCCGTTCGGAAGCCGGATAGATTTGTGTCGCGACTCAGCCCAAATCGTTGATTATCCGAACCTGTAGGAAGATCGGAACCCTGTTCCCATCATCCAGGTCGTCCTCACTCACCACTTGAACTTTCTTAAAGTGAAGGTCACAAAATCTCAAGCAAGAATCATGACGCTGACTCGAGAGCAATACGTGGAGGTAAACATAGAACATTAAAGGTAATTTATTTTGAGAATAAGTACGCTTAATTTGATCTTCTTATATGACGTGTAGGTGCCTCGGTGGTGGTGCGCGCAGCATCTATAGTGTTGGACACAGATGGTGAACAAGTGATGCGCTGAGGAGTGGGAGGAGAGGCACATCACTTGTCGGGAGTGGCGTTTGATGATGCCAGGTGCATCACACCATCAAGGGAACATAAACCTCGATGCATACGGAGAGAGATGGGAACGTGAATTCTTTTATTTATTCTAACGCTCAATCCTGCATAGCTGTTAATCATCACCCTGTTTTGCTCGTGGTCGTCATCGCATGGTGGTGAGCTATGCTCCTAGTTTCAAGCATATGCTATGTCTCACAAGGACAAGGCAACGTCTGACGTCCACTACAACCTGGAGGACCCACCCGAGGCGTACAGCAATGCAAGCGTTCACAGCCGCCTCAGCGAGTACACATCAATGGCGAAGGTGGTTCATGGAGAAGATTATGATCCGACCACCGAGGACTTTCATGGTGAAGTCGTCATGAGGGCGGGAGGAGGCAAGAAGCATGGGCGCTACTAGCTTGGCGACGGCGTAATCGACAGTACAAGTACTGCTATACTCTCTCACAGATTCGAGCAAGTAGCACCATCTCGAGCCCGGCCATACAACCACGATCGAGCAGTTTGCGGCACCAGATGGAGGCAGTTCAGGTTTTTTTTGTTTTATTCATCGTCCATTGATTACTTGTAACAATGGTGAGATCATGTTTTAGGCCCAAGTGCAAGAAGAGAGGACGCTACGGGAGGAGATGGAAATAAGGTTACGATAGGAGATGGACGCGAGGCTAGCGGCCCAACAGGAGCAGATACTTCAGTTCTTACAATCTGTAGGCATCCAAACGGGTCCAACCCTACCACAACTTGTGCCAGCAACTACTCCTGTAAGTATGAATGTTTACCGATATGAAAAACTAAGAACACACTACCAAAACATGCACTCTCACCAAAACAAGTCACTTTTAAAGCAATTGTAATCTTGTCTCAAAGACGTAATCTTTGCGCAGAATCAATCGGCGGCATCAAATAATGTGCCTCATGAACTTGGAGCATCGCCAACATCGAATGTGGGGACTCCTCAATTCGGAGCGTAACCGCCATCAAATGTTCGGCCGTATCACCCCCAACAGTTGCCCTAATCAGCTTGGTGATTGTTTCTGAATGTTTTCTTGTTCCATTTGTCGCACTTGGCAGTTATGTTTGTGAATGACTTATTCATGTGATGTTTGTGGTGATATTTGTGAAACTATTGTGTTCTATGTGATGTATGTTGTGAAATATGTGATGTTTTGTGAAATTGTGATGTTTTGTGATATACGTGATGTTGGGTGATATATATTTGTGGTATCTGTGTTGTTTGTCAAATATGTGATATTTGATTAATTGGAACGTAATAAACAGAAAAAATCTTCAGGTCTGTAATTAATTTGCCGAGTGTAATAACCATAACACTCGGCAAAGAATAAGTCTTTGCCAAGTATATTTAACCTTTGCCGAGTGTCTGATACCAGAGTGTCTCGTATCAAACACTCGACAAAGGCCAAATCTATGTCGAGTGTCCTGGATCAGACACTTGGCAAACAGTTAAGCCTTTGTCGAGTCTCCTGAATCGAGCACTTGGCAAAAGATCCGTCTCCGGCAACTCCATTTCGACAACCTTTTTTTGCCAAGAGACAGATCAGGCACTCGACAAAATCTTTACCGAGTGTTTTACAAGATTCGCCGAGTGCCCCTGACACACGATAAAGAAGGTGAATGCAGGGGTATTCGAGCATACTAACCCAAACATCAACACCTTGGTCCAAATGTTCAAGGAAGAGGCTCACCTATGGTGCCTTGTAGGTGCTCGTGGTCTTCGGGCCCTCGGCACATGGTAGTAGTTTTCTAGTGTGCGTGGCATTCCAGTGTGTGTGTGTGTGTGTGTGAGAGAGTTTTGATAAGGCCTTTTTATTTTGTAGTTAGTACTCCATCTATGTAACACAACCCCTCACAGCTTGGTCCGGAGTGAGACGGTGAAGTTTTGTAAGGGACCATATTTCTCTCTCTTAATGCAATGATACGCAGCTCTCCTACATATTCGAGAAAAAAAATGTTTCAGCTTCAACCGAAAACTTCAATAAAAGATGTTCTACTTTAAATCAAAAACTGTTACACAAGTTTCAATGAAAAAACGTTCCCGCTTCAATCAAACTGTGTTCTGGCTTAATATTTTCAATGATATTAGAACATTTGATTTAATGATAGTGAAAAATTCAAATTCAATTTTTTCAAAAAAATAATTTTGAAATATTTTAAAAATATATTCATATGAGATCTCATTTTGTAAGATTAGTTATAAGGAACAACAAATTTTCTCTATGGAACATTTGAATTTCATGAAACAAATAAAAAACTAAAAAAATAAATTCAGAAAATATATTCATTTAGGAGTCATTTTATTGAATTAATTGTAAAGAGTTCAAAATTTCATTCGATTTGAACGGAGTTATGATTTTTAAGAAAAAAATTGAAGTTTCGAATTTGAATGCCCAACCAATATGGAATCGTCACATATCCCTGCGCGCAACCAATATGGAAATCATATCTATTTCCGTATTTAAATTGTTGTTACAATTGACTTTTAATATCAATTTTGATCTTTATTTTATTTAAAAAATGATAAATATCACATATTTTTACCTTTATTACTAAAGTGTTTGAATCACATCTTATAATTTTATATATTTAAACTAATTTTTTAATAAGAGATCAAAATTAATGTTAAAAATCAATAACAATAAAAATTTATGTAGAGGAAGTAGACAAACAAAGTGAGGATCACCTAGATTCTCAATTGATGGTAGAAGCACCCGGATAAGAATCATGTGAAAATAATGTGGCCTCGCTCACTGTTTCTCAAACCCAGAAGGGATCACGAAATATGCTAGTTGATAACCTCGCGCAATGCGTTAGATTCTAAGTGTAATTTTATATTAAGACTGGATATAGTAGGTAAAAATAATTTCTTTTGACATTAAAATAGATTATTTAATTTGGACATAAAAAATACATGGGTGGTTAGTTTGACACTTCTTTGTTTGTATCCTCTGTCATTCACATCTATTTGACAGACAAATCATGCTAATCAACACACAAAAAGGATCATTAAGTTACACTAAGAAAAATAAACATGATGTCAAAATTTTCTTTCAGGTAATTAAGGATAGGGATAAACCCTTGTATAACACTGCGGTTTTATATAAACCTTTATTTGATACTACAAACATGAAAAACCCTTATATGACATCGAGTTGTAATTTTAAACTCTTCTATGAAATTGATGTTATAGTTCAAACAAAGAAAAATTAAGAAAACAATACTTGTGAAATCCAAAAACATCTCAAACTTTTTGTGGTTGTGTGAAAAATTATATTTACAACTTTGCTTTTTGGTCCGAGTTCAGATTCGAAAAATATTTTGACTTAAAATTAAGATATTTAAATATATCATAAAACAATTTAGATTATTTTAAATAGTTACATTTTGAAATAAATTGTAACTTGGTCCAACAATTTATTTTAGAACTTGAGCACTCTAAAATTATGTACACCATTTTTTTATATCTAGTGTTGAGGGTCAATACCGGCGATGACCGGTATTAATGATCCTCCGACTGCTTTACGTATAAAGCACCAAGGGAGGTTACTCCGTCTCGCCCGACCCCGACGTCCGGACGGGAAGTGCCCGACCCCTGAGGTCGGACAAAAGTTCCGCCTCGCCCGACCCGACCTCGAGGGTCGGACGAGGGTTCCGCATCGCCCGACCTCCGGGGTCGGACAAAGGTTCCGCATCGCCCGACCTCCGGGGTCGGACAAAAGTTCCGCCTCGCCCGACCCCGACCTCGAGGGGTCGGACGAGGGTCCCGCCTCGCCCGACCTCCGGGGACGGGCAAGACTGGGCGATCCAACCACCCCGGACGGGACGGATGTCCGGGGTCAGTCAAGCCATTAATAAGCTCAAACTCCAGATGGGACGGTGGCGATGACCGCTCCCGGAAGAGTAAATGCGCACAACGAGCATCGTCCACGGGGTGGGCGTCGCCCCAACAGTCCCCTGTCAGAGACTCACCGTCTCGTACGATAGGACGCCCCGGAGCGACGGCCATCACCACGGCGTCATCAAGCCGGCTCCTACAGTGGCGCTTCTCCATACGGATGGGACTCCATCGAGCGACAGCTCGGACCACTCCGTCGACAAGAAGCAACACGGCCACTCCGAAGACGTCATCCACAGCGACCGGCACGGAGTTTGAAGCATCAACAGCGCGGCCTACAGGACATACGGCCATGCCGCCGCCGCCCACTCCCCAGCGCCAACCCTCTGTACGCCCGCCTCCCTCCTTGCAGTATAAAAGGGGGAGGCGGGAGGACGACGGGAAAAAAGACTAGTGCAACACACACGATATCTCACCCCACGCCGAACACCTCACAGAGACTTGGGAGCTCATCCCTCTCTTGCCTGTTTGTAACCCCCTACTACAAACTGTCGCGAGTAACACGAGCAGCCTCATCGAACTGGACGTAGGGCACGTTGCCCGAACCAGTATAAATCCTTGTGTCCTCTCGCGAACCATCCGAACCAAAACACGCACTCCACGATACTAATTACTCGTCGGCCACAACGAACGCCGACATCTAGTATGTGAACATATTTTAAATTTGAATTCAAGTCAAATTTTTAACATGTACAAATTTCATAGCAACACGTGACCATAATATTACAGTGACCATCAACCTCACAGAAAGATGTGAATCAAGTTTTACAATTTATGTCAAAATATAACTATTTTAAATAATTCAAAATTATGGTTATGGTAGATTTCATTCTATAAATTTTAAATCTAAAATGTTTTAGAACTTGAACTCGGATAAAAAAAGAAAAGTTGTAGAAAATGGTTTCTCCTACCACCACAAAAATTTTAGTATTTTTTTAGATTCCAGAAGTACTATTTTTCTAGTTTTCTTTATTTAAACTATAAGATCAATGTCATAAAAGGGATTAATATTACAACTAGATGTCATACAAAGATTTTTCGTATCAAATAAGGATTTGTGTAAAATTGCAGTGTCATACAAGAGTTTATCCCCTTAAGGATAATATGTGTTTGTAATTAGGGAAAAGGTCTCTTTATTGAGTTTCATGCACCTAACCAGTTCACCCAAAAGCCTAAGCTGATGGGGAAAGGAGGGCAATCCACTTATACTTCAACACTCCCCCTCACGTGCAGCTCCCGCAGGGCGCAAACGTGGAATATTGGAGCGGAGGACTTAAATTGCGGAAAATTGCCTCTGCCAGGATTCGAACTCGAGACCTCTGGCTCTGATACCATATTGAGTTTCATGCACCTAACCAGTTCACCCAAAAGCCTAAGCTGATGGGGAAAGGAGGGCAATCCACTTATACTTCAACACTCTTATCTGTCTGTAGTTATCAGCGACGATGAGCCCATCGACAGGCAATGAAATCACCTATAGTTGCTTTGATTTAGCTTCTAGTGATGTTTTTTTTAGATAATGTAGGCCTAAAGTCACTGCTGAGTCTCTTCAAGCTGTGCAGGGGCCACCAGAGTCTTCTCCTCAGTACAGTCCATGGACGGAGCAATGCAGAGAACTATGTCATGCAACAACCATAATAACATTTATTAAATTGATCCGAAATGGAATGAAGTAGATACTGCATACCTGGTAATTGCTCGAACGTTGGTTTAGTCAAATCAATGATTCCATCATCAGCCTTTTCTCCAGATGGACTTGTCGGGGCCTCTGAACATCGACACACGCACAAAAAATTCAACATTTGCTACCACACAACATATGATAGGAATAATTTATTAATATTTGGAGAAATTAATACCATGAGACTGCACAAATGATGGTCCAATCAGATCCAAGATTATCGTTATTTGTGTTTTGAACTGTTCGAATTCATTTTGCTAGATATAGCACCTGAAGTTTGATTAACTCGGCTGTCATGTCATATCTGGATGAAGCCATCCCCGACACGGCAAGGCGCTTTCACATCCAGTCTGCAAACAATTATTTTGTGCACCACACAAGACTTTCAGTTTGCCTAGAACTGAACTGCCATCGTTAAATGGGAACCCAGATAAAGAATAACTAAGTTCATTGGTTCACATATGTGACTATAATTACAAGGAAATACCTTTGTCTAATTGATATTTTTCACGCCGCCTCTTATTTCTTTGCTTCTTTTATTCATCAGTCATCCGTACATATCCATTCCTATCTTGATCCCTTTTACGTTCTTTCTTAAGGTCGAGACCACCAGCAGGTATGGAGATGTTAGTCAAGTCACCGAGTGGAGGGCGATCAGCTTCATCTCGTGATGAAGGCCCCATCTGAAAAATTAAAGGTACTGACGACATGAAACCATCGTTATAGTATTACTAGAAAAATGCCCCTACATTGCTACGAGTTGTTATATCACAATGTGTCATTTGCTCATCAATGAAGATTTGATGGAATGCTAGTGTCATTTTCCTGCATTATTCCCTAATTCATCACTTCACATTCCTCACTTCTCTGTCCTACTCACATCTTCCTCATATGCAGGTCGTGTGATGTCTGTACGCGATTGTAACATTCACTCAAACGTTCACGAGTTGTCCCAAAGCCCACATCATAAATGCAAATACAGGAACATGAGTGCAACACCATTTATCCATCACTCGTATGTTGGGAGAGGAGCAAGGTGCATCTGTCATTTGTCGGTGATAGAATATCACAATTAAGTAACGAGCGAGGGATATTTTATAAAATACTATTAATAGTAAACATATTATTTAAATAACAAGCAAAGGAAAAAAAACTGTTGCCATGGCCTCTCTAGTTTCCCTACCTTTTTTTTCTTTTTTTCCTTTTTATTTTGTGGGTGAACACACGACGATGTTTTTTAAACCAATATATATGTACTTGTGCGCTATGTTCATGATTAATTCAAACATTTAGGATTCTTTTTACTAAAAAATAACATGGTTACAAGCAGGCCTCAAATATAGGTGTGAGAAATAGTAAAAGTAGGACAAACATTAAGTTTACAGCATGAAACACATGAATCGGAAAAAAAAAACAGTATCATTTGAATGCGCGTAGAATTTACATAATGGATAATTTATGCAAGATAATAAATTTTTCATCAGAATTGTTTAACCAATGGTAATTATTTAAATAAATGTCATGCTTATAAGTAGGGATCACAATTTAACTCGCAAGCGTATCGGGTGCCGTGATATTTTTGACACACGGATGCCACCCGCATCCGAACTACATAGTCGTGGATGTGGGTCTTTTTACACGTAGTCACTCGTCGAGCCTCGATGACAGCCCAATCATCAATTTTAATTTTTTTTCAAGATAAAGTCAATAAGAGAGGAGAGAGCTCTCGTGACTCACTCCTGAAAACACACCTTCAGACCTAACACGCATCCGAAACCCGATGTGTACGCGTGCGAGACGTTGGCCCCGTTTGGGGCAGCTTTGATCAGCTTCTTGTGGGAATAAGCAGCTTGTAGTGCCAACGGACCGATTCCTCTCCCGCTACTTTTGGACACGATTTTTTTCAACTACCCTCTTTTCACTGGAACGCGGAATCGGCAAAAGAGGAGCTTCTACAAAAGGCACCTCGCTTCTACTGCTGTCAACTCCCCCGTCGTCGCCGGCCCGCTTGTGATTCGCTCGACTGAGGATGCATCCTCGGCCACAATCGCAAGATAGATCAGCAATAGAGCCTGCTGGCCGCCACACATCAGAGTCGGAGGCAGATGCTGTTGACGGTCCTTAAGTGTCATATTTGACCGTCAAATCTCTGCATTAATAATAAAAAAGAATACACTAAAATTAGGAATAGGTTTATTACAAATCAAGTTTCACAAGTTTTGGTGAATATTTATATGCAGGTAATTTATCCAGAATTATTGAGAGAAAAAGATAAGAAAAGTATTATCCAATGAAGCATAAAAGGATTAGCTATTCAACGTATAAAATCTGCCCAAATACCAAAACCTACCACGGAGAACGGATTGAAACCCACTCAGGAGAAGCGCAGGAGAAGCCAGGCCCAAGTAGGGCCCAGCACAGGTCAGCCGACTTGGGGGGTCGTCCCAGCTGCCAGTGGGGCCACTCAGGCCCCATTTTGGCAGGAAGCTTCCAACTGACGTACCAAAGGCGGTGCTGACCGGGTTTGGGAGTTATCGACTTCAGGTGGCGGGAAAAGAGAGAAAGAGGGAGGGGAGGAAACTCACCCTCCAAGTCACCTCCACCTGTAAATATGACCCCTCTCCTCACTCTCTACCATCAACTCTTCACTCCACTTTTACATTTCTACTACTGCATTAGAGGCTTAAGGCTCTAGTACTTAGAGTTCTAGAGAGGAAGATAGCGAGGCAGAGGTTGTCCAAGGGAAGTGCCGCTTCGGTGCTCTCTTGGCATAGAATCCTCCACTAAGTCGAATCGGAGTGGTGGCCTGTCATTACTCTGCTTCGCACTTGTATCTCGACGAATGCTTTATTTAATCAAGTAAGTATTCGTGCACACTTTATGAGTATATTGTCTTAGTCTAGTAAGTAGTGTTTATTCTTCATTTGCTAGTTCACCGTATACTACTTAGTATATGCTTAACTTAATTACGGGTTAGATCCCTGCGCTAGGTTAAAGTAGTAATAGTCTGTGTAGATGTGGTGTCTATGATGAGGACATCGACTCCAACACGGGAACGGCCACACCAGCAGCACCTGCGGACGCGCCTCCACTTCCAGTCACGGCTTCACCAGATGCGCCTCTACATCAAGCGACGCTTCCTTCATCAATGGGGCCAATCATGAGGGCCCGTGCAAGAGAGCTGAACTATGTCACGCTGCTGAAGAACGAAGGCCCAGAAGATTAGCCAGTCGGCCCAGTTGAAGGCCCCCCCTCATGGGCCAACCTAGGGTTGCGTGCAACCCTAGGGATGCGTGCCACCCAGGAGCTGCACCCCCACCTCTGGCCGCCACCAGGGGCTGTGCCCCTCCCCTCGTGTATTTAGCCAAGGGCTGCGCCCCTTGTTTATTTTTGAGTTTTGTTTAATTGTTAGTTTTAGCTACAGCTGTCGCACGCATTACAGCGCTGCCACGTGTATTCAGGACTCCACCTCCAAGTAATACTTCAGAATGCTTGCATCTCTTTCTTGCTCGTTCTTCGATTGCGCACAGGAAACGATCTTCGTGATCAGGCTGATCTTGCACCAGCAAGGTTGGTAACCATCGGGAGTTGGTTCAGCGATTGCATTGGCGCCTCGGGCTTGCTCGTCGTAGTCGGATCGTGAGGGTCTACTTCCACCAAATCAAATTTATCTTCCTCACCGAAAAATCGGGCACTCCAGCTCTATCAAGTGGTATCAGATTCCAGTGTTTCTCGATGAGTTTTTTTCGTGTGTTTTTTTCGTTCATCCTATAGTCCACAAAAAACCAAAAACACAAAAATTTTCAGGTTAAATCTGTTATCCCAGCACCCCCTTGCGCCTTGCACTTTCGATCAGTACTTTACATTGTTGAATTTGTGTGCCTGCACGTTTCGTTGTTGCTAGATTACTTGTGCTTTATCCATCTGTTCTAGCCGCCACAAACCCTAACACTGCTCCCCTGCCGTACGCGCCTAGATCTGTTCCCTCCACGCCACGCACGAGTTCTGCTCGGTTACGATCTGCTATCTCAGCGCCGCGCGTGAGTCCTGCTCGGTTACGATCTGCTATCTCAGCGCCGCGCACGAGTCCTGCTCGGTTACGATCTACTATCTCAGCACCGCGCCAGAACCCACATCCCGGCCAGTCACGCCGCCGAATTCCACTCGTCTCCGTCACTGTTTTGTTTTCGTGACAGTCCAATCAAAAAAAAAAGAAAAAGAGAGAAAAGAGCACGCAAGTGTGCCAAAAAAAAAAACCCGAACAGGAGAGGTTTGTTTCTCGTGATCGGTTTTGCTGGGACAATCCCAACCGACCTGGTTCGCTATGTGTCCTTGTTGGACTCGTGAGTCTGTCCGTGTTCTGCAGCATCGGCTCATTGAGAAATTCGACCTTACTTTAGAGAGAGGGAGAGAGAGAGTATCTTTTAATTACCTATTTACCCCTGGTCTCTCCGGAAAGAGTGCCTGTGGTGACTTGTTCATTTGCTTTCGTTTGTTCATATAATCAGTTTTTGGGCGCTCAGTCGCGGGTTGTTTTCCATAGTACCTTCCCCTACACCCAACCCTAGCTCGTTCTCGCATTTGTTTCCAGCAGTGTCCATACGTCTTTAGCACTATTATTCAACTTTGCAATTATTGTTTGATCGTGCTAATCCTTGTCTTGAGTGCAGCCTGCCCAGAACTACACATATTTCTACTACGAGCAGGTTTTGTTCTCCAGGCAATCGCTCTTCTAATCTTTCACCGGTTCTACCTGTTGGTTGCAGCTCACCCCTGTGTGCTTGGTAAGAACGGGTAAGAATTTGATAACAGCGTTGTTTTGAGTGATTTACCTCCCACCATACACCTGCTATCGTAGTGTCCTCTCCGTTGCTGTTTCGTGTTTGCACTAACAATGGCAGGAGACGACGCCAAGATGGACACTATACTGCAGGACGTGCACGCGCACGTCGAAGGCCTTGCCAGCGACATGAAGACGCTGCATGAACGGCTGGATTCCACGGTTGCTTCATCGATCGAGCGTTTCGACCAGATCGACCTCCCTCAAACGGCTGCCCACGCCACGCTCGAGACGATCATGACTCGTCTTGAGACCTTAACCACGCAGCTAACAGAGTTGCAGCAGGCGCGCGACTATGGCGGTGATACGGAACTGGATGATGGTGGTCGCCGCGGTCGTGCATGCAGGGTACGTGTCCCACCTCCTGATTCCTTTGCTAAGATCAAATTTCGCATTCCATCCTTTAATGGCAAATATGATCCTGCCGCTTATCTTAATTGAGAATTAGAGGTCGAACAGAAATTTTCATGCCATGATATTCCTGCTCATCTACAAGTTAAGGCTGCTATTAGTGAATTTACTGATTTTTCTTTAATTTGGTGGCGTGAATATAAACAAAAGTTTCCCGATAACACTCCCACCACTTGGGATGAACTAAAAACTGTCATGCGTCACAGATTTGTTCCTTCTTATTATGCCCGTGACTTGCTCAACCAAATGCAACGATTTCAGCAAGGTTCCCAAACTGTTGAGGAATATTACCAAGCATCACAAAAGGGTATGATTCGTTATGGTTTAGTTGAGTAGGAGGACGCTGCTATGGCACGTTTTAGGGGTGGTTTGAACCGTGAATTCAGGACATCCTTGATTACAAGGAATATGATGATATGACCACTTTGTTTGAATTTGCTTGCAAAGCTGAACGTGAAGTGCAGGGACAGCGATCGTCGACACACGCTAACTCTTTTGCAGGACGCGGCCAAGCTTCCACCCCAGCCCCCCGCCCGACGTCCTCCACGTCGTCCTCCACGCCGCGCGAGCGTGCGCCGTCCACTTCAAGCGCATCACCACGCGAGCAGCCGGCCAAGCCGGCAGCACCTCCGGCCCACGGTGCCTCTCCTTCCACAGGGCGCACTCGGGACATTCAGTGCCATCGTTGCAAAGGTTACGGTCATGTGATTCGGGACTGCCCCAACAAGCGTACCTTGCTGATCCGTGACAATGTGAATACTCTTCAGCTAGTGATACTGAGGAGACTAGACATGCTATGCTTTCCACTGACCATGCAGATCATACGGAGGTTCACGTTGATTCCAGCGCTGCCGATAGGTATGAGAGTCTTGTTGTGCAGCATGTCCTCAGTACACAGGTTGCCACGGCCGAGCACAATCAGCGACACACGATTTTCCACACTAAGGGCGTCGTACAGGAACGGGCGATCCGGATCATCATCGACAGTGGCAGCTGCAACAATTTGGTGAGTACGACACTGGTAGAGCAATTATCTTTACGCACTCGCCAACATCCACACCCGAACCACATCCAATGGCTCAATGATGGTGGCAAAATAAAGGTAACGCGCTCGTTACGTATTCCCTTTTCTCTGGGCGCCTATTCTGATTATGTTGATTGTGATGTTGTCCCTATGGAAGCATGCTCTTTGTTGCTTGGTCGACCTTGGCAATATGATACTGATAGTGTATATCATGGTCGTTCAAATTATTATTCACTCATGTTTAAGGATCAGAAAATAATCATTCATCCCATGACCCCTGAACAAATTCTGAAAGATGACATGGCTCGGACGGCCAAGACAGCAAAGTCTCACAAATCACCTCCAGCGGCCCCTGCTAGATCTGAAATCAAGTTGCACACCCCTGTTTTCCTTGCTACACGTGCTGATTTTGCTGAGCTTCGTGATGATAATTTGCCTTGCTATGCACTTGTTTGCTCCAACATGCTAGTTTCACTTCATGAGGCACCGTTCTTGGATATTCCCCCTGCTGTTGCTAACCTTTTGCAGGACTATGCCGATGTCTTTCCCAATGACTTGCCACCGGGTCTCCCTCCTATCCGTGGCATCGAACATCAGATCGATCTCATCCCCAGTGCCCAGCTTCCAAACCGCGCCTCGTACCGCACTAATCCCGATGAGACGAAGGAGATCCAGCGTCAGGTGCAAGCACTACTGGACAAGGGCTACATCCGTGAGTCACTCAGTCCTTGCTCGGTTCCTGTTTTACTTGTTCCTAAGAAAGATGGTTCATGGCGTATGTGTGTCGATTGTCGTGCTATTAATAGCATCACAATCCGTTATCGATATCTCATACCACGCCTTGATGATATGCTTGATGAGCTTAGTGGCGCTGTTCTTTTTTCTAAGGTTGATTTGCGTAGCGGGTACCATCAGATTAGGATGAAATTGGGGGATGAATGGAAAACTGCTTTTAAAACCAAATTTGACTTATATGAATGGTTGGTTATGCCGTTTGGTTTGTCTAATGCTCCCAGCACTTTCATGCGCTTAATGAATAAAGTTCTTAGGCCATTCATAGGACTGTTTGTTGTTGTTTACTTTGATGATATTCTTATTTACAGCAAGTCTATGGATGCGCATTTAGAACATATGCGTGCTATTTTTGTTGCTTTGCGTGCTGCTCGCTTGTTCGGTAACTTGAAAAATGCACCTTTTGCACGCAACGCGTCTCTTTTCTTGGCTATGTTGTTACTTCACAGGGAATTGAGGTGGATGGTAGCAAGGTGGAGGCCATTCAAAGCTGGCCTACACCGACGACGGTCACGCAGGTTCGGAGTTCCTTGGCCTCGCCGGATTCTACCGATGGTTCATGCGTGATTTCAGCTCCATTGCTGCCCCGTTGCATGAGCTCACAGAGAAAGGTGTTTCATTTGCTTGGGGCGCACCACAGGAAGATGCATTCAACACCTTGAAGGACAGGTTAAATCATGCTCCTCTTTTACAATTGCCTGATTTCAGTTAAGTGTTTGAATTAGAATGTGATGCTAGTGGCATAGGTTTAGGTGCTGTTTTGCTACAAGACCGTAGATCTATTGCTTACTTTAGTGAGAAATTGAGCGGCGCTGCCCTGAAATATTCAACTTATGATAAGGAGTTATATGCTTTAGTGCGCACTTTGCAAACATGACAGCATTACTTGTGGCCTCGCGAATTTATTATTCATTCTGATCATGAGGTTTTGAAACACATTCGTACCCAACTAATCTGAACCGACGACATGCTAAATGGGTAGAATTTATTGAGTCCTTTCCCTACATCATGAAACATAAGAACAGGAAGGAAAATGTCATTACTGATGCTTTGTCTTGTCGCTATACCATGCTGTCCCAATTAGATTTTAAAATCTTTGGTTTGCAAACTTTGAAAGATCAATATATGAATGATGCTGATTTTCATGATATTATTTCACATTGTAAGGATGGCAAACCATGGGGCAAGTTTCATATACAGGATGGGTTCCTGTTTCGTGCTAACAAGCTATGCATTCCAGCTGGTTCGGTTCGTCTGTTATTGTTGCAGGAAGCTCATGGAGGGGGCCTCATGGATCACTTCGGTGTTTTTAAAACATAAGAAGTGCTGACCGACCACTTCTACTGGCCTCGGATGCATCGTGACGTCGAGCGCTTCCTTGCTCGTTGCCCTACGTGCCAAAAAGCTAAGTTTCGTTTGGGTAACCATGGTTTGTATATGCCTCTCCCTGTTCCTTCTGCTCCTTGGCATGATATTTCGATGGATTTTGTTTTGGGATTGCCTCGCACTAAGAAGGGGAGGGACAACATATTTGTCGTTGTTGATAGGTTCTCTAAAATGGCTCATTTTATACCCTGTCATAAAACTGATGATGCATCCATAATTGCTGATTTGTTCTTTCGAGAGATTGTTCGCTTGCATGGAATTCCTCAAACAATTGTCTCTGATCGTGATGCTAAGTTTCTTAGTCATTTTTGACGTTGTCTTTGGAATAAACTAGGCACTAAGTTACTTTTTAGCACCACTTGTCATCCTCAAATTGATGGGCAAACTGAGGTAGTTAATCGAACTTTGTCAACCATGCTTAGGGCTGTTTTAGACAAGAATTTAAGGCGTTGAGAAGACTGCTTGCCTCATGTTGAGTTTGCTTATAATCGTGCAACGCATTCTTCTACAAAGATGTGCCCTTTTCAGATTGTTTATGGTTACATCCGTAGGGCGCCTATTGATTTATTTTCACTTGATGCTCAGGATGAGCCACATGTAGATGCGGTTGCACATGTTGAACAAAAGATACATTTACATGAGCAAAACAATAAAACATTGATGATGCTAATGCCAAATATAAGGTTGCTGGTAGTAAAGGACGCAAACATGTTACTTTTGAACCCGGTGATATGGTTTGGTTACACTTGCGTAAGGATAGGTTTCCTGCTTTGCGCCGTTCTAAATTGATGCCTCGTGTTGCTGATCCTTTTAAAGTGCTAACCAAGATCAATGATAATGTTTATATTCTTGATCTGCCTGCGGAATTTGGTGTTTCCACTAGTTTTAATGTTGCAGATTTGAAACCATATGCGGGCGAGGATGAGGAGTTGCCGTCGAGGACGACTTTAGTTCAAGAAGGGGAGGATGATGAGGACATCGACTCCAACATGGGAACGGCCACACCAGCAGCACCTGCGGACGCGCCTCCACCACCTGCGGACGCGCCTCCACTTCCAGTCACGGCTTCACCAGATGCGCCTCTACATCAAGCGACGCTTCCTTCATCAGTGAGGCCAATCACGAGGGCCTGTACAAGAGAGCTGAACTATGTCATGCTGCTGAAGAACGAAGGCCCAGAAGATTAGCCAGTCGGCCCAGTTGAAGGCCCCCCCTCATGGGCCAACCTAGGGTTGCGCATAACCCTAGGGATGCGCGCCACCCAGGAGCTGTGCCCCTACCTCTAGCCGCCACACAGGGGCTGCGCCCCTCCCCTCGTGTATTTAGCCAAGGGCTGCGCCCCTTGTTTATTTTTGAGTTTTGTTTAATTGTTAGCTTTAGCTACAGCCGCCGCACGCATTACAGCGCTGTCACGTGTATTCAAGACTCCACCTCCAAGTAATACTTCAGATTGCTTGCATCTCTTTCTTGCTCGTTCTTCGATTGCGCGCAGGAAACGATCTTCGTGATCAGGCTGATCTTGCACCAGCAAGGTTGGTAACCATCGGGAGTTGGTTCAGCGATTGCATTGGCGCCTCGGGCTTGCTCGTTGTAGTCGGATCGTGAGGGTCTACTTCCACCAAATCAAATTTATCTTCCTCACCGAAAGATTGGGCACTCTAGCTCTATCAGTCTAGATAGAATATTACCTGTGACTGGTGTGCATCCCATGGAGCTAGAGGTAGGCGGCTTGAAGTGACAGCCTTGTCCGTCCTGTGTAATTCTGCACGTCCGGATACATAAGTAGCCTTTATAGTTATCGGAGTCTTTCCCTGGATCGGGAGTAAACCGGAGGCCAAATTAAGCAAGGATAGAATAAACCTTCTTGCTTAGATTAGGATTTATCTCTTAAGTTGACTCTCTGTCCTTTGTCCACTTTTTAGTGAGGTTGTTCCTCGAACTTGACTAGTAGTTAGTCTACACATGTTCTCTGTGAAAATTACGATACCTTGAAATACTCTAGGGTGAAGTACTACAGCGGTACTTCGTGCGCTTGTGGATTTATCTGTGACCGTAAGAAATACCAACAAAGGCGGACATGTCGGTGTCCTGCGCGCTGGAATGGGTGGTGCGCCTGGGGTGCACATGTTGGCCGTGGAAGCAGCTCACCTACATCAGTGCGACCGAGGAGCTCCCATAGACAAGCACAAACGGCAGCGAAGCATGTACAGCAATGGTGTCAGTGACCTCCTCATGGACTCCGGCGGCACGCAGCGCGGCAAAGGCTCCCAGGCGGCGCTCGTCATCGGCTCCAGCTCGACGGAGGCTCCTAGGCAGCGCTCGTCGTCGGCTCAGGCTCCCAGGCGGCGTGCATTGTCGACTCTTACTTCGGCGTCACGCGGCGTCAGCGTCGGCCTTGGGGGTGCTTCTAGAGAATGCGACTCAAACGAGAACGGACGGTAGCGGCGGCAGCTCATCGTATGGCGAGGATGGGCAGCGGCAACAGTTCTTCCCCGCACGACGACAGGCGCGGCGGCTCTCCGCGTGGTTGTGACTGCTCTCCACACGACAACGGGCATCTTCCTCGAGCGGCGACGGCTCCTTCTGGCAGTGACTCTACTTGCGTTGCTACAAATCATCAGTGCCAAACGGTTAGATTTTTATCTCAGTTGATTCTTCTAGTAGCCGTGTTAAATGAAAACTGGTTTCTAATGGAATCCGGTCGAGAAAAAGTAGTATCATGCAAAGGGCCGTTATATCACACACACACACGCGAGTGTCACACGGGCCCGAGAAACAGCCAAGCTGATAGGTTTCCAGTCCAGCCCACAAAGAATTTCCAATTGCCCAGCCCAACAAAGAGTGATCTTATCCGGAAGAAGGAAACACGTAGCACACCACGGCCACTGCCCCCTCGCTTAGCATTCAGGAACCTTCTCCAATCTCCAGTCTCTGCATCTTCTCTCTCCCGTCACTCTCTCTCTCATCCCACATCCGCCCGAGCAGGCAAGTGAAGCCCAGCAACCACCATCTCCGGTGAACAAGTCTCTTGATCTGTCCCTCCCCACGGTGCTAGGCTGCTAGCAGGCTGCTGGTTGTTCATGTTGATTTTTGGTCAGCGGTTGGTGTACCAGACCTTCCTCCTCTATTCTCTCTCTATCTCACATGAAAAGCTGGCCAACGGTGCTCTTCTTTCTCTTCCCATGGCAAGCAGCGCCCTCCAGTTTGTTTCTCGCAGCACGCGCTCTCCTTTCATCATCCCATGGCAATGCGCTTCTCTCCCCCCTGCTCTCAGATATACGGCTTCATGGCGTATTGGAAAAGCGGCGTGACTTGCGGGCGGCAGGGGCTGGCCGCGGCTTGGGTTTGGATTGAATTCGTTTTTTTATTTTTATTTTGTTTTGTTTGATTTTCCTCGTAAAGGACAGACATGACATGTGTAACACATTTAATAAATAAAAATTAAAAAAAGAATTGTTACCGTAGTTTAATTTTTTAACACTATTAGTCTTGAGAAAATTTGGCTGAAACAAATTCCTTGTGATGCAAGTCCCTTCTGAAAAATGCAAGGTACTAATTATATGTAGCCCTCGGTATAGTTTTACTGCAATAAAATTTGTTGCAATAGTTTAATCTTTGAACAATCTATTAGTCTTGAGAAAAATTGGCTGAAACACAATTGTTGCAGTTTACTTTTTTTCTGTATCTTTATTAACTTTGTTTACCATCTGCACGGTATTTTTTCGTTTGATGACAATGCATTTGTTTTACTTATCATGTGTAGCAGGAGGCAGCATACATTCTACGTAGCATGGTTTTTGTTCGGTGGCAGAAGGCAGCATACATTCTACGCAGTATGCTTATGGAGGCTGAACGGCAGCATATACATTCTCTCCGGTTAAGTTTTGCTATGCGTCAGCCAGAACATCCAAAACAGCAACAAAAGTTCGGTGGCACAACATATACTTTATTTTCTTGGTCAAACACACTTGTGCTGAATCAATCAGCGCTTTTAATTTTAATTTAATTCAGAACTAAATCACGATCGTACATAGCAGATTATAAATATTAACTAGATCTACATTATATCTAAACAAGTCTATCTTGCTAAACAGAATCACAAATTCTTCATACATTAAGTAACAAAAATATATAATAGATCATGATGACACGTATGGAAGATATGATAATAGATGACACGTTTCCTTCTTAATGACGACTGGATAGCGAAGATGTCCGTGCCAACAGCATTCGCGTGGAGAAGCTCACGAATGATGGGCGTCAGGTGGCGGCGCGGAAAATGAGCCGTGGTGAGGAAGTCGATGAACAACGCACCAAAGGGATAAAGATCAAACGATCGAGCAGTCGTGTAGAACGCTTCCCAAAAATCATATTCACCCTCTCTCGATGTAGGAGCTCAGATGACGAGAGTTTTGGAGACTTGCTCTCCCGTTCAACGGTGCACGCCGATGATCGGGATGGAGGAGACGTCAGCGGCGGCGCAGCGATAGCAGAGGCATAAACCTAGAGGCGGTTGGATGTGTTGGTTCGATTGCAAGGTGCCCTCTAACTGTGGTGTCCGCTTGGTTTTTGTTGACGGTCCTTAAATGTTGTATCTGACTGTCAAAATCACCGTATAAATAATAAAAAATTGAGCAATCAACATAGTTGTAGGTTTTATTACGAACAAATTCTACAAGTGTTGGTAGATATTTGTGTGCAGAGATTTATAGAAAGTATTGAGAACAAAATATAAAGAAAAAGAAGAAAACACACTTCCGACCAATCAGAGCAAAGCACAAGAATTAGAGGGCACACAAATAGAGTAAAACAGTGGAGAAAACCCACGGGCACCACACAACCACGACCAGGGTCCATTGGACGGCCTCTAGAAGAAAGATCGGCCAAGGCAGAGCCCACCAAGGGTCGGCCGACCCAATGGTTCGGTTGAACTGCCAATGGGGCCCCCCGGGCCCAACTTTGACGCAGTGCTTCCCACCACCTTTCCAACGTCGGTTCTGACATGTTCGTGCGCGGCACCGACTCCAGGTGGCGAGAATTGAGAGAAAGAGGGAGGAGGGAAGCACACTCACCCAAGTCTCCTCCACCTGTAAATAAGACCCCTTTCCTCACTCACTAGGTGAACCCATCACTTCAAAATTCACTTGTGCTGCTGCATATTATAGGCTTAGGCTCTAGCTCTTAGAATTCTAGTAGGAAGAGAGCGAGGCGGAGGAATCCCCGAGGTAAAGGCCGGTCTGTCGGCATTCTTTCGGTTTGATCCTCCACTAAGTCGGATCGGAGTGGTAGCCTGTCATCACTCTTCCCGCACTTGTGCCTTGACAGATGCTTATTTAATCAAGTAAGTATTCATGTCATATTTATAGGGTATTTTGTCTTACTCAAGTAATTAGTATTTATTCTTCGCTTGCTAGTTCGTCATATACTACTTAGTATATACTTTAATTTATAGGACACGATCCTGCGCAAGGTTAAAGTAGTAATATTCTGTGTAGACGTAGTGTCTAGATAGAGTATTACCTTCGAGTGGTATGTACTCCCATAGAGCTTGAGGTAGGCTATCGGTGGTGACTGCCCTATTAGTCCTTTGTAGTCCTCCACGTTCGGATACATAGTAGCGTTTATAGGTACCGGAGTCTTTTCTTGGATTGAGAGTAAACCGGACGTCGAAGTAAGCAAGGAAAGAATAAATCTTCTTGCTTGAATTAAGACTTATCTCATAGATAGCCTCTCTATCCTTGCCCATATTTTAGTGTTGTTGTTCCCTGGACTTAGGACATAGATAGCTCACACACATTCCCTGAGGATTTTACGATACCATTGGAATACTCTAGGGTGAAGTGCTACGACGGCACTCCGTGCGCTTGCGAATTTATCTGTGATTGTAAGAAATACCAACAGTTTTATGCATGAAACCGCTAGGGTTGAGGCACCCTCACCTGAGTCAGTTACTAGATCATAGTCGTGATGGACACGATCTCTCAACCAGGTCTATTTTCATATCATATCCGCACTGGACACGAAACCGCAAGGCCTCGGACTAAATTTTGGCAGATCATTCACGCGCACGTCTCGCGCCCATCGCCCATGCCCCGACCCAACCCGGGCGAGCCAAGGCGAGAAAGAGCGCGCATGTGTTTTTCTTTATTCCTATCACCCACACATCTCAAGTGGTGTGGAGCAACCAACTATATCAATTGGTCTCACTCCACTAACACTAGCAATATGGGACTAAATAGTTGAACCACATCCTCATTCATGAATGGGTCTTTGAGATTTTCTTAGAAATTAATTGTAATACAATTGGGCTAAGCTCGAATAGTTCCAACAATCGCCTACCAGATCTCAAAGTCTCATCAAGACTTTTGCCTCATTTTACTGTTGTTTGATATACCAGTGTTTCGATGGATACTGTTAAGTTGAACATCCATCTAGAACAATATGCTACCCTTATTCACAACTTGGACAATGGAGTACGCCTTGAATTGCAAGTTTTGTGCAAATAAGTTTCGCTTATAATCTTAACTGATACTTGACCGTCAGTAGACTACTCCGCGGTTTGGATCATATAGGTCAACTCAATGGTCTCTTCGTGAGCTTAATAGAGATCACCCAAATCTCATAGACTGCGACCTTCCAATAACCGAGCTCATATAGGTATATTCTTTCAAGAATGCTCTGCAGGATAGCATCTTTGTTAATTAAAGCCAATAGAATACATTAAGACAGTTGCGAACCTGCCGTGCAGTATATGAGAGTATTGTATCATTACTCGAGTGGAACAGAAGTGTACTCTCATGCTAGCCACCAACTTGTTCTTCCCAGGTCCTAATTCACGGGATCTCCGATCACATAGGTTGGGTTACCACTGTGGAATAGCTCATATGGGTCTCAAACCCATCTCCTTAGATGCATTATCTATCACATTACGTGATAGCCCCTTTGTGAATTGATCTGTCAGGTTCTTATCAGTATTGATATAATCAACTGATATTACTCTAGAGTTTCTCATTTTCCTGATAGACTTCAAGCGCCTCTTATATGTCTGGATGACTTCATATTGTCCTTAGAACTGTTCACTTTGATAATCACCGTTTGATTATCACAGTTCATCGGAATTGACAGTACTGGTTTCTCGATAATAGGTAAGTCCATCAAGAGCTCACGCAGCCAATCAACCTCAACAGTAGTTGTTTCTAGTCAGTCAGCTTTGCTTCTATGGTTGATCTCATCAAGATAGTTTGCTTGCATGAACGTCATGAAACAACAGCTCCACCAAGGATAAAAGCATACCCACTAGTAGCATACAACTCATCAGTCTCAAATATCCAATTAGAATCACTATAGCCTTCAAGTACAGCAGGGAACCAAGAATAGTGAATTCCATAGTCCTTAGGTAGTGCATTAAACGCTCAAGCACACGCCAATGATCATCTTCTGGATTGGAAGTAAATCGACTTAGTTTGCTAACGCGAATCAGGCTTGATAGCACTGGCTAAATACATAAGTGATCCAATAATCTGGGAGTATCTCAATTGGTCTCTACCAATTCGCTTATACTTTCGAAGAATCAAGCTAGGATCATAAGGTGTTGGAGAAGGTTTGCTGTCCTTGTAGCCAAAATGGCTTAGAACTTTTTGCACATAATGAGATTGCGTTATCGTAATCCTATTCTCACCTTTGATCAGCTTAATGTTCAGGATAACATCAGCTTCACCTAGATCTTTCATATCAAAGTTCTAACATAGAAATTACTTCACCTCGTTAATCATGTCAAGACTTGTCCTAAAGATCAGTATGTCATCAACATACGAGCATAGAATACTCTTTCACCTCCACCATAGTGATAATACACACATCTTTAGCCTCATTGACTGAGGAGCCTGCTGATATGAGTGTAAAATCAAATTTATTATGTCATTGCTTTGGTGCTTGTTTCAGACCATACAAAGACTTCAATAACTTAAACACCTTATCCTCCCCTTTTACTACAAACCTATCAGGCTATTCCTTATAGATTTTCTCTTCCAACTCTCCATTAAGAAAAGTGGTCTTTACATCCATCTAATGGACGGGAAGATCATGAAAACAACCAAAAAGAGTAGTATACGAATGGTGACAACTTGTAATAGGTGAGTAAGTATCAAAGAAGTCTTCGCCTTTTTTCTGAGTATATCCCTTAGCTACAAGCCTAGCCTTGTACTTGTCAATAGTACTATTAGGCCTAAGCTTCTTCTTGGACATCCACTTGCAGCCTACAGGTTTGCACCCATAAGGTCGATCAACAACCTCCCAAGTACCATTAGAAAGAATATAGTCCATCTCACTATGGACAGCTTCTTTCCAATCATCTGCATCAGCAGATGTATATGACTCAGATATGGTTTTGGGTGTGTCATCTTTTTTTTGACCGAAGTCAGCAAGGAAGCTCCCTACCTATTTTTTTATATATATATTTTAAAAGGGTTTATGTACATGTACAAGGCTGCAAGCCCAAAAAGGAGAGTCCAGAGAAAGATTAAACCATATTACATAAAAATTGTTCTAGCAGGGATTTAAGAGATGGTTTAGCTCTAAGAGCCACCAAACTAAGCTCATGCTTCACGACACTCTTCCATCCCAGGAACGTTGCTTGCTTGTTCTCAAAAATGACCCCATTCCATTGCGTCCAAATTGCCCAGCAACCTATGATAAGAACTTCTCTAAAAATCTTTGAATTAAACAATTGTCTTGCCTGCAGGAGCATGTCATCTGGGGTGAGGGTGGTGTCCCAGTAGATTCCAAGCCTTTGCCAACAGTTTGAGCTAAAGGAACAACCGAAAAAAAGGTGGAGTAGTGATTCATCAGGGTGCAAGGAGCAGAGGACACATGCGTAGCTTGGCAGCGCCATGTGCTTCCGCCTGAGGAGAACTCTAGTGTTTAGGCGATCTCTTAATAAGAGCCAAAAGAAAAACTTTTGTCGGCTCTTACAACATGATTTCCACAACCATTTGAACCATGGCGAAGTTTGACAAGTTCCTATCAGCTGCATGTATGCGTTTTTTGAGGAGTAAATCGCAGACCCCCATATGTAACTCCATGAGTCGTGCTCTTCCAAATTCAGATGGTGCTGCAAACTGTCCTGTAGAGCCGACAGCTGATTTGGGGCAGTCATAGAAAGCGGCAGCCATAGGAGATTGTGGATATCATCTTGGAGAAAGGCTCTGACTATAATGTATTTGTTTCTTGCAAACGAGAATAGCTCCGGATATTGCCATTTCAGGACCCCCAAATCCCAGGTGTTCTCCCAAAAACAAACTGAGATACCATTTCGAACTAAGCAGGCTGAAAGCATAAAAGAACTTTTCTGAGAGCCTGATGATCGATTTCCACCAGAAGGAGCCTTTGTGGCGGCAAGACTATGGAGGAGCAGGCCTTGTGTAGAGTTTTGCCACGTCAGGTGCACCCAAGGTAAATCAGCATGATTGTAGAATTTATCAAGGAACTTGAGTAAAAGTGCAGTGTTCTGTGCACGAAGGTTAATAATTCTCAATCCTCCTTGATCCTTCGGTCTGCATGCTGTCCTCCAAGCTACAAGACATGAACCACGCTTGTTGATATCGCCACCATCCCATAGGCAATGCTTCCGATACTTATCAATTTGCTCTATCACGGAGGCTGGCAACTTGAGAGTACACATATAAAAAGTGGGCAATGCAGATAAGACTGAGTTAACCATGAGTAGTCTACCCGAGTAAGAGAGCAATTTGTTAAAACCCATCATTCTTCTTTCAATCCGGGTCAACATCGGCATGAATTCCACCAGAGAAGGTTTGGTGGTTTCTAGTGGCAATCCCAAATACGTGAATGGCATTGATCCAACTTGACATCCCATCGTGTTGGCTAGGTGTGTTGCACGCTCCACAGTCATATTAATGGGCACCAGGAAGGATTTAGCATAGTTGACATGGAGACCTGTAGAATCCGCAAAAGTACAGAGGAGGCCCTTTAAGGCCAAAAGCTGCTTAGCATCACCTGGGAGAATTATCAAAGTATCATCCGCATATTGGACAATTGGATAATCACCGCCAAAATTATTGCCCAAGGGGTGATTTAGCAATCCTCTAGTAGCAGCTTCATTAACAACTGACTGCAAGAGATCAGCAGCAAGAACAAACAGGAGTGGCGAGAGAGGATCTCCTTGTCGAACGCCACGTTTACACTGGAAAGGTTTACCAGGAACACCATTTAGCAAAATAGAAGAAGACCCTGAAACCAACACTTGCCGAATCCAAGAAATCCAGGTTTGGCTAAAACCTTTTGCTTGAAGCATGGACAGAATAGCTTCGTGCTCCACCTTGTCAAAAGCTTTTCAATATCTAACTTCAAAATAACAATTTCATTGTTGGATTTGTGACAAAAGTGTAAGAACTGAAATGCCCAGGCCAGGCAATCTTGAATCGTGCGACCTCTGATGAACCCATACTGGTTGGTGTGTACAACCGAAAGGATGACTTCCTGCAGTCTATTAGCTATTAGCTTGGTAAGAAGTTTGAGGGCAGAATTGAGCAGCGAGATGGGCCTATAATCGTTAACTGTTTTTGGATTATCAGTTTTAGGGATGAGCACAATGAGAAAGCCGTTGATGCTAATGTCCAAGACCTCAGTAGCAAAATCATCACAAAGTCTTTTGAAATCCAAGGAGATGATGTGCCAGCATTTTTTTTCATGAATGCTCCATTGAAACCATCTGGACCCGGTGTTCGATCTGGTGGCATTTCCTTCAAAGCTGCAGCTATTTCTATATCAGTAAAAGGAGTGTCAAGGACCGGCAGTTGTCTGGGCTGAATGAGCTCAGTTAAGTTGAAAAACATGCTGCTGTATTCTGAGACCCCCAATCTTTGCTTAAAAGACTGCCACAGAGCATGAGCCTTTAAATTATGGTCAGAAACTAATGATCCATCTGAAAGAGTGAGTGAAGTAATCGTGTTGGCCCTGTTTTTAATTGTGGCAACAGCTTGGAAAAATTTGGACTTTTCATCACCGAACCTAACCCATCGGATTGTGGCACGCTGTTTCCAATAAGTTCTCTTTGCAGCTAGCAGTGTGAGGAGGTGATTCTGAAGAATGCGCCTGAAGTTGCTTTCAATCTGTGATAGAACACGCTGATTCTCTAGTCCGTCGAACAAAGCAATAACCCAAGAGTAGTTATTAATGTTTTTGTTTAATTTTGATAGTTGCTTACTCCATATCTTCAAACCCTTTCTTGTCTGCTTGAACTTTGCTGACAGAGTGCGAGCTGCATTGTGGAAGAAAGGGGAAGAGTTCCAATGCAAGTCAATCACTGACACAAAATCGGCAAAATCTAACCAGTAATTTTCAAACTGAAAAATATTGCTCTTTGGTATATCTGTACCAATTTTCACCATATAAGGTATGTGATCTGAGGTAGGCCGCGCTAAAGGTATGACAGTAGTATCCGGATACTGCAAAGTCTAGGAGGAAGAGGTGAAAACCCAATCAAGCTTCTCCAGGAGAGGATTATCCTGCATGTTATTCCAGGTAAAGCCCGGCCCTGGAAAGAAATATCCACCAAATCCAGATGATGTATGAGATCATTATACAGTAACATGTCATTTAAATTTCCTCCTGGTCTGCTTCTATTTTCAAGACATCTAATCAAGTTGAAATCCCCCATAAGAATCCAATCTTCAACCATGGTGCAGTCAAAATTATATAACCAGGAAATGAAAGAAGCCTTCCCAGACGATGTGCAAGGCCCATAGATGCTAGTGTAATGAAAGCTTCGTCTAGTCACAAGCACTGTAAAGTTGATGGTAATACAGTATGCATTTATCAGAATAATATCCCCATGAAAAACAGACCCATTTCATACAGTGAGAAGACCACCAGAAGCACCAGCAGATGGCGAGAAAACAAATTTATTCAGATAACATGGACAGAAGCGCTGAATGTAGGCCTGATCAAAAGTATCACGTTTGGTTTCTTGCAAACTGAGGATGCTACAAGCTGACTCTGTAGCTTTATTCATGATGCAATCCCATTTTTCTTAAGAGTTAATCCCACGAATACTCCAACAGAGAAAGTGCCAATTCCTTGTGTTAGCCATTAAAAACACACTACATCAAGATATAAGAACTGCTGTCGTCCACAGGAGACAGGTTATCATAGAATAATTTTCATGGAACAGGGGAATCGAACCACAATACATACAACATTTGAGCGCCAGAAATCAGAGATGAAAACCAACAGAAACCCAAGACCATCAACTTGAGGATAAGTGAAAGAAATGAGTTCAATCTGAGTACTGAAAAGAATAGTAACATGTTCAAATAAGAAACTGTGCCAGAAGGGCATTATGCCAAACAGGTTCAAGAGAAGGACGCTCAGCGCAAACAAAGTGTTGAGTAAACTTATTACATCCATCGGGGTGGAATTAATCATTGCTAATATCATCATCATTTAGCAGTGCTGCTGTCACAGCATCAGCACTCATCTAGACGAACCCTGTGGCTATGGCTTGATATTCTCCACAGAGAAATATGGTGGCAGAGCTGCTTGATTATCTGTCACGTGTGAAGCAGGTACATAGAGAGGACGCTCAACTTCAACCTCAGTGCTCAAGGGTGCATCAGCACTAGGAATAACTGTAGCAGCCTCTGTTCCCATCGGAGCTACAGGGGCTGGTCCTCTGAATTCACCTAGATTCAGGCGCTTGCTCCGACGAAGAAGAGCGACATCAATGGGTGCGCGGGGCTTCCGGGCACGCCTTTTATGACTAGGAGCGTCCTTGGAGCCAGAACCATCAACCAGAACAACACCATCAACTGGGGTTTCAATTGCTCTCTGAATGGTGGGTATGATTGGAGTCTGCATCTCAGTAACAGAGAGATCAACAGTCACTCACATCAGATGTAACAGAAATTGAGAGTCATCAAAGTGAAGAGGAAAGATAGTCTCCCAATTAAAGACAAACTAAGCCAGGGTATCAAGCTTAAAACCAACTTGGATTGAGGAGGAAGGATAATGTAAGATCACCTGCTGTGATGCTCTAGACGTAGCCTCCAAGCCAGGAAGGGGTGCAGGGCCAAAAAGCTCTCGAGACAGGGGTAAGGTTGCTGCACCTTGAGAACTCGCGTTTAGCACTGGAACAATTTCAGCCACTCCACCCGAAGCTGCAAAGTCTGCAGAGGCCGGTGACATCTGACGTAGATTACCCCCAACTCCAACATGATCGTCAGAGACATTGTGTTCAGCCAGAATAGGCGCCAGTTGATCAGCCATGGAATCTGATCACCAAAGTCCGCCTCTTGAATTGGAGCATCAGCAGCTAGAATATTTTCCGGAACCCGATCAGGTGCTTGATGCATTCTGCCATCTCCCCGCCCATGGGGATTGTGATCACCCTGAGCTTGGTCCACAGAGGCTTGACTGACATGAGACTGAGCAGCGTGCGGCAACACATCCACATGACCCATCCAGCGTGGTGCTTCTGGGGGCATAGGATGCGCAATTCCATCCACCAGAGCCGGATCTTCATCCCCGAGAACCACCAAATCAGTGCGATCCAGGATATAAACCGGCACCGTCCAAGAGCGGGCATGACGTCCAATGCCATGAGAAACCACAATGCTTTCTGGGATGTGACGATCATCATGCACAACTGCCTTCACCACAACTCTAGCAAAAACATCAGGCTCATGTATGTGGCTCAGGACAGCGAAGCTGGATATGGCTTTGGCAATAGCAGAAGTGGATCGAGCATCAATCGGATAACAGAGTAACATAAGCCACACTTCTATGTCAACCTCAACATTTCTAGAGTTAATCCCCTCATCATGGCGCTCAAAAAAGACACTATAATCTCTGACTATAACAGGTGGGCCCTGAAGAAAACGTTGACGCTATATTGGTGAATTGAAACTGACATAAGCATCTCTAATGGGGCAGGGCTGAACCTCAATATTGACGATGCCAAAATGATGACAAAGGGCATGTTGCAACTCCCCTGCCATGACGTTGAAGTCACGCTTAGCCACTTGAGGGTTGAAGTTGGCGATGGCAACATGCTCAAAATTTCTCTCCAGCGGTGGTGGTAGGAAGCAGAGGGGGCAATCAGCCGGGACGCGCAGCACCTCTGAAGGACAAAACCAGGCGGGACATGAGGTCTGGGATCAACTGGGAAGTTTGCCATGGGTGGAGGTGGCGGCGGTGTGCTGGGAGAGGGAGGCGGCTGAGGAGAAGATTTACGGGAAGCCTCTATGGCACAAGAAGGCGAGGAATCAGGAGATGATATGTTTCCTTGAGCACTCGTGCCAGGATCAGCCGCAGAAACTGAATGACCAGAGAAAGCGGAGGAAGATTTTGCCACGTAGGAGACTTTTCTGGTTTGTTTCAAAAAAACTCCGGCAGGAGCGTGATTTATGGCCGTAACCAAAACAGACGTTACACCTCACATCATTTTTGCAAAATGCAACTTTATGGCCAGAGGCGAGACAACGGAAGCAACCAACCTGACTTGGATCCCGCCGAAGAAAACGCTCACCAAATTTTGAATGATTTGAAACTTTCAGAGAAAACCGGTCGGCATCCCGCTTCCGGTGATGCATCTCACGAGCAGGGACCCTGTAGCATCAGAAACCTCCAAGGTAGATGAGGAAAACTTCAGATTCGCTATGCTGGAAACATCAAAAGAAACATAATTCTTTTAATAGTAATCTGTTGGGAATTTGAGCCGGCGAAAGACATTTGGCCATTGTTGAGAAGAACCCTCATTACGAACTGCTTGAGCATAAGATTTCTTAGAACGCGAAATGGTGTGCCATTCACTATCTTGGAGAGCATTCCATGCACGCAACTCCCTGATCCAATCAGGACCACCGTCTCTCCAAAGGGAAAAGTGAAGATCAAAAAGAGTGCAACAGAATTTCTTCATATGGTGAATCATAATGCCAACACGTTTGCAAGAAACCGTGAACTGGAAACACCAATCCTTTTGCCAAGAAACCCGAAAATCCAAAGCAGCGCCACCAAGACATGATTGTAGGATCAGACCCACAGACTCCACGTTAATCCGCAAAGACGAGCTAGCAAAGGAAGCAAGAAGAAGGAAACCTGAGGTGGAAGAAGGAGACGAGACAGAACAACCAAACCGAGTGCGCACCACCTCCTGGAAATCCAGTCCATGCTAGAAATCAAGATCTGAGAGCCCCCCCATCGACCTTTACTGGAATCCATGGACGGAGATGGAGATCACCGGAAGAGACGAGGCCACCAGCGAGGTGGGAGAGAGAGGCCCATGCTCCGAATGTTTCTTCTTCTTTGGGTGTGTCATCAACGAGATAGTTGGTAAAATCATCAACAAAGGACAGTCCTTTGTCTCTTGACCCTTCTGGGAGCTTCACTGTTAATCTCCTTGTGGATTGGCTTAAGTATTTGTTCAGCATGATCAAAAATTACAATAGGTGGGGAGTTATATCAGCAATCACATCAAAAGATGAACTAGGTATGCTATGTAAATTTTTCATAGAAAATATGCTCTCAAAGAAAGTAACATCACGAGATTCCATTAATGAATTAAAATGAATATTAGGAACCTCTGATTTAACTATTAAAAATCTATAGATAATGCTATTATGAGCATATCCCAAACAGACGCAATAGACAGTCTTATGTCCCAACTTGCGCTTCTTGTTTATTGGCACATTTACATTTGCCAAACAATCCCATGTGTGCAAGTAAGAAAGCGATGTTTTTCTCCCAGTCCATTCTTCATATGGAGTCTTCTCCTTATTCTTAATCGGAACTCTATTTAGGATATGACACGAAGTCAATAAAGCCTCCCCCACCATGCTTTAGATAATCCCGCAGTGTCTAACATGGAGTTAACCAATTCAGTCAAAGTGTGATTCTTCCTCTCGGCAATCCCGTTTGATTGGGGAGAATATGAAGGCGTACTCTCATGTATAATACCGTGTTCCGCACCTAATAAGTCAAATTCAATGAGAAGCCACGATCGGACCTAAGTCATTTGATCTTTTTCTCTAGTTGAGTTTCAACTTTAGCCTTATAAATTTTAAAGTAGTTTAGAGCCTCATCTTTTGTTTTAAGGAAATAAACTTAGCAAAATATAGTCGCATCATCAATTAAAGTCAAGAAATATCTTTTCCACCCGCAGTCAAAGAACCATTCATTTCACAGAGATTTGAATGAATAAGTTCTAGCGGTGTCAGGTGTCTCTCCTCGGCCACCTTGTGACATTTTCGAGGTTGCTTTGATTGCACACAACTATGACACTTAGAACCTTTGATAATAGAAAATTTTGGAATTAAATTCAAGCTGGATAGGTGAGTCATAGAACTGAAATTTAGATGACATAATCGTGAATGTCAAACACTAGCATCTCTGTCATTAATACCATCAAAAATAAAGTTCACGGACTTATTGGAATAATCTGAAAGGGAAAAGCAGAACAAGCCTCCGCACTCATAGCCTTTACCAATAAATTGTCCACTCCTAAAAATGACAAATTTATTAGACTTAAGCACTATCCCTACACAAAAGGAAGCCACTAACTAGATTCTTCCTTATAGAAGGGATATGCTACATGATCTTTCCCGAAATGAATTTCAGATCGACCGAGCCAACACCACAAACAGTAGCATGAGGCCCATCGCCCATCAAGACAGAATAATCCAAAGCAACCTGGTAAGAAGAAAACAAAGAGGCATTAGAACATACGTGAACATTGACACTAGTATCAAGCCACCAACTAGTAGATTGAAACACTGAAAAAATAGAAGGAAAATAACCATACCCACTATTTTCCTCACCAGCGTTAGTTACCATGTTCACAGTCTTCTGTCCTAGTGAAGGCTTCTTGCTTTTATGTTGTGGACACGCTTTTGCCCAATGGTCATTGGCACCACACACAAAGCACCATTCGTTGTTCTCCTTCTTCTTCCTCTTCTTGAAGGTAGTGATCTGCTTAGGCCTGTTATTCTTGCCCTTGCCCTTTCCACCTTGATGGAATCTCTGGTGCTGCGCTATACTATTGCTAGTCTGGCCCTCAACTGTTTCTTGAGTCGACCATTCTTAGCACGTGCCCTGTTCTCAATGTCAAGTGAGGAGATGAGATCTGAAACAGATATCTCCTGCCTCTTGTGTTTGACAGCCGCGCGAAATCTCTCCAAAATGGGGACAACTTGGATAGGATTCCCGCAGCCACAAACTTGTCCGGCAGGACGACCTTGAAAAGCTCAAGTTACTTTATCATGCACTATAGAACGGTCTTCGACCATATTTTAGTCATGATACTACTCCATGATATACATCTCAGTGCCGATATCGCTAACACCATAGTCAGCAATCAGGACGTCCCACAATTCTTTGGCGACATTGTGATGCATGTACACATCTTGTAGATTATCTACAAGATTACTGATCACAGCACCAACGAAATTTGTGTTGGTCTGATTGTACTTTGCATCCTCTGTAGAAGACAGAGTACCCTCCGGTTTACCAGCATGAGTCCAGTACACTTCCATGGATTCAAGCCATAGGATGGCCTTGACTTGCCATCTCTTGAAGTGCATACTAGTAAATTTATCAGGCCTCAGCGCCTCACTTAATCTATCCATACCAAAGTGCCTAAAATAAGGTTTTTAGATTGCAGAATCAATCAATACTTTAGTTTTAATTTAACCCAGAAATAAATCATGACCACATATAGCAGATTGCAAATATTAACTAGATCTACGTTAGATCTAAACAAGTCTATCATGCCAAACAGATCACCAATTCTACCATACACTCAAGGAACATGAACATATAATAGATCACAATGACACATATGGAAGACATGATAATAGATGAGGGTACGTACGTTTCCTTCTTGATGACGACCGGATAGCAAAGATGTTTGCGCCGGACAGCAATCGCGCAGAGAGGCTCATGAATGGTGGGCGTCAGGTGGTGGCGCGGAAGACGAGCCGTGATGACGAAGTCGGTGAAGAACGTGCTGAAGCGATGAAGACGAAGCGATCAAGCAGTCGTGTAGAGCGCTTCCCAAAAACTTTATTTGCCCTCTCCAGGTGCATGAACTCAGAGGACAAGGGTTCCGAATGCCTGCTCTCCCGTTCGACAGTGCACGCTGACGATCGGGATGGAGTAGCGGCAGCAGCGACACAGTGGTAGCAGAGGCGAAAACCTAGATACGGTTGGATGTGTTGGTTCGATTGTAAGGTTTCCTCTGGCTACGGCATCTGCCTAATTTTATAGGTGGGAATTGCAAGGGTTCAGACGTTCCTCACCCGAGTTGGTTACTAGAACGTGGCCGTGATAGACACAATCTCTCAACCAGGTCGGTTTCCATTTCATATCCGTGTTGGACACGAAACCGCAAAAAGGAAAAAATAGCAAAAGCAGACCATTCACACGCACGTAGCGCGTACGCACACGTCGCCCACGCCCTGACCCGGTCGAGCCGAGCCGAGTGAGCGCGCGCATGTATTTTCCCTTATTTCTCTCGCCCACACACCTCAAGTGGACGTGGAGCAACCAACTATATAAATTCTCCACTTCCACTAGCAATCTAGGACTAAATAGTTGCACCACATGCTCAGGTAAAGCTGGCCAAAAGGGCCGGGCTGAAAGGACCGGCATGGAGCACGTTTTTGTTGGCCCGGCCCGAGCATGGCCCGACACGTTTTGAACTGGGCCGGCCTGGTCCGTCAAAACTGGGCCATGCCATGCTTCGAGCCTAGATGTTTCACGACTAGGCCGGCACGGCCCATTGGCCAGGCATATGCTCATGCATGATTGGGCCTTTAAGATTTTTCTAGGAATTAATTAAATACAATTGAGCTAGGCCCAATTAATTCCAACATCTTGCAGAAATGAATTTGTTTAATTATGAGCATGTACGTACCTAATAGCAGTAATTCGGGAAAAGTATGTACCTGTTATTAGCAGCAATTCGATCCGCTGTCAGGTAGAGGGCGTCCCCGCTGAGCGGCCGCTCCAACAACAATCCTTTGATATCTCACCAGGTCGGGCACCTGCAAATTCAAGGGATACGGACTATGGCTCGGTGTCGGCGACGTGGTAGCAGCGAGTAGACGGCGTTACGCTCAACGCGCGCTTCAAGCCTCTGATCTCGCTACAGGGTGTGCAAGTAGACGGCTGCAATACCGAATTTGGCTTTGCGCCGTGCGGCAGTGTGGCAGCACGGAAACGACCGGTTACGCGGCATGATTACGATAATCAGGGAGTTAAGCACGAGTGTCAATTCAGGCTGGTCGGACGGATGACTAGTAGATAAGATAGAGATAGACGGAACCCGCTAAGTATCATTACTGTCTATTTCTCTTAAATCTCTATGTCATCAAGAAAGTTTCACCCGTCAGATCAAAGTCTAGAATGCGTCACGTTAGTATCTCTCTCGTTCCTCTGCACATTTGTAGCTTTATTTTTATTGGCATTTAATGCAATCAAAACACCACCCATGAGAAGTAACTAATAAGAGCATGGAATGTAATCAAAACATCATCTATAAGAAATAACGGGCAAGAGTGTGAAATGTATTCAAAACACCACCCATGAGAATTAAAGGAGTACTAGCAGTGCCATAATTTCAGCGCACTCATGACAGGGCTAGGTCGTCCGTGTATTTAGTTGCTTGCAAAAGAAAACTACCGATCACGAGACGATAAGAAACCAATGTTTACTCTTAAATTCCCTCCTATTCTCTCCCTCCCTGAACCCCTTGCTTGTTGGGGAACGGAAATTTTACGCTAGCAATAACCTACCGCATTCACCTAGGAAACCTTATAAGTAGGGGATCATGGATTATTACCACTAGACGCGCGGGTGGAGTGAAAGCAAGTTGGAGCAATATGATTCCACGTAGTCGCGCGTCGGTATAGAGGAAGTAGACGATCATGTCCACATTCAGCCGTCCGGTACCGCAGCAACAGTAGCGAAACCTCCTTGCGAAGTCCATACGTACGGGAAGAACCGTGCGACGGAGCATACTAGCACTCGACATGGCACTGGACAAACAGCGACACAGCACGGCACCACGCAGCAGCAGCGCGCACGCACGAATAAAGCAGCAGCTAGCAACTCGTGCATGTGCGTCGTGCAGCAGGCGGCCGCTAGGTGTAGGCTGATTAGGTTAACCCTAATGGCCGGGTGATTAGCTTAATAAATAAGCTATGCTAATGGCCATGTGAGCTAGTTGGGTTGCTTATTATTGGGCATTTATCCAACAATCTCCCACTTTGACAATAATCAACCACCATGATGTGGACTCAATCCAATTGATCCATTTGGTCTTTTTTGATTCTCTCCCTTTAAGTGTGTGACCCATTAGGTTCACATGTACAAGACAATGATGAAAAATATTTTCAAATCACAAATCAATAGCGGCACCTAGCAGCACATATTGATTCCCAAGTACATATAAAGATCATATCGGCTGAACCTTTGATATACACATACACCGATCCCTTTGTCTCACATTATCAGTCAAGCTCAAGGCGAAATGCGTGTTATCCCTGCGACAGCTTGACCATTCACCCAATCAAATAGTGGATTCATCAAGACTAACATTTAGTCATTGTGATTAACTCTTTAATTACATCAGCATGGTCATGTATTTTTCAATCCAACTATCTCGAGGGGCCCAGAGACATCTCTCCCGTTATTAGGAGGGGCAAATTCCATCTTGATCGCTCACATCCCACGACAAGTTTCATAACACATCTAAAAGTTACTTTTATAACCACCTAGTTACGGGGTAGCGTTTGGCAACCCCTAAGTATGTCACTACACATTCTGGGGATCAATGACAATCTCAGGTCTAAGGATCCCGAAGGTACATCATTCAAGACAACAACTGATGGCACAATAAAATAATATCCCAGCAGAGTCTATCAGTGGGTCCATCCAACATTATGTTCTCTAACATGTGTCCACATTATTGGTTTGATATCTCCATATCTATGATCTGTGAAACATGATCATCAACCAATACATATGCTAGTTCTAATCATTATTGCTCCATGTAATGATATAAAACCAGGGATCATTTAGGACAATATCATAGCTATACAAAGAGTTTCACAAACAAGTCACGTACTTGCCAATCAATACAATGAGAATTATCCAAGGAGCAGAATAACATTTATTCAACAAGGTTCGGTTTCTCCGTCCCGACACCCCTTTCCATTGAGGCATTCCGGGTGAAGTCCAGTGTGGAACAATTCCACATTGTTTAAAATGATCACCAAACTCCTAGCTCAAATATTCACCTCCAAGATCAGATCGTAGAAATTTAATTGTCTTGCCCTATTGATTTTGTACTTCATTATGAAATTCTTTGAACTTTTCAAATGATTCAAACTTATGCTTCATTAAGTAAATATAGCCATATCTACTAAAGCCATCAGTAAAAGTAATGAAGTACTGAAAACCACCTCTGGCCGTAGTGCTCATTGGTCCACATACATCCGTATGTACTAAGCCCAATAACTCACTTGCCCTCTCACTCTGACTAATGAAAGACGTCTTAGTCATCTTGCCAAGTAAACAAGATTCACATTTCTCAAATGATTCAAAATCAAATGAATTTAGAAGACCATTTCTATGGAGCTTCACAATGCATCTCTCATTTATATGACCCAAACGACAATGCCATAAATAGGTTAAGTTTGATGTATTCATGCAAGCCCTTTTAGTATTAATGTTATTAATCTCAGTGCCTTCGAGGTCAAGAACATAGAGCCGGTTCACAACGGGAGAATTTCCATAGAACATGCCTTTCAAAAATATCGAACAACATTTGTTCTTTATTATGAAATCATAACCATCATCCTCTAAACATGAGGAGGAAATAATATTCTTATTTAATGCAGGAACATAATAACAATTATTCAGTTCTAGCACTAATCCTGAAGGTAAATGATAAGAGATAGGTGCCGACAGCCAATGCAGCAACCTTTGCTCCGTCCTCGGCGCGAATATCCACTTTATCTCTTGCAAAGCGCCTAATTCTTTTCATTTCCTGCAATGATTTGCAAGTATGAATCGTGGCGCCAATATCAAATACCCATGCATTATTAGAGCAAGTTGCAAGATTAATTTAAATAATATTTACACCAAGATTAATTTCAATACCATTAATACCTGATTTAGAAGAGTCACCACTCTTCTTTTCGAGTCCTTCCAAGTAAAGCTTGCAGTTCCTCTTCCAATGCCCGGTCTTCTTGCAAAAATAGCAAGGGTCATCCGCAGTCGGCATTGGCTTAGGAGTTGCAGCAACCTTAGGCTTAGAGCTTGAGATCACATCTGAAGTCTTGGCCTTAGGCTTGCGCTTCCTTTTTCTACTATCCTTTTGAACCATCATCACATGATTTGTACCAGCTTTCTTGATGCTTTCCTCGGCCGTCTTTAGCATCTCATGCAATTCAGCAAATGTCTTCTCTATGCTATTCATATGAAAGTTCATAATGAATGGCTCGAAGCTCGCCAGGAGCGACTAGAGAATGGCGTCCGTACCTAGATCTATGCCAAGAGGAAAACCAAGCCTCTCCAGGCTCTCAATGTAACCACACGCAAACAAGAACTTAGAGATACCATACCTCTCAGTTCTTGCTTGGTTCTCAAACATGCCACGAAGCCCTGTGATCATATCATAGGCATCCGCATTCTCATATTTCTTCTGAAGCTCAGAGTTCATGGTGGCAAGCATGAGACAGCTAACATCAAGCGCATCATTAGTATGCTTCTCATACTCCCTCCGTTGGGCAGCAGTAGCAGCAGCTGGCAGTTCATCAGGATAGGGAATGCCTAGAACATGCTCCTTTTTCTCATGCTTGAGAACAATTCTCAAGTTGCGGTACCAATCGATAAAGTTTGTTCCATTAAGCTTTTCCTTTTCGAGAATTGAACGCAACGAAAAACTGGAAGTGTTACTAACGGTTGGTGCCATGATCTACAACACAAAATATTCAACTGTAAGCACTATGTCAATATAAAAAATTTTATTAACAATTTAACAAAATTTTCTCCACTATATGTTTAATTGTATCCCTCTCACGACATATAGTGGCACAAGATCCATATTCAATTAGATTCTAGTGAGTTTTGGCATCACTGCTAGAAATCTTATTGACATAGGTAAGCAACATTTGCTAATCACATTCTTATGTGACTCCTGCTTGTTGGAAGGTATCATATGCCCCGGCGTCCAACACTATGCCCCAAAGCGCAAAACCGTTTTGATAGCTTTGTTAAGAAAACCAATACTATGCACGTGGTGTCCGACACTCACCCTACATATCAAGATAATCGAGGGCGCTCTGCTTTGGCAGACCCACCACTCAACGATCAGGAAGTAGGTGCAGCTATTGGAAAAGGCATCAATTTTATTCTTAATTTTATTGGGGAAATCTATTCAATCATGACTATCATATAACAGATGAAAGAATAGGATGACAGGAACATCATCACAGGCAATCATATTAACTGTGAAATAGTATGATCCTTTTTATGGTGATGTCCATCTTTATCGCCATGCATCCTGTTTGATCCACCGTGCTTGAGGCCTCCATGAATAAAAACTAAGCTATTACATCTAATAGCTAGCAATAAATTACAGGATATCAAGCAACACATGTCAACACGCAGGCCGTCATACAATACCATGGCAGCCCGTAGCTGCAATTAACGATGACACGCAGGCCATGAAAAATACATACATGCATCATCATACACATAACGGACCATATCATTTACCACATTCTCTACAAAAACAAGTTAGGCGAGAACCGGATTCTATCGTGTGACCAAAAAAAGAAAAAAAAAGGTAGAGTATTCTAGGCACGAGTCCCTACGGTGGTCGCCGCTGGAGATTAGCGGTGGGTTTATACCTCACAGGATTTATAGATCTGATCTATAAAATCGCGATGAAAATCTCATCAGAAAGATCACATCTTTCCGAATCTGAGTCGTTAATAACGTCTCTTATTTTCATTAGGTTTTATGAGTAGATCATCACATCCTGTCGCGTGGCTCACTACTGGCGCCGTAGTTAGTCCCCATGGTGATTCCAGCCGGTAGGAACATGTCGCGTGCACACGGAAATAAAGCACTTATCAATGACAAATATAATGTTATCATCTCATAACATTGTGAGAACCTCCTATGACTTATTGATCCAATCAAACCCTACAAAAATCTGTAATAGATCCAATCTACTACGATACCACATATCACACATGTGTAACTCCAGATCGCATACTAAACAACCTGGCTCTGATACCACTGCTGAGGAAAGGAGATGTTACGCTAGCAATAACCTATCGTATTAACCTAGAAAACCTTGTAAGTAGGAGATCATGGATTATTACCACTAGACGCGCAGGCGGAGCGGAAGTGAGTTGGAGCAGTACGATCCAATGTAGTCGCGCGTCAGTGTAGAGGAAATAGACGATCATGTCCACATTCAACCGCCCAGTACCGCAGCAACAGCAGCGACACCTCCTCGCGAAGTCCACACATACGGGGGGAAGAATTGTGCGACAGAGCGTGCTAGCACTTGACGTTGCACCGGACAAACAGCGACACAGCGCGGCACCACGCAGCAGCAGCGCAGACGCACGAAAAAAGCAGCAGCTAGCAACTCGTGCGTGTGCGTCGTGCAGCAGGCAGCGTCCGGGTGTAGGCTGATTAGGTTAACCCTAATGGTTGGGTGCTTAGCTTAATAAATAAGCTATGTTAATGGGCCACGTGGGCTAGTTGGGCTGCCTATTATTGGGCATTTATCCAACATTGCTATCTTTTATATAATGAGTTCGGTTATTTTAGAGAAAACATGTAAAATTGTACGTATCATCAAGATTTTAATACTTTCGTTTGGTATAGTGGCATTTTGGCTATTGACTTCTCAATCAGATAAGATACTGATTAATGACCACCAATTTGTATTTTACAAATTGTTTTTACATGTTACGAAACTTAATTCATTGAAAGATGTAACCATCTACATTCGGTGTCAAATTTTAAGGCTTAAAATGATCTATATAATCATTTTTGCCTCCTCCATCCCCTGCATATAGCAAGCCAAAGATATTTTGTTGGCAATCATCATATATGTTCGGTTCGTGGTTTTAATGATACATTCCTTCTTTCAGTGATTGGAATGCTTGATATTTAATCTTTTTGTTAATTAAGATATTGTTGCTTACTATCATTTGAAATATAAAAACTCATATGTATATAAAATAACTAGCTTCGTTGCTACAGGCAGTTGAAAATATACATACATACACAATAATCACCTTTATTGTGAACTCGGCTACAACAAACCTCCGTGAGGAAACCCATACCGTGATTCTGATCAATTGTCTTCATGTCCATTATTAGTCAATCATGCACATCGCCAATATGCATCATGGACTTATGCTAAAACAAACAAGATAACATAACATGTTTTACTTGGCGTACCGTATAAATATCACCACTATAGCTAAAAAAATAGAATCAGTCAACAAGTGTGAAACCTTTTGGAGGCATGTGGTCTTTGAAGCACCTAGGCCTTTCGTTGGTGTTTTGGTAATTGATGACGATCCATATTTGTGGATTAACACGCTCTTGAGTCTATAATAGTGAAGATCTATATATCAAGGTTTGAGCATGGTTAATGAAAATAATGACATGATGTAAAGCTCATAAATTGGATAAGGATGGCTCAAGGCAAAGGTATAATCTATAGATGTTTACTTTTACCGGTCATAAGGTGATTAGAGATGATATTCATCGGATTATAGAATAGTATCATACTATTAAGAGGGGTCAGTTGTCACTTTCTTGGAGCATCTATAGTTTTTACTTTGTTCAATTTTCTTGCCAAACAACCACAAAAATTCATTGAAAAAGGTCCTTGTGAAAGAAGGGCAAAAGTGCTGAAAATTCTGCCCAAGACATACCACTGTGGCTGTCCTCTTAGTCAGACCCTAGGGTTTAGGGTTTAACTGCAAGGATCTTGGTCCGACCGCCAGAGGCTCGTGGTCTGACCGCCAAGCACATAGAAACTTTTTGCTCTCTAGACTCCATGATGGTCTGACTGTCAGAGTCGCGGTGTGACCGTCAGATCCATTGTTTGAAACCTTCCTCTATGCATTTAAATCAAATATAGCCATTGTCATTGACTCCTGTCTGACTGCTAGAATCACGGTCTAACCGCCAGCTTCGCAGAAAGCCTGTAACGGCTAGTTTTTAGAGATTGGGCTATATCTACCCCCTCATCTCGTGCAAGAAAGCTCTCTTGGACATTCTTACTGCATACCTTACACATGTGAGCCTTCCTCTATCACACTGGAGCTCTTGTTGATCTATTGTGAGTGTGAGAGCATCTAGTGCTTGATTTGCATTGATTTGAGCTTGGTCACACTAGTGATTTTCTAAGCAAGCATCATCGACCTATTACTCTTGGAGGTTGCCGCCTCCCAGACAGCTTGGTGGTTGGAAAACCGTGAGTCCTTCAAGAAGATTGTGAAGGAAGGCCGGTTGTTCTTGTGAGAGGTTTTATGCTCAGCTCATCGGAGTGGCAAAGGGCAACTCTAGTGGAATCGAGGTTCGGAGAGGTTAAAGGGATTGATTTGGCTTAAGGTCAAGTTGTTCGATCCCTTCTTGTTGGAGAAGTGCATACTTGATAGATAAGCAAATTAAAAGCTTGAGTTCACCTCAACAAGGATTAGGGGTGACAGGCAAGTCATCGAGACCACGGGATAAAATTGAGTCTCTCTCTTGTCTCTTTACCTTTGTGATTTATTTTTCCTAACATTTGAGTCATTGCTTATCACCTTAGGATTGTACATCTCTATCAAGAATCAACCTAATCTAGTTTTATTACTTGTGCTTAATTTATATTGTTTTATTTTTGTGTTTACCATACTAGTGATTGACTTGTTGCATGTCACCCTAGGATTGCAAACCTTTACTGTAGTGTCAATATCGAATTACCTTCCTTTTGTTGCTCTTGATCCGTTGTTTTAATTTCTGCATTTTTATTTGATCGAGTTGCAATTAAATTTTAAAACTGCCTATTCAACCCCCCCTCCCCTTTCGGTATGTAGATCCTACAGTCTTTAGATTGAGCTTTTTTTAGCTGATAATTCTCTCGACATTTTCTATCTGCTCTATAGTCATCATCTGTCTCTTTTTTAGATATCGCTCTCTGTCGCGTTGCCTTTTTAGGTTCCTCAATCGGGTCGATGTTCTTCAATGATTTAAGAGATGCACCGTTATCTGGTTTGTTGTTAGTTTTGATATATCTTTCATCGGAGCCTAAAAAACACCATGGTGTATGAATTATTATTGGATTATTATTCGGTTCGGATGAGAGTCGAACCCAAGCCAGTTGTCTCAATGAAACTGTGTCACCTAGGTCGACGATCTCTCTCACTGGAAGAGCATATCTCGAGATGGCGGTGTAAGCGGTGCACGGAGAACTATTGGCAGCGCCGTGGTGGTGGAAGGAGACGCAAACAGGGAACGACAGTCGTGAGTTTCCTAATCACGCGAAACACTAATGACGCGGCGGGACAGGCGTGGGAACCGACACTGGGATGAGGGAATGATTCAATGGTAGTACTGACGTCTTCTACTAAACTATTTAGTCCGAGAGAAGAGAAAACCGTTAACCACTTATTTTTCAGAATGTCACTCGAGCAATTACCAAGCAACATTATCTTTTTTCCATCTTCAACGCTAATGAAAGAAACATTCTATAAGCCCACAGCAACGTGCAGGGATCCGCTGCCGCGTGTAGGGAGGGTTAGACGGGACCTTCTACGGACGACCTATATATAAGAAACTATAGGAGAGTCCATTAGGCCCATTAAAAGAATCGTATGGCTAGACCGTTTTTATCCAATTTCTTCACTGGAAGCTTCATGTTTTCATCCTCCTGGTCACTCCTTAATTTGCATCAATGGGGGATTAGATATCCAACTGAAATCATTTGACTGAACAGATTCATCACCTTCATGTGTCTTCCAGACATCATGCATATGATTGTATATTCCAAGCATGGCTTGCATCAAAGAAGTACTCCCTCCGTTCTTTTTTATATGTCGCAGTTAACTTTAACCAATAACATCGACCATTCATCTTATTCAAAAAAGTATGAAAAATACTAAATATTTTATTAAAATTTGATTTATTACTAGAAGTTTTTTAATCTAATTTTTAATTTTACGCATTTAAACTATTTTTTTTAATAAGACGAGCGGTTAAAATTTTTAGTCAAAGTCGATGGCGACAAGTAAAAATGACGACAAGTAAAAAAGAACGGAGAGAGTATATCCCAATGCTATGCATTATTGTCAGAATGCCAGTACTGTGTACAAGAGTTTAGACAGACATGTATAGTCAAATAGATAACAGAAAGTACATAGAGAGAAATTGTACACAAGGTACAAGGTTAAAGCTGGATGAGAAGGCTAATCTTTAGCAATAAAGCTACCTCATGAAAATGAAACCTACATCAATAGCCCATAGAACATATGTCCATCAACATTCTCTTCCCTGTGTATAGTTTACTCCTTGGGATTAGTAGAAGTGATTCACCAGCCTGCCAATCTGCTTTTTAGTTTTTTCTACAAAAAGAACAAAAAAAATTCCCTTTTTCTTAGTTTTCGGGGCAAATAAAATCAAATGAAATCGAGAGACCTGTCAACCTTTTTCCCCTCAATTTCGCAGCTACATTCTGAACCGATTTGAAGGGTTTCCAATATATGCTTTCATGGAATCATCACAATCTGCCCCCTACACGCCAAGAGTAAAACAAAGGGAATTAGTATTAGACAGTTATACAGCAGCAGTTATTAAAAATAAAATAAAGAAATACTTTTTACCAAATTTCTTTGCATTATCCTAGATGAATTATGGCCCCTGAGACAGAACATTATATGTAATCACGAAAATGTAGAGATCAAGGATACTCAAATAAATTACAACAGTAATACTCGTTTTGTAAGAACAGAAGATATGTTCAGCTTCATTATCTAGACTCTTATTAGAAACTTGAATGTGGCAATTGAAAGTCTAACATTAGCCGCAAAATGGAAAACTAAAATAGCGTATGAAGATTAATAAATTAGGTCTGAAAAAAGAGAATAAATGACAATGGAGAACCACTAACAAAAGTATGCTATGCAGCTCAGCTGAACGTCCTTGCATTATTCTCACGTAATCAATCGTAAAGTTGGAGGCTCCAAAACATCTACATTTCCTAGATTTGCTAACTGCAAGAACATTGAACCGATGACCTGCCATAGAGTGAGTGATAACATCAATTCTATCAGTCACCATGTACTGGTTATTTATCCCAAAAATACCACATAGATGCCATTTAAAAAAATCACATAAAAGCAATTTTGCTTATGAAGCTCTATACTTAAGTGTAAGGGAATTAGACAGAGAGTAATGCATCAGTAATAGGATTCTGCTAAATCCTGACCAGCTAATAAATAAATTTATCATGTAACGAAAAATACATGATTTTTTTGTGAGCTGCTACAAAAACACTTAATATAACTATGTCAAATACAATCTATAAAATATTATTATATTGTAGAAATTTATTTGAATCGGCTCAATCTTAACATTTAGGCCATATTTAGAAGCATTACTGGCAGAACCAAAAAAATAACCAAACATATAGTATGTAAAAAATAAGAAGCAGCTATATATGCCTTGAATATCACAGAAATGAAGAAAACTGCTGCTTAAGATAAATTTCATTGAAGAAAACTAAGGAAATGAAATTTACCTAGCAAGTCACGGAACAACATGAGAGGATAGAACTATCAGCAACCCACAATCCTGGTTTCACGAATAACTTCCTGAGCAGGATAAAAGCGACAAGATTTTATGGTACAGTGTTAAGAGAGGCACCTCGGTGGCATATCTAAAATAGTTTGTGACTTGATCTTGTCTGGGAATTACTGCTCCATCCCATGTAAAGACCTTTATGTGTGTGAGATTTTGCAAATACAAATAGTACAGATGTATCATTTCCTGCACTCAAAAGGAAATAAAGAGTGAGAATGGCAATTCAACACTATGACATGATAGGAGCCAACGACAAATTGAGCATGAAAACAAAAAAAACTTATTTCCTATGACCTGTGCAAGCACAAACACAACCATTAGATATGGTTTTGTGAAACAGATCCAAGCGCAGAAATCAAAAGCACACACCATCTTTGCGGTAATGCTAGCAGAGAACCAAACCGTGTACTTCGTGAGAGGAACTGTTATGCTAGTAGTTTAAAAATTAAAGATTACCTTGCCATACAGGTGTGAAACATTTGTTATACAAGCAAAAGAATTCCGATTTCAGTTGCTGGCCCCACTGATCACCAGATTTTTGTACGACGAAATCTCCTTTTCATTCATCCTGTAATTGCTTCATCAAAGACACGAATTTTATCGGACGAAAGGAACTGTGAGCTATGCGAAACAACATTTTGGAGAACAGATGGTACCTGGTCCAGGACAGTGAGGTCGATGTGGAGATTCTTGAAGAAATAGTGAGCACATCTAGAAGAGTTGCGGCAGCGAGAAATTCACAATTGAAGAATTATTGTGCCTGTTCAGAAGTCGAGTTGCATCGCCCTGGAAGAATTGAGGTTGCGAGCCCTTGATCAAGCGCAAGATTTGAATGGGAGAAAAATTCAGTAGGAGGACTCACCAGCCTGCTGCGCGTGATCGATTCAAGAACATTAGTCAGCGTGCAGACGTCGCCGGATCTTGTGAGCATTCAGCGCATCGGAGGCCTCACCTGCTCCCCATAGGCGGATCTTGTGAGTTCCCTGCGTCGCGTAGAGTCGTCGGGCGCCGTCTGGAGAGGCTTCAGAGGGCGGCGATGTCCGGTAGGGTACCGACGGGCAGCGCAGCTCCGGCAGGGTATCGGCGAGCGGCAGTGGGCGACCTGGATCCGGCGAGTCGGTGTGCGGCCGATGGGGTGTACCTGCAGGTGTCGCGCTCCGGGGGGTACCGGCGAGCGGCAGGGGGCGGCGTGGATCCGGCGAGGCTATGCGCGGACCGATGGGTTACCGGCGGGCGGCGGGGTACCGGCAGGCGGCAGGGGGCGGCGTGGATCCAGCGAGTCTGTGTGTGGATCCAGTTGGACGGTGGGCGGTGCGGCGAGGCCTTTGCAGGGTGTGCGGCGCGGCGAGGGTGAAGCCAGCGGTAGGATGCCGCGCCGGCTGGGGCGGGGTCCAGAGCAGGGAGGCGCGCGTGATGTCAAGGAGCTCTATGAGGCCTCGTTCGGTTACGTGGGAAGGCTTACCCACGTAACTTTATCCTCAGTTGGGCAGATTTATCCCTGTCTGTTTTTCAATCTCTACGCAAAATTTCTTTATCTGGCAGTTAAGGAATAGATTCACAGCAGATTACGGAAAAGATTCATCAATCACGACACAAACTGATTAACGTTTGAATAAGGTCAGAACAGATCAGATATCCATCGAAATCCAAGAAATCCCAACAAAAAATCTAGCAATACTAATTGGACGGCCGGTCGGCCGGTGAGAGATGAACACCACTGCAAAAACAAGAACGAGACGATCTACAGCAGGCTCAGAGGCCTTGTTGCTGTCGCCGTTGAATCATAACTTGCTGCTGTTTGCTTGCCTCACTCCGTCAACCCGTCGACGTGCTTTCACACTGCCACCAGCGAGCAGGAAGATGGGAACTGGGAGCCGTCATGCCCGTGCTGCCCTCACGCCGCCACGCCGTCGATTGCCTTGCACCGCCACCAGCGAGGAGAAGTGGAGAAGGGGCAGCCGGACAACGAGCGTAGGCCCCTTGCCGGTGAGCCGGATGACGGTGATGGCGACCATCACCGCTGCGGTGGCAGTGGCCACGACGATGGTGTGCTTGCTCCGCTCCAGCTCGCGGTCCATCGTCTTGCCGCACGTCGTTGCCGACCTGAGCCACGTAGCCTCGGCCTCACGCGCCCTGACGCCGCCGTTATGGTGTTCCTCGATTGAGTCCCGGGACGACTTGCCGAAGCCTTGCGCCGTCGCCGCAGCGCGAGCCGTTGAAAGATTAGTTCCACGACTGCGTTGGTGTGGTTTCAACCTAAGCCGGGGAGAGGGTGTAATGACTGAAATTGGCCGAGATTCATTCGCCGCGGGGCACAACCAAACGTCCGTTCCCTTGCGGACTGAGATTGAAGCTATGCCGGACCAATCCATGGGTAACAGCCCACGTTCCCGAGGCCTGAAGGAGGAAGAGGAAACGGGGCGTGGCATTAGCGCAGTTTTTGTAAAATTTCGGGTGTGGGTACGTGCCACAGCGTTCGGTAACAAAAGATTTTCAAACACTTATATTTGTTCTATTTAGTACGTGGGTCTGAAGTGAATCAACGCATAAGATTAAAACACCTAAGGCTTCGTTTGGCTATTTGAGGTTCACAAACTTGTCTTGGTTGCATCCCGCGTGTATTGGATGGATCTCCCATTGCCACCAAACCCACGCGTGGTTCCTTTGCCTCCTAGTTGGCTTACGTCGCTGACCGAACCGTGTGCTGCGTGCACGAACATGCTTTGGCATGGACAGCAACTTTTGTGCTTCGATTCTAGCATAAAAAAATATACTTGAAAAATAAAAAAAATATTGTAATAAAAATTTGATTACAATGTTACATAAAATAATACTAGCACTGTAAGGCCAATCTCAACATGACACCAGTAGCAACGTAAGACCAATCTCAACATGACATGCACACGAAATAAGATATGAATACAACACAAATAAACACAGTGGGTACTTAACACAGGTTGATATTAGCTCAAATAAAGCTCCATAACAGGTTCACATAATGATGACTGACTTGCTTTGATATAAAACTCTTGACATAACCAGAACAACGATAACAGGCCTACCGAAGTGTAGGTTTATGAGATACGCCATTCAAATAGATTGTGACAACACCATGACAGGCCTTCATGTACTTATTTTTTTTCCTAACCACCTGAGACGCATAGAGGCCTTTGCAGTCATGACAGGCCTTTGCATCATTGAGTTCCTCCATGCTGTCCACAACACCAATGCACATTGGGATAGAAAATTCATCGTTTGGAGTCCTTGTCCTTTCATGTTGGGCTGCCTCAACCTCAGCTTGCTTTTCTTTTATTTCCAAAAATCTTCCCATCATCTCCACGACTTTTCCATCTTGCCTGCGCCTTTGTCCTGCCTTTTCTGTTTTCTCACTTGTAGCAGTGTCCTTGTTTCTAAAACTTGCAACTCTGTTTCCCATTTTTGTATTTATTGCGGTAGGCCTTGAAGCTTGCTGTTGCAGTATCATAACTTCCTCATCATTGTGCAAAGCATGGGCTTGAGCAGGCGGTGTGAAAGAAACTTGAGCAGGCTGTGATATAGGAAGTTGAGAAGGCTGTGTACAAGAAACTTAAGCAGACTGTGACATAGGAACTTTGAGAAGGCTGTGTGTAAGAAACTTGAGCAGGAAGTGACATAGAAATTTGAGAAGGTTGTGTGTAAGAAACTTGAGAGGTTGTGACATAGGAACTTGAGCAGGTTGTGTGTAAGAAACTTGAGCAGGTTGTGACATAGGAACTTGAGAAGGCTCTGTGAAAGGAACTTGAGCAAGCTGTGTCATAGAAAACTGAGAAGGCTGTGTTATAGTAATTTAGGAAGGTTGTAAGGTAGGAGGAATGAAGGTGAAGTTGAAAGTACCCTCAGCAGTTTGTCCTGCACCACAAGCATTACAATAACCATGTGCAAAATAAAATCCACCAATTCTCTTGAATTTAAAGTTTAGAAACACTAATGACATACCATCGTATAGCTCTCCTAAAGACTCAAACAATGGGAAGGATTTATTCCGAAACTTCTTGGCCCTAGCATCAGACTAGTGAATACAAGAATGATTAATTAGCAAAATATTCCTGAATAGAAGAACTTAAACAGAATTAATGAATGCAAGATACAAGAAAGCTCACAGTAATGATATTATTCCAAACCGCCTCATCAGCCTCAATCCTGCACAACCTTTCGTTCCATGATGCACCACTTTGCTTTCTTGCTTCTTTTAGAATTCTGTAATCCCTCTTCAACTCCCTCTCTTTGTCAGTGATTTGAGTCTTGGTTAGGTTGATATATGGGAATTTCTCATTGAACAATTTGACAATGCGATTCCATGTTTCTGTGGCCCACCCATTCTGACACTTATAACAGTCATCATTGTGATCAAGAAGAAGGTCAACTAAAGCCTTTTCAGTTCCTGCATTCCAACTTGCTCTGTAACCAACTGCAACAATTAGGAATTTAGGAATTAGCAGCAAAGTACAACAATGATATTGTTAGCAGTTCGAAGTGACCAACAATGAAAGAAAAGAAAAACAATATATTGTTAGCAGTTAGAAGTGAAGAACATATAAATTGTTAAACTAGGATCAAGTACCTTTTGGTGAACCCTTTTTCTGTCGCTTGCTTGAGATCTTTGGAGATGACTTTTTTTGGGTAGCTACAGATTGGATCAAGTTGAACCTTGGAGACCCTCTTCCAAGCATTGCTGCTGCAAATATAACAACCAGATATCAAATTTAAGCAGCCAAAAATAGGAAAAAAATACAATTAAAAAGATAAGAACAATAAAACCAATTTAACACTTACATTTACTAGGACATGTTATGGCTATAGTCATTCCACATGTTATGTGCTATCTTATCTCTAATGGTGTTTCCATCTTCTACTTGATTGCTAAGAGACATCACATCATTATTTTAGTGGTTGTCACCTTCGGGCAGATCAACAAAATGTTCCGCAGATATGTTACTTGTTTGGTTATTCAACCATCTCTCATCTCCATGGTGCTTCCGAATAAGATTGTGTAAAACCACGGCTGCAACCGGTATCATTACTTGGTTTTCAATCACATGATGTGCTCCAACTTTTAGGATAGGGAAACGTTTCTTAAGAACACCAATTGCCCTCTATGTAATTTCGCAATACAGCATGGCGATGATTGAACAATTCTTTATAATTTCATGGTCGATAGCGACCATGTCCGAACTCCTTCAAATGGTATCGAACACCACGGTATGGCGCTATGAATGATGGTGTGTTAGCATACCCACCATCAACGAGGTAATATTTGTCCTCAGGCACATAAAATCCTCCAAGGAGGGCTGACTTAACCCTAGCATCGGTTGCAGATCCCTCCCAGCCAGATGATATATAGGAAAAGTTCAGATCAAATCACACACCAACATCACATTCTGACTTAACGTACCCTTTCTGTTCCTATATGGGACCTGTCTGTCCGCAGACATGGTGATTGGGACATGTGTTCCATCAATAGCCCCCAAGCAATTCTGGAAGTAAGGGAAGAACCGTGAATCTGAGCTAATCCTCCAATGAGGTTGAATTCAGTACTGGGCTTCAGAACTTTATAGGCTAATGATGGAATTACTTTGAAAACCGCATTAATATGTCGGTGAAGCATTTCCCCACTGTGCTTGAATTCATGTTGCAGATCTTCGTAGCTAGCATTATGAGACAACATGAAAAGGAAAATCCCAAGTTGCTCCTCCATCGTAACACCCCTCATATCACGTAGCAGATGTTCTGCTCGAAGGTATGTTGCTATTTCTCTAAATATATAAGGCTCCATGCAAAACGCAACAAGAGCATTCTTTTCATGTCCTCCTAGAATCTCTCTTAACTTTTCCTCACCAGACTGTGTTGAAGTATGCCTAGCTTCTTTCTCCGCGCCCCCCCCCCCCCCCCCCCCCCTCCATTACTAGTTATAAGATATAAGGCAGCCAAAAGGAACATAATGTCATCATCATCCTCTTCCTTCCTCTTCCTAGTTACCATATCCATTATCTTCAGCAAATCAATCTAGATTTCAGCAAATATGAAAAATAACAGGTTTTAGCAAAACACTTGGTTGCAACAATTCAAGGCCTTTTTTAAAGTGACAAATCAATATCTGGATTCAGGATGCAATATATGAACAAAGAAAGTTATCAGCCTACAAAGTATTACTTCATTATTATTTTTTATATCAACACAGCTTCATATTCAGTAAATCACACAAAGTAAGTAAAAATAGTCAAGGGAATTCAATCATAAATTCATTGCAGATATGGAAACTATAAATTAGTACGGAATGACTCAGTAAAAAACCTATCAAGAAATTAACCACCATATACCATATCATCAGAGAGATCATAAATAATTTTAATAAACTCTTCTTAGCGTGTGATTTGAATGTACAGATAGCAGAGGTAGAAGTAGCTAATACCGGGTGATTAGGAGAAGTTCGTCAAGGTTGTTTTGGATGTTCGCCCTCAAGTTCTTGTTGGTCATCAAGTTCAGAAGCGGGCCGGGGAACTGATTGTTTGTCGTGATCACCTGAAAAGTAATCGAACTACTACATTTAAGAGACAATAGGCCATAGAATTTTACATATCCAAAACCCAGATCCCCAAATCACAAAACAGTCAACAAAAAAAAAAATCAAACAACATCATTTTGTTATATCAGTACAGATTAAAAATGAGCTATGAAACAGTAGAAAACAATATATGCACTAACAATGCACTTCATGTTCAGTAAATCACACAAAACAAGTTGTACCTTATTGGAATCAAGAGTGTGTATTACAATATTTTATTTTAACATGCCTACAACAAGATCTGAGGTAAACGAAAGACGAAACGTGTAAGTTGCATCATCCGTCAGTTGGGCACTTCAATGGCTTCAATAAACAATGAACAACAATTGATCCAATAGGTACATATATATTTACATTACTAATTAGCTTGTTCAAGTGGGAAGAACCCAGCAATTTGTTTTTAGATCAAAATGTAACATTGTCTTGTCCCTTTTATTGTAGCTAGGCTTGCTGCATGCCAAAAAAAAAGCTACACTTGCTGTACCTGGCAATGACAGACCAATATGTTGAAGAAACTAACCAAGAAGTAAAACTGAATTGCCAGTAATCAGTGAAACAAATAGTTCATATTATCTGCCACAAAGTTGAGAAGCCAAAAACAGCAACAAATCATATAGTCTACACCCATCCAACTCTTATTCATAAAGATTTGAAAGAAAAGAAAACACAACATAGATGAATATGTTTAAATAACTTACACAGAAATATTTTCTATGTACATGGAATAAATCTGGAACATCACATGCACTTCTAAGACTCTATGCAAAATTGAATTGCCTGTGAGATGGAATTCATATGCTTCGACGAGAGAAGTCAGCCTATCCCAAGATCAAGTTACTCAGACCAAGTAATATGTTTGAACTAAACGTGCCAACTAATTATTGGAAATCATACTTCAAGAAAAGTGATTTGCACATATGAGCACTGCAAACAAAGTAATTCAAGGTAGCCAAAAGAAGCATACATACATCAAGATTGTGGCACCAAGAATCCGGATCAGAGCTCAAGATCTGATAAAAAACGAAATGTGAAATTGAAAGCCTAGAGAAAGAACTAAAGCATTCACGTACCGAATAGAACGGATGAGATTACCTTAAAGCACGAGGACCAGTGGCACGGCAAGGAGGCCTCATCCAATAGCGCTGGAGGCCTCACCAAAATCGAATAGATCTTGGTGGCGCAGCAGAGGGGCCGGGCGCGGGCCGTCGCACGAGGATCAGCTGTGGAGCAAGGAGGGCGTCGCACGAGGAGGAGGGAGATGTCACACGAGAAGGGTCGTGCGCTGGAGGTCTCACCGGGGTAATATTAGCGCAACAGCGGGCCGGGGTGCGAGGCATTGCACGAGAACCAGCGACAAGGTGGGGTGGGGCGTCGCACGACGACGAAGACGTGGTCGGAGCAGCGCCAGCAAGGAGGCCGACGGAGCAGCGCCGACGAGGAGCGCCGAGTTCGCGTCTAGCTGTCGAGGTGCGGCGGCGCCTCCCGAGCCGAGCGAGCGAGTAGATTTTCCCAGACGTTGGTAGGTGATTTTTCTGCCCCCGGTGGATTGGCTGGTATTGGGCCACTAACCACGCCAATACTCATACAGCCAAATGCGCTTTTGGGCTGAGCGTGGAATTTCAATCCGACGCCGTCATCCACGCGGGCCATGGTTTCGGGCTGAAACCACTCCAATACTCATACATCCAAACGAAGCCTAAAATATCCGAGGGCTGTAATAGCTGGATCGACTCTTGGTTTGGCGCGCTAGATTGATATGGAACTGGATTCTTATAGTATAGATTACATTTGTTCTATGTAGTATGTGGATCTGAAATGAATCAATGTACAAGATTAAAACACCTAAAATATCTGAGGGCTATGATAGTTGGGTCAGCTCTTTGTTTGATACGCCTAGATTGACATGGAGCTCGATTCTTATAGTATAGTAAATACATATATTCAATAAAAAAAAGTTCTAGATTAAACAAAAATTAGTACATCTTCAATAAAAAATATTCCAACTTGAATAAAAAAAATATTAGGCCTTCAATCGAAAAATATTCTAGCTTTAATACACAAATTTTTCGGCTTCAAACGACAAATGTTCCGGTCTCAATGGACAAATGTTCTAGCTTCAATCAACAAATGTTTCAGATTTAATCGAAAAATGTTCCAACTTCAACCGAAAAATGTTCCGCTTCAATCAAAAAAAGTTGTTGCTTCAATTTTCTCTACCGGAACATTTGAATTTTAATGAAAATAGATAAATTATTTTTAAAAACATATTGTGACACCCCAGATGTCACCAACGCCTAAATCAACAACCTTAAAACCCTAGAAGTCAAATTACATCACTTAAAAGCAAATCGACGCTGGTAGCAAAAGGAAATGTTGTTTGAAATACTCTAAAGGAAAACTACAGAAGTTTTGACAAACAACAGAACACTATGAATAGGATCGGAAAATTTCAACTAGCAGTGTCGAAATTTCGTTAACAGGAAGAAAATCCAAACCCTAACTCATGACTATCAAAATTTCCATAAAACCCTAGTCATATTTTTATATAACAATTAAGTTCACTTCAAAATAGAATTTTAGGAATTTATTCAGAATTTTTGGAAAAGATTTAGACCACTTTAAAATTCACACAATCAAGAATCATCTTGAAAATTCAAGAATTGTTGGAAGCCAAATCAGGACTTGAACCTTAAATGAAAAGTGCTCCAAATAAATCCTTGAGCATACACAAAAATTTCAAAAAAATTTGAACTCGGGAAACATGACTTTCAATTGAATTAGGGATTCAAGCTTTGAACAATAGTAAAAATTAAAGAAGAGAGAGAGAGCGCTGCAGTACCCCACCGCCCGCCACGACCGACCGGCGAGCGGCAGGGCAGCCATTCCCCACCGACACGAATTTTGCCGCTGCGACTTCAATTCTTCGATCGAATCTCGTCAAGAGATCTTCCCTGCTCTCTCCTCCTCCTCTCTCTCTCTCTCTCTCTCATTGCTCCTCCCCACGCGGCAGAGCTCTCCCGGGCACCGCGCCGCCCGAAGCCGCCCATACCGGCCATGCCGTGCTGCTTCCCCCCCCCCCCCTGTTTCCCCGCTCCACGGCCCTATAAAGTGTGCTCACTTCCTTTCTCCCCCCCCTGTCCTCTTTCCTCCACAGCGCCGCGCGAATTCTCCTCTTCTTCCTTGCTCGGCCGCCGCCACCGCCATTGCCATGATCGAGCTCACGTCGACAGCCTTTCCCGGTGAGTAATCATGGTCATTCTCCTGCTGCCGGCCTTCCCCATGGTGCCTAGCTGCTATAGGAGCAAACCCTAGCCCCTTCCGTGCAACGCCGCGCCGCCGCGAGGCCGTCGGAGCACGCTCCCGAGGGCGTCGCCGCCGCGCCCTAGGTTACACTGCACCCCGCCGACCTTCGTGGTGATGCCGTGAATCCCCGTGCCTTGTAAATGCTTTCTTCCCACACCCCCACCGCCGGCGAGCACTCTCCCGCCGGAATTTCACCGCCGGAGCTCGCTGGGATTCAATCCTCTGTTTTCTGCCCTAGGCGACGCCATTTTTCATTTTCCTATTTACTATCCTGTATTGTAAAATCCCTAGCAATTCACAGACAAATCCAAAAATGCCAAACTAAAATTTGTTGGAACCCTCACGAGAAGGACTAATTTTCTGTTAAAGCACTTTTTCAAAAACGACCAAGAATTTTCAGTAATAATTAGAATACTCTTTTCAATTTTTTATTTTTAATTTAAATTCCAGAGAGTTGCTAGGGCTAAAATTTTATCTACCAGTACAGCTTGACAGTAGACACCTTTTCGAATTTTATGGGGATTTTAGGACCACAAAGATGCATACAACCCTTTAAAAATACTCCAATCTGCCTAGCTAAATTACCATTTTCTAAAATACATTGTAAGATTCATCCAAAAGGTTAGACCCAAAAGCAAAGTTTTAGCTTTGGTGCTCATGAGTGACTACATAAAATTTTATAATTTTATTCTAAGGTTTAATATTTATTTTTGATTTTACAAATTTAAATCATAGAACTTTGATGAATGTTTATAAACTCTAGAAAATTCATCTAGGTGACACGGACCCACCCAGAAAACCACATCTCAGGACGGATCCGATCTTCGTTGAGCCAGGATCCTGTTGGGCAACGCTCGGCGAAGCGAGCTACACACGATACAACACAGGCAGGAGTAAACAGCAATAATTTACAGGAGGGAGAAATTAATACAACATTAATTCATAGATTGAAACTTAAGTCTTACAACAGATTTAGAGTGCGCAAAAAAAAATTTTGGAGAATGTAGCAGCGGAAGACTCGATCGTTACAGACTCCGACACTCATACATTCAGCAAAAGCATGCACCCTGCCCAGGGGCGTCATGCTACTGGCCACTTCAAGTTACTGCGGCGACTCGCACAGTTCCCACTGGAGGTTCCCAACCTCGGAGTGAGACTCCTCCCAGTGGATGCTATCGTCCTGGTTCTGCATGCCGGTGCCTGAAAACCACATATCGCTAACGCGTGAGCTTCTAAGAAGCTCAACAAGGCTGACCTGTCAAAAAAGCTGACTACAGCCGACTTCTAAACATGAAGGCGGGTGGGGGTGGGTTTTATTTGCAAAACGGACCCGCAACCTGTACTACTCTTGGTCAATTTTAGCACAAGTTAAGTAGTTAAGATGTAACTTTAATTAGCACTGATCTAATCAAGCATGATAACAGTGACGAAGTAAAACAGTAATCATCATGGTATCATTCTCATTGCATCTCAACTTATTTGCAGAAATGTGGTGCGTTTCACGAGCATGCTCACCAACTGGGAGCGACAGCGGTTCGAAACGATTTTTATACCCTGCAGGGGGAAACCTAATCGTACGACACGTGCGTGTCCCAGATTCGCACGTGGCAACCGTTCACACCAGCTCATGCAACGTCAATTCCCTCCTACGTCTGCCTTAGCAGTGCCGCATCCCACCAGATAACACGTCCCAGACGGTTTCTGTGGAGTTCCCACGCTGCCCACCCCAGATCTCCTCCTAGTCAGACACCGTAGGGCAGGTTCGACGTTGCAATCACTAGGCTACGTAGGTTTACTGAGGCCCATTACACCCAGCATACGACCAGTACATTCAACACTCGATCAGTCTCGGACCACACGAATCAGACAAGTCTATGGTCACCCTAGACCCGGTCCAGTCGCCGACCTAATTGGTATCCTGTCTGACCCTCAAACTTTTATCCTTCCTTAGTTGACTCATCATCAGGTGTCATAATGTATCAAATGGTAGTTTCATCCAACATCCTACCTTTTCGCGAGCAGCGTCCACTCTGCTCGACTTCTACCGGCAATACCTGCATAGCATACTATGGAGTATCTATACTAGCTACCGATAGGGTTTCCTATGGGAAACAATGCAGCTAAGGTTTCAATCAACTCCTAACAACTTAATGCACAAACAAAACACACTAAGTTATAAAAGGAAAAAAAAATGTAAATGACGGTTGTGCACCGGGGCTTGCCTGGTTCTTCGGCTTCGCGGCTGACTTCTTCTGCGGGAATGGAGGAATCGGGCTCTGCAGTCACCTCGCGTGCTTTGGAATCTACATGATGCATTATGATTATGAGAAGTTCAAAAGAATGATAACATAAGGCTTTTATCAAGAAGTAGTCTAGGGTTTCAGTCGGCGACGTTTAGAAATTAGTGTTAACCCTAATTCTTCGACGCCACTAGTGTAATTGTGCTTGACTTATTGAACGGGGTTCCAAGGATTCTACTCAATTTCCCACGAGGTGATTTGTAATTGGCCATATTCCCTGAATTTGGCAGTTCAAACATGGGTTGAGGGTTGATCGGCACTTTTCTACGGATAAAAATTATTTAATAAACTACGACTATTAATCTTAGGGTCGAAATGAAAACTTTTAGTTGTACTAAAGTTTTATTTCTAATTGATAGTGTGCTCTGAAATATGAATTTTTGAAATTTGGTTGAGGTCTAGATGAATTTTCTAGATTTTACAAAATTTCAACAAGTTTGCTGATATTTAAAATGGTAAAATCAGAAATAATTATTAAACCTTGGAATAAAATTATGAAATTCTATGTAGTTACTCATGAGCATCAAAACTAAATTTCTGTTTTTGGGTTCAACCTTTTGGAGTACTTTTATAATGTATTTTAGAAAAATGTAAATTAGCTAGGCAGAATGGAGTATTTTAAATAGGTTACATGCAATCCTTTGGTCCTAAAATCCCCACAAAATTCCAAAGGATGCCTACTGTCATGCCATATTTATAGATCAAATTTGAGCCCTAGAATTTCTCTACAATTTAAATTAAAATTCAAAAACAGGAAAGATTGTTCTAAATATTCCTAAAAATATCTGGTCATTTTTGAAAAAGTGTTTTAACAGAAAATTAGTGCATTTCATGAGGATTCTAACAAATTTTGTTTTGGAATTTTTGGGCTTTTCTGTGATTTGTTAGACACTTAGCAATGTTGACCAATTAATATGTAATTTGAAACTCGACGCTACGGTGCGGCCGAAAACAGGGGAGGGCGGCGGGGCAAGTCCGGCGAGGCTCCGGCGGGGTGCCTCGGCCCGGAGGCAGCAAATTCACGGTTAATCCATCACCCCCTACCCACCGGCGCTGAACTTGCTCTCTGGAATGACCGGAGCATGGCCGGCGGCGAGGAGTGGCGGCAATGCCCGAAGTCCGACGAGGAGATCACCGGAGGAGCGGCGGGGGGTGGAGGTTAGTCGGTCCAGAAGGCTCACCGTGGCGTAGTGACTCTGTTTGACGGAGTTGGGGGTCGCGGGGATGGCCGGAAGACCGAAGTCAACGGTGAGCTCGAGCGGCGTCAGAAGGTGGACCGACGGCGGCGCTAGGATTCCGTCGTCGCCGGCGAGTCTCTGCGGCCGAAACCTTATCAAAGCCAATCACAAGGACGAGAGGGATAGCCGGATGAAGGAATTGCAGAATGGTGGTACCGCGTGGAGGAATTTGAAGGTTGACGGTCGGGGCGGTGTCCTGTTGCCGGGGAGGATGATCGGAGCGTTCCGGGCGGAGGAAGCAACCGAAGGGGGACTTGGTCAACCGGAAGCTGTGCCGGAGCGAGGAAAACAGGTTAGGCAAGGTGAGAACGGTGGAGAATGGCCGGAAGGGTCGAATCACCGAGTGACCCTCGTCGGCAATGGCGGGCGGCGGTGGCCGAGCAAAGGGAAACAGCGATTGCGCGTCGGGGAAGCGAAATTGGGTGCGGGGAAGGGAGTAGGAAGGCTCGGAGCATCCCTTTAAGTGTTGCGGAGAGAGGTAGAGAGGGTAACCAGAGAGGGACGGCGGGATTGGGCCGGCGGGGTGGTGACTTGCTGTAGAGGCTCTGCCGCGCGGCAAGCTTGGCGTGCGGCAGTGAAGAACAAGACGGGGAGAGAAAGAGAGCAGAGGGAAGGGAGGAGATTCGGCGAGATCTTGCTTGAAGCTTTGAAGGCTGGACGCGAAAAGGTGTGCCGGCCGGCGGGGGAGGCGCGCTGCCACTCGGCGGATTGGTCGTCGGGGCGGGCAGCACTGTAGCCCGTCAGCCTATTGTCAATTCGATTTTGAATTACTACAAGCCCCTGCTGGATTCGATTGAAAACCTTACCTCCCCAGCTGAGAAATTTTGAAACTTTTTGTGTATGCTTAGGGATTTATTTGGAACACTTTTTATTTAAGGTTCGAGTTCTGAATCGGCTCCTAAAATTTCCTCAATTTTTGTGTCCAAATCAGTTTGTGTGAATTTTAAAAAGGTTTAAACCTTATCTAAAAATTCTGAATAAATTTCCAAAATTCTATTTTGAAGTGAACTTAATTGTTATGCAAAAATATAGCTAGTGTGTTGTGGAAATTTGATAGGTCACTCATTAGGGTTTAATTTCTTCTCGAAGAATAAAGTTTTCAACACTGTGGGTGGAAATTTTCTGAACCTACTAATCGTGTTCTGTGGATTATCAAAATTTTTTTTTGTAGAGTTCCTTTGGGGTATTTCAAACAACATTCCACTTACTTCCATTGTTGATTTTGCTTTTAAGTGTGAAATCTTGTCGATTAGGGTTTTAACTTGCTGATTTAGGCCCTGGTGACACCTGGGGTGTCACACTAGCCTCAACCAAATTTCAAAATTCATATTTCAGAGAGTGCTATTAATTAAAAATAAACTCATGATTTAATTGAAAATTTTATTTTAACCCTAATTTCTAAACATCACCGTTTAAAAACCCTGGAGTAATCTTTAATAAAAGCATTGTGACTCTTTTCCATTGAACTCATCATAATCATAATGCATCATGTAGATTCTGAAGCGCACGAAGTAGTTACAGAGCCCGATTCCTCGATCTCCGCAGAAGAAGTCAACAACAGCTCCGAAGAACCAGGCAAGCCCCGGTGCACAACCGAATTTTAAATTCTTATTTTATTTTATGACTAAGTGTGTCTGTTGTGCATTAAGTACTAGGAGTTAATTGAAATCATAGTTGCATTTATTTCTATAGAAAACCTATCGTTAGCTGGTTTAGATGACCCCTTTAGTTTGCTATGCTTAGCAAAGTACTTATCGGTAGAAGTCGGGCAGAGAGGACGCTGCTCGCGATTGGTAGGGTGTTGTTTGAAACTACCACATGAAACATGACACATGGTTGTGAATGATTAAGGAAAGATAAAAGATTGAGGGTCAGACAGGGTACAAGTAAGTCGGCGACTGGTCCGGGACCAGGGTGACCGTAGTCTTTGTCTGATCCGTGTGACACAGTTGGGCAAATATTGAATGTACTGATCATATGCTGGGAATAATGGGGCCCAGTAAACCTACATAGCCTAGTGATTGCAAAGTCGAACCTGCCCTACGATGTCTGATTCGGAGGCAATCTGGGGTGCGCAGCGTAGGAACTCCACAGAAACCGTCTGGGACGTGTTGTCTGGTGGGATGCGGCGCTGCTAAGGCAGACGTAGGAGGGAATTGACTTTGCAGGACCTGGTGTGAACGGTTGCCACGTGCGGTCTGGGACGCGCACGTGTCGTATGATTAGGTTAACCCTGCAGAGGTATAAAAATCGGTTCGAATCGCTGTCGCTCTCAGCTATGAGTTTACTTGAACTCTCTGTCACCGTACAATTAAGAAAGCTGAGATTCCATGATCAAGATGATTATTATTGTATATTACATTACTCCAATTATGATTGCTTAGATCAGTGCTAACTAAAGTTACCACTCTAATCACTTAACCTGAGCTAAAATGTGACACCCCAGGTGTCACTTAAAAAGTCATCGACAAAACGAAAACCCTAAAAAGGACTTTTTACACTTTTGAGTAAAACTAGCACTTGAGATAATGATCAATGTTGCCAAAACACTTCCATTAACCTATACAAAAATTTTAATAAATTAAGTTTTGAACACTTTCACCAAACGGGGGCCCTCAATCCGCGGTACATGGTCATTTCCTATTCACACTCCAATCCAAAACCCTAATCGGTAAATTTCACACGTAAATGCAAAATCTACATTTAAAATAAAAAAAATGATGTTCGAAATACTCAAAAGGATCGCTATGAAAAATTTGGCACACCACGGAACACTATAGCAAAGTCGGAAAAATTTAACTAACAGTGTCGAAACCTCGCTGACAGGAAGAAAATCTAAACCCTAACTCATAGCTATCCAAGTTTCCACAGAACCCTAGCCATATTTTTTACATAACAATTAAGTACACTTAAAAATAGAATTTTTGGGAACTTATTCAAAATTTTTGGATAAGATTTAGACCTCTTAAAAATTCACACAAGCAGAAATCATCCTGGAAATTCAGGAATTTTTAGAAGCCAAATCATGACTTGAACCCTAAATGAAAAGTGCTCCAAATAAATCACTGAGCCTATACAAAAATTCTCACAAATGTTTGATCTCGGGAAGTGTGCCATTTCATCGAATTGCTTTCTAGCTTTAATTAAAAAAAAGAACTATTTTGCCGCGGGCTACAGTGCCCCGCCGCCCGCCCGACAAAGCGGCGAGCGGCAGGGCACCGTGCCCCGCTGTCCCGACCGACATGGGCGAGCCCAGTGCACGTCTCAAATTCCCCCCTCGGCTTTCCCTCCCCTCTCTCTCCCTCTCTCTTCCTCTCTCTCCCATTCTTCTCCACTGCACCGCGCCATGCCCGCGCATAGTGCTGCGCCGCCACCACCATAACCAGGACATTGCCGGCCATGCCGCGCTGTTTTTCCCCCTTCCTCGCTCCACGGCTCCTTAAAAGCGCGTGCAAGCTTCTCCTTCCCCCCCCCCCCCCTTCTCCTTCCCCACAGCTCCCACTCCCAACTCCTCTTCTTCTTCCTCGATGCGCCGCCGCCCCACGGTTGCCGCGATCGAGCTCCTGTCGACGGCACGCCACGGTGAGAAACCTTCACCATTCTCCTCTTGCTGCTCTTCCCCATCCCGCCTAGTTGCTATAGAAGAGAGCCCGAGCCATTGCCATGCATTGCCGCGCCGCCGCGAGCCCGCCGGAGCTCTCCCGGGGGCACCGCCGTCGCGCGCCATGCCCCACTGTATCTCGCCGGCCTTCGTGCTGCCTCCGTGGCTCCCCATGTCATGTAGAGCAATTTCCCTCCCTCCCCCATCGCCGGCGAGGCCCCGGCCGCCCGCAATTTCTCACCGGAGTCCTCGCCGGACTCGACTAGAGCCGCCCCTGTTCTCTGCCGCCACTCCTTCTATTAAATTTCATTCTTCTATTTTCTATCCTGTCTTGTAAAATTCTTAACAAATCACAGAAAAATCCAAAAATATCACAACAAAATTTGTTAGAACCCTCGTGAAAGGGACTAATTTTCTGTTAAAGCACTTTTTAGCAAATGACCAAACATTTGCAGAATTAATTAGAAACACTCCTTTCTATTTTTGAATTTTAATTTGAATTCTAGAGCAATTCTAGGGCTAATCTTTGATCCACTAATACCCATGACATTACACACCTTCTGGAATTTTAGGAGGATTTTAGACCACGAAATTGTATGTAACCCTATTGAATTACTTCAATCTGCCTAGTAAAAATACTATTTTCTAAAGTACATTGTAAAAGTCATTCAAAAGGTTAGACCCAAAAGCAAAGTTTTAGTTTTGGTGCTCAGGAATTCCCACATAAAATTTCATAAGTTTATTCTAAGGTTTACTAGTGTTTTCTGATTTTATAAGATTTAAAAATAGGAAATTTGATGAATTTTTACAAACTCTATAAAATTCATCTAGGCCCCACCCAAAGCTCAAAATGCTTATTTCAGAAAGTTCTATCAAATAAAAATAATCTTGAGGTGAAATTAAAATTTTCATTTTTACCCAAGTTTAATAGTCGAAGAAATTAAATAATGTTTAACCGATGAAAAATGTCGAATTAACCTTAACTAAAGTTGAAGTTGTTGAACATGCCAACTAAAAGTCACCTCATGAGAGTTGAAAAGATTTCTTTGACATCATTCACAGATTAAGAATTGAATTTAATCGACGGCATCGAGTAATTAGGTTTAACCCTAATTCCAGGCGTCGCCGATCGAAACCCTAGATTACTATTGGTAAAAACAATAAGTTTCTTTTTTATTGAACTTATCATAATCCTACTGCATCATGTAGATTCTGACGTTCACGAAGTAGCTGCAGATCCAGGTTCTTCGATTTCCACAGAAGAGGTCATCACCACCGGAGAACCAGGCAAGCCCCGATGCACAACCGAGTTTTTAAATTTTTTTTTTAACTCAGTGTGTCTTGTTTGTGCATTAAGTACTAGCGGTTGATTGACACCGTAGTTGCATTGTTTCCCATAGGAAACCCTATCGGTAGCTGGTATGGATACCCCCTTAGTATGCTATGCTTAGCAGGTATTGTCGGTAGAAGTCGAGCAGAGTGGACGCTGCTCACGAGTGGTAGGATATTGAATGAACTATTTCATGAGATGTGCCACACGAATGTAAATAAGTAAGAAAGATAAAAGTTTGAGGGTCAGACAGGATACAAAGTAGGTCGGCGACTGGACTGGGTCCAGGGTGACCGTAGACTTGTCTGATCCGTGTGGTCCGAGACTGATCGAGTGTTGAATGTACTGGTCATATGCTGGGTGTTATGGGCCCCAGTAAACCTATGTAGCCTAGTGATTGCAACGTCGAACCTGCCCTACGGTGTCTGACTAGGAGGAGATCTGGGGTGGGCAGCGTGGGAACTCCACAGAAACCGTCTGGGACATGTTGTCTGGTGGGATGCGGCGCTGCTAAGGCAGGCGTAGGAGGGAATTGACGTTGCAGGAGCTGGTGTGAACGGTTGCCACGTGCGAGTCTGGGACACGCACATGTCGTACGATTAGGTTTCCCCTGCAGGGTATAAAATCATTTCGAACCGCTGTCGCTCCCAGTTAGTGAGCATGCTCGTGAAACGCACCATATTTTAGTAAATATTTTGAGACACAATGAGGAGAAATCGTGATTATTACTATTGCTATTGTTGCTCTTGTTATGTTTGATTAGTCCCAGTGCTAACTAAATTTATATTCGAATCACTTAATCTGGTGCTAAAATTTGACAAGAATAGTATAGGCTTGCGAGTCCTTTTGCAAGTAAACCACCCGCGTCAGCCAGCATGTCTAGGAGTCGGCTGTACTCAGCCACGTTGACGGGTAAGTCTTGCTGAGCTTCTTAGAAGCTCACACGTTAGCGATATGTGGTTTTCAGGTGCCGACATGCAGGACCCAGCAGGTAGCTTCCATTGGGAGGAGCCTCTCCCCGAGGTCGGAAACCTCCAGCGGGAGTTGTGCGAGTTGCCACAATGAACTTTGAAATGGCTACTAGCATGACGCCCGTGGGCACGGCGCGTGCTTTTGCTTAAGTCCGAGTGTCGGAGTTGGTAATCATTCAAGTCTTCCGCTGTTTTTATTTCAAAACTGGTGCGTACTCTGAATCAATGTAAGATCCAACTTCAAATTTATGAATTAACGTTGTATTAAATTCTCTCTCCTTGTAAAATTATTGTTGTTTATTCCTGCCTGTGTTGTATCGTGTGTACGCTCGCTTCGCCGAGCGTTGCCCAACAGGATCCTGGCTCAACGACTGACCGGGTCCGTCCCGAGACGAGGTATTCTGGGCGGGTCCGCGTCATAAAATTAGACCAAGATTAGTTTAGGATCCGCGAGTCCATTTTTTTTTACAAGTAAACCCACCCCTAGTCAGCCAGCATGTCTAGGAGTCGGCTATAGTCAGCCACTTTGACGGGTCAGCCTTGTTGAGCTTCTTAGAAGCTCACGCTTTTGCGTTATGTGGTTTTCAGGCACCGACATGCAGAACCAGGATGATAGCATCCATTGGGAGGAGTTTCACCCCGAGGTTGGGAACCTCCAGTGGGAACTGTACGAGTCGCCGCAGTGAACATTGAAGTGGCCAGTAGCATGACGCCCTTGGGCATGGTGCATGCTTTTGCTTAAGTCTGAGTATCGGAGTCTGTAAACGATCGAGTCTTCCACTGTTATGTTTCAAAAACTTTATTTGCGTACTCTGAATCAATGTAAGACCTAACTTCAAATTTGTGAATTAATGTTGTATTAAAATCTTCTCTTCTTATAAATTACTGTTGTTTATTCCTGTCTGTGTTGTATCGTGTGTACGCTCGCTTCGCCGAGCGTTGCCCAACAAGATCCTGGCTCAACGACGGCAGGATCCGTCCTGAAACGAGGGTTTCCGGGGCGAGTCCGCGTCACATATATTCTTTTTTCAGGAATAAAACATATAATCATGTTGGAACATTTACTTTCATCACCGAAACAATTAGTTTTCACTATCGTAACAATGATTTTTCTCTATGCGAACATTTGAATTTTATGAAATAATTAGAAAAATTCAAAAAATCAAATTCAAAATTTTTTAAATAAATTCATATGGGTTCTTATTTTGTTACATTAGTTCTAGAGAATTGGATGGTTCAAACGGATTTGAAAAAGGAGTTACGGTTTGAGAGAAAAATCAATTTAAAGTTTTGAATTGAGGTTGAATTTTGGCCAACCAATCAGAAAGTGACACTTGTCACCATGACTACTCTACACTCAGCCCGCTCGCGTAAATCTGGGCTGTCCGCTCCCTTTACGTGCGAATCTTAAAGCGTCCTACGTCCGAAGCTAGGCGTAGGACGTCCTATATGTCGGATTTCCAGGATATAGCCTCGCCTGCGCTTTGTTGTGCGAGCCGGTAGAACTGCTGCACCCGCGTGCCTGTGCCTACGCTTAGCCAAGCCGACAACGGGTGAGTAGTGGAGGACCCCGAGTAGGAGGGGAACTGGCGACACCAGTTGAAGTCGTGGATTTGCACCGTGTGCTGGAGAGGCCACACAATGCTTGAGATGCTGCCACAGTTCCACGCTGCATCAGGGAGGTCGCCGTGCTCGAGATGTCATCATGGATGGTGGCAATGGAAAAGCAGCAACATACAGCGCTCTTCCTACCTCGCATGGCGGTAGCAAAGATAAGAATAGGGCGAGACGAGATGAACTTTAAGGGAAAAACATCAATTGACCTTTTGTTTGAGTAAAGAAATGAAAACTGTCTGTCCAGGAAGTACTCACGTATTTTAACCTCTATCAACACTTAATTTTTTGGACCATTAGATCAAGATCTAAGCTCTAGCACCTCAGGCCAAACCACCGCCCTAACGAGCCACCACTCAGGCTCGTCGGGCTAGGGTCCCGTCGAGCTTCCTCCCACCTCGCCCGTCCACCGCCCAAGCAATGCTCGCCCCCACCCTACTCCGCGCAACTGCTGTATTCGCGAACCCACTCGTCGACGGCCCCACTATCTCGCCACCTATCGATGAGTCACTGTCATCATCTGGCTGACCTTCCACCCCGAGCTTCCTTCTATGTCCAGCGATCGAGGACCCCTAAACCCCTAAATTCAATCCCAAACCGTAATCTCATCGGAATCTCGCCGAATATGAAGAAGGGTGCTGGACTTGGGGATGGCAGCGGAAGAGGAAAGGAAGAGAAAAGTCGAGTGTTCACGAGTGTAGTATAGCAAATCCAAATGGAAAACTGCCTTTTGGACAATCAAACTCGACATAATGTACATAAAGATTATTATGGCTTTTTCATTTTCAATGGTAATTCCCGAAGCCAGCTTTTTGATGATATCTTAGAAATTCAGTGATTTTTCAGTGCTATGAAATTAATTTTCCTTTTAAATAATAATATTTCAATAGTTAATTGTAAAATTAGGTATTTTACCCAACAAATTGCAAAAGGTAATAGTAATATTTTGGCAAAGCACCTAGTTCTGCAAGTTAACTATTAAGCATAGCTTCTACGTAGCATATAACTCATTGATAATAGAAGATCCATGTTATACGCGATTTTTGCCCTTTCTTCCTATATTTTTGATTTACTATTAATTTTATTTTGCAAGAAAAGAGATAGACATTAGATATATTTAGATATATGAGTATGAACACGCATGCACATCTTAGTCCTGTAAGGGTCAACATGTACTTGAACCGACTGTTTTTGAGATTGACATAGACACCATAGACATCTCATTAACGGGACGTCACCTACTTTTCAAATAATAATTATGTTACTAATACAACATCGGTGTTAAATTTTGGACTTAAATCCGAATTGTTGATTCTAGCACAAGGAACTTAAATATATAAGAGTTTGCTATTCTCTCCATTCCAATTTATTTGTTCACTTGCCAACTGCTCGTGCGTTGCAACGGGTTAGAAATCCTATAACCCGAATGCCAACTATTCTTTTACGAAAATGAGAACAATATAATTTCAACTAGTAACTTACCTATATGTTTCTACGGGTTTAACTTATTGTAGCAAAGAAAATAATATGTATGAAATGTCAAATTTGGAAAGCATCGTAACCTTTAGAATTTGAGTGACCAACATAAGTATTTACAAAAAAAAGCATGATCCCTAACAACACAATTCTAATCTTTTTCATACAAAAAGAAACATCATCCCTAACGAAGATATAAACATTAACTCGTACGACTATTCACTAAGTTATAATTACAAAATACCATAGCTACCTCAACAAAAGTGATTAGAATATTATCAAGCTTGTTAATCAAAAGTACATTGTAAGCATTAAAAATGCATACTCTCAATTAGGTCAAATGGCTAGGCTAGTCCTCATATGATTTATCATTGTATAGCAAGTGTAAAGCAAAATTTGATCAAGACTAAAGGGAGTAGTTACTAATTATTCATAATTAACGACTCACTTACAATCACATGCAATCTGTGCACCATTGCACAAAGCCACAAACTAATCACCACCACCACCATGCTTCACATCTGCATATCGTAGAAAATGGCAAAGCCTTACATTGTATGGGTTAGCGCTCGCACTGCTACTGCTACCTCTGGTGCAAGCACTGTGAGACACAAGAAAAATCCAATAATTAAAATCTACAATGAATCAAGCAATCACAAGATCTTTAAGTCATGAATTAAAAACAAAGATCAACTGAAGAAAAGAGAACTCACCATGATGAAGAGGATCACATAGCCTAGTTGCACAATCAATGGAGTTATTGTCAGTTTGTCACTATTGCCTCCATGGCGCAGGGGCGTGCGGCTACCCAAACGGAGAGAGCTTCCACCCCATCTTCCTGAAAACCATGTCGGAGATCCATCCATTACCACACAAAATCAAAGAAAAATGATTAAAAATACAAACTACAGGAACATGAAACCCACGATAGCCGTGAGCAAAATATTGTGGTCAAAGTCTAACAAAAAGGTGAATAGCATGAGAAAAAGTAAGGATTGATGAAGAAGAAGAGGGAACTCACCTATGTGGAAGAGAAGGCAGCTCGCTGTGATTCCACGGAGGGGGGCCAGTACCGATGCTGCCACCTGAACAAGCTGGTCTGCTCAGGCCAGGAACTGCCTAGATCCAAACACTGTCGACCCATCGACGCGCTCAGGAGATTAATCGGCCATGGCAGTAGTAGCCTGATAGAGGAGGCCTATCGATTCGAAGCGGATTAAAATCCTCTGCAATCGGAGAGCTGGCAGTCACAACTCGTCTCCATCTCTTGACGCACGATACTTGCGTGGCGGCGCTGATGTGCGTGACGGACGCAGACGATGCCGAGCGGCTGGACACAATGAAGCGGTGGGTCCTCCACGTGCTGCTCGTGGCGACGGCGGGGATAGGAAGCTAGCCTTCGCGCACTCGGTCATCTCAGCGCTGCACACCGTCACACATGCGCAGCTCTGGCTGGCGGTGGATGTGCTCATGCAAGGGAGCAGGAGGAGGCGACGTGATTCGAGTGGCGGCGGTGGCGGCTCGATCCAAGGACGAGGGGCCGTGGACGAGGAGCTGCGACGGCGTGATCTCATGCGACCTGAGGGGCTACGCTTGGGGATGGGGAGTACGGGGAGAACGGGGAGAACGGACCGAATCGTGGTGGTGTCGTGGAGACTCGACAGACGGCAGCGGAGCGGCTCCTCGACGGACAAGGCTTGCGGCTGCTCGACAGACGGAGGCGGTTCTCGTGGAGGCTCGGTGTACGGCGGGGACGCGACGGATGGCGAGTTGTGGAGGCTTCTCGTCGGATTCTCAGGCTTTGTCCTCTTATTCTTGGAAATCGTTTTAAAGTATAGTATGGCGCGAGGAAGTATGACCGAATAAGTATGGCAGGAGTCTCCCGCGCGGGGACGAGATCGGGATGACGGATTAAGATGTGCACCACGACCATTACACAATTAATAAGTAGTAGAGATTCATTTGCATAAGTAGGACATTTTTATTGGCATAAAGTAATGTGGGCTGAATAAAAAAAAAAGGTAATGTGGGTTATATGTATGGAAATTTAATACTGCACTTATAGTTAGGCCGTGAAAGGTATACTACTTACCTGACGGCCTTAGTCATGTAAATCCTTCGTAGCCCATTTACTCGATAGTTTACTCTAAAGAATCGCTACACAGATTAGGACCCGTCACAGCCTGCATCACTGACTGCCGCTCGCGCCCATCCCGCACACCCCGCCCATTTCCCCGTTGGAGGTGGAACCCTACGGGTACCCGACCTGAACGGGGCGGGGATGGGGCTAACGGGTCAGGGGCCCGAATTATAACGGGCGGGGACATGGAGGGTTTTTCTCAGTATGCCTCCGTGGGGATCCGGAATCACCAGGAGCCCACTTACATTTGGTCCAATACCAGCCCACTTCCTCACATATATACATCACTTCAACCCTAATTCCTCTTCTACTCTCTTCCTCCTTCCCTCTTTCTCTCTAAGCAGCGGCGGCGGGCGTCGGATTCAGCCGGGGCAGCAGCGGCAGCGGGGTGCGCGGGATGCGGTGGTCTACACGGGCGGCGGTGTCTGCACAGGATGCGGCGCGGGCGGCGGCGTCTGCGCGGCGGTGGCTGCTGGCATCGGGGGGGCGCAGCGCAGACGGCAGCGATCTGCGACGCGAGCGGCGGGGCGCAGCGTGGGCGACGATGGCGTGGAGCAGCAGCCCCGCGGGGACCTGTCGGGAATGGGACTCAGCGGGGACGGGGACGAGGCGAGATTTTGCCCCGTTAAACTAATGGGGGCGGGGCGGATTCGGGGATTAGGTTAATGGGGCGGGGATGGTTCTGCTCCGCCGACCCGCCCGGTTGCCGGGTGGAATATTTGTGTTTTCCTGCTTATCCACTTTCGTTTCTGAGTTGGTTCGTTTCCTGTCTTATTTTGCTGGGACTCGAATTTGTTTCCTTTCTTATTTTGCTTGAACTCCTTCGGACGAAACGATGAGGCAAGGGGCGGTGAGCCGAAAATTTGGCAGACTGACGTTAGGCTATTTAATAAACAGTAGAGATTTAGACCTAGAGACAGAGATTTAAGAAAAAGAGAATAAAATAGACATTAAAAATGTAAAAAAGAAGAGAGATAGAGATGTATTAAGATGTATTAAGAGAAAAAAATATTGAGAAGCGAGATAAATACGTAAATTAGAAAAATTGGAGGATCCTAAATAAATAAGTAAATTAAGATGAAAGGAATATTAATTTCATGCTTCAAATGCATTATTAATTTCATGCTTCAAATGCATTAAATATTCAAAACAATATGAGAAAATTAGTTGAAGGCCTTAAAAAAAGTTTTCCTTCCTTTCATGACCCTGTCCCGAAGTTTATTTCCATTTGGCTAAAAAACTTTTGACAATATTTTTTTTGTTTTTTCGTCACCAATCTTTTAGCTTTCGTGAGTGTCTAAGTTGACTCCGTCAGCAAGAGGCCCAATAAGAAAACTTTACAATTTATTGATATTTCTTACAAATTTTGTCTGAAAGGTAACTTCTAGTAACAACGCTAGAAATAATTACATCAGTATTATAATGTTTATAGAAAAGATCACAACTGAACGGAGTATTGTTGTAGCATTTTATCTTGGAGTATTTCAGGTATCGTATTTATTTTTATAAGTAGTATGTTTAATAAGGATGATGCATATAAAATATAACACTAGGTTATGCATACTAAAATATCATATATTCATGTAGGGGTAAGCATAAAAAATATATATATATAGTGTGACCAGAAAAAAAAACCTTTAATCAATTATATTAGTGGACTATAACTAATTTAAGCCTAAACTAAGCATTCATTACATGTTTATACTTATACATATATATTAGTATACATAAACGTCCTTTACTAACAAGAGACTTTACTGACAAGAGATTATAGCTGAGACATATCGAGGCATTAGTTAACTCCCAATCTAGAAAAAAGACTCTGATAATTATACACCTCTAACTTTACGACCGGACGTGGGGGATTACAAAGGACGGACAAGGCTGTCATTTCAAGGATCACATGACAATCTAAGCACCACGCTTACATTTTTAAATATTACTCTAAGCATTCAGCGGATCTCAGTCTTTCAACAAGAGCATACTCTAAAAAGCATAATGAACCAATGTCAAAGTAATAATCAACTATACTAAGCCTATGACATATATACATGACTAAATACATATCAATACTTATAACTATAACTAGTAAACTAGTATATAATCTAAGTATACATACATGATAGTTATAGGATAATAATAACCATACAAACCATATATAGAATAAAACATAGAAATATATATAATTAGAATATCACAAAGTCTTACAAAAGGAATAAAAGAGACTACTACTAGACTCATACCTATTTCTATGAAGACACAACTAGAGTTGGAAGAGCTTTTGGACTAGACTCTAACTCTATTAATACTGAAATGACAGTGTGTTGCATGTTGAAACTCTTCTTGTTGTCTGTTGGAACGAGGAAATGAGTCCTATTTTATAGATGAGGTGCCTTGGAGGGTCAGTTGAAGTGAGTGGCGCTCCTTCCTCCTTTTCTTTAAACTATTTCCAGTCACTCATTCGCGCCACCAACTTCAAAACAAACTTGGAGAGGTGATAACCCGCGTCATGTTAAAGGTGGGGTTGAGTGGGCCGTCCAGGGATTGGTCGATCCTAGAGATCGACTGACCTCCTATGGGCCCCACTCAGGTCCCACTTCGACATGGTGGTTGTTTTGTGTGCCCTGAGTGTGTGCGGGGTGTCTGATGATTTTCACGGTGTTTGACACGTCTGGTGAGTACATGAATCCATGTGCTGACTACGTGTTGTCTTGTGGTTGACCGAATTGTGTTTCTTTGCTATGAACCGGATTATGCCTCATTCCTACGATAAAAGACCTGTATGTAAAAACTTTCCAAGTATATATAGAACTATATTATTTCTAAACTAACATGTATATATGAAAGGCATGTCTTTATTTATTTTCAGAGATATGTTGACGATATTTTTGGTATTTAATAGTCGTCAGCATAATTTTAAGATGTTTATTGGAGGGTGTTTACCATTCATAAAAAATACCATATTTTACATGAATTTCAATAGAAAATAATATTTTTAACAAAAAATACTAATAATTTTAACAAAAATACTATATTTTATTAGGAAAAAATATTTTATATATAAAATAGTAAAGTTCCTTATTCCTCGTTGTGTTAACAACATCAGCTCTTGGAAGGTAATAGACATGTAACGAAAGGGCCAAGGAAGTCATTGTTAAAATATTTAAGGATAAATAGAAAAGGAACTTTGGGCAGGGATATAGAAGAAAGGAAAACATTTTAGAACCCTTCCAAGTAATTTTCTCAAACACTATTGCACATTTTAAAATTTAGGTCACATTTTAAAAAATTAAAAAATTCCCCTACGTGCATCCACCCTTTTTCTTGTGCACATTGTGAGACATCCATACATTTTTTTTTATCATATATATATATCATATACTTTAGGAAAAACATATCAAAAACGGCCTCCTCCTCCTTCGAGAGGAAAAAAAAAAAAAAACCGGCCTCCTCCCCTCTGGGGGTTCATCTTCCTCGTCTACTCCTGCCTCTTTCCAAAGGAAGCTGTTGCCTGGGTCCTAGTAGGGGGATAGTAATAACAATAAGCACGAGTAGGAGCGGCATCGGCCGCGGTCGGAATGGCGGCGCCGCAGAGGGCGTGGAAGGCGGAGTACGCCAAGTCCGGTCGGGCCTCGTGCAAGTCGTGCAGGTCCCCCATCGCCAAGGACCAGCTCCGCCTCGGCAGGATGGTCCAGGCCACCCAATTCGACGGATTCATGCCCGTCCGTAACCTCTCCATTCACCCCTACTATTGTGTCCCCATTCTCTGCGTTTCCAGTCTTTCTTTGATCTTTTAATGAAATCTCGCTTAGCTTAATCTTTGAGGGGTTCGGAAGGGTAGGGTTTAGGGCATTTTCGTGTTGTTGGCGGGTTTTTGTGGATTATTTCCGGAAATGCGTGCAATGTAGGCTGGATTACGCCGACCGTTGCTCTTCTTCGAAGGAATTTGGTGTCTGAAATCTGCGGTTCTCATGTGTGACAACGGTTTGGGCTTGGTACGTAAAATCCGTGGGTTCTGATTTGTGGTAGTGTTTTACCTAGATTTGGACTATTCATGATGGTATTTTTTTTTTGCGTGATTTTGGTGCATTTAGGAAATAAATACACTCTAGATTGCGATTTTTATGGTACATTGGACTGATGGACTTATATCTCTGATTGACTTCGCCATTGAGATATGCATAATTACTTGGGGATGAAGCCTCATTTTTTGGGGTTCATGCTGTATTCGCCTCATGTTTAATTAGGATGTTCAGTATCATGTTTTCTTACTGTGTAGAAACATAGAATGAGTGTGTACCGTCTGTCTCTGTGATGTTCTTGTAAACCAGATCGTTATTTCCTTCAGGAACGGTAAGTCAAAAGTGATAATTTCATTTTTGGTGCTGGTAGAGCTATTTGGTCCCCTGAATTATTTGAGAAAATTTATACTTTCCTTGTTCCTCTTTTTCAGATGTGGAACCATGCCAGTTGCATCTTCAGCAAGAAAAACCAGATAAAATCGTAAGCTATGCTTTGACTTGTCCTTGATCTGATTATTAACTCTTTGGAATTATTCAGTTTTTCAACTTATGACTATGCTATTATATACAATTGCATTTTGATTTTGACTTTTTTTGTGCAACCAGTGTTGAAGATGTTGAAGGAATAGATGCGCTTAGATGGGATGATCAGGAAAGGATAAGAAACTATGTTGGAGGTGCCTCAGTTGGTACGAGTTCTACGGCTACTGTTCCTGATAAATGTACTATTGAGGTTGCGCCATCTGCTCGTTCTTCTTGCAGGCAATGCAATGAAAAGATTACGAAAGGAACGGTCCGTATATATTTAATTTAATTGATTCTTTGCACCTTCTATTGTTTATGGAGCATCATTATTACGGAATAATACCATGACTGTTTTTTGGGACATGAATTCTGTAGTTATAACTTTATGTTGTATCTTTTTGTCTCCAAACTATTCTCATGAACAGAATGTGATCTAAATAATTATTGGTCTAAGTTATATTTATGCGAAAGGACTCTTAACGTAGTGGTAGTAGCTAAGGCATCTGAGTAGCACCTCTTAGGTCTTGTGTTCGATCCCCCTTGGGGACGAATTTTCAGCCTGGGTTAAAAAAGTCCCCTCGCTTCTGCCATAACCAAAGCATATGGTTAAGACCTCACCGGTCGTGCTATGGTTACGGTTCTGCCCGCCCAGTGGGCTGCGGCAGCGTTCTGGCCCAGCTGCTCTCACCCGGTGTTGGGTCCCTATGTAAGGGTGGCAGGAGGGTTCGGGGGTTTTCTTGGCCTGCGTGAGAAGGTCTTCCCCAATCATACAATACCCCGGGGGTGGTCTAACCCCTGGCAGGTCAAGTTTTTTTTATAGTTTTTTTTATATGTAAATCGGCACTTGTTTTTTTCTGAATATGTTGTGGTTGCATACAATTGAAATTCTAATACATCTCATTATGTGCAATATGTTGCTCTGCAAACAGAGCCATGACTTTTATCTGTTCCATAATGTCAGCTAACACACGTAACTTTGTGGATGGTGCTGAAATCTTTATTCTTTTGTTGTCATGCGAATGCTATGGATAGCTGTAAAATCCTGAAAGTAACTGGCTTGCTCTTTCCTTACTTAAAGTAACTGCCAATACCCTACATTAGGACTTTACTTTGACCTGTGAAATTAATGATATAGTATGTGAAAAAGGAGGTCGAGGTAGCAACATTGATGATGTTGATTTTCATATATTATGGCCTAAAAAGTACATAGTTCATATATAACCATGCACTAATCCTTGATACCGTGATAGCCTGATAGGTGATAGCAACTTAGCTTGTGAGTCATGCTGTTTATCTTGACTCTAAACTTTAACAATAACAACTTTATGTGTTTTAATAGGTTCGTGTTTCAGCTAAGCTTGAGGGTCAAGGTTCCAAAGGTTTACCATGGTATCATGTCAAGTGTTTCCTCGATTTAGCTCCATCTGTAGCTGTTGATAAATTCTCAGGTTGGGAGACTCTATCAAATGAGGATAAAGGAACTGTTCTTGATCTGTTTAACAAAGATGCTGGCAACAAAGGTGATGAAACATGTAGATCAGATATGCTGTATCCTTGTTTTTAGTCATCACTTTGCTGACTTGTTTATTTCGGTCATCAAGAGCAAACTAAGAGTTCCAAGCGCAAAATTGGCGAAAGCGATATGCACGGATGCAAGGCCCCCAAGATACATGGACGTTTATCAGAAGGCACAGCACAAAGCAAAGGAAAAGTAGTAGAACCTGATTCAAATGCTAGGTCTGGTGATCTCCAACAAAAGCTGAAAGAACAAAGTGACACACTATGGAAGTTGAAGGATGAACTTAAGAAGCACTTATCAACTGCTGAGTTGAGGAATATGCTTGAAGTGAATGAGCAAGATTCATCTGGACCAGAGAGGCACCTATTGGACCGTTGGTAAAGTTCATTCTGTTTATTCGTTTCTGTATTGTTTGTTTGGATGCCACTAATATTCATTGAATAATCCATGCTGCTCCCATATGACTGTATTTAGGGCTGTACTAGTCAGTACATAATAGGCTTTAACTTACCTAGAAAGCATATTTCTTCATCCTTTTTGGGGCGCTTAAGCATTCCTTCTAGCAGTTTTAGTCTAACTCTGAAGTTAAACCTCTCTGTTGATGTGACATGAAGGATTGGAATATCTAACGAGTTTGCTGTAGATAGGAAAATGTGGAAACTGGCGTACATGTGTGACGTGCCAGAACCTTGATTTGTTTTTATTTTTCCCCTTTTCACCCTTATTTATTTTGGCGAGCTTCCTTTTTCCTCTCCCTTATTTTATATATTTTCTTTTCCATCTTTCTTTTTGTTTGTCATTTATGTTGGGTATTTCTTACTTTTTACCTTTGAGCCTGTATGGATCCTCAGATGTGGGTGGAATTGAATCAAGTTCACACTTCACACCTCGGGTGTGTCAGTCCGTGGAAGTGAAACATACAATTCAGCCCAATTCACCTTGCAGCAATGGTAGGCCAGAAGCGATTCGGACCCTCCTACCACCAAAACCCTCAAGAAAATTTCCCCTCCCCGACAGCCCAACTCTATCACGCCTCCATTCCTCTCCACGACTCCATTGCGCTGCTGCTGCATGGGAACAGTTGTTTGGCTGGCACCAAGGGCCATCGGTTTCTGTCTTCCTGCGTAGTATTGTGATGTTTTTGTATCTTTTGAAGTACTGCTTCTGTTATAGGTTCGGTTGGCCTAGCTGTTCTATGCTCGCCTCTCATCTCCTAGCCTGGTCATCTTCTGTAATATCTTGTTGTGAACTAGGTCAAGAGGGTTGTTTGTTGTATGTGGATTGTGATTTTCCAGTGCGAAGAGGGAGGGAGGAATGATTTTATTTTCATCCACTGATTCTTTGACCAAACGTCACTTTGATCTTAATTCTGTGGATTGAATTATTTGAGCAGCCAAACAAAAATCATGGGAAAAAATTGATTCCAACTGATTCTATTCAAATCAACATGTCCTAGAATCTGATTCAGTTAAACCATTTCAATTCTAGGGATCCAAACTGTTTTTTTTTTGGCTCTTTTATCTACATGCCTTGCATGTATGTACTTATTCATAACAACGAGTTCAGTGTGTTATGCCTTGTGGATTGAAGGCGACTATTACTTGTTCCATTAGTTAGTGCATGCTAGAAGCTATAGATAATAGTGATGATTGAGTCTCAGCCTTAATGGTGATTAAGCACCTCTATCACATCAGCAGCCTGTATGGCTGTTTTACCTAGCATTATGGCTGTTTCGGCAGTCAGCCTAGTGTGGAACCTTAGTCAGTATGTCTAGGACTGCACTGCAGTCATTTTAGTTTTGTATACACACCTAGAGCCAGTCAACCTTGCAGTGGTTTTAGTCTTGCTTTAACAAGTAGGAGTCAGTGAACCTGACAGTAGTTTTAGGCCCTGTTTGGGGTAGCTGCTGCTTCTCCGCTTTTCGCAACAACGGCGTTTTGTAGAATCAAACTTTTGCTGGCCCACGAAGCTGGGTTTTGGAGGTGCAAGGGGAAGTGTTTGGCGTACTGCTTTTGAAGCTTTGGAGAGGCGAGAGCTTTTGGTGGAGGACCTCACTAGCGACTGGCGGAGCTCAGGCATCGCTCAGGCAGAGGACATCGCACGCGGGTGGCCGGCGGAGCTCGGGCAGAGGACCCCGCATGGGACCGGCCTGCGGAGCTCGGGCACCGGCGGTCGGAGGACCTTGCACGCAGGCCGTCAGACCTCGGGCGCGACGGCAACAGCCTGCTCAGGTGTGGCGACTGTGTACTGCTCGGGCGTGGCAGCTGCGAGATTCAGAGAGGATGGGAGAAGGCGGAGAGAGGAGGGTGATGGGAAAAGCTGGAGAAGCGACTCAAATGTCGCTTTTCTGCTCTTAGTACAAATGACGCTTTTGCGGGTGGTGCTTTTCCGAACGTCGATTTTGGGCTCGACCCGTTTGGGCTGCTTTTTGCTTCTCCCGCTGGTTGGGGAAGCAAAAGCCCAACAAAGCTCCTCCAAACAGGGTCTTGGTCTTGTTTTCACAAGTAGGAGTCAGGCAAGTGTGCCTTCAATTGGTTCAGACCCAAACCTATCCTGTCATGTATAAATATGCTTTATGGACTAAATCAAAGCAAGCTTTCAGCTTGTAACAAATAGATTATGTTGGCCACATTGACCTGCATAAAAATTGTTCTTTCTTGTTTGTCACATGGAATTCAGATACTTGACTTGATATGCAGCTAACATCGGTACTTTTCTTCTTTCTCTTCGCAGTGCTGATGGTATGTTATTTGGAGCATTAGGTCCTTGTCCAGTCTGTTGTGGCTCCCTTTACTATTATAATGGTCAGTACCAGTGCAGTGGTGATGTGTCAGAGTGGTCCAAGTGTGCTTACTCTACAATGGAACCTGTACGCATTAAAAAGAAGTGGAAAATTCCCGAAGGAACAGAGAATGATTTTCTTACAAAGGTATGTGTAAATGTGTAATGGCCATGAACTTAATGCTTGTTTCTGTAGTTAGTTACCGTTATATATGTGTGGCTTGCAGTGGTTCAAGTTGCAAAAGGCTAAGAAACCAGTGAGAGTTCTTCCCCCAATGTCACCTGAGAAATCTGGAAGTAAAGCAACTCAGCAAGCCCGATTTCTTTCTTCTGATGGATTGGATAAACTAAGGTTTTCTGTTGTGGGACAATCCAAAAATGCGGTATAAGTAGTCTCCATTAACTTTCTTTTTGAGGAAATGTCTCCATTAACTTTTTTTGTGTGGCAGTTATCTTTATGATTTTCAGTTAATTTCTCTGCCGCTTTTTTTGGGGTTTATCCTTTTTAAAAATTCTGTCGTTACAAGTAGGTACTGTGTTAATTGGTTTGATCTGAATCAAAGAAGATAAGCATTTTGGCTCCAGAAGAATCCATTCAAATAACTGTGTTTCTATGAGTTGCATCAGTGGAACCAGTGCCAATTTTGCCATACATTGCTGCATGTTTTGCATTCACCAGCTACAATACAAACTTCATACTCATGATTATTTAATCTTTTTTTAAAGAAATTCTTTCCTTCTAAATTTTCAAGAAAATAAGTTTCCGTGTGATGGATGCATCTTGTGTCCATGTGAGAACTGAAATGTACTCAGCTGAACTTTGGCAATGCAAAGCTTATATCTTATTGTTATTTTAGCTCCTATTTTGCTTTAGTTAATTAGGTCTCATAAGCACCTGAATTCCTGCTTTGAATTTTCAAAAGATCGAATAATCCACTAAGTAAACTGGGTACTCATGTTAGCAAATGGAGGAAGCGATATGTGGCAAAATTAGCTATTCATCCCAAATTCCTTTCCGCTAATAGATGGCATGGTTTAATTGGCTCATGTGAATAATAATTTGGCAGTATGTGCACATATCTAGAGTGGTTGAAGGTCTATTATTTTCTAATTGGATATTTCTGTGATTTAACTATTGTAGGATGAATGGATTGAGAAGCTCAAACTGTCTGGTGCCCATTTTCATGCCCGGTTTACCAAAGGTTTATTTCTATTCCCCGTTCTGCCTGCTGTATCTAGAATTGGTAGCTCAGACATATGTTCTTTTATTCATTGAATTGTTTGGATCGGATCCCAAGGGATTGCTATGTGGAATAAATGAGTGACTTAGTTCATTATTATTTCAAGTTGCAACACAAGTATAGGTGATGATTTACTTGCCATTATGTGATTTTGGATGCTCCATTTTGGCTGCCAATATGGACGGGATGGATGGTTTAGCTGCATGCAGGTCCTCCACCGCTCTTCTGAAACTAAAGTTAGTGGGGAGAGTCTGGTTGGCCCACTTTCTTTCAATGTAACATATGCGGAGCACCCAAGGTCATAAGATGGATAATCTACTGGCATGGCATTGCACCACAGTTAGAATTTGATGTTAGAAATAATCTTGACATGGTAGTTTATCGTGTGAGTGCGTGAGTTTTTTGGGGCAGACTAGCTGCACGAGTACATGTTGCCATGGCGCTTGCGAAGCTCAGAACTCTGTCCTGGTCTCACAGAGAGAAGTTGGCTCCCGGAGAGAGGTGGCTGAGGCAGTGCGTCATGCGTGGACTGGGGTTGTGGGCAGACTAGCTGCCGGTAGCGTACGAGTCAAGTTCAGCAGAGATTTCAGCGAGTCCGTGCATGACGTGCAGCTCTCACGACAAAGCGAGTGATTCATGTGATGAGGAGCCCGAGTTGCATGGGCAGCGGGTATACGTGCGCGCGAAGGTCGCTGGAAGCCGTTGGGCGTTTGTCGCCCAGCAAGTCTTTGTCTCCCTCCTTCGATCCTATTCCATTTCCAACAATTGGTATTGAGAGCGAGGTTAGATTATAGAGCGGAGAAGATGACAACATCAAAGGGCTCGAACTCTAGTGGAGACGGCTCGCCGCATCAAGTCGTGGTCGAGCGTGTCATGAGCTTCAGCGGCGACGTCCTGGTGCTGGCGAAGACCAACTACATGACTGGTCGTTGGAGATGCAGGTGCACCTAGAGGGCATGGAGCTCTGGGATGTGGTGGAGCGGCAAAGCTGATCGTGCCAAGGATCGCCGCGTGCTGGGCATCATCATGTGTGGTGTGCCGTCGGAGATACGCTCCGGGCTCATCATGTAGAAAACCGTCAAGGAGGCGTGGGAGGCAGTGAGGACGATGAGGATGGGTGATGATCGTGTAAAGGAGGTGAACGTGCAGCAGTTCTTAAAGGAGTTCGATAACATCACGTTCAAACGACGGCAAGTCTACTTCGTGACGCGGATCACCAGGCTCGTCGGCAACCTTCGTGAGCTTGGTGAAATAATGGAGGATGGTCGCGTGGTGAAGAAGATCCTACGCGTGCTCCCGCCAAGGTACAACCAGATCTCGTGTTCAATCGAGATGCTGCTCGATTTGAACACGATGTCCATCGAGGAGCTTGTTGGGCGGCTGCGCTCAGCTGAGAGTCGCTGCGGCGGCGGCGAGCATGTCGTGGCCGGCGAGAGGCTGCTGCTCGCCTACTCACAGAGGAGCAGTGGGAGGCGCCCTGCCGTCAGCGCAGCAAGGATCGCGGGCGCGGTCGTGACGCTCGACGCGGTGGCGGCGAACATGGCGCTGGACATGGTGGAGACCACGACGAAGACGACGATGATGCAAGCAGCAAGAGCTCGGAAGCTAGTGGGCGTGCAGGAGGCCGCCATCGAGGACGCTACTTCGCTTGCAACAAGCGCGGCCACATCGCCAAGGACTCTCCGCAGTCGAGGAAGGACAAGGCGTTGTTCGTGGAGTTGGACGATGAACCGACGCTGCTGTGATTTGGAGTGTGTACCATGTCAAGCTTAGGAGGTTGAATGTTAGAAAGAATCTTGACATGGTAGTTTATCGTGTGAGTGCGTGAGTTTTCCGGTGCAGACTAGCTCAGAACGTGAAGCTCAGAACTCTGTCCTGGTTGGTCTCATGGAGAGCAGTTGGCTCCCGGAGAGAGAGGTGGCTGAGGCAGTGCGTCATGCGTGGAGTGGGGTTGTGGGCAGACTAGCTGCCGGTAGTATGAGCCAAGTTCAGCAGAGATTTCGGCGAGTCCGTGCATGACGGGCAGCTCTCACGACGAAGCGAGTGGTTCGCGTGATGAGGAGCCCGAGTTGCATGGGCAGTGCGTATACGTGCGCACGAAGGTCGCTGGAAGCCATTGGGCTTAGCCGCGGGTATAAAAACTTGTACTTGGACAAAACAAGTCGCCAGTTCGAGTTAATACAAAAACAAGGTGAACTCGTCGCCATTGTGGGCGTTCGTCGCCCAGCAAATTTCTGTCTCCCTCCTATCCTCTTCCATTTCCAACATTTGAATTGGTAAATGTGACTAGGGTGGTTTTTGCAATGAAAGCTTTGAAATCTTTGTACTATGCCAAGGAGTACAGAAACAGGATATTGTGTTTAGATAAACAGAAAAGAGGTTGAATTATGCTTATATGGTATACCTGCGTTGCAGATATCAATTGTATAGTTTCATGTGGTGAGCTAGACAATGAGAATGCTGAAGTCAGGAAAGCAAGGTATTAAAACAATTTTAACTTGTCCATCCTTTTTCAGTTACATTTAAGTTTTTCTTTTGTTAGATATTTGGATTGAATGTGTGGATAATGGATATATGTCCCCTTTCTTGCAGGAGGCTGAAGATACCTATTGTAAGAGAAGAATACATTGGAGAATGTATTAAGAAAAGTAGGATGCTTCCGTTTGATTTATACAAAGTAGAAGGCATCTTAGAGTCTTCAAAAGGTGGCACTGTCACTGTTAAAGTTAAGGGCCGAAGTGCAGTTCATGAGTCCTCTGGTTTGCAAGATACAGCACATATTCTTGAAGATGGAAAAAGCATATACAATACAACCCTAAACATGTCTGATCTCGCACGAGGTGTGAACAGGCAAGGATTTTTTATCATAATACTCTTTTTTGATTTATAATTTCAGTTGGTTTAGTTTAAGACAGTATTATTATGAATTCTCGGCATCGGCAAGTTAGTTCCTTTCTATTGTTTATCCAAAGTCCCCCCTCCCTCCCCCCCCCCCCCCCCCCCACACACACACACACACCAGGCATGTACCATAATTTTTCAATCAATTTTGGTGTATTTGGCGCCTGTTACTGTTCAGCAGAAATGAATATATCTGCAAAGTAAATATAAATCCTATGTCTGGTCCACCTTTATTTGGGATCTCGTGAATGTTACATAGATAAGTCTGGTTGTCTTGATATAGATTCACCTTGTTTGTTCAAAAAAAAAAAAGAAAAAGATTCACCTTGTTGGAATTTGAAAGCCAACCAGCACTATTCAGATCTATCTCTATTCTACATGTTAGACGCAGCTTGGAGAGACCATTTACACCTTCCCATGCATAGTAGACGCAGCTTGGAGAGACCATTTACACTCGAACATTTCAACTATCACTGAATATGATACAGATTGAAGGGGCATCATTTAATTTACTTAACAGTTAGCTACAACCTTAGACAACTTTGTTCATGTTGAAAAATCCAGCTACTAGCATTACTTTGTATTCAACTCAATATGTTATGTTGCATGGGAGGGTACAGCCTCATGAAATGTTGTAAGGCTTCTACTTTGATAAATCATTTACCTAAGTGATAGAAAGGGATAATCATGCAATGAGATGATGTATTCATGTGATGGAGCTAGGTTACATATATACCCATAGTCGGAGGAGGCTGTGGAAGCGTGATTAGGGGTGTCGGTACTAAACATGGCGCCCCCGGGAGACCCTAGACGCCTAGCCTATGGTCGGCCCAGCTATGGCCCCCAATAGGGCGTTACAATAGATTCTAACACCCCCCGCAGTCGGAACGTCGCTAGCCACAGGGAAGGACTTTCAGACTGGATCCAAACTCGGTGAACACAGAAGTCGGCACACCCTTGGTGAAGATGTCGGCAAACTGTGAAGAGGTCGGCACATGCAGGACCCGAACGTCTCCAAGGCGACGCGTTTGCGGACGAAGTGGAGATCAATCTCGATGTGCTTCGTGCGCTGGTGCTGAACCGGGTTGGACGACAGGTAGATGGTGTTGACGTTGTCACAGTAGACCAGTGTAACCTTGGACATGGATTATCTTCAGCTATGGGATCTTGTGCAAGGTGCTGTTTTGCAAGAACAGGATGATGGTTTTGTCTGGAAGCTTGCAGCTGGTGGAAAGTACTCAGCTAAACTGCTTATGAGGGATTCTTCGCTGGTTCCATTCAGTTTGCACCATGGGAGAAAATTTGGAGAACATGGGCGCCGGCCAAGTGTCAATTTTTCTGTGGTTAGTAGCGCACAACCGATGTTGGACAGCTGATCGACTCATGAAACGCGGCCTGCCTCATCCTGAAAAGTGTCCACTGTGCGATCAGGAAGAAGAATCCATCAATCACCTGTTGCTGTCTTGTGTTTTCGCAAGACAATTCTGGTATGTTATGTTCAACCAGGTCGGCCTCCACGCACTAGCTCCACAACCTATGGTTGTTTCTTTCTTTGGCTGGTGGGAAACAGTACATGAGGCAACAAATGGGCTAATAAGACAGGGTATCAGTTCCTTAATTGTGATTGGAGCTTGGATTTTGTGGAACCAACGAAACCGTTGTGTCTTTGACGGAGTTGCTCCGAGCATGGCCGGTGCCTTGGTTTTGGCCGCTGAGGAACGTCGGCTATGGATTTTGGCCGGTGCAAAGGGCCTTTCTTTCCTGGTAGCCCCTCTAGTAGGAGACTAGAGTTTGTTCGAGGTCGTTTTAGTTTTAATTAAAAAGGTGCGAATGTAATCCAAGAAAAAGATGTGTGTGGTGTGTGTTGTAATTAGGTTCTTATCCCGTTTTTCTTCTTAATATAATGAAACGCAGCTCTCTTGCGTTTTCGAGAAAAAAAAAAAACCTTGGATAGGGGAACATGGAACTTATGGAGGAGCTGGTGCAGCCAGGAGGCTCCAGTCACCACATTCGCCACCGCAGTACTCTGCCTCAGTGCTGGAGCGTGACACGGTGTGCTGCTGTTTGGAAGACCAGGACACCAGACTGTCGCCTAGGAAGACTGCGTGACCCGTGGTGGACCGACGCGTGTCCGGGCATCCCGCCCAATAAGCATCCAAGTAGACCACCAAATCTGGAGAGGAAGACGACCTGGTGGACAAGCCAAAATCCAGAGTTGCACGAACATAGCGGAGAATGTGCTTCGTGGCGGTGAGATTGGACTCCTGGGGATCATGCATGTAAAGACAGATCTGTTGGACGGCATACGAGATGTCGGGTCGGGTGAAGGTCAAGTACTGGAGTGTGCCGGCCAGGTTGTGTACTGGGTGGCATCCTCAACAGGCAGACCATCCGTGACGCTGAGCTTTGGATTGATGTCAACAAAAGCGGTGCACGGTTTGCAGTCGGACATGCCGGCACAATCCAAGGACGTCAATGGCGTACTGCCGTTGAGAGAGAGCCTGGAGGACTGGTGCTGAACCTGGATGCCCAGAAAGTGATGCAAGGTGCCCAAATCCTTCATAGCAAACTCGCGCTGCAGGTCGCTGATGATGCGTCGAAGAAGATCACTCGAGGAGGCGGTGAGAACAATATCATCTGCATAGAGCAGCAAGTAGGCCATCTCAGAATCCTGACGGTAGACAAAGAGTGATGTGTCTGAGCGAGCCTCCACAAATCTAAGGGTAAGTAAGAAGGATAGAACAGACTGTACCACGCCCTGGGGGCCTGTTTGAGACTGTAGAGGGACTTGTTGAGGCGGTAGATATGATCCGGACGAGTACCATCGACAAATCCAATGGGATGGCTGCAATAGACAGTCTTAGAGAGAGTGCTATGGAGGAAGGCGTTCTTGGCGTCGAGCTAGTGAACTGCCCTGCCACGGGAGATAGCAAGTGACAGCACAGTGCGAACTGTGACGGGCTTGACCACTTGACTGATAGTCTCATCGTAGTCGACCCCGGGGCGCTGAGTAAAGCCGCGGAGGACCCAACGAGCCTTGTAGCAATCAAGGCGACCGTCGGCGTCGAACTTGTGCTTGAAGATCCACTTCCCCGTGATCACGTTGACACTGGGAGGACGCGGAACCAGGTCCCATGTGTTGTTGGCCTAAAGTGCAGTGAACTCCATTGCCGCTAGCCAATTCGCATTGGCAAGCGTAGTTCGGCATGACTGGGGCACCGGAGCAAGAACCTCGGCTTGGAGGTTGAGGCCGTGCTGCTGATAGCCGCTCTTCCTTCGAGTCATTATGTGATGCTGGTGATCAACCGGGGGAATCGGGAACGCACCGCATGATACTGGAGCGACCACGGGTCAAGGAGGGGGCGCCGTCGGGGCCGCGCATGACGGACGCTGTGAAGAGGGGGGCGCCATCGGGGCTGCCCTTGGCGCACGACGAGTATGGACCTGAGTGACGGGCGGCCTGTCGGCATAGTTGACCGAGGCCGCGTGTGGCGTGTGCGGAGAAGCCAGCTCGGAAGGGTTTGCCGCAGTGGGAGGGAGGTCGTCGACCACTGTGGCCGGGACCTGCGTCGATCTGGGGGGCGCCGGAGGTTTACCTGCAGGAGAGGGTAGTGCAAGCGGTCTGATGGGAACCGTCGGGCACTCGTCAGTGAATAAAAAATCTAAAGAGTCAGCCGGAAGAGGGATTTGGGAGGTGGCAAAAGGGAAGGAATTCTTATCAAAGACAGCATGATGAGAGATGTGGAGGCGATTGATGTAGACATCAAGGCACCGGTACCCTTTGTGTTTAGAGGAGTACCCAAGAAACACGCATAGGGCAGACCTAGTGGACAACTTATGTGGGGTTGTGGCGGAAAGGTTGGGATAGCATGTGCAGTCAAAGACACGGAGGTGATCGTAGGTGGGATGCTGCCCAAAGAGAGCGAAGTGAGTGTCTCGGGGATGAGTGTTTTTGCTGGTAGGCGATTTATGAGGTAGGTGGCGTTGACGAGACCCTCAACCCAATATGCTGGTGGAACAGAGGCATGGAACAACAGGGTGTGCACAACGTTGTTTAAGGAGCGTAGGCCACGCTCGGCGTGGCAGTTCTGCAGGGAGGTGTAGGGGCAAGACATGCGAAGAGTGGCGCCATGCGTAAGGAGTAAGGCCCGGATGGTGGAGTTATTGAACTCACGGCCATTGTCACACTGCATAGTCTTAATGGTGCGACCGAACTGTGTTTTGACATGAGAAAAAAAGTTTGACAAGGTACTACACATGTCGCCATGCGTGAGGAAGGCTCGGATGGTGGAGTTATAGAACTCGCGGCCATTGTCACACTGCACAGTCTTATGGTGCAACTGAATTGTTTTTTGACATAAGAAAAAAAGTTTGACAAGGTACTACACGTGTCAGACTTGAGGCGCAAGGGAAAGGTCCACATATAATACGAGCAGTCATCAAGAATGAGTAAATAGATTTATAACCTGAGACACTAAGATCACAGTGTACTAATTAAAATTATGACTAGTTAGATGAAGACACATGAAAGGGAAGACAAATGTGACGACAAGCTGGCAAGTGTGGCATGTGGAGCTTGTATCTTTGCTGCAGTGGATGGTGGCAATGCTGGAGAGCTTCGCAAGGGCATAGCGCTAGGGTGACCTAGGCGGCGATGCCAGAGGGAGGTGGGTGCTGCTGTAGTGAGGAGGGCTTGTGGCTCAGGGTTGCTCGATAAGGAGAAGGTGTATAGCGGTCCAGGACTATTGCACCTAGTGATCACGTTCCAGGAACGAAGGTCCATCACAGAGGAACCAAAGGGATCAAATTCAACAGAGCACCAGTTATCAATGGTAAATTGGTGGACGGAGACAAGATTTTTAATAACGTTAGGTGCAATGGGAATGTTGTGAAGGACAAAATCTCCCGGCAAAGACAAGTTCCCCGTGCTGATAAAAGGAAGGGTAGAGCCATTGCCCACAATGGTAGATGAAGGATGTGAAGGTGGGACAGGAAGGAGGGGAGAGCTACCGTTGTCCTGTGCCATGTCGGAACGAGGCGCCGGAATCAACCACCCACTCAGACGTTGGCTGAAGGTGCTGAAGGCATTGGCTAGCACGTTCTGGTCCCTGGGCAGCCTAGTGAACGGTGCCAGCGGTAGAGCGCCGAAGCCCTTAGGTACCCTGGGGCCCTGGAGGGGCGACGCGGAGGCCCTGTGGGGCACCGCTGAAGCACTATGGAGCCCCGAGGCTGGTCGGTACAGGGGACGTCGACATGTTGGGCAAGGGTACCAGTGGACGATGTGGTTGTTACGTCTGGAGGGCACTGTAGAAAGATTGTGGCATGGGTCCGCCGGGCGACCAGGAGCGCGAGGGCTGGGGGACCCAGGCCACATCTGGATGATCCCGGTCTAAGAGTTGTACACTGAGGGCCATCCGGGTACACTCCCCGACGCACCGCCCCGCCCCTTCCCTTTCCGGCGGCGCTCGTTGCCACTCCCTTCGGAGTTGCCGCTACCACCGCTGTCGCTGCTACCGCCACCGCTGCCCCCGCTGTAGGGCGGATGCTGTGGAGGGTTGCGCGTGCTGCTGGTGTTGCAGCAGTGGCGCAAGTGGGGTGACGACGAGGGCATTGGTCGGACGTTGGAGGGGCGGTGTGGTGCTCGGAGTTCCTCGAGGCGGAGGTTCGCCTGTATTTCCAGGAAGGTGGGGAACAGTTGTTGCCTCATGATGAGCGTCATGTACTGGAAGCGCTTGTTGAGGTCGCACAAGATGTTTTGGATGAGGGTGCGATCTGCAACGACTTCTTTGTGGTCCATATCGTCTGTCATGGCCTTCATCTTCCTGTAGTACTCGACGATGGTTAGGTCGCCCTGTACAAAGTTAGCGGAACTCGGCGTCAAGGTGGAGAGCGCGAGTCTCTCGGTAGCCCAAGAACTAGCGCTCGACGCCGAGCAAAGCCCGGCGAGCAGTGGTGCCGGTGTGCTCCTTGACGGCATCCATGAGATCCAGAGTGACGGTGTTGAGGACGACACAATCCATCCGGAACCAGGCCGGGACGTCAGGGTGAGCATCGTCGAGGAGCATGTGGTCAGTGAGGGTGAACCGGCCGAGGACGAGAAGATGATCGCGCCACTTCGTGTACTATGCCAAGGTGAAAATCGAGCATGACAGGAACAAGCACGCGGATGTTTTGGACACCGGTGGCTTGTCCGTGAAGCATGGCGATGGTGGCGGCCTCGACGTAGTCGGCGTGATCGCCGTTGTCTCTCTCCATGGGCATCTGTGAAGCCGCGCGCTCGAGATTTGTGTTCGTCGAGGGCCTCTTATGCGTGTCGGCGAGCAGCGGCGAGCGCTGTCTCCATGGTGCCGTCGGCATGGCGCACTAGAGCAGCGACCGCGGTGCCCTGGTGGGCGGCGGCTGCAGCGCGATCATGGACGGCGGGAGTGAGCTGGCTTTGGAGGAGCGCTTCGCGGTCGGCGTCCGTGGCAGAGGGCGCTAACGTGGCGTGAGGCCGGAGGAGGTGAGTGGGGCGAGGGTGGTGATGAGGGTTGCCGCCATTGCGACCGTCATGGCAGCTAGCGCGACGGCGGCGGTAGTTAGCACGGTGCTGGCAGTGGAAGCCATGCAGCCAGCGGCTAGGGTTTGGAGCGGAAGCGGAAAGTTCCAGGAAAGTCGGAACCTCGATACCATGATAGAAAGGGATAATCACGCAATTAGATGATGTTTCATTTGATGGAGCTGGGTTACATATATACACACAGCTGGAGGCTGACCAGCTGTGGGAGCATGATTAGGGGTGCCGGTACTAAACACGGCGCCCCTGGAGACCCTAGGCGCCCAGCCTAGGGTCGGTCCAGCTTTGCCTAATAGTGCGGTACAATAGATTCTAACACTAAGTAATAGCTAGCACACTCACTTTTACAACTCGGAAAATAAATATGGCGGGTTTGAGCATGGGCACACCAGTTATCATGTGATTTCATGTGCTGCGATCTTCTAAAAATTTGTTAACATTTTTAGATGTGTAGTACATTTGAAATGAGGTATGTCCATAGAATTTTAGCATCAAATTTGCCCTAGATTTTGAGAAACAAAATAGAGAAGAATAAATCTATCACTGCTTACGATGTGCAAACTTATGATATCGAAGATGATTTTGACAATGACCTTTTTTAGGTTTCATGACTCCTAAGTGTGAATATTTGTTGCTTGAACTAGAAACATCGTAATCCAACTATATTGATCGTGTATGCTTTTTATAGTAGTCAATCCAACTTCACCTTTTTTTGCTCAAGAATATGAATTAATTTTCCAAGAATTCTTTTAATATATTCCCTATAGAGTTTTACTCCATATGCATGTTTCTTATTATCCAAAACTTGAATCATCATTGTAATTTGTAGTAAGTACATAACCTCAATATCTTCTTTGGAGTCTGAATCACCATGAGCACCTAAATTTTATTTTCGTACACCACCACATTTTAAGTCGTTGAGGCAAACTGTGTCGCCTGTGGCCGGATAAATCAATCTGGCCGATTAGTCGGGCGACTTAGGCCGACTTATCGAAGTAAGTCAGTCGACTCATACACTAGGTCATCCGGACCATCTCTAGGACTCAGATGATTCATACTATATATACTTGAAGCAAAACAAAGACTGTATAATGCAAGATTAAGTTACTTTAACTTTGTCCAGAACTCCATATATTGTTTGTTGTTGCCTTTTTGTTGAATTCCTGGCTGCTTCAGCAACCTACAAATAGCAGCAAGGCATCAACAAATATCTAATGAATCATATATACTTGAATTCCTGGGATGATCAAGTGGGATTGGCGGTCCCCACTTGCAACGACGATGCACGCCCACACCCACTGTGGCTGCTCCCATCATGGATCCTATGTTCTGATCTTCCTCATAGCCATGGGGTACCGCGAACTGAATGAACCAGCAGGCTAATTCAGCCATTGAGCATCCCAATTTCTTGGATGTCAATCCAAACAAGGAAAGAATTGTGATTTCACTCTCCTTGTCCTTGTTCATGAGGCCTTGAACAGTTCCATTAGCTTTTATCAAGTTATACTTTGCCCGCTTTCTTACCATTTTTTTTTTCCTTTTGTGAAGCTACTATATACTCCAGGTCATTGAAGAGGATGATGGGTCTGAGTGCTACGTATTTAGAAAGTGGGGACGTGTTGGTAATGAACAAATTGGAGGCCAAAAGCTGGAGGAGATGATGAAATCTGATGCGATTCAGGAATTCAAAAGATTATTTCTTGAGAAGACTGGAAACCCGTGGGAGGCTTGGGAACAAAAGACAAATTTCCATAAGCAGCCTGGAAAATTTTATCCACTTGATATTGTATGTTGTAACAAGATTGTTCAACCACATTATTTTACCTATTTCTTTTTATTTCTGGACGATTCAGTAAATATAATGCAGGATTATGGCGTTAAGAAAGGACCAAAACGAAAAGATATCAGTGAAATGAAAAGTTCTCTTCCTCCTCGATTGCTGGAACTCATGACAATGCTTTTTAATGCAGAGACATATAGGTGCAATTTATTGTTCAATATTGTGCTTGCATATATATTCTTTTTCTCATTCTAAAGTAATTCTTGTTTCTAGAGCTGCTATGATGGAATTTGAAATTAATATGTCGGAAATGCCTCTTGGGAAGCTAAGCAAGGACAATATTCAGGAAGGTGTGCTAATATCTCTCATGGTGGTACTTATTGATTTTATTTCATTCAAATTTATGTTGACATAGAGATGTTTACCTTACTATTTCCAGGATTTGAAGCACTAACTGAGATACAGAATTTATTGAATAACACCACTGGTCAAGAACTGGCTGTTAGAGAAAGCTATATTGCTGCCGCGAGCAATCGTTTTTTCACTCTTATTCCTTCTATTCATCCTCATATTATACGGGATGAGGATGATTTAATGATGAAAGTATGCACTCATTACCATGTCTCTCCTCTAAACAGGGAGTATCATATTATTATGCTTACACTTCTTAATCCACGTTCACATCGTCATCTGTGGTATATTGTTCTGATGTAATTTTCAAGTGAGGCACCCTCTATAATGCTGCAAGCAGTGTTTCATTTATTTATCTACAACACACTAATATAATGATGCGGATGGTAAACATTTAGACATGTTATTATTGGAACATATGTTTTGCTGAGCGGGAACCTTTGTTCATGTTAGCTGCTATCTGTAGTACAAGTTTTAAATGCGTTACATTTTACTCAATCTTTTATTTCTGCTGTGTACTAGCAAGGGTCTACAAAAAGAACTCTAATAGTAATAACACCTTCATTTCTTTAAACCTAAATAATATTTTTGTGATTTTTTTGTACAGGACACTAAAAAAGAATGGCTTGGTCCGTAGGACACTGTAAAACTCGATTTTGTTACTTGGACACTACAAAAATATGATATTTGTCTACAACACACTCGACCATGAGAATGGATGATTTTTATTTTTTTTTATCTTAATACGCACAATGCATTATAACTTGAAATTTGAAAAAAGATGCATTATTGTGTTCCCAACTTATATGTTTTTATTGATTTTCTTTTGATTGTTTTTATAATTTTTACAAACATAATATTTATTTTTACAACTGAACTATGTAAATAATCAGATAATATTCATAAAAAATAATTTATAAACCTAAGTGTGTGCGTGCTGTATCTAGGTTCCTGTCGTGTTTTTCTTAATATAAGGATATAATGAAGCACAACTCTCCTGTGTTTTGGAGAAAAAAAGTTCCATGAACATTCACATGCACAACGATACAACATTTTATTGTCATGCCAACTTTTGAGTTGTAATTCATTTTATAAATTGAGATAAAAAAGTTTTAGAATACTCTATTTTCTTGTTTGAGTGTGTTGTAGACAAATATTACAATTTCATAGTGTCCAAGAGACAAAGTCGCAATTTTGCTGTCCTACAGACCGAGCCACTCTTTTTGAGTAATTGAGTGTCATGTAGACAAAATCCCAATATTTTTCTTGCCACACAGTACCGTAGTTTACTTATGGCTTTGTCCATTGTGTGTTCCATGATTCTCAAGTTCCTTCGGATGTTGTACCTCCATGTTTTTACTGTTGATGCTTTCTAGTACAAATTTATAATGCAAAGTGTCAACAATAGAAAAACGGCAGTAGTAGTTATTATACTTTAATTGATCAATGAGTTCTCTTAGGCCTAACATGCTAGTAACTTATGTACAGGTGAAAATGCTTGAAGCTCTGCAGGATATTGAGATAGCATCTAGATTAGTTGGCTTTGATAATGACGATGATGAATCTCTTGATGATAAGTATAAAAAACTTCACTGTAACATCACTCCGTTGGCTCATGATAGTGAAGATTACAAGCTAATTGAGAGGTACCTCCTCAACACACATGCTCCTACTCACAAGGTATGGTGTTACTTTTATTTCTTTTCTTTATCCAGCTATTTTGTTCATACATAGAAACCAAGTATATTTTCTCTTTGAATCCTCTTGTCATACTCTCTTCTGATATATGCAAATATATATTTTTTTAAAAATTGAAGGACTGGTCACTGGAACTGGAGGAAGTTTTTGCACTTGATCGAGATGGAGAACTTAATAAGTACGCAAGATATAAAAATAATCTGCATAACAAAATGCTGTTATGGCATGGTAAGTATTTGTTTTGAATAAAGAATTTGTTGTTACTGTGCAAATGTAGCCCTGAGTGTATTTATTATGGGTGAAAACATATTTTGTAGGCAGTTTCTTTTATTAACTGCAGTATGTTAATATTTAAGCGTCTATAGGTGTACAATTTCTTTGCTTGCGATGAAGATATCTTGAACATCGGAGCAAAATAAGTTATGTCTTTCCAGTGCTCTCATGACTGATACTCAATATGTAGGTTCAAGGTTGACGAATTTCATAGGAATTCTTAGTCAAGGACTAAGGATTGCACCTCCCGAGGCTCCCGTTACAGGCTATATGGTTTGCTCACCATTCACTTCTGTTTTTACTAAAGCATCAATTGAAAAATTGGTTAAACTTAATCTCATTGTTTCGGCTTCATTCATGGACAGTTTGGCAAAGGCCTCTACTTTGCAGATTTAGTTAGCAAGAGTGCACAATATTGTTACGTGGATAGGAAGAATCCAGTTGGTTTGATGCTTCTATCTGAGGTTGCTTTAGGAGACATGTATGAATTAAAGAAGGCTATGGTAAGGTTCCAAACGTGTTGTTTAAATGGGCAAATCTTATTTCTTTGTTAGCTTTCTTATGCATACAAAAAGAAAGAAAAAAAAAAGAATAAATGCTTTCAACAGAATCTTCCCTTTTCCTTTTATCTGCCTTAGTGGTCGGACCCTTCCCCAGACCCTAGGCAAGCGGGAGCTAGAGATGCACTGGGATGCCCTGTGTCAGAACTCTAATTCCAAATTACACTGATCATGCTGCCATATTTATTTTCAGCAATCAATCAGTCTTTTTATATAAAATACAAAGAGTTCGCTCTTTTGTACGTTCTTTGATATTATTCATATAATCATACGTTTCATTGTGTGGTCAAAGCTTTTGAGTGTCATAAGTAAACTAGTGCCTAGTTTTGAGGCAGATAGTATTTTTTAGGGCTTATCTTTATAAACACTATAAGTCACCACGAGTCGTGATAAAGTTGAACAACCTTTGTGTCTGCTCATAATGCTCAAGGACAATGCTAACAGATGGAATAACATCCTCCCATGGTCCCGTTGAGTGTTGAGGCATGCTATGCAAATTTTATATGCTGGATGCTACTCGTCATATATTTCTACTGTCATCATTTGTTTCTTCTCTATGGTCATTGTGGCTTAAAACATGCTTGTTGCTTTAGACCATGGACAAACCGCCAAGAGGAAAGCATTCGACCAAGGGTTTAGGTAAAACAGTGCCGCTGGAGTCGGAGTTTGTGAAGTGGAGAGATGATGTTGTTGTCCCTTGTGGCAAGCCAGTACCATCATCAGTCAGGGCCTCTGAGCTTTTGTATAACGAGTATATTGTCTACAATACATCTCAGGTCAAGATTTATTTTCAACGTCCTTTTGGCTCATGCTACCCGTTGGTGACTGTTGCTAATCTTTCATGAAACCTTCTGTTCGGCAGGTGAAGATGCAGTACTTACTGAAGGTGAGGTTCCATCACAAGAGGTGACTGGAAGACCTGAAGTATTAGAGTTAGTTGAGTCCTCTCCCCTGGTAGCCTGACCTGTAAATACGTGGTCTGTTATCTAGTAGTTTAGGTAGATTATGGGTGCTCGCATTTGATCCATTTTGGGAATGTTGCATGGGCATCAGTGCGGGTAGCAGGAAATGATCCCCTTCTGTCTTGTGTTAGCTGACAAATAGCTGTTGGCACCTCTTTGTCGCCTGCTGTTTTGTCTTTGATTGTTTGATCCTGTGATGTTGCTCTGGTTTCCAACTCCACAGTAGGAGCTGATGTCACCTGCCGTATCCCTAAAAGGTTGGCGATACGCGAATCAAGTAGTCGGCGCAAACCAGCCTCATCGCTGTTTAGTCGGGCCTATGGCATAGTCCGGAGTTGAAGCACCTTTCTAAGCTCTATGAAGAAGGCCCTTAGAAATTAAATTGTTTTATGTAGATTTTTCTTACTTATGCTCTGTTTAATTGAGATCATGGAGCTGTTTAGCTTTAGATTATAGATTATGGTATAATCCAGTCTGGTGGAGCAGAGTCATGCCAAATAGGTCCTTACATGCAATGAAGACAGCAGCTCTAAAAGCCCATCCCAAGCATGAATGGCTGTTCTCTCTCTTCTTTGTTTTTTTTGGAGACAAGCATGAAATTACTCTAAAAGTACATGCATTGCCACTAAGAAACTGTTTTGCAAAATGGTTTTTATGGTAAACCAAAATAAACTAAAATAACATAAAAACTTTTTTCACCTAATCTGATGCTAAAGTGTTTTTTTTTGCATAAATGACCTATTCAATGGACTCTTAGGGTTAAAATAGTTGTACTTTTGTGCAATTTACTCTTCGAAAGATGAAGACGTAATAGCCAATATGATCCCTTAACTATGGCTCGAAGCTCATTTTCATCCTTAACTTTCAAAAGGCAAAAGGTTTAATTTAGTCCGTGAAATTTGATTTGAGGTCTAGTTTCATCCCTAACATGATGTGACTACTCATGTAACATGCCACCTCTTGGCACACCACATCAACTTTGATTTATAATTCTATATTTAAATTGATATTTCTTAAATTAAAATTCTATTTTAAATCTATTTCAATGATTTGTTTGTTAGAATTAATGAACCAAAACAATATTTACTTGTATATATGTATTTTTCTTTTACCGATTTAGACCGGACGTGAAATGTATATATATATCCCGCATGTACATTAATTTGGTATTTTATAAATTTTACCAAAAACAATGAAACATATGATATTTTCGATCTGTTGCATTAAAAAATGACATTGCAAAGTTCGGATTGCTTTGAATTGAATCAAATTAAAACCAATTCACTTTCAATTATTGTTTGGCAGTATAAATAATTCATTTCATGAAATTAAATTATGGGCTAATTCTGGGCTGCCAAACAGGGTGAGCTGCGGAAATGATTTCAATTTGGGCTAATTCTAGAGAACCAAACAGCCTCTAAGGTTCATTTGATGCAGTTTTAATGAATCATATAGATCAGTTAGAACGGTACTACGGAAGAATCACTAATCTGAGGTCGTCCTGGAGGTAAACTTCCGCTTCCTGAATCCCTTAAAAAAAAAAAAACCTTCAGCGTGCTGAAAGCCTGTTGCTAGCGAAACTACAATGACTGCTTTTGCTACTGGTGTGTCAGCATATTCGTATGTTTTTGAGTCACATCGTCTCGATCAGTCTATTCCCTGATTATTATTTTGTAGGCATGGTGAAGAAATAGAGCCTTCAATATGGTCATGGCCCCACAGGAAAACCTGTGATTGCCAAGCCAAAGTAGAAAGGTGGAATCCCCCTATCTAGTGTCGGGGGCATTGAAAATGAAGTGTTATTGCCCTAGGAATGATGATAATTTAAAACAGATAACTTTAAAATAGATAACTCCAAGACACAATCGCTCCCTGAGGGAGTGGAGGCAGTGAACACCGACAGCGCTAGGACCTTTGACAACCCCTTGGCGAACCTTCATCCAAAAAACTGTCACCAGCTACACTCTGAACATATATAATCCAGTACACAGCAGACCAAATCAATCCTGCCATCCGTGAGACAGCAATACTATCAATATTTTATCCAGTACAACAGAGATAACCAAGGAGTGGCTTCCAATACACGCAAGGGACCCTCTGATCCAATCCTTGGGCACAGAATTTTCACTGCATGTTTGTGGTGACGAAACTCTCTGATCCTTGGAGGAACGAACCGGCCCAACAAATCTACCTGTCATATGTTACAACCTGAACATAAGCAGCATCAACTGGTTTTCGAAACTTTCCATGCACCCAAACCCGTTGCATCTTCTTCCCATTCTTTCTATTCACTGATGAGACACAGCAGTATTCCAGTTCCATCTGCATAGATGACGAGGAAGAGTACATCATCTGATAATTTGTCGACATGAATTGGAAACCAGGTTAAAACTACTACATAGGAAGAAGTTGTTCAATGAATCAGATGAAATGAGACATTCAAGTGCACTTCATAACCAATAAGTAATGGGTGATTCTTGCCAAAATATAATGAGTTAGATCCACACAAATCATCTTTCTAATTGACATAAAAATCAATTGATTAACTCTTGCATCAAGGAAACATAAATAGATAGACGAGAAAGAAAGAAGTGGCGAAACATCAGAAGTTCTGAAAACGTGTTCAAGCTATTGAGAGTTACCTCTGTTAGCCCAGCAGAACAAAAGAGTTCCCTCACAGTGTCCAACGAGAAGAAGTATGAAAAGGTACCATCTGATCGAACATATTCCCGAAAACCTACTCTTTGATGGGGCAAAAACCGAAGCATTGTCATGTCATAAAGACCTAATAAAATTATGAACTGTCAGCAAGCACTTGCTCGTAAGCAAATTTAAATTACAAATTTTATATCTAATCCATTACCATAGTCCCTAAATAGAAGAAGGCCTCCGGGTTTCAGAACAGAGACACATTGCTTTATAGTAGATGGCATTAAGTCAAAGGGTATGGCTGACAACGTGAATATCTGCCAACGAAAAATAATAAATCATTTAATATCTATTTAATGGCACTTTTTTTATTGAATTTTACATTTTTTGCAATTGATTGATATTGCAAAATTCAAATTGCAAATACTACTGAGGGTGTTGTTGTACAAACTACATTCCCAATTATACAATACCAATAAACATACAGGTACATATATGAAAAGTTAAAAAGGATAATAAAAAGAATGATATAACCAAGGAACTAGCACCATGAGGAAAAATCTACCATGGTAATAAAATCCATGCCACCAACACAACATCGACTCTCTCTCAAGATGACTGGATATTCTTTTATTATTTTATGATGACCCAGATCTGCAAGCAAAAATGTTATGAAGAGTTGAAATCTAGCTAACGGAAAAAGAAAATTAGAATGAAAGAACTACTGAAACAAAACTTATGAAAAAGTAAATGTTTAGAAGCCTTTCCAAGTGAAGTTTGGCATGCTTTGCAGAATAACCAATCTGGAAAAGTTTCTTTAGAAACATCCAATAGAAAGGGGCAGAATCTGTCGTTGACATGAATCCCTTTTGTATTGGATATAATCTCATTTGCCTTCTGAAGTGTGTCTTCACTACAGTCACAAGCAAAAATAGTGATGCTTTCACTAGCCCTGAAGAAACAAGAATTACAGTGGTGACACCATTAGAAATTATGGATGCATGGGTCATATATGACATTCAGGAAAACATAGGGTTTAAAATTGCTACAAATTTAGGATCACATATGTGAAATGAAGTTTCAACACTGCACAATGTTGCATTGAGAAGATCTTTTTCTTTTTTTAGATCACCAGCCAATATTAATATGAAAGTGTTATTGGCACTGGGCAGCTCGAACTGCTCTCAGCTCGTGCACACGAACGCAAGAACTCAAGAACGGAGGTGGAGATGAAAATGGCGCGGGAATGTTCAGCAACGAACACCGCGACGTACGCCTATATCTTGGCTTGTATTGATGAAAGACTCGACTCAAACTGAAACACAACTGGTACAGCCGGCTTTATAGCCACACACGCACACACGACCTCACAGTCATCTGCATGCACCGGCTTCCCTGATCTTGACGCCCACGAACGTCCATCGTAGTGGTGACCGCAAATTCCTCGCCACGAGCCGCTGCTCTCCGTAGGATTCGGTCTCCAGCTGTTCACGGACTTGCCGCACACTGCATCTTCGTCTTCGTCGCCACACGTCGAAGACGCGGCCACCAACGACACAAAGTGGACACGTGCACACAGCCTAGAGTCACCGGAGTCACCCGGCCATGGCTGACACGTACGGACCAGACCTAGACGATGGGCACGAACACGATCTCGAACACGCGCCCCATCGACTACTAAGACACACGCACGCACGCCACGCTCAAACATGACGTGGTTTATTCTAACAAACTCCCCCTAAACCACGACATCGCCGGTGACCCGAGCTACAGGAGTGTCGGCTCTTCATTGGCATGGCCAAAGGGCGCCTCCTCCTTCCTTGGCTTGGGGCATTCCGTGGAGAAGTGGCCACGGGCGCCACAGTTGTAGCAGTTGCCCTTGCCGAGCTGTGTCGACGCCGGCTCGCACCGGATGCTACGCAGCTCCCCCTGTTGTCGTCCTCGTCGTCGCGGCCGCCACTACGGCCATTCTGCTCTGCGCCACCTCGCACGCGCTCCTTGTTGCGTCGCTGACGATGTTGTGCCTCCCACTGTTCCTCCGTGAGCAGCAGCTGCCCGGCGCGCTCACCTCCAAGCTCGATGGCGCCGCAACATTCTTCCGCCACGCGCAGCTTGACAAGCTCCTCAAGCAATATCTTCTTGAAGTCGGCGAACATCTCAATGGAGCACGCAATTTGGTTGAACCTCGACGGCACAACCCGCAGAATCTTCTTGACGATGCGCTCCTCCTTCATGTCCTCACCCAACTCGCGCAGCTCCGCGACGAGAGCGGCGATTCTCACGGCCAAGTCATCGATCGCCCTGTCGTCCTTGAACGCCGCGTTCTTGAACTGCTTGAGGGGGTGATGCACCTTGGCCTCTTGCACGCGCTTGTTATCCATCCGTAGCGACTTGATCGCCGCCCAAGCCTCCTTGGCGGTCTCCTTGACGACGAGACCGGACTTCATCTCCAGCGGCAACCGCCGCAAGATGACGGCCAGCGCCCGGCGATCCCTACCGTGCTAGGCATTGCCGGCCTCCACGGCATCCTAGAGCTCCATGCTCTCGAGATTGACTTGCATCTCAAGCGCCCACTTGAGGTATTCGTCTTCGTCAGCTTCAGGATCTCCGCACCGCCAACGACGCACTCCATCACGACCGTACGTGGTGCGCAGTTGCTGGAGCTCAAGTCCCCAATCTTCATCTTCACCTCCCCCTAACCGTAGCTCTAGTACCAATTGTTGGAACTAGACAGCTGGAACTGCTCGACTCGCGCACAAGAACACAAGAACAAAAGTGGAAGATGACAATGGTGCGGGCATGTTTAGCAACGTACGCCTATATCTTGGCTTGTATTGATGAAAGACTCGACTCAAACTGAAATACAACTCGTACAGCCGGCTCTATAGCAACACAATACACCACGACCTCACAGCCATCTGCATGCACCGGCTTCTCCGATCTTGACGCCCACGAACGTCCATCGTGGTGGTGACCGCAAATCCCTAGCCACGAGCAGCTGCTCTCCATAGGATTCGGTCTCCAGCTGTTCACGGAGTTGTCGTGCATTGCATCTTCGTCTTCGTCACCACACGTCGAAGACCCAGCCACCAACGACACAAACTGGACGCGCGCATACAGCCTGGAGTCACGGACTCACCCGGCCATGGCTGACACATACAAACCAAACCTAGATGATGGGTATGAACACGAGATTGAACATGCGCCCCATTGACTCCTAAGACACACGCACGCACGCCACGCTCAAACATGACGTGGTTTATTCTAACAAGTGTTGCAACTAAGTTTGCAGTTGGAAATCATCTGTCCAATCAATGTTCACAATCGCTGTTAGGTGACTGAACAAGTAAAGTTCTAAATAAATTACCGTAAAACGGAAACAGCGGTGCTTCCATTTCCACATCCCACTTCTAAAATCTTGGCACAATCGTTGCTGTTAAGCAGTTCAGGAAATTCCTTAAGTAAATACCTTCTTTCCTGTAAAAGTAAGATAAGAATGTGAACTTGGCACGAGTTACATTGGTTTCAAACGTATTTGCACCTAGTAGTGAGTCAGACGTCCATGCTTTGGATCTAATTTATATAAAACATTGGCAAAAAGAATAATGGCATTATTGAGAAACACATGCACATCTGAATAATCATAGGGCCAGTCTGGTGTTAACTGCAAATACATTTGACCCTTACAATTTTCCAGTTTCCTATGATAGCAAATGCTCAAAAAAAAAAAAGTTTCCTATGATGGCATTTCAGTTCTCCATTGAGAAGAAGTATGAAAAGGTACCATCTGACAGCACATATTCCTGAAAACCTACACTATGTCAGGCATCTCTATCCTGCACTCTTGCATCGAAACATGAACAAAATATCGTGTGCTACGTTTAAGACAGCGAATCTCGAAACCAAATCTTCCACTATCTAAACAATGTTGGTACTATTCGTGTTTGTTCATCGCATCCAAAACTCCACGGCAAAACTATATAAATTGCAGTCTTACACCAATAAAAAACTGAAATCTTGCACAAACCAGGCGAAAGTGAACATTGGTCTGAGTTCTGACTAATGTTTCCTAATTTCTACTAGCTACGACAACGGGCATTAAATTAAGGCAGCGTAAAAGACGAGGCAACCTTGAAGAACTTGCCAGAGGCGTGGCGGCGGTGGAAGCTTCTCCAGACCTCCGACGAAGGCGGGACCAGGGGCGAGTTGGTGGTCGCGGCTGGGCCAGGGAACGGCGAGAGGTGGTAGGAGAAGGCAGGGTTGGCTTTCACCTCCGCTTCGTGGTGCTCCCACTCGAAATCGTGAGAATGGTACTCCGCCTCGTCCTTCCCGGCGCCATCCGGTTCGTCGCCTCCAACTGTTTCCATGGAGAGCGAGCGTTGCTTTGTTGCTGAATCCTGAATACCTCCCTCGTCTACAGTATCCCGTTACCAAGATCTACCTTCCGATCACGCAGACCTCGCTGACGCTGAGAGGAGACGGATGTGCGCCGCCGCACCGGCTCACGGCGTCCCAGTCCAGTTGGGTGTATCGCTAAGAAAAACATGAAAAGAAAATTCCCTCTGACTGAGCAAGGGAAAATTCTAAATTTCAGTCGTGTAGCAAGATTTCAAGCGACGGTCAAGGTTTATAAAATGGATTAAGCTGAAAAAATCCTACGTCAACAGTCTCACTGAAAATTATAAAAACTGCAAAATCGATCAGAAACCAGACAAAATTTAAAAAAACCGAATTTAAACGATTTGAAGGGTTTGGAAGCCCGCCTAGCAGGTCAGTTTTTCAGTTTATCAACAGATTTTTCCGGTTTGTGAAACTTAAAATTAAAAAATGTAGAAAAATGTTAATCAATTAATTGTTTCGTTTCATGAGTAAACCGTTCGATTTTTTCGATAATCGATAATTTTTTTATGAATTTAAATTTTTAAACTTTTAAAATATTTTTAACCAGAAATAGAGGAAACCGACCAGATCCGTTTAACCGAAAACTACAAAACCCAGTTCGCTTTTGTAAACCCTGGCGATGAACGGATCGCTATCGGGTGACAACTATAGCTGGCCCTTTGGCACGAAGCACAGGATTTTTGGCCCAGCCCGAGCATGGCCCCGCACACTTTGAACCGGGCCATGCCGGCCCGTGCAATGCTAAGGGTCGTGCTCGAGCCTCAATGTTAAGTCCGGGTGCCGGCACGGCATGGCCCGTATAAGCGTCAGCCGGTTGGCCGCTCGTGTAACCCATGAGGGCCGTGCCGGCCAGCACGGCATGACACAACATGACCCATTTTGATTTTATTTATTTCATTATATTTTTTATTAAAAAATACCAATTTAAGTAGAAAAATAAGTATAAAAATTATTCATGCTCCAAGCCAGCCTAGCACGACATGGCCCATTTATAAACCGGGTCGTGCCGTGCTTCGGGCCTAAAAGTTTCACAACCGGGCTGACACGACACGGCCCGGTTTAGAAACGTGTTGGGCCGCCCCAGCACGGCCCGTTGGTCAGGTATAGTGATGACCAAGGTTTACAAAACTGATTGAACTAAAACAACCAAACCTTATCGATTTGATTGAAAACCATGAAAAAAAAGACCGGTCAGAAACCGGCCAAAATTAAGAAGGGTTTCAAACCGGTAAACCGACTGATATCACCGGCAAGCTGTCCTGTTTCTGGTTTAACAATTGTTTATTCCGGTTTATAAAACTTAAAATTAAAAAATATATAAAAAAATGTTAACCGATCAACAGAAAGGTTTCATCAGTAAACTATTCGGTTTTTCTAGTTTATGGATGATTTCTTTTTATAAATTTTTCAAATTTTTAATTTTTTAAAATATTTTTAAACCAAAAACCAAGGAAACTAGATCAGATCGGTTTCATCGTAAATCGTGAAAACCGGTCCGGTTTCATCGAGAATCGTGAAAACAGGTCCTGTTTCCACCAGTTTTGTAAACCCTGGTGATGACCAATCTTCTTCAACCTCCCGCCGCACCACGTCACCTCGCCGCATCGCCTCGAAGCTTTTCTATATTCATCAGCAATGGAACCCGGAAAGCTCCCCAACCTATCCCATGACCGCCGCGACCACTGGCAATTACCACCTCCAGTAATCCAGTTGCACGGGGCGCCCTTGCCGCCACACCCAATCAAGCTTCAGCACCAGTTCGGCGACCTGGGCCATCGTCCACGCTAATCCACCTCCGGCACCTGGCTCCGCCACTGTTGTCGCCGCGCTCCCCTTATTGGGGCCACGTCGATAGAAGTGCAAAGCTATAACTTTTGAGAGCAATATCATAGAGCTACAACTATTCTTACCTTTTGTTTTAGGACAACATAAATTTTGTAGTTGGCCCCACCTGTCAGCCTCACATGTGAGAAAGAATCATTGTGAGAGTAATAGGTGGGACCATGCACAAAAGTTATAGTTTTTTTAATTGTCCCTAAAAATTATAGTTTTATGAAAGAATGACATTGTAGTTTTATGAAATTTACTCAACATCTACTTTTATATATTAACCATGCCCACTATTCCAATTCTCGTTGCGCCACCTCATCAACCTATCATAACAGTTCGATTAGCGTCATCATCAAACTAGATTTGTTCCATGAGTCTAAAAACCTTAACTTCACTAATTCTTAATAAATTGTACAAAAATTAGTATTGACATAGATAATTGGCATTAAAATAAAGCTAACCACTCACTACTAAACAATCATCACTTATTTGTTCCAATAACAAGTGCAGCATATTTAAAGGTGCTTCCCCATGATCAAACTACATAATCATCAACAAAAGAAACTTTACTCTTTCCTATCCATATCCGATATTAATATATAATTACATCTAATATTCAACGGTATAACGCGAAATTATCTACTAGTTTAAACAATTAAGTTGGTCAATTTCCTTGATCGGTATCTGATGAGGACATCAACACCATTGATACATCCACACCTATACAAGATAATACTGCTGGTCCGATTACTCGTGCTCATGCACGACAACTCAATCATCAGGTTAGTTCCTTCCTCAGTTCAAGATCATCTTATTTGAACAATGGAAACGTGTGCTCTTTTGTTCTACTCAGAAATAATGGAGAAGACTACAAAGGAAGGGGATTCACGCCGGCTGGTTTCGGACTACAGAAAAGCCCCAAATTGTGAACGACACCCTAACTTCATACGGACTCCGATTTGGGTGATCTAGCACATTCTGGAAAGCTTATCAAGTCTACTTTCCAACGGATCTAGCCCCACCCTCATAGCTTGTCGAAGTTGATCACTATCGTCAATTAGATGCAGAGACCTTTTTCTGCGCGTAGTGCTACGTTACCAGATTTGGCCCGATGGGCCTTGTATCAAGTCGGGCCCATTAGGGGCGCGTCCTAGGGTTGGAGGACGACCCTCAGCACCCCCTGGTCGTCCTCTCCCCTCTCATATAGTCCCTTAGCCGCCAGGAACAGTTTGAGTTTTGTTTATTCGAGTTAGCCATTGCTATCGCCTCGTAGCGCGTGTTGGATCATCCGCCGGTCTGTTTGAGTCCAGAACCTACCATATTGCGATTTCGAGATTGAAATTGTCGAAGTTTGTTTCCGTCGACTAGTGAATTTATTGTGGGGTGTGTGTTTTAAGGTCTCGATGGTTTGCAAGAGGACACAAGGGTTATACTGGTTCAGGCAACGATGCCTTACGTCCAGTTTTCGAGCTGCTCGTGTTACTCGCAACAAAGCTTGTAATGTGGGTTACAAGAGGGCGAGAAAGGGAAAGTTTCCCAAGTCTCTGAGTGTGCTTGTGCGTGTGTTTTCTGACTTAGACTAGGGTGGGCTAGTGAGTCTTCTAAGCGTGTCCGCTCGTCCCCCCTTCGTCTTCGGTCTCCTCCTCCTTTTATACTGTGATGTGGGGAGGTCTGGTTTCGTGGAGCAGGTCGTGGCCGTACGCAAGTTGGGCCGAGCCACGGCGGATGACGCCTTCGGTGTGGCGGTGTCGCTCCTGCTCGACGGAGTGGCGCGTATCGTCAATCGCAGGCGTCCCGTCCGTACGGAGAAAAGCCGCTGTTGGAGTGGGCAGAGTGACGCCGTGGTCGTGGCCGTCGCTCGGGGACGTCCCGTCGATGGGGCGATGAGTCTCTGATAGGTGCTGTAGCGACGGCGCCCATCCTTTGGACAGTGCACGTTATGTGCATTTAACGCCCACTTGCTTGAGCGACGGACGACTCTACCTGTCAGCAAGCGTGGGTGTGTCAGGTATTTATTTTCCAACCGTCACCGTCCAACCTACCCATGGCGTAGTGGACGATTCGCCCGACCCTGGGGTCGGGCGAGGCGGAGATGCGTGCGCTCGACCCCTACGAAGACGGGGTCGGGTGCGCTGCCCATATGTGGAGGATCCGACCCCCCCATGAAGGGGTCGGGCGAGGCGGAGATCGCCTGTTGGCATGGTCTGTTGCGTGTCCGTACGATGTGGAGGTTGGCTAAGGCGGGGGTTGCTTATGCCTCGATTATGTTGTTAAGGTCGAGGGTCATTAGGGTTAACCACCTCTAGTATTGACCCTCAACAGAAACCTTCATATTTATCTAACAATTCAGTGCTTGTTCTACTTGTTCTTGCCTGTTCTTCGGTTGCTTGCAGGACAGGTGCCCTCGTGGCTGGGTTGTCGCGCACCACAAGTTCATGGAATCCTTGGAGTTGGTGTATGGGTTGCTAAGGCGCAGCGTCCCTGGACGGTTGTAGTTGGGCCGTGAACGTCATCTTCATCCCCAATTGAGTTATCCACAGCTCTCATCAAAAGATCAGGAACGAACCCTAACGGGTTTCCATCAGTTGGTAATCAGAGCAAGGTTTATCTGTGAGAGACTTCTTGTTTTTGCTGTTATATCTCCTACTGTCCGGAAAAAGGCAAAAAAAAAAGATTATTTTCCATTGTCCCAGATCTTTGAATCCTTTTACTAGTACTCTTAGTTAGGGCTTGTTGAGTTTTCGGTTGCATCGGTCGTGTCAAGTTGCTGGTCTTAGTTTCTAGTCCCTTAGAGTTTTAAGTTCTTGTCACGTTTGTGTCACACCTATTTTGAATCATTGCTGGTAGATCCCCATTGCTGCATCTACAACCACGATTTTGTTTTTTTTTTTTTTCACCTCCCTGTCATCTTGTTGGTTGACAACACTATCAACTCACCACTGCATCATATCCTTGTGTTTCCTGACTTTTTGTCTATCACTCAGATCTGATTTCTGAGTCTGAATTGTTCAGGTTCAGGTTCTCATTTGTTAGTAGTGTGTGCAACAAAAAAAAAAAAAGAAAGAGAAGAAAAAAAGAGATAAAAAAGAAAAAAACAGTAAAGTGAAAAAAAAGAATTGATTCTGAATTCAGTGTGCTGTCTTTATTTGTCCCTGCTGTCTTTTGATCATACCACGTCGATGTCTTGTGACTTCCACTGTGTCCAGGCTTGCGTCTCTAGCACGGTCTAGGCTAGGACCAGCACAATAGCGCCGTTGAACGTTTTCTCAGCTTGCTTTTGTAACTAACGTTGTGCTAGTACTTCCTTACTATATTAAGCCACCTACAGCTCCACATATTCGACTACGGGTTAACAGGGTGTTGCTGCGGCACCGATACAGTTTCTTCCTTGGTTGCTGACTAAAATTCCCTAACACTCTAAGGATGTGTTTACAGCAACGCACTCACTCTCAACCTGTTCACACGAGCTCTTACTAGTTCTTATCCTACTCAACAGGAGGGAAAGGCCACCAATTAGAGGGATTGAGCACCAGATCGACCTCATCCCTGGTGCTTCATTGCCCAACCGTGCACCGTATAGGACCAACCCGGAGGAAACCAAAGAGATTCAACGCCAAGTGCAAGAACTACTCGACAAAGGCTATGTGCATGGGCCTCTTAGTCCTTGTGCTGTTCCAGTTATTTTGGTGTCCAAGAAAGATGGAACATGGCGTATGTGTGTGGACTGTAGAGTGATTAATAATATTTTTTTAACACCATTCGATATCGCCACCCCATTCCATGACTAGATGACATGCTAGATGAATTGAGTGGTGCTGTTGTGTTTTCAAAAGTTGATTTGCATAGTGGATACCACCAGATTCGTATGAAATAGGAGATGAATGGAAGACTGCATTCAAAACAAAGTTTGGTTTATATGAGTGGTTAGTCATGCCTTTTGGGTTAACTAATGCACCTAGTACTTTCATGCGATTGATGAATGAGGTTTTGCGTGCTTTCATTGGGAAATTTGTGGTGGTATATTTTGATGATATATTGATTTACAGCAAATCTATTGATGATGATCTTGACCACTTATGTGCTGTTTTTAATGTATTACGTGATGCACGTTTATTTGGTAACCTTGAGAAGTGCATCTTTTGCACAGGTCGAGTTTCTTTTCTTGGCTATGTTGTTACTCCACAGGGAATTGAAGTTGATCCAGCCAAGGTGGAAGTTATTCAAGGATGGCCTAGCCCAAAGACAATGACACATGTACGGAGTTTTTTAGGTCTTGCTGGATTCTATCGCCGTTTTGTCAGGGACTTCAGCACCATCGCTGCACCATTGAACGAGCTTACCAAGAAAGGCGTGTCCTTTGTTTGGGGTAAAACACAAGAGAATGCCTCCGACATGCTAAAAGATAAGTCGACACATGCACCCCTCCTCCAACTTCCTGATTTTTGTAAGACTTTTGAGCTTGAATGTGATGCTAGTGGCATTGGATTGGGTGGTGTTTTGCTTCAAGAAGGAAAACCTGTTGCATATTTTAGTGAAAAATTGAGTGGGCCTGTTTTGAATTATTCCACTTATGATAAAGAATTCTATGCTCTGGTGAGATGTTTAGAAACATGGCAGCATTATTTGTGGCCTAAGGAATTTGTCATATATTCTGATCATGAATCTTTGAAGCATATTCGTAGTTAAGGAAAACTGAATCGTAGACATGCTAAGTGGGTTGAATTCATTGAATCTTTTCCTTATGTTATAAAACATAAGAAAGAAAAGGAAAATGTTATTGCTGATGCTTTGTCTATAAGATATACTTTGTTGACACAACTTGACTACATAATCTTTGGTTTGGAAACAATTAAAGACCAATACATGCTTGATCCTGATTTTAAAGATGTTCTAACCCATTGTAAGGATGGAAAGACTTGGAACAAATTCATCTTCAATGATGGGTTTGTGTTTAGAGCTAACAAGCTATGCATTCCAGCTAGCTCTGTCCGCTTGTTGTTGCTACAGGAAGCGCACGGAGGTGGATTGATGGGGCATTTTGGAGCAAAAAAGATAGAGGACATCCTTGCTGGTCATTTCTTTTGGCCAAAGATGCGAAGGGACGTGGAGAGGTTTGTCTCTCGCTGTACTACATGTCACAAGGCTAAGTCACGGGTCAATCCACATGGTTTATATATGCCTTTACCTGTTCCTAGTGTTCCTTAGGACGATATTTCTATGGATTTTGTATTGGGATTGCCTAGGACTAGGAAGGGACGTGATAGATTTTTGTTGTTGTGGATAGATTTCTAAGATGGCACATTTCATACCATGTCATAAAACTGATGATGCCACACACATTGCTGATTTGTTCTTTAGAGAGATTGTTCGCTTGCATGGTGTGCTTAACACCATTGTTTCTGATCGTGACACAAAGTTTCTTAAGCATTTTTGAAGGACGTTATGGGCTAAATTGGGGACTAAGCTTTTGTTTTCTACCACTTATCATCCCCAAAGTGATGGCCAAACTGAGGTCGTGAACAGAACCTTATCTACAATGTTACGGGCTGTTTTAAAGAAGAACATTAAAATGTGGGAAGACTGCTTGCCTCATGTTTGAACCTTAAATGAAAGTTGCTCCAAATAAATCTCTGAGCACACACAAAACTTTTCAAAATTTTTAAAGTTCGGGAAGTATGAATTTCACTCGAATCTAGATCGAGAGTTGGGATTAAATAAAAAAAGAAGGTCAAATCAAATTGAAGCCCGTCGCGCCGCCCACCAACGGCAGCGTGGCAGAGCCGTTTTCCCCGCCGGCCGGCACTCCTTTTGAGCCGGGCCAATTCAATCGGCAAGATTGCCGAATCTTTTCCTCCTCTGCTTCCTCTCCCTCGTCCCTCCCTCCTGTCTTTTCCCCCGCGCCAAGTTCACTGCAGCACGCCAAGCCGCCCGCACTGCCCACTCACCGGCTTGCATACTGTCGGCCCCTCCTTCCTTCTCTCACTCCCGAGCGACTTAAAGGCCTGCCCGAGCCCCCTCTATCTCCCCCACACCCAATTCTCCTTCCTCGGTGCGAAATCCTTCCTTCCTCCGCTCGGTTGACCGCTCCACCATTGCCGCCGAGACAAGCTCACCGTCGACAGCGAAATTCCATAAGCGTTCCTCATCATTATTGTGTTGCCGCTCGTCTCTGTGGTGCATAGTTGGTGTAGGAACGAACCCTAGCCCTTGCCGTGCACTGCCGCGCCGCCGCGAGCTCGCCGGAGGTACTCACGGCGCCGCCGTCGCGTAAAGCATTGCGATGGTCACCGGTGGTCTTCGTGGTGGTTCCGTGGATCCCCACACCGCGTAAAGCTCTCCTCCGCTCTCCCCCATCGCCAGCGAGGCCCCAGCCGCCGAGAATTCCTCGCCGGAGCCCTGGCCGGAAAACCTCCCCTGTTTTGCCCTAGTTCAATTGAATTTTCTTTTTCCTAATTATTTGGCAGGAGTTGTAAAATGTCTAACAAATAAAAGATAAATCCAAAAATTCCAAAACAAAATTTGTTAGAATCCTCATAAAATAATAAATTTTCTGTTAAAACACTTTTTCACAAACGTTCATGGAATTTCTCGAATAATTAGATTACCCTTTTCTATTTTTGAATTTTAGTTTATGTTCTAAAGTAGTAATAGGGCTAAAACTCAAACCACAAGTGAAACTTGATGTGATACATCTCCTGAAATTTTATTGGGATTTAAAACCACAAATTTGTATACATCTCATTAAAAATACTCTAATCTACCAATTTAATTATCATTTTCTAAAATACATTATAAAAGTCATCCAAAAAGTTAAACCCAAAAGCAAAACTTTATATTTGGTTCTCAAGTCTACATCAAATTTCGTGATTTTAATATAGGGTTTAGTATTTATTTCTGATTTTATAAGTTTAAATAACAGAAAGTTTGCTGAATTTTTATAAAATCTAGAAACTTTATCTTGGAATCAACCAAATTTCAAAATTCATATTTCAGAGAAACATTGCCAACTGAAAATCATCTCCTAGGAAAATAAGAAGTTTCATTTTGAACCACATTCATAAGGTAAAGACTTAAGATAGTGTTATCTTTCAATTGGACTCATTGTGTTCGTATTGCATCATGTAGAGATCGAAGAGAACGTTGTAGCTGACAACCCCGGGTCCTCGATCTCCGCTGAAGCAGTCGACATCAACCCCGGAGAACCAGGCAAGCCTCGGTGCACAACCAAGTTCTTAAATTTTTCTTTTATAACTATGTTTCATGTTTGTGCATTAAGTTTCTAGGAGTTGAATGAAACCCTAGTTGCATCTGTTTCCATAAGGAACCCTACCGGTAGCTGGTATAGATGACGAATTAGTATGCTATGCTTAGCAAGTACTTACCGGTAGAAGTCGAGCAGAGTGGACGCTGCTCGCGATTGGTAGGATATTGATTAAAACTATCACATGAAACACACGACACATGGTGATGAATGAGTAAGAAAGATAAAACTGGAGGGTCAGACAAGGTACCAAGTAGGTCGGCAACTGGACTGGGTCCAGGGTGACCGTAGTCTTGTCTGATCCATGTGGTCCGAGTCTGATCGAGCTTTGAATGTACTAATCTTATGCTGGGTATAATGGAGCAGTAGACCTACGTAGCCTAGTGATTGCAAAGTCGAACCTGCCCTACGGTGTCTGATTCGGAGGCGATCTGGGGCGGGCAGCGTGGGAACTCCACAGAAACTGTCTGGGACGTGTGTTCTGGTGGGATGCGGCGCTGCTAAGGCAGGCGTAGAAGGGAATTGACTTTGCAGGATCTGGTGTGAATGGTTGCCACGTGCGGTCTGGGAGTGTCAGAGTCTGTAACCGTTTTAGTCTTCCGCTGTATCTGATTTGAAAACTCTATTTCGTACTCTGAGATATTGTAAGACTTAAATCTCCATTTATGAAACAATTATGTATTAAATTCTCTTGTCTTGTAAACTATTGTTGTTTATCCTGCCTGTGTTGTATCATGTGTATGCTCGCTTCACTGAGCATTGCCCAACAGGATCCTGACAAGATGCGGGATCCGTCCTGGACTGAGGTTCTAGGGGGGGTCCGCGTCACTTTCTATCTATGATCAATCATAATGATGGAAGCCTTCATTCAATGATGATCGTGACCTTCTCTCTTGCGTGAACCGTTCTTTTTCTATCCGCATTTGCCATCATACTCTTTTTTTTGGAAGAGTCCCATATGGCGACACGTCGTCCACCATCACCAAACAATCGAGAACAAGCTGATGATGCTTTACTCCACATATCACACATATATATCTCGATCCAATGTCAACCATATTTTATCTCACCAACCATGAATGTGCAAAGAAAGATTTTTATTCAATATCGAGATTAAAACTTCCTTTATCATATTTTTCTTTCCAAAATACATCTCTCTTTCCTTCCTCCACCCCTCCCACCTCTCCTATAAATACCAGGGGTCTCCCCACATCCTCCCCCACCCCTCAAACCCTAACCACGCCGCCAGGCCATTGCCGCCGCGCCGTGCCCTCATGTCCAGACCCACAGCCACCAATTGGCATGCTTGTTCCTGGTGATCCGTCAAGCCAAATTCTGTCAAAGTTTACCAGAAGATATGCTTCGAAGTCCTCTACAACATATCCAAAATTCGCTGCAATCAGAGCCTCCATGCCTCCGGGATCTGAATCTTGGTGGCACCTGTTCAGGGTTCAGATTCTGTGAACATGTCGGTAAATCCATCTCGTTTTCTCCCAATTCCGAAGTCCTCTTGAAGTGATCCCTGATCCACGGGGTTCCAGAAAGTTCCCTTCAGCTCCACCAAAGGGTGCTCTCAAATCACCAAGGATGATGCCAGGAACGCAGTTTTCCTCACCAGCTGCCGCTGCAGGACCTTTAGCAGATCCAACCGCTTGATCTCCTTTTCAGGTAAAGTTCTAACAAAATTATCATGTCGCAATCGTGTTCCATAGATGCACCTTTTAGTACAATTCCATGTTCGTACCTACTGTCCATTGGTGGGAACACGCACACCTTTATCATAATGTCTCTGTAAGATAGAAACCGTACCTTGTATATTCGTCATTGTTTAACCGTTGCATCCGAGAACATCCAAACAAACCACTCATACTTCTAACCATAAATTTACATCCTCTACATAGTGCTCACCTTGTTTCACAACATAATTAAGGATGTCGACGTTGCACACCTTGCTCGACGTCATTATCCTGTCTCCACCGTCGTCACAACGCCAAGTATTCCTTGCTTTTTAAAAAACTATTTCGTGAGTCCTTCTTATCCAGCACCACAATCACTCTCAATTATCATTACTGTTGTATGGTAAATCTTAGGTTTGTTTGATTGTTTGTTTGTCGGTAGCATACACGAACAAGTACACAAGTTTTGGAATGACGGACTTTAAGAGCAAGGGTTATGATCAAAGAGCAACAACATTTATTAAGGCAAGTGTCCTTGATCATCTTATACCTATTCTTTCTCATTCTATAAATTGATTGCATGCTCGAGTCAATATGCGGGAACTCCTATGATAGGGTTTACTAGAATTGTTTGATTATCCTTGTCGCCTGAAACTTAGGTAGAAATTGGGAAGACTTTGCTTGGTTTGCTTTGTGAATTGGGATGGACTTATGCTTATGGCAATTAATATCAGTGCATATATGATTGGATGATGGTTACAGATGAGATGGTTTGGATGATGATGATATTAATTGAAGGGATCTAAGCAAGTAGGAACGATGGTGGGTGCCGTTGGCACAGATTGGGTTTGACGGAATGCTTGCTTAGGCTCTAAGGAATCAATCGGGGAGCGGCCACCCAGGACAACAGTGCCACCACAAGACTGAAAATGGGATACGCTTGGTTGATTAATTAGGTGTTCTTCCAGTCTCGTGCAAGCCAAATGGCGGATGGGGAATAATAGCTAGCAAGCTATCTTTGAATCCGAACGGCGCAAGAGAGGGCCCTTGGTAAAGAACAGGTACCGGAGGGCCGTTTTATGGACAGGTATCCCATGTTCGCTCGTTAGCGAGCAGGCACCGGAAGGTAATCTTGGGACAGGTGCCCAAAGGTAGTTCTCCTCTGATGAAACCTTAGCGGGCATGCACATACTGGAAGACACTTCGTAAAGGCCTCGTAGTGAAACCCTACCACACACCTAAGGACGTGTGAATGTAAGTCGCGATCACAGCATACAATGGTGATCACGACTTGTGGATAAATTGGTGCCACCTCTGTAGAATGTACAACTGTCATGACAACCGTACTCATGGTCAAGAGCAACCTGGATCCTCACCCGAGTAATTGGATGGTTTCAGAAAGTTGGTTTGAAGATGGATATGTCGCACCAATGAATGTTTGGGATTGGGTTGGTCTCTCACTTATTTAAATAGGATGCTATCTAAATTAACCACTAATTGTTGTAAACTGCTTTATAGCCTTCCTTGTATTGACCAATCATGTCATACTTTCCAACATTTACGGAGTACAACATGTACTCACAATTGTTATCCTCAAAACATATATTGCTCAGTGAATGAAGATGAGGAGCTGAAAAGGATGAAGATAGTTAAGGAGAACTAGGCATGTGTCTTCCGATCGACTTCCTATGGGGATGAGAACGCCTACGAATAATCGAAGCTTCGCTACTCTGATGTATCATTTATCTTTAATTATTTTTGTAATTTCTTATTTGATTAGATAAAGATATTATTTCTTTTATCACATAAATTGTCATATATGCGTGAAAACTTGATCCTGGGCACGCATATAGACAAGCTCGGTTTTGGTCCTTAAAAACTGGGTGTGACAAGGATATGGTGTTAACAGGTATCTAATTACAAACTACAATACTCTCCCCAATGAAACAGGTATCTAATTACAAATCACACAGAATATGGTGCAGCAAGCAAGTGGCCAAAGAGAATGGCAGCCCAACGTCCTGTAGATATGGAATTGAGCTGAAACTTTAGTTGTCCACGTTTATAGTCTTATATTTCTTATATGAGTTTCTTATATTTCGACACCGGTATCTCGTCATGCGACTTCCTAACCGTCATTTCCGCTTCCAAACCAACATCATATATAGTCGGTACACTCTCCTAGTTGCCATCACCATCTTTCTGTTACCAAGGTTTTAGAGGCCGTCTTAACACCATATTTCAAAGTGATAACCATGATGAACAAATTTCAACGGGACTTATATTTTTATATATATAATGATATCTGTATACACACAAAATAATTCTCCCAAGTATTTGTGCAGAATGGATGAATGAACTGAAACAAACTAATCTAAACGGCTCTTTTTATATACTAATCTCAGGAGATATTATCTAAAGAAGGAAACTGTTATACATAGCCGACTGTTGTATATGGTTTCAGTCCAACTGGCATGATCTATTACGTACGGGACAGTTTAGTCGTCGTATTAGTCTGCAAGTTCACACCTGATTCTGATTTCATGACACTTAAAAGGTTGAAGATTGAATTCGGCATGATCAAGTCAGAAGTAAAGCAGCGTTTGATATATATAAAAAAATGCAGTACATATATAATATACTCCCCACAATGAAGCAATATACGGTGTCAAATCTAGAACAAGTCAGCAACGTACCTCAAGATCTATCGGAGAGATGGGAAAAAGGTAGTAGAAAGCGAGTGCTGTCTTGCACTTATGTCCAACTCATTACTCAACCACCCCCCACAAAACAACAATTCGGTGCCGTCCGTCTTCGGTTTTATATATGCTATTTTCCTCTCCATCTATTTGAAACCTTGGACATGCTGACTAGGTTGGAAAGGATACCATAGGTGGTCACTGGTCAGTCATGGGCTCAATGGAAGGAGCTAAGTCTTCGTTTATGTATGTGGCATATAGGCCTGGAACTTTGTCAGCCCCTACTTTTATCAAGTGGTTCACACTTCCTGCCCTTTTTTCTTATTTGATATAAATATAATTGGGAACTAATAAGAAAAGATTACCTCAAAATAAAAAGAACCAATAAGAAAAGATTAGTTTTGCTCTGAAATTTTTACTGAACTTAACGTTTATAAATGAAAGAAAAACAATATACTATACTGTGCTATTCGTATTATTAACGTCCATTATTAGGAGCACTTCATTGGACGTCAATAGTTACAATATATGGATTGAGGTAGTGAAACACTACTACACGGCCGCATGCAAACAGGACGGTCTCGGCAGGAACCAACACAGGGGAGAATCAATGCGTTCAGTTATGCCTAATTTGAATATAAGCGTATTCTCTCCAATCCACATGGTTTGAAGGGGGTTGGAGAAGAAACTAGTTCAAATACACTTCAATCCACACTAATCCTCTTTAATCCAACTACATCTAAACTAGGCCTTATTGAAATTCATCTGTACGTATCCACTACCAGAAATGGGACTTCTCCTAGTAAATTTAAATAGTATTAGGAATATATAGCATATGAAAATTCTCACCAGGAGACATTTAGTAGGAAAAGACTAGTACAAATTATTGAAGACAAAATACTAGGAGAAGCCCACTACACTAGAAAAATTAGTAAATTCTTGTAGTGATCGAAGATAAACTCATGTTATAACATGATTGAATATTGAAAAGTGCTGTGCGACAAGCGGATAAGACAAGAAGGTTTTGAGACAATTTGACTTGATCAAGGCTTACAAGGTAATCCTCGAACGAAATATCTCATGTCGTTTTCCCGTATTTGTTCAGGTCCTAACGTCTCTTTGATTTGTTAGAAGGCAAAACAAATAATTAACCGGCGGCTGGGATTTGTTCCAGCTATGTGAAATTAACTTATGCATTATTTCACCATTATGTAGAGCTAGTGGTTTGAGAGACTTCAGACTAGACTGTATAATAACAAGAACAAAAATCCATCTTAAGATAACCGGGCCTTGGAGTGAGCGCAAGGTTTGGGGGTACGGTGCACGAGAATTACATCAATATCTTTAAAAAGAAATGGACAATCGGCATCACCTCAACAAGTGTGAAAAAGAAATTGGCCATTCTTCTCATTTGTAGTGTAATTATTTATCGTCTCTGCACGAGCAAATCACTGTCCTATATATCACATACGATAAATAATCTAGCTATACCACTCAGTTAGAACGACGGGCCCTAGCTAGCTTGATCGAACAAAGTAGTATATATATGTTCACAATGTGGATTGGGTGTGGCCCAAACTAAATTATCTGACATTTGTCGAGACATATATATATATATATATATATATATATATATGAGCACATACATAAGCATAAATTATAATATGAGATGCGCATGATGACAACCAACCTCGATCGATGCAGAACGAGAAATGTTCTTCCTGCCTATAATTGCCATACGTATAGGACGGCTGCTTAGGAAAGGCAAAATGCCCTGCCGGCCGGCCGGCACAATAGTTTTCTCGCGGATATTTGTCCCCATCCAAGGAAACGCCAAAACTACACGTCAAAAGCCGTGTCCGTCACTCTCCGAGAGGCAAGGCGCCAGCAACCTGCAGCTTGCATTGCTCGATGTCCAAGTACCTGTCATTATATAAACAAACCTGCCCTTGTTGCGCGTTCGGAGTCTCCAAGTCGTCTTCAACACACGTCCCAAACCCTAAACGCTTCACTCTGACCAGATACTGCTACATAGCAGCTTTGACACATTCGTCCATTCTTCTTGGTTTTTGCTCCAATTAATGGAAGGTGGAGGCTTCAACAAGGCTGGCTCACCGGAGGCGTACGGCGAGGGCTCGAGACGGACGCCGGCGGGGGCCTACTACGAGTGCTCCTTCTGCAAGAGGGGCTTCACCAACGCGCAGGCGCTCGGCGGCCACATGAACATCCACCGGAAGGACCGTGGCACCAAGTCGGGCACCGCGCCGCCGGCCGCTCCCGGTGCCAGCGGGGACGTGCGCCTAGGCCTCTCCCTCGGGAGGAGCGAGGACGTCGACTTGGAGCTCAGGCTTGGGAGCTATCCTTATAAATAGCACACCTCAGCTTCTTGCTACCGGATTAGCTGGGGAATCGGCTGTGTGCGCTGATTGAGATATAGGTACGAATTAAGCTAAGTCGATGATGCAACTTGTCTTGTTGCTTCATCTTCATTCATATACTTTTCGCTGCTATCGATTCTAGATTACGGATGTGATTCATATAGAAGGATCAATGTTTCTTGGAGATCCTTTGCTTGTGTGGTAGTATGTATATAAGTATGTCAAATACAAGGGAAAAAACTGAGGAAATTGATATAACTACCTTCATTTATTCTCCAATTTGCTCCAAAATGTTATTCATCAAGTTATGATTAAAAAAAGACCTTAATAAGGTTATTTAACTCTTTGTCATTTTAATGAAATGAGCACTGCGCTACCAAAACTTGTGCTGTGGGTCAGAACATAAATATTCAGCAAGGCACTAACAAACGAGTATATTGAGAAAGGCAGCCACTAATCTTATTTTGAGAGCACACAGTTGGATCACAATCACTTCAACTAGGATAATTCATCTCCAATAGTGCACGGTTGCTGTTTAGGCTTGTGTTGCATATGTACAAACTAGATATAGTAAGTATTGTAGTATGTTTCTTCATTTATTAAAATGCTCATGTCTTCAAATAAGCATTGTTACCGAAAACAAATTCCAGCCTAATCAAAGTTGCGTTTAGTTCATGCCATGTAGCTGTCAGTATTACAAACATGTCAACATGGCCTTGATTACTTGGTTCAAACGATTATGACCTAATTGTACTCACGACGTCTTCCCTCAAATGTCAAATCATTTCACTAGATTTAACCCGCGCTCCCACTGCACAAGTTTCGGTACATATAATGCTTTTTGTTAAAATGAAAAATTAATTAATTACTCTTCTGCAGGACATTCTAACACCCGGATGAAGACTTCAAACACAAGAGTATATATAATAAGTTGGATACAAACTTTCGAGACTTAGTAATATAAGAAAATATTGTGGATCAGCCCTTATAGCATCCAACAAATCCATGTTCATGCTCATTTCCTCCATTACACTTCTAGAAAACACCTCCTATAAGTATGCTTTATTTACCATATACATATGTTTTTTTTTCTATCTAACAAAAGATAAAGACTTTTCACACAAAGCATGACTGAAGCGTCCACAAGTGTGTGGTGTGAGAGTGTGATAGTACGATATTTTAAAAACGTATCTAGTAAACATAAGATGTTCTATAAAGACATGTCTGCATACCTACATATTAGGAACAGGTATGCTATGCTAACAAAATAAACTATCGCATTCACCGAGGAAACCTTGTAAGTAGAGGATCATGAATTATCACCGCTAGACGTAAGCGGAGCGGAAGCGAGTTGGAGCAGTACGATCCAACGTAGTCGCGCGTCAGTGTAAAGAAAGTAGACGATCACATCCACGTTCAGCCGTCCGGTACCGCAGCAACAGCAGTGACACCTCCTCGCGAAGTTCACACATATGGGGAGAAGTTGCCCTCGACGTCGCACGGGACAAACAGCAGACGGCAACAGCACCCGGGGCAGCACCACGCGTATGCAGCAGCAGTAGCCCGGTTCGCAAGGCAACAGCAGCCAGCAGTAGCTCGTGGTGGCGGCGGCGTGTGGGTTAATTAGGGTTCCTAATGACCGGCAATTAGGTTATATATAACTAATCAATGGGCTGACTATTGGGCCAGTATGGGGCTCAGATTATTGGGCACTATTCCAACACATACGCTCTTATTGATACATTTTGTACTGTGCTAATAAATTAAACATGGTATCATAGATATATTTATATCTTGCTTCTTAAAATATTGACATCTATCCTAAAATAAAATATTTATTCATATTCACGCAAGTAATAGGACTCAGACATGTGACCCCTTTAATTCTTGAAAGCTCCTTTAACCATCTCACACAAATCTGAATATATATGAACATGTATTCTTTTATGTTCTTATTTTTTAAACATTAATTTTACGTCTCGATTTCAATAAGTATAAAAAACATGTCTATATGAGGATAAATACGATTGAAGTGTGTCTAAATGTATTAACATTTGAAAATATGACCATGTCTGCGAGACGTTTTTCTTGTAGTGCTGGCTATTGACTAATGTGTACAAAGGTGAAACTTAAATTTATATGAAATGATAAAAGTGATTTATTGTTACATTATTTCTCTATATCTAGCATGGTGCTTGAAATGAAGAGTGCGACATTTTATGTCGTACATGATGAAACGAAGAATGACTTTGGTTCAGGGATCACATACACCTTGCAAAGATTTATAAATATTTCAAGAGTAAAACAATAGATCAGTCTAACTGCTTCTAATTGTAGGCAAATGGCAAATTTTCAAAATGACTATTATTTCTAATTAAGAAATGTGCACATAAGGTCCTTCAACCTGTGTGTCACCTAGGTTGCTTTACTCTAAAATACATTTTTTGCTTCCTAAACTTGTCACCTAGGTCCCTCTACTTTTAAATTATAGTTTTAACTGCTTAAACTCGTCAAGATGTATCATTCAGGTCCTAATAGGTTTCAACCTGTCTGTCATACGTGGTGCGCTCAATTGCATGTGGCAAGACGACTGCTGAATCTCTATATGAACTTGTTTCTCCCGTATATCTAGATAAAAGCATGTCACGTAGGATAAGTTGGATTGGAGCCCATTAGGACCGCCCATGGCAAGCTCGGGCAACGGTGAAGAGTCCACGGCACCAGGGCCTCACGGCAAGTTTGGGTGGTGGAGGAGAGCCCGAAGCGGCACGGCTCATCATGACGCGTGCGGACTACAAGAGATCACACCTTTTGTAGGAAAAACTAGTGTCGCTTATTTATTTTGCCATAGGTGATCATGTTAATTGTGCCAACTATTTTTGTTGCCACTAATAAGTAGGTTTTAGTGGCAAAGAGTCGTATCATCATGAAAAATACTAATAGTGCCAAAATATAGTGGTGAAATGATCAACTATTTGTATATTTTTCTGTGACCAATAGTTTTTGCTGTCACAAATGTACTGGCGTTTAGTTACAAAATATATTTTACCACTACTAAGCAGATTTTAGTGACAACCTAATGTATCATCACAAAACAAAAATAGTAATAGTGTCGAATATAGTGACAAAATATTTTTCAGATATACATAACAGTTTTAGTGATGAAATTTAAGTGGCAACAAAATGTTTTGTCACTATTTTACAGTATTATTGGTGTTGAAGAGTTTACCAGTCACAAGAATGAGAGCGGCGAAAAAAAATTGTTACTACTTCCTAGATACATAAACTAATTGACAGTCACTATAACATCGTTTATAGTGACAAATTATTAATCACAACAAATTGTACCAAATAGTGGCAAAATTGTAGTTGTGAAATTTGCTTGACTGGTCAAATATCAAAGATGTCTATAGATCGCTTTTTGGTCCAGATTACTTGGTTTTTGCTTCTAATGTCTTGAAAAATTCCCCTCTTTCTCATTTTTTGCAGTGCTGAAATGTGGGTCCCATTTTTTATCCGGAGTCCAAAAAATTTGACTGTGAACCGTGACGCGCCGCGCTTCTCTAGCCACCAAGCTAGAGTACAAGCAGAGGCCGAAGCCCGAACATTCTACCTCCTATTAATTATGCAATGTATCTCTAACTCTATCCCTACTAAGTACTCTTACCCCTGCTAATGACATAGATTGAAACAAAAATAATATAATAATTAAATACATATAATTTTTTAGTTATATGAATATAATGCCCATACTAACGTCATAATATGAAAAACAAACAATATAATGACTCAATATTATAAAATTCTATGTAAAAGAGAATAATAATTTCTAAGATAATGTGAGGGGTCTTCTTGCGATGTCGAGGCACCTTGGGCCAGTCAGCCAGTGTGAGGTAATCTTCTCTTGGAGGAGCACAGCGACGAGCACATATGTTGTTTCATGTCTTGGCCGTGTGGAGGTGACGGACGAGCATAGCACCACTTGAGGGTCGCACGTCATCAGCCGGATCTGCTCCTCCGCCTGCCGCCGCGGGTCGTTATCTACGAGCGAAAGATGCGGCGAACGATGACGGCCTCACAACCTCGTGTCGGCAGGCAGAGGACGTGGCGAACGACGGCAGCCTCGCATCAGCAGGCAGAGGATGTAGCGGGCGACGGCGGCCTTGCATCGGCGGGCAGCGGTGGGCTTGCAACGGCAACGGGCGGAGGACAAGTCAGGCGACGGCGACTTCGTGATTGCGGAGGACGGGGCGGCATCGGGAGGAGGACGTGGCGGGCGATGGCGGCCTCGCATCGGTGGACGGCGGTGGGCGGATAACGGGGCAGTGGCCTCACAACAGCAACGAGCGGAGGATGGGTCAGGCGGCGACGACTTCGTGATTGCGGAGGGCGGGGCGGCAGCGGGCGGAGGACACACGGTGGAGATCTCGTGGTTGTGGAGGACGGGACGGCGGTGGGCGGAGGACGCGGCGGCAAGATCTATGATTACAAAGGATGGATAGATCATGAGTCGTGAGAGCAAATAATAGATCACATTGGATTAATGATTGACTCAATATTGTCGCATGAATACGTGGTGTAGAGGATTTATAAAATAGTGTAACGAAAGATCCAGAAATTAGCAGCCATTAGATTTGAATAAATATAACATTATTAGTAGAGGAAACGCATGTAAGTTATTAGATTTGAGTTAACTAACATTATCATCGTAATTGTGGGAATTAGGATGTTGAAATTCTTTTAGGAGGTGGGTGAAAAACGATAGAGTTGGTGCATTATAGGAGTAGAGATTACTATAATGGATCAACTATTCCGTTTTTAACCCATCCTATAGTTGTACATATGGGTCGTGCCAAATGGGCCGGAACGAGGCCGCTACTTTTGGCCCACACGAGCACAGCACGCCTGACCGTCGGGCGATGCCTGGGCCAAGAGTGTGGCCCGCAGTGCTAGCACGGCACGACCCATTTAACAATAAGTACAAATATATTAGCTATTTTTTAGAAAACATCAAAGATTATGTGCTCTAGTGGTTAGTATGGCCTTTATAATATAAGAAATTCCTGGTTCAAGCCCCATAATGTATATTTTCAGCTATTTTTATAAAAAAAATACATATATTTGTTGGTGGGCCAAGCGAATGACCCGTTTGGCCTCACCGGGCCGGCGGCCCATGGCACGGCCCGGTGAAGGCACGGGCACGACCGGACCTGGGCCGTGTCGTGCTGGGCTGGTCCGAATTACACCTATGACCCATTCTATTATAATTAATCCATCTTTCCGAATTAGGTCCTCATAATTATGGTAAAAAAGGCCCTAAATTCGAATCTGATGCCTCAGATCGATAATTACCATCCTTCACTCAGATCGTAGGGCCACGAATTTCTGAATCTTCCCTTCATCCCGTATGCCAACCCCCTGAGACTTTTCGTAGATTTATAACTTTTCTTTTATCTCCTTCAAACATAGCGCCCATGCCACCGCCTTCATGCCGACCGCGGACCGCCCGACCAGGCCACCGCCACCACAGCACGCCCCGGCCGTCGCCGCCGCGCCTTTGCGATCCGGACGTGGAGCACATCCGCCCAGACCACCGCCACCATAGCACGCCCCAGCCGGCGCCACTGCCACGCCTTCGCGATTCAAACGCCGAGCACCTGCGCGGCCTAACCTCCTGCGCTGACGCACGCCCTAGCGGGTCACCGCTAACACCAGATCTGGCGGCCGCACGCGCCGTTCGTCAGCCGCCTACGCGACCACCTGGCCGCCACCGCCGCAGCGCCTTCATTCACGCCCTGATCTCCGAGTGTCGGCCCCGTCTGACCACCGCCGCCACTGACGCACCGCCCGATGCCTGCCCCACCCGGTCGCCCCCGTCGCTGACGCCTGACCCGTCCGCCTTCACGGCCCACCGCCCCACTAGAGCACCACCGACGTCGATGACTGCCCGGTTGCCACTGCCACGCCCGCAGGATTCAATTGAGGCTTTGCATTCTCTATCCCTCCTGAGCGCCATCATCGACTCAAGGTTTGCATGCTTAATTTGATTATGGTATAACACATGAAAATTTATTAATGGTATAGGTCACAATTTACATCGAGTACCACCACAACTATGAGTCACACTAGAAGGTCAACCCCAATGAAGTCATTGTTGCATTGTAAATGGATCTTCCGTAATTCGTTGCGGAGATCCATATACATAACACTACTTTTATATTTTACATAGGTTCATTGCCGTAGTTCAATTTTAAACACAGGTAGGTGGCACAATGAGAGAACTTTGTAAATGGATTCAAACATATATTAAGAAAAATGTTGTTTGTAAATTAGTGTAATTTAACTCTATTGATTTGAATGATACAGACAAAGAACTTATGAAAGCATATCTATGATACTTTGGCTGCTGATAATTTTTTATTTTATTTTTCTGTTTCTATAAAACAGTGTATATTACTCTTAATTTTAAAAAGTCTGTATCTTCAAAAAAAAGTTCTGTAGCTTATGCAAACTTCTATGTGATATGATAATTATTTTCCTTCTATCCTTTACCTGACGATACTTCGTCCTTGCAAACGAAAAATTAGATGAATATAAACCTTTATTTCTTGAGGCAGTTAAGTGAATTGTCCAACAGTTCACTTACATATCTGTTACCATGCTGTTAACATTTGATTATTTTTTCTTTTTCTACTTGAGGTGCATGTTTTAATTGATGATTATGTGCTAATCATAGGTATTGTAGTCTGATGCAGTACATGGTGTTGTTGCTCTTGCACTCCAAGAACAGCACCAATGTTCAAAGCAAGCGAGTCATAAATGTTGGAAGAATTTGAAATGGTGTATTGTTGGTTATCAAAACTTGTAGTAGTCATTGTGCTAATGAATCAATCAATATAAAGTGATTATTTTTTAATCTTATAGATATAAAATTTATCTTATTTTGATAGATATTATATTATTTTGTTATCAATTTTTTTTTTAACATCGATTGTGGTGTTAGCACTAGCATTGTACTAGTACAGTAGTAGTGACTAGTCATAACGCGCTCTCCAATATTCTCTCTGGAGATCCGACCAAGGTGCCTCCGGCCCTTCAAGCTGAGGTGCTGCGATGAGTGCCCCTTTTAATAGCGGTGAAGGGAAGGAGTGTATTCTCTCATCTTATATGCAGTGTCGATTAGATGGGTTTGATGATTTGTTTTTCGTGTTTGATTCAAATTTATTTTTTATTTTATATTTTTCACAAACTCGACATGGACTCTACCTATATATATGTACTAGCAACTTGCCCATGCGTTGCGGGTCAAATATATTTTGTTAGAAATCTCTGCTCTCTACTGTTTATTAAATGCTACTATTTATTAAATGTACCAAACATGGCATGTCTGTTCATAGGTCTGCCCATGCTGAAAGTTCACCGTCCAGCCGCGTCCGCGAGAAGTTAATCACCGCGTAGGAGATTTGCCTTCTTACGATCCAAAAGTCTCGTACCTATCCAAAATTCTGACACCACCGCGTAAAAGAAAAAAATAAAATCCCATGCCTCGTCACGGCACCGAGGACTTTGACGTCATGCCTCATCACGACGAGCGAGGCCTCCATGCCACCGCCGTACCTAAGGTCGCGTAGCCGTTGCCACCGTCCATCTGCTTCCTCTTAGTCCGTGTTGCCGCTGCCCCTCCTACCGCTTCACCCCGTTGGCTCCGCTACGTATCCCTCCCTCATTTTCATCCACGCGCTGTGCCCATGATCAGTTGGGGTGAGGAGTTGGTGAAGATCCGCCAATAGGCAGCAGAGGAGTCGTCCCCGATGTCGATGCTGGGCCCTTGGCGCAGCCGGACAGCGCCTTGTCGGTGAGGTCGTCAATGAGGATGGCGGTGGTGTGGAAGATCACGGGGGTGTAGATTAAAATGGGTAAAATTGCCTCTAATTTCTTTTTAAACCGCCCTATATTCCTCCGGTGAGAATTTGCCTACAACAAATATTTCTTCTTGAGGTGGCTCGACGTAGGCAGCGGTACGGTGGCGCATGGTGGTGGCGGCGGTGTATAAGATGGTGGCACATAGGGCGATGGTATAGAAAAAAAATGGGTAAAATTACCTCCATTTTGTTTCTAAACCGAGCTGTATATTCCTCCGGCAAGAATTTGCACACAACAAAAAATTCTTCGCTCGTCATAAGCGAAGGTGGCTCTAATTATCGATCTGTTATAGGAAAACTTTGTTAGGGCGATTGCCCTAGGGCAGCAGTGGCATAGTGGCTGCAGGGACGACGACTAGGGTTTCTAGGCCCATAGCGGCTGCAGCGTGGAGCCGAGAGAGGCGTGGCGCAGAGCAGCAGCAGCTACTGCGTGGGAGAGACTGAGAGGGAGATATTAGTGTTTAATTCTTTACTCTTGCTTGTTCTTTATTGATAGACTACCTCTTTTTATATAGAGAGGGTATAACTTGACCCCTAAATAATCTATTATAATATAGAAAATTCTAGATCTAATCTTATTTAATTTAATGGGCGTGAACAGTACTCGGCTGGGCATCTGGTCATCTGTCGGGCCTTGGGCCAAGTTTGGCCCATAACAGGTTGCTTCCCTCATGTAGTATGAACTTAGCACCATCACTTTTTAGTTTTTTCTGCATTTTGCTGTCATGTGTTCTAGAAATTTTACTCGTTTTTAAACAGTACAGTTCCTCCAAAGCTAACTCTATTTGTGATGTGTAGAAAACATGAGTCGAAGCCTGCTTCAAAGATTCCCTGAAATTGATTCCCTGCATCCATGTCTCGAATGGAGGAACTGAATCCTGCTACAGGTATTCTTCTCTGAATCAAATCTGAGTTCTATTTTTCTACATAGAGGGAAACAAGAAATGGGCTCAAAAGTAGGATACTAATAGTTGTTTTAATTTGCAGGGCAGTGCAGATTGCCAAGAATAATACCCCTGAAGTATATGTTGGGAATGTGAATGACCAAGGGGAATCCTAAACATCGTTTTAGCATCTTCAAGTCTTGCTGTTAATTTTTTTGTCTACAAGTTCTTTTTCATTATTAGAACATTTAGATAGCTGTCATTTGATTTCATTGGTTTTTTAGGCTGCATGCCGATGTAATGGAACTATATATTAGAGTTAGTAAGAGTTGGTCCCTTTTTTGCTAGTTATATGTGTATCGCGTGGCTGGAAACTATGATATGGTTGAGAAGTATTAATAGAAATATGCTACTGGCCTCCATGGCGCAATTACAACAATTGTCCTGTTAATATATGTTTTTTGTGATTCTACGATTGTGCTGAGTTAATTCACTACATTTCTCACTAAGTTTTCTATGACAAAAAATGTAATCACTAAATGTTTATCGTCATTAGTATCTCCAATATTCATCACATAATATTGCCACAATAGATTCCTCCAACTACCAGTAACGATTGATTATATATAACTGTTAATATCACAAATTTACCAGTGATAAAATTTGTTGCCACAACTATAATTGTTTCAGTGAGGAGAGCAATTGACACAACAATCTATTAGGTAGTGATGAACCTTTGCCACAAATATTTATTGTCTAGTGAGCATATATGGCGTCACTATTATGGCATTCTTTGTGATGATCAATGTGCCACGAATGTTTATTGTTTAGTGACATATACGGTGTCACATTGTGTCATTAGTTGTGATGATTAAGTTGTCACAAGTACTTCACTTCTATGTGGATAACTATGGCCACTAATGGTAGTATAAGTGATGATATTTTTCTTCACTAATACATAAGTTTTTGTGACCTTGAACATCGTCGCGAATAAGGTGTTCTATAGTGGTATCAAAATTTGTCACTGATAAGAAGGATATTTATGGGGACTGAAATATCATTGCTATATTTATTAGTGACTTGAGTATTTGGTGACTTGAGTATTTGTGGCAACTAGTGGTGAAAAAAAAAGAATTGCCACAAAGAATGTTTTCTGACTATATTTTGCCTTTTTGTGACAGCGGATCAGCGAGGACAGGGGACCCTGACAACGGATCCACAATCCCGATCTAGACAAAGGCCACCCAAAGATGGGATCGATTCAATCGAGAAAACCGAACAGGGTGCCCAATGCGACAATGGATAGATTAGGGAGAGAGGACGAACCCTGATCCTAATTGTCTAGCTGTGATACCATCTTATAAATAACACTATTATTCAATAGAAGAGCACATATATAGGTACACGTGTCTATAAATACATAGAAAAGCTCTATACAATGGAGAAATACATATATATCTAACAAACACCACAACAATTTGGACAATAATGGTTTACATCAAGAAACAGGAGGTGGCGCTGAGCTTGGGCATATGGCACAGCTACGAATATTGACAGTTGCATCCAGACATACTGGTCTATGAAACTGAACATTTCATTCGCCAGATTTTTGTCTCATTTATTTCTTAGTTAAAGCAAGGATACAAGTGAGTGGTCTCCTCAGAATAGTCATGACGTTCATAACCCTTTCTAGTTTCTAGCGGACCCAGCTGGTAGTCCTACTAGGCTCGAGACTACCTTAGATATTGGCCCATCTAGTGTTTTGTAATGGGCCTGCATGGTAAATATATTTTTTAGTTCCATTTTTCCTTTTCATATTTCAAAGAGAAAAACTATACATTTGATATGTAGGGCTATCCTAAAAATCTGACTAGGTCCGCCACTTCAGGTTACCTTAGTAAGTACAAACTGATCTGTATTACTATCTAAGTTTGTATCTGTGTAAGAATCTTATTTGCCCAACCTATCTTGTCATTCAAGCCAGCAAAATGAACCATAAAATCTCCATCAGAATAAACACCTGAAACACAACATGCTATGAACAAATCATTCCATTTGCTCTCAAGTAGACCTCATTTTACGATGGATAGAAATAAGACGAAACTATTACTACACAAAATATTCTAATAAATTTATCTGATATATCCTTTAAACAAGGGAAACCTTGTTGTGGGACACTATACTAGTTGGTTTTAGCCGGTGGACAACGTAAGTAAAAATGACTTTTAGTTGTAAGACATCGAGAAACCATGACACTTTTATCCTTAGGCTACTATAGTAGGACAAAGGTTCTTATGAACATTTTTTTTTATCTCAATGCATAAAATATACATGACTTAAAATTTAACACAAAGATTCATTGCTACATTCTTTACCTATATAATTTTTCACAAAAAAAATTTGATTGTCTGCAAGACTTTTCAACTAGAAGTATATTTATTTCTAAACCAAACTATGCAAACAATCAGAAAAGTTTATGAAAAAAAAACACATACTTATAGAATGTAGCAATGCATATCTGTTCGAAATTTCAAATTGTCATGTATCTTTTGTGTTAAAATTAAAAAAAAAAGTTCATAAGAACCCTTTTATAGTGTCCTAAGTCATGGTATCTTAGTGTCCAGCAGGAAAAATCAATTATTTACATTGTCCCACAACAAAATTTCTCTTTTAAAAATGGTTGTAAGAGATTTAATAAAAACTACCTCAATCTCCATAAAAAAAGGAAAAAAAACAGAGGAGTTAGAGCTTTCAAAAAGCAGGAACATTAGAATCATTTCTTCGTATATGGTGCACATAACAATGTAAGGTGCAAGAAAAGAATTAATGTTTATATTATTATAAATGTGGCCAATTTGTTGCATGTCAAGAACAAACACAAATTATATGGACTATAGGAATGATGCTGGCCAAGAAACCATGCCAAATATTTAGTAACTAGTACATCATCAATAGAATTAGTTTGGCAAAAATTGTCAGGACTATAAGGTGATTTAGCCCATAAATATGAAGTACAACTTTGAAGTTCCTGTCCTCAATATAATTTAGTTCCTGTTTATCTTTTAAATCCAAACCCTCATTCCATATACGTCACAAAACTTTTGTTACATGATTAAGAGAATGCACGTACCTTTCAATGTTGTGCTCGGTTGGAAGATGAGCCGTTGCAATGATTTCAGTGTGGGTGTCCAAGGGTATGAGTTGAAGAGGCATTGCATTCTTGCTATCCGGACATGTGCTTCCATGTCCTCAGGTGATAAATGCTGTATCAGATGTTTCAGTGCTGCATTATCCCCGCTTTTTGTGGTACCAAACTGTATAAATGATGTATGGTTCCACCATCTATCCAAGAAATTCTCAGTCCACTTTGACATACGTATGAAGAACACTCCTTCATGAGAAAGTGGTGTATGGTTATCTTAGTGTCATGATAAATGATGCAGGAACATTGTGAAATCATGCTACCTTCTATACAGAAGCACATTCTAAAGATATTAATACAAGTGGAAGCATTCAGGTTAATAATTGTGGACCCAGACTCCAACGTTGGTATCTATTACGATTAACAAAATATTGGACTATTATAAGATGATACTTTGTTGTTGCACGCTCTAAAACATTTTTTAGGGATCTCTAAACAGTATATTGTGTGGCACATATATATATATCCTATTTCCTATAAACATACAACAATTTCAGATTACTAGATTGGAAACAATGCGTTAGGCTCTCATACCAGCATTCACACCATTGAAATCCTCTGTCAGAATAAGATCAGGCGACTCATCAAAATCATTATGTCCAATCACTGAGAATAAAATCCGCTCCTGCAAACATATAGGCCCAACCGCCCAAACACTGACATAAGACCCAACATATATATAAAAATTCCTTCGATACAAGCGTCGGAGCTACCAACGGGATGGCCGGGTTAGTCACCAGCGTGTCCTGAAGCAAAAACAATTAACGGAAATTCATTTGTAAGCACACCAATTATGTGCAAGAGCAAAAGAAGAATTCTAATAATTATACTTTAATTACTTAAAATTTAAATTTGTTCCAGCAGTACGGCGGCGGCGACCCACCGCGTCGTTCCAGAAGAGCCAGTGGTGGCGGTGGAGGTGTGCGCGGAGGGCAAGGATCTTGCTCCAGCTGGGCGGGCGGTGAGTGTCGACAGCGGTGGTGGGGAGGACGGCGAAGCCGTACCCGTACGCGGCAGCATAAGCGCGCTTGTTCCGCGCGGAGACCGCCAGCACGCCGCGGAAGGACCGCCCTCGCGACGCGCCCACGCCCTCGTCGGAGAGGGTGATAATAGCGAGGTTGAGCCGGGGACCCGGGACGCGGTCCGCGGCGGCAGGGGGCAGGCACCGGCGGCCGAACGAATTGGCGCGGCGGAGGAGCACGGATAGGGGTGAGAAGATGAAGAAGAGGAGAAGAACGAGCGCGAGAAGAAGGAGGCGAAGGAGGCGGCGCCGACGGCCGGCGGAGCGACGCGGCCGTGCGGGCATCGCTGGGTGCCGGCCTCAGCGTACAGCAGGAACAGACTTGATTTTCTTTTCAAAGCGAAAAAGATTATGAAGGTCATTTTACAAAAACTAGATGACGTCAAAGCATGCCGTAAAACCCATGGTACTTTGACTTACAACCCAAAAAAAACCAAAGCATTACTGTATTATTAAAAATTTTAAAAAGTCATTAAATTTGCATACTCCCTTTGTTTTTATTATTACCAGTGTTACGGAATAGTAATAGTTTAGTACAGAAGGAGCACTTTAAGGCTTTATGATAAAAAGTGCCACAAATTCAGATAGCAAAAGGTGATTTGCTTCATGGTAGGAATCCAAGTTGCTCTTTTCTAGAGTACGTAACTAACACCATCAACCTTTTCCACTTTGTCTCCTCCACTATAACAACTAATGATACAAACTATCTTATTTATCGAACTATGATGCTAATTAATATGCTATGCACGGGTAGAATATTTCATCCTAACTTTACCATACAAATCAATACTACCTCCTGCACCCCATTAGTGAACATTTGGATGTGGGCATGAAAATCAAGAAGAGATCGAAAAGATGGGTGACAGTGAGTGACACAGATAAAAATGTTTCAAAAATGAATAAAGATGTAAAAAAAAATGTTACTCCCTCCGTTCTAAATTATATGATGTTTTAGTTTTTATGATCCTATTTTCAAGCTTCCATCTTAATCAAAAAATAATGCAACTATTAAATATATTATTATGGTGTGATTGCACATAAAGCATGTTTTATATATGACTAAAATTTTTTTATTATTTGTTTCAACAGCCAACAACAACAATGAAGTCTTTTAGTCCCGAACAAGTTAGGATAGCTTATAGATGAAACCTGAGAGATCTAAACAAATAAGATCCAAAGAATAACAAAAAAGACCAAAGATAAAAGATCATAAAAAAGTAACAAATAAAGGCAAGTGATGAATGGAAGAAATATTTAGAAAATAATGAAGCATCAAACAACAACGATCGACAAAAAGATGACCGACTAAAATAAAAAGTCAAAAAAAAGTTAAAAGAAAGACAAATCAAGGGTCTGGTACGTGTGTTGCTAATTTCCACAAATTTCTAACTACGGCTAACTCCTCAGCGATATTCCAATATGGACTCCTCCCATGTCAAGTTTAGTCTTTCCTTTGCCTCTCTTCATGTTGTTGGGGCGCCTTTACCCCACTACGTACTGGTGCATCTAGCGCCCTCCATTGAATATGTCCATACCATCTCAAACGATGTTCAAATTTCAACAACCGATAAATCGTTTTGCATAGCCAATCTATAAGCACCCAAGTTAACCTCAACGGGGAGCATGGCCTCTTGTCCATAAACTAACTCAAAAGGAGAAACCTTGGTAGCGCCATGTCTAGATATCCTATGAGCCCATAAAGCTTCCGACAAGACTTCATGCCATCTTCTAGGATTATCTTCTATTCTCTTTTTTATCAACTCACAAGTATCGTTCATATTCGCACGATATTGCTCTACTCTATCTTGCAACCATTTTACATTGGAATCCATCTAAATCACAATGTGGTTGAACCGATTTTCAATCGGTTTTGCTATGATGGGTACAAAGCCATCTTTAGACACACTAAGGAAGTCATAATCCGAGAGATCCGTGCCCGACAAACATTTAACCGTGTCTAATGGTAAAGCAAGCGGATCCGCTAAAGCAATGCAAGCCGGTGTTTCTCCATGAACCATCTCTACACTATCACCGACCCATTGTATCAAGAATTGGTGCAAGGAGGAAGGAACACATCTATTTGCATGAATCCAATCACGTCCCAAAATAACATTGTAGTTACCTTGCACAACCGCGACGAAGAAGGCTGTGGCAATCGTCTTGCTTCCAATAGTGAGCTCCATGGAAGCGACTCCCTTGGCACCGATGGGCTTGCCTCCCTCTACGCCGGTTACCGTCATGTTGGTCTTGATTAGCTCATCATCACTCTCGCCAAGCTTCTTGTATAAGGAGTATGGCATCAAATTGACCGCGGCACCGCTATCAACAAGCATGCGTGAAACCGGTGAACCATTGAGATGACCCCTCACGTATAAAGGCTTGATATGGTTCTCTGATTCTTTGGGCTTCTCAAACGTAGCTTTCTCTGGTCCGAAGTCGAATTGAGCTACCTCTTCCTCATCTTCACCAATAAGAGAGTAATCATTAGTAGATAAATAAACAACATTAATATCCATACACTCCCGTGGTGGCGAATCTTCATAGTCCAACAAGTCGTCATATTCATCTTCTGGAGGCGACCCTTGGACCGTTGAGGAAGGTGCGGAAGGAGGAGTGGCGACCGCGCAGGAATCGTTTACCGGAGGGTCCGGTACCTGACCGGAACTTCCAGCCACCGGAGGTTCCGGTACCCCACCGGAATGTCCGGTTACGACGTTCTGTGGCGTTTCGGCGGGCACCCTTGGCACGAGCGGTTCACGTCCAGATATTTCCTTCTCCTTCCATTGCTGCTTCTGAGCTGGCCTTGGCTTGATTTTCTCAAATATCTCATCTCTTCGTTTTTCAAGCTCCTTAACCTTAGCCTCCCGTTGGCGCAACCGTTGCAAGTTCCTCTTTTGAGTATGAGTCAACCCGGGAGGACACCATCTCGGTTTGTAAGTTGGCGGTACAGCTTTACTACCACTAGCCTTATGATCGTTGGCTCTAGGAGGTACCTGCATAGTGGTATTTGAAATTTTTGACGTTGTCGACCCACCGATGACAATTGGTCCATCAAATTTATCTTCAATGGTGACACTTGCTGACCCAATCCGAATCACCTTATCGGATGTTGTCCTATGTGTATCATTCTTCGTAACAATTCCCCGATCAGCTTGAACCTCGCTCTTACGACGCCATTCTTGTTTGGGAGGAGATTGTGCTCTTCCTGGGAGAATTGAAACTTCCGGCTTGAGATTCCGGAATTCTGACCGATGATGGCTTGATCGGTCATGTCCATCGTGTGCGAGCCTACCAAACACCGATTCTCGTGGTGGGATCCATCCTGGATGAAACGGTGAAAATTGCATTGGAGGAGGAGGTAACACCCATATGCCCTGGTATGGATCCCACATCGGAGGCGGAGGATAAAACATCGGCGGTCTCCAAGGCATTGTCATGTTGGGCGTCATCGAAGCTTGCATATGAGGACCATCGTCATGCCTAGCAACCCTCCGTGGTGGAGAATCATACCTTGCTTGTCGCGGAGGTGACCTTAGTCTTTTTATTGACCGATTAGTCGATTCGGTCGCTTTTTTGGTGTACTTCTCTAGAAGCTTGTCGAATGTGACCGCCGGTCTTGCTTTGACTTGAGCCTTCCCTTTGTTCACCTTCCACTGCTCCTCGGGACTCTTGGGCTTGATAAACTTTTGCTTATGAGTCGAAGTAGCACCCTCAGCCTGAAGACTGACCGGACAGTCCGGTCTCTGACCGGAACTTCCAGAGCCGGAACCTCCGGTCCCTGACCGGACACTCCGGTGTTCCTGCTCTGAGGACTCGTGGATTTTGGTCTCTTGAGGGGCAGGTTTGACCGGCGATGATGCTTTTGCTTGCCCCCCGTGCTCAGATGCTTGAATGGTGATTTCAATAGTTTCTTCGCCATCCGGAAGCTTCCTAATTGACACGGCCCTTGTTGGAATTTTTCCCTCTTTGGACTTGGGCCTCTCTTCTCCAACAAGCACCTTTTTACCCTTCGTTGCATCGGCTTGCTCCGGCCGAATCAACACGGTAGCGTTGGTGAAATCGATGGTGTTCACCGGGAAGGGATGCTTGTCGATTTGCATCTCTTTAAGACTCAATCGACCTTCATTAATAGCCGATTGTACCTGTCGACGAAACACGTTGCAATCATTAGTAGCATGAGAATATGAATTATGCCATTTGCAATATGCTCTCCGCTTGAGCTCTTCAAGGGGTGGTAAAGTGTGAGACATTTTAATGTAGCCACCCCTATGTAATTCATCAAAGATCCTATCACATTTAGCTACATCAAAAGTAAATCTCATCTCTCCTTGCCGGTTTTTATGGACCGGTTTAAGAGATTCACAAGCATAGGATTTAACCTTAGATGGCCATGCGAACTCAGCAGCAAGCACATCATTTGATTCATCGGATGAGCTATCTGAATCATATTCAACGACATGCACATTGTGATGATGGGTTCTATGGCTATCTTTTGCTTCGTTACTCCGGTTTTCTATAACCGAAGCCATTTGCTGTAGTTGGGCAAGCGTAAAAATATTATGATTTTCTAGCTTTTCCCTAATATATGATCGTAAGCCATTAAAAGCTAAATTCACCATGTCTTTTTCAGAAAGTGTCAAATTAAAACATCGGTTTTTGGTGTCTCTAAATCTTCTAAAGAAATCATGCACCAATTCATCACGACCATGTTTAACCGACGCTAAATGTGACAATTTGAGTTCATTTTCCCCACTATAAAAATGATCATGAAATTTACGTTCTAGTTGATCCCATGAGGAAATAGAATTAGGGGACAATGAAGAAAACCATGAAAAAGCAGTTCCGGTTAAAGATAAAGAAAACAATCTAACCTTTAAAGCGTCTACGGAACTAGTTTCCCCTAATTGTGCTATGTATTGGCTAACATGTTCCCAAGTGGTTTTATTATCCTCGCCATTGAATTTAACGAACTCGGGAACACGCCACCCCTGAGGGTATGTAACCGTATCAAAGTGAGTGGGATACGGTTTTTGGTACACACGGTTTCTGGATTTCAAAGCTATACCGAGTGCCTCCCTAAGCTTTTGATCAACTTCTTCCCTAACCGCGTTAACATAATCTTGATAGGTCGGTTGGGGCGCATTGTGTTGCGGCGGTTGGGGTGCATTGTGTTGCGGCAGTTGGGGTGCGGTTTGATTTTGTTGTCTGTAGTAGTAATCAAAAACAGCGTCACTTACCGGCCCATATGGTGCAACATTGCCGGTAGGTGGATATGGAGGCACATAATGAGTAACCGACCTGAATGGTGGTGTAAAATCCGTGAGCTCATTGGTTCGGTTATTACAAACCGAACCAGGCATGCTAGCGATGGGGTTGGGTGTGGCATCATGTACAACCATGGCACTAGTAGCATAATCAGTGTGCAATTGCTTAGTTTTAGCCATTGGTGTTTGTCCAGAAAAATAATTTAACGGCATACCATATTGAGGGTGTTTTTCATGTTAACTAGACGGAGCCGTTTGATCAACCACATTATGAGTAGGGGGTGTAGCAGGTTTAGCATATGAAGGTGATGTAAATCCTTGATTATGCGCAGCAAACTTAGCATCTATTGATCTATGTAAGTCAATTTTCATATCGCTAAACATTTTAGATAATAGATCTACGGAAACCGAGGGCGTGGTAGAAGTATTACTCACATTGGTTTTTACCTCGGTCGTGTCGTCGATCGAAGGCGGAGCGAATGGCTTGACCGACACGAGCTTGCCTTGTCGATCCTTCTTGTAGCACGCCAAGAGTTCTTGGAGATCCTTCTCCTCTTGGGCCTTCCTCTTCGCCTCGAGCGCCTTCTTGCGCTCCTCGAAAACTTGACGAACGTCGTCGGGAAGCTCCTCGTACGATGGTATGATGATGTTCTTGTTGCTTATGTCGGGGTTCATGATAGGTGGGGTAGATTAATCCGGTTATGGAATAACCGAAGCCTCTTCCCCAGCGGAGTCGCCAAAAAGTGTGTTGACGCGAAGATCGCGCCGTTAGACACGAGCACGCCCTTGTGCGAAATCCGCGCGACGAATCCGCAGAAACCGTAGCCGCCGGTTAGCTCGAATCCGTCGGAGTAAGACCAAGGATCGCCGCTCCGGGAGGGACCCCGTCAGGAGCGACACGCCGTGGGTTGCCCTAGACGAGCTAGGGCGCCTCCTTGCGCAGCCGGTGCACGTAGAGGACAGAATTAGGGTTTAGAGAGGGGATTAGGGCAAAAGGGATAAAAGAAAAACTGAATTTGATAAAAGTAATGTTTCGATTGGAGTTGATTGTCCTCAATCGGCCGTGGACCCTTTACTTAAATAAGGGGGGGGGGTGGTCTTATCCCTTTCCAAGCCCAAAACGAACCGAATCGCGCTAGATCTGAAAATCCGAGTCGGTATCGAGACCCACCGGACCCTCCGGTCAGTCACCGGAACCTCCGGCGTTGGACCCTCCGGTCACATACCGGACCTTCCGGAGAACCCGTCTCTGTGGACTCTGGAAAAGACGCCAATTTTGGTCGTCAACACCCACCGGAACCTCCGGTCGGTCACCGGAACCTCCGGCGTCGGACCCTCCGGTCACATACCGGACCTTCCGGAGAACCCGTCTCTGTGGACTCTGGAAAAGACGCCAATTTTGGTCGTCAACACCCACCGGAACCTCCGGTCGGTGACCGGAACCTCCGACGTCGGACCCTCCGGTCGCATACCGGACCTTCCGGAGAACCCGTCTCTGCGGACTCTAGAAAAGATGCCAATTTTGGTCGTCAACAAATACATTTACATGAGCAAACACAACAAAACATTGCTGATGCTAATGCCAAATACAAGGTTGCTGGTAGTAAAGGGCGCAAAATGTTACTTTTGAACCCGGTGATATGGTTTGGTTACACTTGCGTAAGGATAGGATTCCTGCTTTACGCCGTTCCCTCTCTCTCTCTCTCTAGAGTAAGGTCGAATGTATCACGGAGCCGATGCTGTAGAACACGGACAGACTCACGAGTCCAACGAGGACACACGGCGAACCAGGTCGGTTGGGATTTGCCCAGCAAATCGATCACGAGCAACAAACGTCTCCTGGTCGGTTTTTTTGTTTTTTTTTTTTGTTGTGGCACACTGGCGTGCTCTTTTCTCTCTTTTTCTTTTTTTTTCTTTTTTTTAATTGGACTGTCATGAAAACAAAACAGAGACGGAGACGAGTGGAATTCGGCGGCGTGACTGGTCGGATTTGGGTTCTGGCGCGGCGCTGAGATAGCAGATCGCAACCGAGTAGGACTCGTCCGCGGCGCTGAGATAGCAGAGCGCAACCGAGTAGGACTCGTGCGCGGCGCTGAGATAGCAGATCGTAATCGAGCAGGACTCGCGCGCGGCACTGAGAGAGCAGATCGGAACCGAGCAGGACTCGTGCGCGGCGCGGAGGGAACAGATCTAGGTGCGTACGGCAGGGGAGCAGTGTTAGGGTTTGTGGCGGCTAGAACAGATGGATAAAAACACAAGTAATCCAGCAACAACGAAACGCGCAAGCACACAAATTCAACAATGCAAATTATTGATCGAAAGTGCAAGGCGCAAGGGGGTGCTGGGATAACAGATCTAACCTGAAAAATTTTTGTTTTTGGTTTTTTGTAGACTATAGGATGAATGAAAAACACACGAAAAACTCATCGAGAAACACTGGAATCTGATACCATTTGATAGAACTGGAGTGCCCGATCTTTCGGTGAGTGAAGATAACTTGATTTGATGGAAGTAGACCCTCACGATCCGACTACGACGAGCAAGCCCGAGGCGCCAATGCAATCGCTGAACCAACTCCCGATGGTTACCAACCTTGCTGGTGCAAGATCAGCCTGATCACGAAGATCGTTTCCTGTGCGCAATCGAAGAACGAGCAAGAAAGAGATGCAAGCAATCTGATGTATTACTTGAAGGTGGAGTTCTGAATACACGTGGCAGTGCTGTAATGCGTGCGACGGCTGTAGTTAAAGCTAACAATTAAACAAAACTCAAAAATAAACAAGGGGCAAAGCCCTTGGCTAAATACACGAGGGGAGGGGCGCAGCCCTTGGGTGGCGGCCAGAGGTGGGGGCGCAGTCCCTAGGTGGCGCGCATCCTAGGGTTGCGTGCAACCCTAGGTTGGCCCATTAGGGGGGTCTTCAACTGGGCCGACTGGCTAATCTTCTGGGCCTTCGTTCTTCAACACCATGACGTAGTTCAGCTCTCTTGCACGGGCCCTCGTGATTGGCCCCACTGATGAAGGAAGGGTCGCTTGAGGTAGAGGCGCATCTGGTGGAGCCGTGACTGGAAGTGGAGACGCGTCCGCAGGTGCTGCTGGTGTGGCTGTTCCCGTGTTGGAGTCGATGTCCTCATCAAACGGCCACACCAGCAGCACCTGCAGACGCGCCTCCACCACCTGCGGACGCGCCTCCACTTCCACTCACGGCTCCACCAGATGCGCCTCTACCTCAAGCGACGCTTCCTTCATCAGTGGGGCCAATCACGAGGGCCCGTGTAAGAGAGCTGAACTAAGTCATGCTGCTGAAGAACGAAGGCCCAGAAGATTAGCCAGTCGGCCCAGTTGAAGGCCCCCCCTCATGGGCCAACCTAGGGTTGTGCACAACCCTAGGGATGCGCGTCACCCAGGGGCTGTGCTCCCTCTTTTGGCCTCCACCCAGGGGCTGCGCCCCTCCCCTCGTGTATTTAGCCAAGGGCTGCGCCCCTTGTTTATTTTTGAGTTTTGTTTAATTATTAGCTTTAGCTACAGCCGTCGCACGCATTACAGCGCTGCCACGTGTATTCAGAACTCCACCTTCAAGTAATACATCAGATTGCTTGCATCTCTTTCTTGCTCGTTCTTCGATTGCGCGCAGGAAACGATCTTCGTGATCAGGCTGATCTTGCACCAGCAAGGTTGGTAACCATCGGGAGTTGGTTCAGCGATTGCATTGGCGCCTCGGGCTTGCTCGTCGTAGTCGGATCGTGAAGGTCTACTTTCACCAAATCAAATTTATCTTCACTCACCGAAAGAGCGGGCACTCCAGCTCTATCATCCCCCCCCCCCACCCTCCCCACACACACACCAACTTGTTTGGATAGGGTTCTAACGTGTCCGGACTCCTTAGTCTTCGAAGCTCAGAAATACTAAGTCTAGAGCCCGATATCCGGATTCTAACAGTACAACGACTCTTTTTCTGGTGACCTATAAATACCCCCACTCATCTCCTACCTCGTGCAAGACACTCCCCTAGATCTGAAAATCGCCATTTGAGCACCTTGAGCAAATCCATTCATCCCCAAGCTAAACTCCGATTTCTTGAGGGTTTGAGTGAAGATTAGTTGAGCCTTGAGTGTCCCACCTCTCTTCTCATTTGAGCACGGTTCTCTCCTTACAGCTGATGACGTTCGTGCTTGTTACTCCTGGGGATTCATCTCCTTGGCTAAAGGTTGCCCGGGAGCTCCCACCTCGTGTGGTGAAGCCTTGGGAAGTTTTTATTGCCCCCTCGCAAGAGGAGCTTGCTACTAAAGAACGAAGCTTGATCTTTGTGATTGCTTGGAGAGGTTAGGGTTGAGAGAAACCTAGTCCTATGTGGACTCATCAACGAAGATGTAGGCTTCTTGTGGAGCTAAACTTCGGGAAACAAATCTCGTGTCTTTTGTCTCTTTTACTTCTTGTTGTTCATACTTAGGGTTTCACTTCATTCTTGTGATAAATTGCGTCGATCTACTTGCTTGCTAGGTTCTAAGTTATGCACTTTGAGACATAGGCTTCTTGTGCTATTTGGCAACCTTTGGTTCTGACAAGTTCAGCTGGAAATCACTACAACTATTGTCCTTACTCCTCTGCACGTCAGAATCCGAACTAGTCTAGATACATATCGAACAAGTCCGGACCTCATACCAGACACATAGCATATGCATTTCTGCTACGCTTAGTTGTTGGACATGTTTTCTTTTAGTAGGCCAACACTCTGCTCCATATAACATGGATGGTCTAATTGCAGTCCTATAAAATTTGACTTTTAGCTTTTGTGGTACCCTAGGGTCGCATAGGACACTAGAGGCTGGGCACCACATCAATTCTATGATTGACATCTTCGTTGATATCTCCATCCTTCTACAACATTAACCCTAAATATCGAAAGTTGTCTTTCCTAGTTACCACCTAACCTACGAGTATGACCTCTCCCTCCTCATGTGAAGTGGTACTAAAAACACACTCCATGTATTTTGTTTTAGACCTACTAAGTCTAAAATCTTTTGTATACAAATAATAATTTCATTACTATTTGTATATAATTTTATAAATAAGACAAGCAATCATAAATTATGCATGGAAATTGAAAGTGTTACATACTTTGGACCAAAGGGAGTAACCATTTTTGTAAAACTGGAGATGACTAAAACAAGTATTTTAAGATGGAAGGAGTATGTAATATTCTTGATTTTGAAATGACACTAGAAAATAACCTAAAGGTGACAATTAAGGCAACGCCCTCAAGGATAAGCTATCAATAAGACTAATCTTAATGGAGTTTCATTGGTAATAGAATACTACAATGGTGTTTTCGATGTTAAAACCATGTATACACTATTTTCAAAAGGTTGTCTTGTAGCTTAAGAAACAACAAACAATGAATATTATATTTAGAGGTTGTTTAATCTATGGTTTGTTTGAAGTGTTTTATTATGATGCTCGGAAGGTACCTTTAGCTACCTCCACTTTTGAATTAATTATAATTATTGATATTAAAAATCAGTATTGGACCCATCAATTTTAGTATTGGTTTACAAGTTAAAAAGTTAAAGTACCTTTAGAGTTTAGTTGGATCCTACCTTACAGCACCAGTACTATTAACTTCAAGCACCATAATGTATCTCTTATTTGAATCATGTGACAATGTTGAAAATGGTGAAATGAAATTGCAATTGAGAATTATCTTCTCCTTGAGAATTATCTTCTCCTAAGTGTTTCTCAAAATAATATTTCAAGTCAAAATGGTCACGTTCATTGGCACTTTTGCCCTCTTATAGCACTCGTCACTCCCATCTCTTCCAAGCTCTCCAGCAAAGTGCTTTTTGGTCCTGTAAAGCAGGATCCAGGACTTCAATCTAAAACCAATTGTCTGTATCTTTGTATTTGCTAAGCAGTCCAGAAATTTTTGAAGATGTGTTTAATCTAAAAATCAAGTATCTGTGCAGTATAAGAAACAGCAGGCAAAGTCCAAGTATAACACACTTCGGAAGGTTCACGTCAGGTAAAGAACAACAGCCGGCTATTTGAGATTTTTGCTGAAATCAGGGAGATCAACAAGTTTGATCCTCGATATGCCTTCAGCTTCCTCCCTCTCTCTTTGTGTGTTGTATCCCCATGTCACTGCCCAAATGGCATTCAGTAAGATGAGCCACACAAATTAGTTGTGATGATTGGTCAATACTAGGCTTTAATTAGAAACACGACCTACCTAGGTAGAGGTTCCAATTATTCAGTGCTGGTTCCTTAATGACATTCTTCAAAGTTGCAAGACGGTCCTCAACAAAACTGTCAGACACAACAAATAACACAAGGTAAAAACTGTCCGCTTTTCAGATTCAGATGAGGCATGAATCAAAGAATCTAGATCTAGACTTGTAAGTAATCTGGATAATGTGTGTGCAGAATTATTTCATTTGATTACAATGCTCGTTGTAAAAATGTAAAAACACCAAACGAATTAGCTACTGGCCAACTCCAAATAGTAAATTATGTTCCAATTAACTCATTAGGAAACAGATAGTTACAGATTATGGCCAAAGCAACATTAAGAGATGCAGTATATGGTAGAAAAGATTGGACAGATAACCAAATGGAACTCACTGAAATGTTAGGCCTTGGTGCTGTGGCATTTGCTGCAGCTGCTGGAGGACGTTTACCTTTGGACTGAAGCATTTATTAATTCATAGATTAAGTAATAAAAATCAATGATAGATGGATGAGGAAGAAAATAAGTGCACTACTAACCCAGTGCCAAGGCCATATATCCTCTCAGAAGGAATATCAACTCCAGCCAATTCTTTCAGTAGTGCTTCAGTAAATCTGCTCTGAAGGACAACCGATAAATAAAATCAGCATTCTACGTACCTAACGGGTAGAGCTGTGAAGACAACTCTGCAGTGTTAAAAGTTTGAACCGAAGTTCTTCACTTCTTCCATATATACTACCATTTAACAACCAAGCCTTTTAGTCCCAAACAAGTTGGGGTAGGCATATTAACAAAATTAAGAAAAAAACTATAACATGATTGAGCAACATAATAGTACATAAGTTCAGTTCTTCATTAATATTAGTATTAAACAAAAAAGTTAAACATGAGTACAAGGCATGTCAACAATGAAGATACAATGTGAAAGTGAATAGTAGGTGTGTAGAATATAGACCTGTTTTGTTGTGACTATGTAAACTTCAGAGCTCGAAAATTTCAATGCATCAGCTGTCCCAGGATAAAACCTGCAGTAGTGTTGACTTGTCCATAAGGTGGATGTATATATTCCATAGGTTGAACGAGGATACACTTTCATTTGATTGCGTCATTCCAACTTTTCCAATACGTATTAGACATAAAACTGAAATGGCTTGAGGGTGGGTGTCATAATTTCACTTAGAGTGATGATTAAGTTGATTTGTTGGACAAGCAATAACATATGGCTAAGCACATATGAGCCCTGACACTTGCAAAAGTCATTACTAGTTATGTCCAGAGAGATGAAATGTTCCTTATGCTATGGTTGTTCAAACAATCTTTGCATCCTCTCAGAGTCTCAATAAGGAAAGAAATGCCAAATAATATCAAGCTTATACGTTCCAAGTTGCTACAGGACTAAACCCTATTGTCTATCTAGATAACTGGTCACCTGAACGGAGCGTGCTTTACAATTTCCTTCTTTCAACAGCAATAAAAAAATAAAAGTTCATTAAATCTAACTTGATTGCTCTGAATAAATTGGATATACCAAAAATAGAATAGGCACCAATTATTTTACAGTCACCTGTTAGCACCTATCCATCCTGAAAAATCATTTTCAATCCAGTCATCCCTTACACGGCCAAAGAGATCTACTAGAGAATCCCTATCTTCTTGCCACTCAGCCATGATAGTTGGCTTAATCTTTAACCAGTTCTCCAAGATTTCTTGTACAGTAAATCCATCTGCAACCTTGCACATATAACCTTGAATAAAAATTTGTTCAAACCTAAGTCAAGTTTTTTTTTTTTGAATCTAACTAGAAGTCTACAATCATCTGCCTATCTGGAGGTATTAAAACATAAGTAGGTATTATATGGTGTTGACAGATGTCAACAGTCAACAGACAAAGTGTTAAAGAACTTACTGATGATTTTCGAGCTGAGGGTACCCGGATTTCAACTAGCAACCTAACAAGCAACAGATTCTCGTACCCCGTTTCCACCACTGGACGGAGCTGAAATAGTGGGGCAATATTTTAATTAAATAATGATCAGTAATCAGTGAGATTATGGAAAATGCTGTACTCCCAATATAAAATCACTGGATCAGTATGAGAACATGATGCTACCATGCTTCACGGGGATGGCAAACTCAAATAATTCATAGCACCGATTTTTTTTAAAAAAAACGTTAATTATCTCTGGAGTCGTAAGACTCTGACCTGAAGAAAATAGATTTGTATGAACTAAACAAATTCCTTCTAATACCTTCACTATTTGTATATGCATAATGAAGTAAGCCAAAATAATAAAAAAAAATGAGACTTGCAGGGGGTAAGATGGCCCCCGGGCTTGGCATTAAAAAGAAGACTTCTCTCGCAAGTCTAGAAAATCCACCGAACACCTACCCCATCCTTACATAGCGGCATCAGCATGTGAGAGTCAAGCCAGCCTTAGACCTATGCTTTAAATGGATAGGCGAGGGGATTTTTTTTTTTTATTGGTGCAAAGGTTGGGGTTCGAACCCACAACTTGTGGACAATGTGGGGAACTCAATGGTCCGCTCCCATCACCCGAGCTATCGCTCGTTTGTGCCTAAGCAGACAAGTCGAGGGGCCCTTCACTTGATTTGCTTGGTTTAAGTCTCCAGTTAATTTGTAAAGTGTAGTGCAGATTGAAGTTTGAAACTTCATGGGTATGGAACAATAATCCAAGTAGAACCCATTATAGGACAATGAACAGATGAAAAAAAACACATATGAACAACAAACAAATTGCGTTATTCCAACATTCTTGTCTGTTTTAGTTATCAAAATGATGCCAGTATGAAATCGGCAAAACACTTGCAGTCTTCCACAATATGACACTACGACATTGAAACTACAATCTGCACAGTTAATTCTTTGTCCACATTGTGCATTAATGTATTTACATAAACATCTCAGCTCAATGGTTAGGGAGAGACTTAGATCCATGCTTCCAACCGATAAAAACATACAAAATTACCAATAAACAACTGCATTTGCACACAAAAAATGCTACAGAATGGTAATGGAGCCTGAGATTGACAGTCTACAGTATACACTAGTAATAAGTAGCTGCAACAGTACATAGGCTAGAACGATTAACGGCTACCATAACCATCCGTACATGGATTGCAAGAATGTTGTGTGGAGAAATAGGAGGCTTACCGTGTGCATCTGCTCCACTATCCACTCCTCCATGGCGGCGTCAGTCTGCTCAAACACCCACGGCCACCTCACCTTGGCTGCCTGCCGAAGCACCCCCAAGTAAAGCATAATATGGTCCAGGTCAAGCACTCGGTAAACAAGACGGAGTAGGAAGCACAGACCTTGACGGCGGAGAGGGAGCTTTCACCGCAGCTGTCGCACAAGACGCCGTCGAAGTCGAGGGCGTACAGGTCGCCGCCCATCGCGGTGCGCACCGGCCTTCGGCCTTGCCGCCCTTCCTCCTCTCGTCCCCGCTGCGCGACCGAATTGGAGCGGGGTGCTTGGAATTTCTCTTTACGATAGTGAGCTTGCTTCTGAAATCTGAATATCGGGCGGGTCAGGGGAAATGACCGAGAGAGCTCTCAGCCGCACATGGAAATAAAAGGCTTGGATGCATTTTCAAATTCGAAAAAAAAAAACAAATTGCCAATCGAGCCACTGACCCTGTATTATTAGAAATATTAAAATATAGAGTAAAATATTGTCTCTAAACTTTTTTTGTGTTTTTATCTAGGTACATAATCTTTGAGTAGATATGAGTTTTTAAACTTATTCTATGTTCTCATTGAAGTTCATATCTCAGCTTAGGATAGATATATGTTCCCAATCCATCCATTTAACACACATTAGTTTTAACTAGAAAAATACACATACGTTATTATAGATTTAACTAATATTCCAGCTAGTAGAATGTATTTTACTTAAAAAAATATTATTGACACGAGCATATCTCCTCTCTGTCCAAACACAGCAGCGGCTATGTACGTGAGGGAACGAGATCCAATGACTTTGCACGAGCATATGCAAGGTCAGATCGACGTCCGCTCTCCTCAGCCGTCCATGTAATTCCAACGCTCAGCTGCACATCCTCTACATGAAGCATCTGCCTTCTCTCCTATGCATATTACGCAGGCCAGCCCACTTTGGCCCAAGTACGACGTTGTTCCCTTTCTCCTTGCTCTCTCCCAGCTCGAAGTCGTTAAGTCAGCTGCCGCATCAGTCTAAGGCGGCCACGACGTCGACGAGGATAGGAGGGTGAATGCTGTTATTTGTGGTGGAGTCGCCACACTAATGCCCAAGTTGACGGAATTCTCGACAGATGCTGGATTGATACAATAATATTCAGTATTTTCACATGTATTTTCCTTCACATTCACTTACAAATCGTAATGAAAACATCCGCACGCAACCTAAATGAAAGACAAAACACTGAAATTTGATTCACTGCTGAAAGAAGGCGGTCATCCCGTAGCAGCAGGCCTCAAATCAGCTCGTCGAGGTATCGTTGCGCCCACCGGAGGCATGCTTGAGGAGCCAGCTTGTCGCAGCTGCCTAGAGGGCCAAGCTGGTCGGGCATCAGCGTGGCGAATGAGAACACCCACACAATCTAACTATAATACACAAGACTGAAATTTGATTCGGCACAAGTGTTGGAATAAGATCGTATTTGGGCCATCGTTCTTACGGCAGCTGCTGAGGAGCCTATACATTGTCTCATGCTCGCCGTCGTCATGCCGTCGCCCCGCGAGCAGGTGCGCGTTGTCAGATGCCGTCGTCCGACGGGCGACAGCGATGGCCTGTGCACCACGCTTCACAGAATCACAGCCTCGTGGTGAAGCGTCAGTCGGCCGCCATCGCCAGTGTGGACGACGTCGTGTGGGGCGCGCACGGCATCGGAGGATGCGGCAGCCGGCAACGGCGTTGAATTTCATCTGATTCTGCGCAAGTTTTGTTGGGCTATTTGGGCTGCGCGCTGCTGCAGCGGAGAAGGCTGCCAGCATGTAAGGCATGCGATCCGTGCGATTAAAGTTGGATGGCTCTCGTGACCTTGACGTCGACCTGACTTTGCACGCCGTGCAAAGTCAGTGGATCTCGTTCCGTGCTACTGATGGGTCGCATGCAGCTCCGTCTGAGACTCCGGCACGACTTTCTGACTGTGAGGTAGCGGATCCGGTGACGACGGCCTCGGCATCCCGACAAGGTGACAAGCAAGAACGGCAAACACGGGATTTTGGATTTATCAATTGGATTGCATGTGATCCAACTCGGTTTTGATACTCAATACGGGATTTGGCCTTCGGGTAGCGTAGAGTCTGGGATTTTATGGAATATATTGCTTTTTTTTTGACAAATATGAGATTTATTGTAGATATTACGTACATGTAGAGTCAAAACATGCACGTTCGGGCGATCATTACAAATATTAGTTAGTAGTGGAAAAATCATAGCAATAATGTATTTTCAGTTAGATAATGGATAATTATAGAGCTAGAAGATCGAAAGATACATAATAAACTGAATCTAGCTGAAAGATGTCAACTATTTTTTTGTTTTATTATCACATATCTCACGTAATAAATATTATAATTTTTTTACTCAATAGTGTTTATATTCATGTCTTAATTCTTGCGGTTTAAATAGGGCCTATTTGTAAAGAATTCATGGAAAAAATTAGGAAGGTTATTTATACTGTATTGAATATTTATTAATAATTTTAGAATTATTATATTTTTCAAAACATATTCATTTTTTAATATCATTTTTAGTTTGTTTAAATAGATAGAAAACTAATCTATCCAAAACTGAGGTATCTTTACTAATACTAAAAACATGAGTTGGTGGTGTCCGCACCGTCGGTCGTCGTGCGCCCACCTATGTCTCCGCGCAGACATATGGGCCAACCGACCTCCAGCCCTCCAGCTCCCATCGCTGTGTCAGTTAAGAAAAAAAAAGTAAAATATACCGGAAGTCTCTAAACTATTCATGTTGTGTTATTTAGATCCATATAACTCTTAATTGACGTTTGGTTAGAGAAGCGGCACTGACAACGATAATGTTAACGATTCCACAGTTGATCTGCGATGGGACTGACGTTTAATCGTTTTGTTTGTTTGCATTCGAGCTAATGTGAATGGATACCGCCGCTTCAATTTCAACCTGCTGTCCGTGTGGTTCTGCTGCTGGTTTTTTTCTCATCGATTTGTTCGTACGTGCGCAAGGCGGTTCATGTGGGTATCGGGATTTCAGGCTGCGGTTTCCCCTGATTCAATCGCGAAGCCCAGCTTGCCTGGAGTTCGCAGCCATGGCGCAATCAGGTTCGGAGGACGCACAGCGAAGCCATGGCGTGCTCAGGCTCGAAGGGGGGGCACAACGAAGTAGAAAACGTGAGAATGACGCTGCCGTCACCACCACATGCGAGCAGCAGATCACACATGGGCCTCCGCCGTCATCGGACTCAAACACTTCACGCAGAGGCGGTACCACCGTCGCCCGCCAGACGTGATGAAACCGCCGCCGTTGAACTCGAAGCACTTCTGGCGGGGGCACCGTCGCTGCCGGACGCGCACTGGCCGCCGCCGCGCCGTCGCTGCTCTGTGGGAGATGAGCAAGATTTGGGGCACCTCTGCTGAGGGATCGATTCTGTTTTTCTCTTTACAGGCGACGGGAACCGGTTGATGCAGGCTTCCGGACGGTAACCGTCTTCTAAAGCCCCGAATCGGGTCACACTCACACCGTGAATGGATTACATACTACTCTAACCAAACAAAAAGCAACGTCGTCCAATAACACCTCAAGGTTTTAACGGTACAAAATGGATGAACCAAATACCACCTTAAAGTGATTATTTGAGTTCCTAAACTATTTTTGATATACCAAGTTAGATCCAAATTGTGGCGGACCGCCCCTGAAACGGGGGAGATCCTCCTCCCGGGATCCATTCTGGGCGACGTTCGTCGAAGCGAACGTTCACAGAGTACAACACAGGCAGTAAAAAGCACGAATTAAGGGTAGGAAGAAATATTACATGAGTGATTACAGAGTTTGAATCCAAACCTGGTTTTTACAATACAGCGGAAACGAGAGTTAGAGGTACAGACTCCGACTCTGACTCTAAGCAAAAGCAAGGGCCTTGCCCAACGGCGCCTTGCTACTAGCCACACACACAAAGCGGCAACTAAGCGAGCGGCTCCCACTGAAAACTACCCCAACCCGGAGACGACTCCTCCCACTGCTGGCCACCAAAACCACCGGTCGCATCGAAACCTCCTGAAAACCACAAGTCGCAAAGCGTGAGCTTCTAAGAAGCTCAGCAAGACTAACCCGTCAACAGGCTGTCTACAGCCGACACCTAGACATGCACGGCCGACACGGGGTAGGAAAAATTGCAAAAGACACGCTTAGCTAACTAATTTTTTCCTACTTTCAAGTTTTAGCTCAAATTAAGTTTGAGAAAAATAAACTTTAGTAGGTACTGTAACTAAGCAATCAAGTTGACAAACATTAATCAATACAAGCAATTCCATCATAATCATAATCTCACTTTTTGTTCACTTATTATCGTATGCGACAGAGAGATTGAGTAAACTCTAGACTGAGAGTGTCAGCGGTTCGAAACGATTTACACCTGCAGGGTTAACCTGGTCACACGACACGTGCGCGTCCCGGACCGCACGTGGCAACCGTTCGCACCAGATTTGGCAAAGCTAATTCCCTCTTACGCTACCTTAACAGTGCCGCGTCCCACCAGGTCACCGTCCCGGACGGTGCCTGTGGAGTTCACACACTGTCCACCCCAGACCGCCGTCAATCAGACACCGTAAGGTAGGTTCAGCTTTGCCGTCTCTAGGCTACCTAGGTTTACTGGTTCCCATAGTTCCAGCATGTGAACAGTACGTTCAATACTCAATCAACTGTGCCCCACGGATCAGACAGAGCTACAGCACACAGAACCCCGGTCTGTTGCTTTCCTAACCTTCTCTGCCTGACCCCGATTTCTTCCCATTGAACCTGGACTAATGACACAAATCTGCAGTAAGGTGGGGCTTCAACCAATTCCTATCATATCGCGAGCAGGGTCCAATCTGCTCGACTTCTACCGAAGAGTAATCCTAAGCATAGCGGCTACATCGAGCTACCTGTACCAATATCCAGACTGGGTACTACTGGAAACACATGCATCTAGGGTTGCATTCAACTCCTATTGACCTAAATGCACATCACATGATCCACAATACTGTTATAAAGGGGAAAATTTGAAAACAGTAGTGCACCGGAGCTTGCCTTGTGAATAGTCTTCGGAGTCTGCGACAGGGGTGTCTTGAGAAAAACCTGGGTCTGCCTCGACGGCTACTTCGTTCACGTCGGCGTCTACATGATGCAAGAATAAAGTTAGTAATAGTAAATGTTTGCCAGAAATTTTTAAAGTGGTCGCTAATGAATTAGTAACTAGGGTTTCTGTCGGATATTGACCTGGATCAATTAAATTGCAGTGATTTAGAAGGTGCTAATGACTCTAGTAATTGCTATGATCACCTCAAAACTAACTAGGGTTAAATCTAAGGTTCTGTAAATTTTTCCCATATTTTCAATAATTATAACTATTTAATTAGGGTTTTGAGCCAATTTGGGTAATTAAATAAATGCCAAAATATTAATTTTCACACAATGAAATTTTATATTTTTAATAAATACTAGAATTTCTCATGGTCCCAAAACATTTGGATTTGCATTTTTCTGAGCTATAATTATTTTTCTGGAATTTTGAAAGATTGCAGCCGATTAAATGAATTATTGGAAAAAAAAAGGAATGGAACAGTAAACGCAGGTTAGGGCTTTTGCCCTAACCCGATCGGCCATGGCAGGGAGGCACCGCACGGCGGCGAACACCGCGCGGCGGCGCTGCCGACGGCGACGCCCGGAGGTCGGACCACCGAAAGAATGAGCGCGGCGCGGGGATCCCGTTTCACCGACACTCTACCCTCGAGGGGTACCGAATTGCGGCGACGGCGAGCGGTGGGGCGAGCTCTGCTCCGGCGGCGGCGCGACGGAGATACGGCGAATGAACAGCGGACTTCCTTCGTCGGGCTTGCTCCTTGCAACGCGGCGGAGCCGGGAAAGACGGAAAAGGGCGATATACCTCACGGAAGAAGGAGTTCACCGTAGTTCACCTTCGGCCGGGGACACCAATGGCGGCGGCGGCGCTTCGGAACTCCGGTGAACGACGGCGCAAGCAGCGAGGGTTGAGCACGGCAGTGGTTAGCTGGGCTCGGCTGCGCTTGCTTTGCGAAGAGAACCGGCGATGCGTGCTCTCGCGTGCGCTCGGCGGCTCGACGGCGGCTCGGTTGCGCGGCGGAGGCAGAGAGAGAGAGTAGAGGGCGCGGCGCGTTGGAGAAGACGAGGGAGGGAAGCGCGCGCGAAGGAAATAGGACGGGGCGGCCGAGGCTCTCCACCGCGCCGTGCGCATCGCGCGGGCGCCACGCGCGCGCGTGCGCAGGCCGCGCGCGGCAGGTGGCGCTCGCGCCCTGCGCGCGGTCGGGCCTGGAAGAGCGAGCGCGAGGAGAGAGAAGGCGGGCGCGCGCGGGAGGAAGAGAGGCCGGGTGAGAGCGGGCGGCTGACCAGCGGGCCCGTGGGCCGGCAGGCCGGGGAAGTTTTGCAGAATGGCCCAGATTTCTTCCGAAATTCGACAGAGGCCCAAATTGCTTCATGGTTTCTTCCAAAAGACACAGAACTTTCAGGAAATTAGATAAAGGTCCAACTATTTCAGGAACACTTTCAGAATGGCCTAGAAATTTTCAGGAATTTGCACCTAGGTCCAAATTTGATTTCAGAAATTAAATGAAGATGAATTTTTGTGTTTCACTTTGAAATTTAAATTCTGCCTAGCATTATTATTTAGTGCCTTTTTATTTTAAATGTGTAAACCCTAATTTGAAGTAATTCACTTAATTTCCTTTTAATAATTTTGTTTAAACTTCAAATTGAAGGAATGCTCTTAATTTCTTTTTAATAAATTCCCACAATTTTATTAATTCCCCTTTTTAATTAATTTCTTGCATTAATTCTTAATTGATTTAAATTTTTCTTGAGCCCACATCACATGAAATGTTACACAAATCTTATATGAAGATCCGAAAATATGACGTAGACATTCTATTATAAATTAGCAACACACATGTATTAGAAAATATAATAAGGGTTTTTAAAACCAATAGAAACCAATTAGTTTTTTGCGAGTTTCAACGAAAAATCCAGTTCAATTATTAAATCGAACTTATGTAGATAAAAATAGTTTTTTATTGATTTTTTCTGATTTCGGTTTTGTGATAAAACTTAAAAGGTAAATCTTGACCTTACACGTAAGATATATATAAGTAATAATTCATGTTGAAAAGTTTCTGTTATAATTTTTAGCCTTCAAATAATCATTTGAACCTAAGAAAAATAAATTAAAAATCTAGATGGTCATTTATGAAAATTTATGGACTTAAAACGACGTACGTGAATAATTTAGGGATTCAAACGACCATTTTATGAGTTTTATAAAACTATGTGATAAAACACTTTACTTTTAGAAAAAAAAAAAACTTCCGCCGACGCTATGCTCCCCCCGAGTCCGACGCGGCCTCCACTTTCTGGCCGCAGGCATCCCCAAGCGTGGTGAAGCTCCATCCACGAGTGCGGCGACAACTCCGTCCTCCCCTTGCTGCACAGATCTGGCCGCCGACGCCCTCTACGCGTCCTTAACGGGATTTGGGAGCTCAAAGATGAAGGCCGCACCATGGAGCCGCGACGTTGACCTCGTCGGCAGGCTCGTCGTCGTCCACACCTCACCTCAGCGCCGACAGGATGCCCCGCCCTCTTATCCCTCTTGTTATTTCCTCTTCCGCTGGTTGTTTCCCCTTCCACCAGCCAGCTTCCCACGATTCCTGATGATGAGGACATCGCACCCATGGATACACACAATAATTCTCCCGCTGCTACAAATGAAGGTCCAATCACCAGAGCTCGCGCCCGTCAACTTAATATAGAGGTCAGCTCATTCCTTAGCACTCCATTACGAATTCTTGAGGATAGATTACTACCTAATGATGTTATTATGATTAGGAATCATAGAGAGGTCAGAGGAACAATGGAAGACCAGGTTGGAGTCAGCCAAGGACGTCCAAGCCAAGTCGGAGGTCCAGCCCACGTCGACTTCGAATCCAATTCGGAGTCCAGGAGCAGTCTCCACTAAAACGGACGCCCAGGTTGCATACAGACTCCGTTTTAGGCGATCTACCACTTCACCGAAAGAGAACGAGACCATCGTTTGAACGGAACCGGTCACATGTCCAAATTCCTTCAGAGTCGATGGGAATCGCCAAACTAGTGAGCCGTCCAGAATCTATCAGGATGCTGCGACACCGATTTTGGGTCGGATGGCCTTGTATCGAGTTAGAGTCCATTAGGGTTTCGTCCAGGGGGACTTGCACGTCCCCAAGTCCTTTATATTCAGCCGTCACCCCCTCCATTAGGGTCGGGTTTTGCTTAGATTATTTCTGTATACACAGATTCGCCGTTTCATCGGTTTGTAAGACCCCAACTTGTGAGTTTAATCTATATCTGCAAATTTGGTTGCTTTCCACTTCGTTCTTGCTTGTGTTCTTCGATTCGCAGGCAAGGATTAGCCTTCTCGGTGAGGTCATCCGTGTTCGCGCGGGTGATAACCAGAGGAGACGTGGTGCTGCGATTGCAGGGTTCGGGACGTGCCGTTCGGAAGCCGGATCGATTTGTGTCGCGACTCCGCCCAAATCGTTGATTATCAGAACCTGTAGGAAGATCGGGACCCCGTCCCCATCAAGTGGTAATCAGAGCTTCAGGTGTTCCCTCAGGTTCGCCTTTGTTTACCCTAATTCCTTGTTTCGTTTCATCTTATAGTCCATAAAAAAAAAGCCAAAAACAGAATCGTAGTTTTAGGTTACATCCTGTCCAAAACCATATTTAGCCATTGCATATTTCAATTTCAGAGTCCGTACTGTTGAGTTCGTGTCCTTAGTTACGTTTTGTTGCTGGTTTAGATCGTGTCTTGTTACGGTTTGTTTTGCTTCAGCCATCTTGTGTGAAACCCTAGCCGTCAATTTTTTCCCCCACCCTGATCCCACCCTGAATTTAGTTTGTTACATCACATCTGTTATTTATTTTAACCACCCACCATTAGTTTCCACCTTTTACACAGCTTCCGCCATCGAATTCCTTATTTTTCCGCGACCCGATTCATTGTCTGCCGTAATACGCATACTGATTCGGACAACCTTCCATAAAACGGCCATAACTTTTGCATACGAACTCGAAATCAGGCAAACTTTATATGCAAAACGATCGGCACAAAATTTCACATTTGATTTCACCTAGCTTTGCTGGGTTTGCCGCTTTTAGAATCCCGAAATTCACCCCGGAAGGTACACATATCGGAGGCCGAACGTTCTGTCCCAACTTTCAGGCAGCTTTGGAAATTTTCATAGACCACATATTTGATCCAGTTGATCTGCAAATTTGTGTGGTTCTTATTTCTATGCTTTGCTTGCTAAAAAGAATATCAAAAAATAAAAGAAAAAAATAAAAATATTTTGGTGTAAAAAAATTGTCCTTGCCAAAAATATCAAGTACTAGTAGAGAGAGTTCTATTGGTGACAACAAAAGCATTAGCGACGGAGCATAGAATTGGGTGACATACTATATTTGGTAAGTGCTTGGGCTGAATTGAGTTTTCTTTGCCTATTGATCTTTGTTGCTGTTTTTCCTATACATCATCTTTGTCCACGTATCATAACTGTTACACATTTGGCCAGCAATTAGGACCAATACTTTGGACACTTATTCAGTATTACTATCTGTTTTTGATCTGTGTTCCACTCATATCTATATTGGCCTTCCAAGTTCCATACCGCCATTCTCTGGTTTATATGATGCTGAAAAATATCTTGATTGGGAGATGACGGTAGAGCAGAAATTTAGTTCCCATCTAGTTCTTGAACAACATAGGGTTCGACAAGCTACTAGTGAGTTTAAGGACTTTGCTATTATTTGGTGGACTGGTTTAGCTGCTGCCGGACATTTACCTGCCACTTGGGATGCTTTAAAAACAGCTATGCGTGATCGTTTTGTTCCTCCTTCTTTTTAGCGAGATATGCGTCTCAAACTGCGGCGTTTAGAGCAAGGTAGTAATTCCGTCCAGGATTATTATGCTGAGCTACAAAAGGGCATGATGCGTTGTGGGGTAGTTGAGGATATTTGTCGTTTTTACGGGGGATTGAGGCGTGAAATTCAGGATATTGTTGATTATAAAACCTTTAACAATGTCAACGAGTTGTTCCACATAGCTATGTTTGCAGAGAAGGAATTGCAGGGAAGACAGGAAGCAGCAAAGACAAGAACCAGTCGCTCCTTCACGCCTAGTACGTCTACATCTACAGGAGCCACACGGTCCTCGTCAAGCTTTCGTCCACCTCCTGTACCAGCCAGCAAGCGACCGTCCACCACAACAACGCTTCCCTCGTCACGCCCTGTAGATTTTTCTAAATCCTCTGTGCAGGGTCCAGTGAAGAATCAACCATCCACTACATCCACTGGTCGCACGACTGACATTCAGTGTCATCGCTGCCTTGTACTTGGGCACGTGCGGCGTGACTGCCCAAGCAAACGAGCCTACATTGCCACTGAAGATGGAGGTTATACGAGCACCTCCGACATAGAAGATGACGATAATGATGATGACGTTGCTGCTGTTACGGACGGTGCTGCGGACTCCTTAGTCCTCGGCAGCGCCGACACTACCTTCCGAGCCATCGTTGTCCAGCAGGTCCTCAGTACTCAATTAACTCAACCCGACCAGCTCCAACGCCATAACTTGTTTCAGATTGAGTTCGTGATCAAGAATAGGCGAACACGAGTGATTATTGATGGGGGCAGTTGCAACAACTTGGTGAGCTCAGATCTGGTCAAGAAGCTTGGCTTGACAATACGACCACATCCACATCCATACCATATTCAGTGGTTGAATGACTCGGGAAAAGCTAAGGTAACGTAATCTTGTCGCGTTCCTTTTTCCCTTGGTGCTTATGTTGATTCTGTAAATTGTGATGTTGTTTCTATGCAAGCATGCTCTCTTTTATTGGGTCGTCCTTGGGAACATGATAATGATGCTTTGTACCATGATCGTAGTAACAAATACACTTTTATGTATAAAGGGAAGAAAATTACTTTGTTACCTATGACACCTGCTGCAATCATTGAATCTGATAGGGAGAGGGCTGCTAATGCTAAACCACAATCTCATGCTAAATCTGAAATTCAGCAAGATATACCTTTGAAAGCTCCTGTAATGCTTGCTACAAAAATTGACTTTGCTGAAATTTATGATGGTACTGCTGTATGCTATGTTTTAGTGTGCAAGGATGCTTTATTTTCTATTAATAATTTGCCTTGCACATTGCCACCTGTGGTTACTAACCTTTTGCAGGAGTTTCGAGATGTTTTTCCTGATGAGATACCGCCAGGACTGCCACCCATTCGTGGGATTGAGCATCAGATTGATCTGATTCCTGGTGCGAGCTTGCCAAACCGTGCGGCGTACCGAACCAACCTTGAGGAGACTAAGAAAATTCAACGACAAGTCCAAGATCTTTTGGACCGCGGGTAGGTACGTGAGAGTCTTAGTCCTTGTGTTGTTCCTGTTCTTTTGGTTCCTAAGAAAGATGGTTTATGGCGTATGTGTGTAGATTGTAGAGCCATAAACAACAGTACTATACGGTATCGTCATCCTATTCCTAGGCTAGACGACATGCTTGATGAGTTGTGTGGTGCCATAGTTTTCACTAAAATTGACTTGCGTAGAGGTTACCACCAGATTAGAATGAAGCTCGGTGATGAATGGAAAACTGCATTTAAAACTAAATTTGGTTTGTATGAGTGGTTAGTCATGCCTTTTGGTTTAACTAATGCACCTAGCACTTTCATGAGATTAATGCATGAAGTTTTACGTTCATTCATTGGTAAATTTGTGGTGGTTTATTTTGATGACATCTTGATTTATAGCAAGTCTATGGCTGAACATATGGATCATCTACGTGCTGTTTTCTACGCTTTACGTGATGCACGTTTGTTTGGTAACCTCGACAAGTGCACCTTTTACATCGATTGAGTCTCTTTTCTTGGCTATGTTGTGACTTCACAGGGCATTGAGGTTGATAAGGCTAAGGTGGAGGCGATTGACAGCTGGCCTACGCCCACGACGGTTTCGCACGTGCGGAGTTTTCTTGGCCTAGCGGGATTTTATCGCAGTTTTGTCAAGGAATTCAGCACCATCGCGACACCGCTGATTGAGTTGACAAAGAAGGGCGTTGTCTTCCATTGGGGGCCATCACAGGAAGAGTCCTTTTCTCTTTTGAAGGACAAGCTTACACACGCACCGTTGCTCCAACTTCTAGATTTTGGTAAGACTTTTGAGCTTGAATGTGATGCTAGTGGAATTGGAATTGGTGGTGTCTTGATGCAGGAAGGAAAACCTGTTGCATATTTTAGTGAGAAGTTAAATGGTCCTGCTCTTATTATTCCATGTATGATAAAGAATTGTATGCTTTTGTTCGTTCTTTACAATCATGACAACATTATTTATGGCCTAAAGAATTTGTTATCCATTCTGATCATGAGTCACTTAAGCATATTCGTAGTCAAACAAATCTGAATCGTAGACATGCTAAGTGGGTAGAATTTATTGAATCTTTTCCTTCTGTCATCAAACACAAAAAAGGGAAGGATAATGTTATTGCTGATGTGTTATCTAGACGATATACCATGCTGTCCCAGCTTGATTGTCGCATTTTTGGCCTTGAATCCATTAAACAACAATATGTTTTGGATGATGATTTTAAAGATGTGTTGCTGCATTGTAACGAGGATCATTCATGGAACAAATATGTGTTGAATGATGGGTTTCTGTTTAGAGCTAACCGCCTATGCATTCCAGTTGGATCCGTTCGTCTTTTGTTGTTGCAGGAGGCGCATGGAGGCGGGTTGATGGGACATTTTGGTGCTAAGAAGACGGAGGATGTTTTGGCCACACACTTCTTTTGGCCAAAGATGAGACGAGACGTCGAGAGGTTTGTTGCTCGCTGCACTACTTGTCAAAAAGCTAAGTCTCGTTTGAATTCACATGGTTTATACATGCCTCTTCCCGTTCCTTCTATTCCTTGGGCGGATATTTTTATGGATTTTGTTTTAGGACTGCCTAGGACTAAGAGGGGGAGGGACAGTGTTTTTGTTGTTGTGGATCGTTTTTCTAAGATGGCATACTTTATTTCATGTCACAAAACCGATGATGCTATTCATATTGCTGACCTCTTTTTCAAAGAGATAGTTCGTTTGCATGGTGTTCCTTCTACTATTGTTTCAGATCGTGATGCTAAGTTCTTGAGTCACTTTTGGCGCACTTTGTGGAATAAGCTGGGTACCAAGCTTCTATTTTCTACAACCTGTCACCCACAAACTGATGGCCAAACGGAGGTAGTGAACCGCACCTTACCCACCATGTTGCGAGCAATTCTGAAGAATAATTTAAAGATGTGGGAAGAATGTTTGCCTCATGTGGAGTTCGCTTACAATCGAGCGAAACATTCCACCACAAAGGTAAGTCCTTTTCAGGTAGTATATGGTTTCAACCCTCATGCTCCTATTGATATTTTACCTTTGCCTACTAGTGAGAGAGTAAATAACGATGCTCAGGAGCGTGCTGATTTTCTTGTTAAGTTGCATGCTCAAACTAAGTAAAACATTAAAAAAATGAATGAAAAATATAGGATTGCTGGTAGCAAAGGTAGGAAAGAATTAAAACTTGAACCGGGTGATTTTGTTTGGTTGCACTTGAGAAAAGATAGGTTCCCTGATTTGAGAAAGTCTAAATTGATGCCTCGAGCTGCTGGTCCTTTTAAAATTTTAGAGAAAATTAATGATAATGCATATAAGCTTGAGTTGCCACCCGAGTTCGGGGTTAGTCCCTCTTTTAATATTTCAGATTTGACGCCATACTTGGGAGAGGAGGATGATCTGGAGTTGAGGACAACTCCACATCAAGAGGGGGAGGATGATGAGGACATCACACTCATGGATACACACAATAATTCTCCCACTGCTACAAATGAAGGTCCAATCACCAGAGCTCGCGCCCGTCAACTTAATATAGAGGTCAGCTCGTTCCTTAGCACTACATTACGAATTCTTGAGGATAGATTACTAACTAATGATGTTATTATGATTAGAAATCATGGAGAGGTCAGAGGAACAATGGAAGACCAGGTTGCAGTCAGCCAAGGACGTCCAAGCCAAGTCGGAGGTCCAGCCCACGTCGACTTCGAATCCAATTCGGAGTCCAGGAGCAGTCTCCACTAAAACGGACGCCCAGGTTGCATAGAGACTCCGTTTTAGACGATCTACCACTTCACGGAAAGAGGACGAGACCATCGTTCCAACGGGACCAGTCCCATGTCCAAATTCCTTCGGAGTCGATGGGAATCGCCAAAAAAGTGAGCCGTCCAGAATCTGTCAGGGTGCTGCGACACCGATTTTGGGTCGGATGGCCTTGTATCGAGTTAGAGTCCATTAGGGTTTCGTCCAGGGGGACTTGCACGGTCCCAAGTCCTTTATATTCAGCCGTCACCCCCTCTATTAGAGTCGGATTTTGCTTAGATTATTTCTGTATACACAGATTCGCCGTTTCATCGGTTTGTGAGATCCCAACTTGTGAGTTTAATCTATATCTGTAAATTTGGTTGCTTTCCACTTCGTTCTTACTTGTGTTCTTCGATTCGCAGACAAGAATTAGCCTTCTCGGCGAGGTCATCCGTGTTCGCGCGGGTGATAACCAGAGGAGACGTGGTGCTGCGATTGCAGGGTTCGGGACGTGCCGTTCGGAAGCCGGATCGATTTGTGTCGCGACTCCGTCCAAATCGTTGATTATCAGAACTTGTAGGAAGATCGGGACCCCGTCCCCATCACCTTCTCCATTCCTTCGGATCAATCCCCTTCAATCTGGTGCTCAGTGTACAAATTCTCTCACTGCCCTCATGTCCCACCCCTTCCATCTCCAAAACTAACCGTCAGTCTCAGCCTGCAAGCACGCATGTATTTCATCAACTGTTTATGACTAACACTGCTCTGCCTAGATCCAGCGCCAAGCAAATTTCATCGAGGTGAGCACAAGGCAGCAGCTGCAGACTGCAGAATACGAGCAATTCTAGGAATGAGCGAGGATGAAGCAGTGAGCCAGTGAGGGATGATTCATAGGAGGCAGACGAAGCAGGTGCCCAATGGTTTGAGTAAGAATAGAGAGCATAAAAGTTTCCTGCCCATCCGTTCAGAGAGCTTGGCTGCCCAACGATTTGTGTTCTCAGCCGCTCGTCGCGATTGGTGCTTGCCACGAGTAGTCTGCATCAATTCGAGCTCTCCCACACCACCCAGCAGCCAAGCCCATGAACTTGAAGCATGCTTCCATGATATTCCATCCTGAGCCCCAACGGAAGCAAGGGCCAAGGGCTGCTTAGAGCTGCGACTGTCCGCCTGCCCTGCCATGTTTGCATTTTGGAGATGGAAACTACCCAAGCCAGATTGTAAAGGTAATCCGACAAAATCTATGTTTGTTGTTCTTTTAATTTCTTTTCACTTTATAGCGTTACACTGCCCATGGAAAAGGACATGGATGAAGATAAGGTTTGGAGTGTGAATGATTTTGCAGGTACACGTCCGTCAGTCCGTGGCAGCATGGCTTACAACTAGTGGATTAAATGTGAAAGAGATAAGTTTTATAAGTACCGTCCAATTGAGGTAGTAGTTTTGTTAGAGCATCTCGAGATGACCTAAACTTGCTACCTATATATAAAAGCTATCAAAAATCTTAAAAGAAAAACACTGCTTTGCAGCTATTTCTCAGCCCACACGCGCGAAAAGAACCAACCCATGCAGCAAAGTTTTAGGGCATGTCCGCCGCAGCCTCCAACCAGATCACGCTTCAGACCTCGACATGGGTCAGGCACGGCTGGGCTTACCGGCGCGGCTGCGCGAGTGCGCGGGGCTGTAGCTCCCTGTCTCAGATTATGTTTTAAAATTTAGGTTAATTGGTGTCATATATTACAATTCTCACATTTCTGAAATATACTATTAGAATTCATATTAAGATGAATTGCAATAGCATGTTTCAGAAACGCAAGAATTATAATGATATGAAACTAATGAACCCTTTTAATCTGAGGGTGTGTCTCTTTATTAGACACCAAAGATTTGTGTACTCCTTCCGTTTATAAATAATTATCGTGCTTGATTTCTTTTTTAGAAACCTTAACCATTCGTTTATTCAAAAAATTATGATTGATATCTACAATGACATAAATTATTAATGAACGAAGAGAATATCTCTAGGTCACATTTAACATTTCATTTATGAAGCTGAAACACTTGTTACATTAGCTGAATAGAATCTTGTATACTATTTTATCATATCATATGAAACAAAATAAATATATGTCTAGACATTGCTCATTCGAAGCTGAACAAATATTCGTTAAAGGCAAAATATTTTATTGTTTAATAGGATATTTTTGAATAAAAAAATTTGAAAGTTGTTCCATCTAAAGAAATTAAATATTCTAACTTTATAGATAAAATATTCCAAAGGTTAATAGTATTGTTCTGAAAATGTAACTAATAGATATACATCTTAGAGCCTTGTTACGGTGCTTAGAATTAATTACGGTCATCCATTTTCTTATATCCAATGGTGGAGAGTAGGGACGTACTCCTTAAAGGTACTATAAGTGGTGGGTCCAGTATTTAAAATAGTAGGGCCAATAGTTTTAAATTATTATTATTTTTATTTACGAAAAGGGTAGTCTAGTAATTGTCTCCCCCCCCACCAGCCTGTCTCCTTTCATCTTCTCGCCGACGACGGCCACCTCTCCAGCATCATCTACCTCATCCACCTCTCGAGCCCCCACCTTTTCGCCAGTGACGGCGACATCCCCAGCCCCCACCTACCAGCCAGCGATGGCCACCTCCCCCATCTCCTCGCCGGCGACGGCCACCTCCGCAGCCCCCACCTCCCCAGCCGAGATCCCCACAGACCAGCAGCGCCAACCCGTGCCCATGCTCTGTTGTCTCGTCGTTGCGGGATGGGGACGAGCGGCCGCGTCGCCCGCGCAATTGCCACATCGGTGATGCGCCCGGTACGAAGAAGGAGAAGTGGGTCCGACCCCACGATGCTAGCTCCTGCCCCGTCGATTCAGATGCCGTCCACCGTACAGATTCGATGGGGCTCCTCCTGTCTACCTTCGACACGGGCTCCTTGTCTACTGTCCGCTGTCCGCCGGGGTTTCTCAGGGCTGCGGCGAAGGCAGCAGCGCCGGTGGGGGCCGCCTCTACATGTCTGATCCTCGTGGCGCCGACGCTTGTTAAGCTTAGTTGACATCCAGGTTATTTTCTTCTTCCTTCGTTCTCTTCTTCTGTGATTGAATTCGTCCAATGCACGGCCCAAGATTGGGGGATGTTGAAAAAGCGGTATATACATGTAGCGTTTGTAATAATGTGTACAATAGGATGAACTCAGCCATTACTGTATTAAAAATCAATGTTTTTCGAAATTTTTTTCTTGCTACTGTCATATTGATCAACAAGCATGTACCCAGCAAATCAAATATTTCACTTGATCTCTGTTCTTAAATCTTCCCTAGCTAATTCATGTCTTATGGTGCACTCATGGTTGTGCTTATTATTTGCACCTGAGAAAGATATTAGGCACAGAAGGTGTTCGCCACCTATGAACTTAGTTGAAATTATATATAGCTTCGTGTGAACCGTTCTGAAGTTGAAACTGGCTTGTTTGTATGGCGCAAGGTCTTCTGGAGCTGTACTATGTAGCCCTCTGCCTTCCCAAAATGGTAACGGTGGTAAAAAACTGCTTAAATATCAGAGAAGAAATGAAAGCTCATTTAATTTGGAGAAAGATGATAGCTTATTAATGAACTACTCCTCTATTTTTTTATCCTTGTCGTTCCGACCAAGTTTTTTTAACTTGAGAGCAGTGCAAATAAGCTGTCCGTAACGACAGGAATAACAAAATGGAGGAGTATGTGTCTAGTTGACCTTTTTTTTTCTTTTTGTTGTTACTTTGATAATAAAACCCAATGAACTCTCAATGAGATCATTCCAATGAAAGGTATAACATTCAGACCTGAACAAATCTCACTATACAAGTAGCTAATGCTGGACAATATTGGTATAAGTCGCTTTAGGAGATTAGCCCTTACAAAATCAAAATGATTTAAAACATTCACGACTCTTTACTTTGGGAGGTACGGACTTAATTGATATGCGCTTGGATTGATCACCTACCAATACGTTCTTTGCCCTGCACACATTCAGTAGTTTCTTCAGCACTTTGTGTGGCAGCTTGAGCCCTAGTGTTTTTCCTTGGTAGTCCACGTTTCTTTCCTGATATGTTTCAATTGGTCCCTTTACTTGCATCATTGCCCATGCTCAGTATCTTGACATCGTCATTTGAATCATTAAATTGGTCTGTACCCAGATCTGGATGGTTGGCCATGTGTTCTTCTTTCTGAAAAATAGAAAGAGACTGATTTACATGAACTATGTAAAGGTGTGAAGGCTAAAATAGACAGTATAACAACAAACCGTGATAGCCTATTTGTAGGATCTCTTCGGACTCGATTGCACTCAGATCTCAAAATTCTAGAACATTTTTTTTTCTAAAAATGTTCATGTGTTCCTAAAAAAGAGCAGAACATAAACAGTAGTTAATTTTTCAAATGTGTAATACACGTTTAGTGTTATGGAATTTAGTATTTACTCGCACCTGTGTGAAAGTCTCACTCATTTCAACCCCATTCCATGGCAGCATGTATTTGATTATAAATACTCCACAAGAATGACTGCGATGCATACATGATACTTTTCAGCAGTCAGTATAGGGCATGTTAATATGTATATGAGCATATGTATAGCTATACCCATCCTGTTGTTGAGGTATATTACTGTACATGACTTTGGCCCATTTAGTAATGTCGATAGGCTCCTTAAGTGATACCAGTCCTTGCTTTAATGCATAATCGATGCATGCTTGTATGGAGTTGACCTATTGCATAATTGAGTAGTGAATGATATTGTTGAAGCTTATACTCATTGTTATTGCGGTATCATAACTTAGCAGAGTTACCAGAGTAGTCTCTTTTTTCTTGTCGCGGAAATTGGATGCCAATGCTAAATAGTTGAGTATCTGTATCTTTTTTGTTCTAAAATTCAACACTAATAAGGTCCAGTGACAGCCACAAGCATTGAACGGTACAAATACCTACAACTCAGATCATAGGTTACCCTTAGTGATTCGTTCATTCATAGTATAAAGTAAAACAAGGAATCGAATTTTACATACCAAATCTCGTGTTGCACATCGTTTGCCAATATCAGCAGCCCACCTTTTTTTATTTGGATGAAAGACACCCTTTTTCCCTGATAACAGTTCACTCTGGAAAGTCGTAATGACTACGTTATATGTGTTTTCTAAGTCATTAATGTGCACATATACATCAATCACCTGCAGAAATTGTAATATCACACATTAGGTGTAGTTTCGAATAGTACTTACATGTGGTATGAGAGATACTCACAGCACCAGATAGCCATTCATCATTGTTAGGTGGCTGTAGTTTACCAACTGGAAGCTGACTTTTAAGTTCATGAATTTCATAAACTGTAATTCATCTTCATCACCGTGAGTTAAGGTGTAATCATCATCGTCAAAAACTGGAATAGAAAAGCAGTCATGTTAATTGAAAATTCAGACCTTAAATTATGAATGTAGGTTTTGGTAGTTGTAGGTACCCAGTTGATTTGTTTTCTATGGAACATTGCATTCATTGGTTTGCTTCAGATCACCTAATATTTCAGAGATGGTACAATCATCAGCATCCCCTCTACCCTCAAAACAGAACTTAGGTTGCATGGGTTTCTGTATGGGATCTATTCCATGTCCTAGATCTGCATTCCCAACCAATGTTTGCTCTCCTTCCTTAGTTGCTCCAATTTCTTGATTACCTAGAGTTGTTTCTTCCTGCGAGAGAAATTATTTTATATTTAATGTTAGAGGGGGAGGTGAGATAATTGGACATAGTTTATAACATCTTGTTTTTTTTATTGTGGCCAGTGTACATTAACTACCTGCAAATTTTGGCACTCGAATGGCACGACATTTGTGTGTCATGCACTTTTAATGTCCTACAGAAAGGAATTAAAAAACAATAATTAGCAGCAACATCTATATTGTACTAATTTAAATAGATCATAACGAATGCTGATTTAAACTCACCAGCACCGTCATCATTAGAGCTGCTCTTCCTGACTCAACATATTCTGGGCTATCAGGTTGAGAGGAATTTGACCCATAGTAATCTATTAAATCTTCTTCTTCCGCTCGTCCTTCCTTTCATTTCTTAATGCCTTTTCTATCAAAAGAAAGTTTCCTCTTAACTGCAGTGACCTCTTTTACCTCCATCTGTAACTCCTACACATATATAAAGCAATAAATGAAACTAATACTCATATGCAATTAGCATAGACTCAAAAGCATGTAATGAGTAGGGAAATAATCCTGAGTTACCATATCTTTGTACTTTGAGCATGTTCGGCGGTCGTGCCCCGTCTTCTTGCCTACAGTTCCTAGACTTTTTCTTTGCTTTATCCAAGAATCCTTTCATTCTTTACTTTGGTGCACTTTAGATTTCACCCAAGATCTAGAACCTTGTCCATACAATGAGGCCTAGCCTTCACTGTTTGTGGCAACAAAGGACAAGCCCACTGGGTTTTCTTTTGAGCGCTAGCTTCTTCACTAGTGCCAACCATTCCATTGAGAACATGCTTCATTTGGACATATGTTGCATCACTTTGGGATGATTTAAGACATGCTGCATGATTGAAACTACGCAACTCACGATACCTCTCTAGCTTGTGAATGATCATACTCTTCCTGATTGGAGGGAATGCAAACTTCACACCCATAGTCCACCTGCTAGCAACACAACACTTGGGAAGTACTTTAGCATGGGATATCTTCAGAATGTAAAAGAAGTGACCACATGGTGTGCCGTCACATTCCATCTTATGGCAGGAGCAATGAATTCCATCTAGTGACGATTCAGTGAGCACACAGTCAACATGGAACACCCTCTCTCTTTTTTCCTTCATAGCAACGACATATGTTGTCATATCACATCCATCTAGTATCTCTATGATTACATAATTGCTGGGTGAAGTTATACTTTGTTTGACCAAGGCAAATATTGTGGGTGTAAACACAAGAGCAGCGTCATTTTCAATACTCCCACCATCAGAATCCACGTCTGGAGTAGAATGTATTGCTTTACTATCTTGCCTCATTGCGACGCAGATTGGACAGACAATACTCATAATGCTGCAGCAAGTCAAATAAAGTCATTCCACTATCAACATGTGTATGCAGTTTTGAGTTCAAGCTTTCGCTGCTGATTACTCTTTAAGCCAAGAATCCGCTTATCCTCCTGATAGGCAACACACCATAATCTTCTCATCTGGTACATCTGGTGCATCCATGAGTTCTGATCAGACACTTTATTTCCTTTCAACAAATTATCCCATTTATTCTTAACCTTTGCTATTGTGTAACAATCATATAGAAATTTCCTGAATTCATCAACAGTCTTAGAATCATGCAAATTATGTATCATATTCCTCTCAACATGCCATGTGCACAACCTATGGTTATAGCTAGGCAAAAAATTTCTAATGGCACTCTGCATAGCATGGTCACCATCAGTGATCATAGAAACTGGGAGCTTTTGTGAATTGGCAGTCGGAAATGTTTGTAAGAGCCATTCATATGCCAGGGTTGTTTCACGAAAATTATGCCACAACCAAAAATAACTATGCTTCGGTGGTGATTGAGCCAACAAATGGCACAAATGGCAAATTATAACGATTGGTCCTATATGTGCTGTCAAAAACCAGTACATCACTAAAAGCCTCATAATCAAGCCTAGACTGAGTGTCGGACCAAAACAAGACCTTCAAATGGCCCTTCTCATCGTCAAATACTTGAAAAAGAAATCATGATCCCTCTCCTGCCTTCCTTTCAGATGACAAATCACAGTTTTAGCATCACCCTCAACAATAGTTTCTTGCTTATATTTGTAGCAGTAATTATATATGTTTCTTGCTATACGTCTAACTTTATCCTATCTCCACACTGCATTTTCAACATGATCTAGTGTTTATGTATTCCTGCAATTTCCATCTCAGTGATCTTGGCTTTCTGTGCATCACTGAGCCCTCTATGAGACCGAAGGAAACAAGTAGTATCAGGTCTGCCCAAAGCATGGTTGTGTTCATCGATGAAGTGTTTGAAATACCACTGCCCTGTCTTCTTGCTGAGCGCAATAACCATCATGGCACGACACCAGCAGCGGGTAAGATTCCATGGCACCCTTTTCCTGTTTTCTTTCTTCTTGTGCTTTTCATCACGAATCCCTTACAGACAACAAAAAAATTTCCTTAGACAAATTTGATTACTGGCTTTGTCTCTTTCCACCTAGCATCTTCGAACGCCAAACCCCTTATTAAGAGCATAGCTGTTGTAGAAGTCAAAACCTTCCTCCGGAACCCTTGAAGGCTACTGGCCTACGGACGAAGCGGATCATTGATCGATCAGCCAAGATCGCAAGGGCAGAAGAAGAGCTACGCCATGCCCTTGTTGTGTTGATAGTCGGGGATTTCACAGCCGTTTCAGTCGAGGATCTTGTGGCTGAGCTCGCTTGTCGCTATGATCTTCCTGGCGGTTCGCTGGAATTCCACCGGCTAGGTCCTTCTAACTATCTTCTGGTTCTGGAGGATGACGCTGCAGCCACTCAAGTATACAATGATGGAAGGCCTCTCTAGCTGGAGCATTACTCGCTGTATTTTTGCCGTTGGTCGAGGTTCTTCCAAGCTTCTAGAACTGCATTGCCTAGTCTCATCAATGTCGAGCTTCGTGGTATTCCAGCTCATGCCTGGGAGCTGGAGACAGCGGAACACCTGCTAGATGAATGGTGTTGGGTTCGTTCTCTCCATCCGGATAGAATGGAGCGTAGAGACTATTCAGTCTTTCGGCTCTCGGCATGGTGCTCGCGGCTGGAGTTAATTCTGGTGATGATTGACCTCCTCACCGTGGAACCACCAGTGCTCATGGAGGAAAACCCGTCGGTCAAGCATGTCTTGGAATATCTAATTGAGCTCAGAGTGCCTCTTGATGATGTGCCTTCATCAGGCATGGATCCTCCAGCGGCACACCAGCTGACGACGACCAAGATCGGAGTAGTCGCCGGCGTAGGCGGCAATTGTCTCACTCGCCGGAGTCCATGTGACGCTTGCGAAGTCCATGATGCTGCTCCACGAGTTCCAGTGCATGAGAGGCTGGGCCCAATTCCAATGAGTCGCTGGTGGCGGGAGTCAATCGAGGAGGCGGCCATCTCTACTACCCGTTGCCCGAAACGGCACAAGACACAGCGGTGCACGTATCCTCCTCGTGCCCTGTTCCTGTAATTGATGATTTAGCGGCTATCCTAATTAAACCGCCGTTTGGAGACGAGTGTGAAGTCTCCGTTGCACCGAGCGACTTGCTCGGGCTGGAGGGTGATGGCTCCGACTTGTCGGGTGACCTCCCTATCAGTGCTGGGCTCTGCATGCTATGGATCATGGGCCTATTCACTCTGGCTTGGCCCAATCGGAAGTTCGAACAAGTGAAGAGGAGTCTCTACAGGGTCCGGCCCAAGGCAACCTGGCCTTCTGCAGTCTACCAAAAGATATTGCGGAACCTGTGATGAAGACCGCCAACATGGCGATGGCAACCGTTGTTGATCCTCTGTTGAGTATACTACATTCTTATTACAGATGAGTCACGTAGTCCCTTGCAAACTTACTCTCGTCGCATTGTGTCCACCATTCGGTCGTCCCCTGCAGTGGCTCAAGACAACGTGCCGTATGTTTCCTCTGACTCTCCTGTGGTCGATGATGCAAGTCTCCCTCAGGTTGGAAGAACACACCCTCAACAAGAACATAGTTCTCTACAACTTGCATCCTCCCACTCCACTGCTGGGACTTCCACACAAAGTCAGCAGCCTCAACATCCTTCACTGCTGATTTTCCAAAGAAAGTGAGCAAGCCTGTGGTGGCACAACTCCAAGTCTCGGCTGTTCAGAAGAGAAGAAAGAAACCTTTGCCACAAGATTTGAATCTGCGAAGAAGCCGTAGAGTGGCTAAGCTACCTCCACAGCAAGTTGATCCACCGGTGACAACTGTGTGTCGCAAATTGGGATTTGTGGAAAGATAAGAGCAAGTCTGAGAGGCATGCCTCCATCGATATTCTCAACTATTCGAGCAGGAACTTAGTAGAGAGCATCTGACTGCCTTGGCTGCTCTTTTTGGTTGGACGGCACCTCCTGAGGATCTAGTTCGCTCGGCGGATTCTATTGTTACTTCCTAGGGTGCTTTGCCTTTCAGATCGTATTGTACTCTTCTTAATGGCTAGCTCATTTCTTATCTGGAACGTGCGTGGGTTGAATGATAGAGGCAAGCGGGATGTGGTGCGTATGGCTGTTAATGCATCACGACCGGCTCTTGTTTGTTTACAAGAAGCCAAGCTGGATGTTATCACTGATCGGGATGTTCTATCTATCCTGGGTGGAGATTACAATTCCTTTTTATATCTTCATGCCCAACATACTAGAGGTGGTATTTTGGTCGCTTGGAAATGTGAGTTCACTGCAGAATGTCACGGGATGCATAGGCATTCGATTTCAATCAAATTCAGGAAAGAACCCGATCAAGCTTAGTGGTTCACCGGTGTTTATGGGCCTCATCGGGACAATGAGAAGGCAGGTTTTCTTGATGAATTATGGGAAGTTAGGAGTCATTGTTCAGGTCCTTGGGTCATTGGTGGAGACTTTCAACATGATTTTTGCTGCGGAGGACAAGAATAATGAGAATATAAATAGAGTCTTGATCTGAAGATTCAGACGGTTTGTAAATGAACTGGACTTAAAAGAAATCCCTCTGATTGGTAGAAGATATGCTTGGTCGAATGAAAGGAATGCACCTACACTGGTTAAGTTGGATAGAGTCTTTTGCACAACTGATTGGGAAGCTTTATATCCTGACTGTGTGCTACAAAGTCAGGCTTCTGAAACATCCGATCACTGTCCTCTCCTACTGTGTGCTCAGCTCAAAGATGTAGATAGAGGGAAGAAAAGATTTCATTTTGAAAGTTTTTGGCCGCAACTTCCAGGTTTTCATGATGTGGTTGCACTGTCTTGGGCTGAGCCGGTGCAGTCAGTTTGCCCGCTAGAAAGAATATCAATCAAATCGAAACGCCTGACTAGGGCTCTGCAATCATGGAGTCAGAAGCAAGTGGGACATGTTAAGTCTCAGTTAGCTTTGGCATGTGAAGTTCTACACAGGCTGGAAATTGCTCAGGACAGTAGGTCGTTGTCACAAGGGGAGAGCTGGTTAAAGGGCGAACTGAAAAAGCATTGTCTTGTTTTGGCTTCACTAGAAAGAACTATTGCACGTATCAGATCAAGGGTACGTTATTTGAAATATGGGGATGCTAACACATCCTTCTTCCATCAGCATGACAGACATCGAAACAAAAAGAATTGCATCTTTAAACTCCAGAATGGGGATCAAATTGTCGCCTCGCAGGAAGACAAGCAACATGTGCTGCTTGATTATTTTGAAGGATTGATTGGAACGGCAGTACCTCGTACCCTCCACACTTGATTTGTCCTATTTTCATCTAGAAGGACTGGATCTCTCCACTCTTGATGAACCAATAACAGAAGAGGAGATTTGGGCTGCGGTGAGGTGCTTACCTTCCGAAAGAGCCCCAGGTCCTGATGGGTATACAGGGTGGTTTTACATGTCGTGCTGGTCTATCGTTAAAGCAGATCTTGTGGCTGCTATAATTACTCTTCAACAAGGGAATGCGCAGAAACTGTGGTTGCTTAATTATCCTTATCCCAAAGAAGCCTGATGCCATCCTTCCTAAGGATTTTTGTCCGATTAGCTTGGTACACAGCTTTGCCAAACTGGTTACGAAAATTCTAGCAAACCGCCTTGCTCCGCTTCTGGGGTCTCTTATATCTGCAAATCAAAGTGCTTTCATTCGAGGTAGGAGTATTCATGATAATTTCATTATGGTGCAACAAACAATCAAATTGCTGCAGAGAAAGAATATATCTAGTCTGTTCTTGAAACTAGATATCTCTAAAGCCCTTTGACTCGGTATCATGGGCTTTTCTTCTAGAAGTTCTTTCTCATCTAGGGTTTGGTCCACAATGGTGTAATCTCATCTCCAGTCTGTTATACTGAAACATAATAGGGCTAATTATCAACTAATCACAGGATATCTTAATCTAACACATGATCACACACTAATGCGAAAATTGGAGGAATGTTAGGTTAATTACCAGAGCCAGCAGCAGCCATGAGCGCCTCTGGTGATGGGAAAATCGTCGGTGATGGTGATGAAGTCGCCGGGTCACCGGGATGAGAGCAGGGGCTCTCTTCGGGTGATGGAAATATGGGGAACGGCCTTCGCTCACCTTCAGAGCCCTTAGTGATTGGAAATGGTGGTTGTGTGGGATGAGAGACACCGTGGGGGTGTCCCACTTCTTATACTGGCGCTATGGAGACGGGGATCAGTCCAATTAATTTGGATTCCCTCCAATCGTGGGATTTGTTAGTTTTCTAATTTGCTAATCATGATTAAGGAGGGAATCAATCATGTTAATTATTTCTAATTATCTCAGGTTTGTTTCCTTATTAGTCGAGATCTGTTTCCTCTCGATGGCATCTACCTGTGTGCAGGTTAATGGTGCTCTGGGAGATTATATCCGTCATCACAGAGGGCTTTGACAAGGCAATCCTTTATCACCTATGCTCTTCATCATTGTTATGGATGTGCTGAACAGCTTCATTGCTAAAGCTGGAGAGGTTGGTATTCTGCAGCCCATCTCTAATCGAGTGGCTGGACAAAGGATTTCATTATACGCAGACGCCGTGGCTCTCTTTATCAAACCATCCGAGCAAGGGCTTTCCATTACCAAAGATATTCTGATTCATTTTGGTGAAGCTTCAGGACTTCTAACCAATTTGGAAAAAAGTTGTGCTATTCCAATCCGGTGTGAGGGGGCAGCAGTGGCAGTGGTTGAGAATGCTCTTCCTTGTCCGGTATCAAACTTTCCTTGTACCTATTTGGGTCTGCCGCTTTCAAATAAAAAACTGAGGAGATCTGACCTTAGCCCATGGATTGAGAAGATTGTTGATTATCTTCCTGCATGGAAAGCAAACTTGCCAAACATGGCAGGTCGAAGCAACCTAGTTCGTTGTCCTATCAGCTGTCCCCATTTACTTATTAATTGCAATCAACGTGCCTAAATGGGTAATTAAATCGATCAACAAAATTAGGAGAGCCTTTTTGTGGAAGGGTCGAGAGCAAGTTAATGGAGGAAGCTGTTTGGTGACTTGGGAGAAAGTACAGCGGCCAGTTGATTTGGGTGGACTCAGGCATCACTAATCTGGAGTTGATGGGATGGGCGCTTCAGTTACGCTGGCTTTGGTTTGACAAAACAGAAACTGACCGCCCATGGAAAGGTTTAGACTTACCAGCTAGTCGCAATGTGCAGGCCATGTTTGCTATATCAGTTATTACACATGCTGGAAATGGAACTAATTCTTTATTTTGGAAGGACCGCTGGTCGCATGGGTGCGCTTCGGTGGACCTTGCTCCACTCATTACGAGCAGAGCGCCTGCCAGAATAGCACAAAGCCGGACAGTAGCTGAAGCTTTGGTTAATCAGAGCTGGACCCAAGATATACGTGGTGCCCTCTCAGCTGAGGCTCTTTATGAATTGAGTAATGCACAGTCAGTATATAAATTTGTCAAGATGTGTCACCTAAATCCCTTAACTTCGAAAACATGGATCTAGCATCCTAAACTTGTCAGTTGTGTCATTTAGTTCCTCAAACTTACTATACCGTTTATTACAATATACTTAAGTCTCTAAACTTGTAAGTGTGTCATCTAGTTTATCTAACTTATTAATTAGTTTACTTACGATCTAAATAATTTTAGCAATAATATACCTATCTAATGTCTCTATCATGATCATATATAACTCTAAGTCACTATTATGCGTATGAACTCATCATTTATAATAAGGACTTTATGAAGTTTCAATCGACGGCTACCTCCGCCCACCAGTCATCGCGTGCCGTCTACGCCGCAAATCTATATCTGTAAGCAATGGCGCACCGAACACACTCCCAACCCTCTGAGTTGGTGACCGCTGTCACGGCAGGTGATAACCACCTTTCACGACATGGCGGCTCTTTCACCGCCGCCCACTGTGCACTGCCCATGCTCAGCTGTTATCCTCTATGCTTTGTCGTTGTGTGAAACCTGATCGGATTTCAGATTTCAGTCGATTGAGAAAGAGAATTCCCCTTTGCATTTTTACCATGTTATCGAAGTTAACAAGCAAAACTAAGATTCTTAAAATTAAACACCATAGCAAAATAGAAAAAGATCTCAATAATATATTTTTTTTCATTTTTGACCTAGTACTTAATTTTAACAATCTGTGATTAAGAGAGATATATGGTCATGATATAGACATCAAGTAGACATATTAATACCAATAAAAATTATTTGGATCGTAAGTAAACTAATTAGTAAGTTAGAGGACCTAGATGACACGTTGGGACAAGTTTGAAGACCTAAATAGATGGTTATAAATCATATAGCAATTTTGGGGACCTAGATGATACAACTTAACAGTTTAGGGTGTCAGATCCATGTTTTGGGAGTTGAGAAACCTAGATGACACACATCAATAAGTTTAGGTTCCTGTTGTTCACTTCACTTATCAATTCTTCCAACTCTGGAATACCTTGGAAGGAGTATTACTCAACAAGGAAGAAGATCGACATATATGGGTTCATGAAACTTTTGGTTCTTTCTCTAGCAAATCTATGTACTGTGCTTTGCTCCAGGGTTCAATTTCCTTTGAACCTTGGAAACGGTTGTGGAAATCTTGAGCACCTGGAAAGTGCAAGATCTTTTTGTGGTTAGCTATTCGTAACATACGCTGGACAGCTGATAGGTTGGCAAAAAGAGGGATGCAACATCCCGATCAATGTGTGCTGTGTGATCAAGAAGATGAAGATGTGCAACACATTTCGATCACTTGTGTTTTTGCTAAACAATTATGGGTTGAGGTCCTTACTCCTTTTAATCTGCAAAGCTTCGCTCCGAGTCGACATGAGCATAACTTTGTGGAATGGTGGCGAAAGGCAACGGGGAGATCGGAAAAGTCCAAGAGGAAAGGCCTTAACAGTTTCAACATTTTTGGGGCTTGGACCCTATGGAAGCATCGTAATAGTTGTGTCTTTGATGGGTCTTCACCAAGCATTCTGGAAGCCAAGCGATTGCTTCAAAGACGAGGCTCATCTATGGGGTCTAGCAGGGGCAAAAAAGCTCACAGAATTTCTCCGGGGTCGAATATAGTTTAGGCTATACCCTGCTAGGTCGTTTTCTATTTTTTTCTTTTCTAGAGTTTGATTGAGTCTTTCATTCCCCTCATCCCTGTGAGGTGGAACGTGTTGTATGGGACCCTTTTCTCTATTAAATATAAAAATATGCAGCTCTCCTGCGTCTTCGAGAAAAAAAAACCTTCCTTCTCACTGCTAAATGTAGTGCTGACAATCTAATGATACTCTAACATATCCTCGATGCTGAAACCAACCATGTCGCCCTGCATTACCATCTAATCAGAATTTAAAACCATATGCAAAAAATGTGGGCTCCAAGTCATAACAATGTGGCAGCGGTGGCCAAAGTATAGGAATTCAAAAAGGAAACAATAGAATGGATTAAAAAATAAAAAAAAAAGATTGAATGAAGGCACCTGTGATCCCTGGAAAACATTTTCAGATCACTACAAAATGATTATGTCACACTAACATATCCATTCATTAGCCACGGCAGCAAGGCAGAGGGTTAAAAAAACTGATGTGTGTTAGGAGATGAGCACACTGATTTTTAATTATGCTAGAGCTTCAGCTAGTATGTGAACCAACCAAATTATTGTGGTCGCGCAAGAAGGCAACAAATTCTTCAAGCATTATCTTTACATATATGGAACTATTGAACTTCAAGAATTGTATCCTAGTCATTTAGACCTGTTGTCGTCAGTTGACCAAAGGTCCACATAGCAGGAATTGAGGCTCTATTTATTGCATATTCCACGTGATAGAAGTCATGGACTTGAGGGGATTGTGAGCAAGTTCAAACATTTTCTGAGGGCAACCAATATCTGCACCAACCAACAGATCATACATGGCTCCGCTACATGAAAACTTTTGCAAACTAAAACATTCAGTAACACATAATTTTTTCATGATGATTTCCACATTATCTTATGCACTCAGAAAATTTTCACATTATCTTATGCACACAAAGGCTTTATCACAGCCATCGATCCGAAAATCAACAGTCATGAGCGGGTCGTGGCATGAGAGGTAACATCACACACACCAATCTCGAAGCACTTCATTTATAAAATGGACGGTGCAGATAGCACGTGTGTGTCAATGCGGAGTTGCTTTAGCCGCTCGCTAGGTCACGGTAAAAAAAAAAAGGTCTTGTTCCTCTTTCCCGGTTCTCGGCAAGCAACACCGATGGACACGAGTTCAAAAAAGAAAAAAAAACACCGATGGACACTACAGATGGAGATCTCCTTGGTCAACCACCGCCGACTCCCACCATGCTCGTGTCCGCATCCCAGCCATTGAGCGCGCTCTGCCCTCCGTTCTCTCGCCGCTGCTCCTCCCGCTCAGATCTCAGAGACGTTGCCAGAGGTGCTCCATCATTATCAAACCGTCCCTTGTCTGGATCTCGAGGTTTCAGAGTCAACAACGAAGAAACTCTACTCCGTCATCTTCTCTTTTGCTCCTGGTCATTTTCGGATTTTTGAGATGTTTATCTTTCCTTCCCTCCCTCGCCAATGCAACTGCTGGCTTCTTGCTCCCTGTGAACAGTGCCGTTCCTCCTGAATTAGTAGCCATATTAATTTGGGTTGCAATTGGATAGCGGTATTGGTTATTATTGGAAGCGGTTTCATTGAGCTATCGCGCTCCTTCTGTGTTTCTTGGACGGTAGTCATGACTAATAAGACCAACTCTAATAGTTATGTAAAATAAACACTATTAAAATATTATTTTAAAGAGTTTGTAAATATTTACTAGTAGCAAATTTTTTTTAACTCCAACATTTATATAAATATCGGCTCCTATATGTTGACATGTTATCATGTGACTACTTATTTTATTATTTGATGTGTTGTTAAATATGACAAGTAAATAGAACAATATTTTTTAGATTTATAGTATCATTATGATTGCCATATATACCAAGTAAATAGGAATGAGTTAGAAGTCCCACTAGGTAAGGAGTGTATATACTGCTTAAACTTGTTTTTCCAAAATCTAACAATGCAACCGAATATAATAAAACTGTTAAAGTTGTTATAAAATATTATAAAGACACCAAGCTCAGTTTGATAGTCATGACGAAATTTGTATTGAAATCACCCTCCGCTCTCCCCATCAAGGCTGGGGTTGTGGGGAGGCATCAGTGTCATGCGTTTCATCACGTTCTGTGTGTGCGGGACCCGTCCACCCTCTCACGTCGCCAGCCTGGACCTTACGACACGGAAATCAATCATCAATCAGTAATAATCTTGGGGAGAGGAGAAGGAGAGTTTGGGATACGAATTCGTGCGGCAATCGCTTCGTCGAAAAAAAAAAAAAACTATAACTGCAGTTCCCAGGCTGGGGTGCGGACGAGCGGAGCGGTGGTGGATTGGACTCCTCCCTCGCCGAACCAACAAGGTACCCACGCCGGCACTGCCTTCGCCTGAGGTTGACCACCACCAAACCGCCGCGCCGTCGCAGCCCTCCATCTCCTCCTCCCTGCGCTGAAGACGTCTTGCCCCAAGGTGCGGTCCTTCCTCCGCTTCGTCGATTGCCTATTCTGTTCCGCGCTCTCCCGTTACGCCATCGCGCCGCAGCAGTGCGAATCTCCGGTGATGGCTGGCACAGGCTCGGTCCTGCGACGCCGGAATTCGGTCCTGGTGCCAGCTTGTCTCCGCCGGTTGGTTAGGAGATATGTGGTACTCCTATCCGACGTGCATACGACGTGTTTGATAAATTGTCTCTGAGTTCAGCTCAGGATTGCGCTTGAGTTGATTGCGTAATTCATTAAGGGGGGAAGTAAGGAGATCGTTGAGGTAGTCATACTGGCGGACAAACTCTTGCGTTTTTCATTAAGAGGGAGAGAAGCATGAATACGTTCGTGTCTTCGCGACATGATTGGGTCAAGCAGAGGCTACCGGGCGTATTGTAGTCTTAACGTACTTGGTTAAGTTTGGCTATAGTCAATTGGTGAAACACTTCAATATGCCCGTGTCCTAGAAGAGTTAGTTTGGAGTCGGTGCAACAAATTTAATGATATACTTCTTTCAATTATGATCTGTAACTGGTGTCTGGAGTTTGAGGGTATTCTTGACATATTTTGTTGATTTAGTCTCCATAACGACTGGGATCTTGAACTTGTGAACTTCCTGATAACTTGTGGTCCTCGTAGAGTGAAAAGTAACAGTGATTAAGGTTGTTTTACACCCGTATGCTCATGTGCTGAGACCCTGAGGCATTGAGATATTTATGTAGTCAACACTAAGGAATGTTGAATGATGGATGAGAATAAAACACTAATACCAATTACGACCTCTTCAATCTGTTTATCAATGCACTGGTCTGTTTGTCATTGTACTGGATGGCTTTACAATTCTTAGTAAAGGATTAAGTGTGGTAGCGGCAACATGGAATAAGTATTTCCTTTCGTTTTGTTACCTTTTTTTTCCCTACTGGTGACGGCAGTCTGCGCATGGATGCTTGCAGATTACATTAGTTTTTCTTCTCATTTTTATGCTGTTCCAAACTATGTTTTTCAACTTTAAGTGGAAGTAGCAGATTTTTGTTTTCATGACAAGGAAAACCCCAGTGAGGCAATTACTAATTAAATTATATAATTTAGCTCATATTTTATTCAACTCTACTTACACTAACTTGCACTATTCTGTAATTTTTTTCTGTCACTAATTTTGAATTTTTAGTGTTTGTGCTAGGTCTTTTATGCATGGAGGACGAAAGTAAAGCCAATGAGGAGTCATCTGTGGTGGGTAAACTGAATATGCCATCTCTGATTTCATCAGTATACACTACCCCATTATTCCGAAAAGGACTTGAACCAATCAATTTGCCTGGATTTGGGGATGTGATTAGCGATCGGCCAGGCATATTTGTATCAGATGCCTTTGTGTTCCCTCCCAGTGAACATGAGAATCTTCCAATAGAATCAAATGTTGATGGATTGAATTCTAATGACAATGGTAAAGAAAGTGATTGTCCAGGGAGTAATGATGAGTGGTGTTATGTAACACCTGAAGAAGTTGATGGCAGAAGTGATGAAAATCTCTCCGTGACCAGTGATTTACCTTCTACCCATCAAACTACTTACCCAGATTCAAAAAACCCAGAAGTACATGCCAAGCAAGAGAAAGATCATATAACCTGTGGATGGTGGAGAAGGAAATCCACTTATATATTTCATCATATAAAAGGAGTGACTACAGTCTGCTCAGTTGTTGCAGCTGGTACTGTAGTGGGTTTTGTCATAATGGGTCAGAGGTTTCCGCAGGACAATTGGCACTTCCATCAGATTCATTTTAACGTAAACAGTGAGGTGCACAATAAAACCTTATCTGAAGAAGGTTCAATAAGATTGCCTTGTATTACTTCCATTTGTTGTATATTGTACCAATACTGATTATTTGGTGGCCTTCTGCACTTCAATGGTCGTAACATTTTTGTTACCTTTGTGATGCATTGGGCAGGCTTCATATGTTTTGTTTTCATACAAAGTTAGCTATTTTAAAGGATCTGGATAGTAATTATTGCTTAAAAAGGATATGGATAATAATTCCTACATTCACAGCTATAATAGAAGTTAGCTATTTTTATTACTGTTGGAACTACTTTTCATGATGTTTTGACCAATGTCCTCATTTGCAAATTTTTTACTTAATTCTGGATTGGAGTATGAAACATTCTCCCTCTTAAATTGTTGTGGTTAGGACATGACTTTTTCATAATTGAAGTAAAATTGTTGTCTTGATGACAACATTTTGAGAATGTGGTACCCTTAATAAAAGTCATGGAGTTATTAGAAGAGTTGTGGTGAACATTTCTTTTGTAGACTATGTTTCATTGGTTTGATCTGATTTAATTCAAATTTATTTCATTTGCTATCTCCTAACAGCTATTTTGTTGAATGTAAATGCATGTTCTCTCACTGTCTCAGTTATTGTTTACCAGGATATCGATTTTTTATCAAAAAGAAAGAAACCAGAATGTTGATTGTTCAGTTCTTTTCATGATAAGAAATTAGATTCCAATCATTTTATGCAACTTTTTTTTCTTACGACCTTAAGGACTTGTACCTTCTCTTGTAGTTTTGTTTGATGAAGTAGATGTAGCTACTTTTAAACCCTTCCACATGACTCGTAGCTCATGTGGAGTCTTATTATTGTCAGGTTGGTCTTTAGTTGTGCTTTTTTTTTTCCTCTATATAGGAACTGGAGTTGCCTTTAATAAGAATTGATTTTTTGTGCTGTCATCCAGTAAATTGTATGGCTGACTGATATAACCTTTGTTTGACAGAGCATGAGGCGAGTCATTGGATTATTCAGCCGTCTGAAGGATGGGCTTCCTGGGGGCCAGCATCTAAGGTCTGTGCTGCCAACTCGTCTACTGCCGCCGCAGCAACTGACTACATGAGTGCTACAGGCACCAAAATTTGGTGGCTTGGGACTGAATTTAACGTTGAATTTTCCTTTTCTTATGATTCTGAGATAGTACATTCTTCCTACTAGCGCGGTCATTGATTTTATCCTTCTATCAATCTGTCAGTCATTTTGGTGGCAAAGATAGATTATCATTTGTAGTTCGTAGCATTTGTAAAATACACGGGAAAAACAAACTGCTACTATTATGTCTGTGTACGATAATCCGCACCCTGTCTTCTTATCACGCTTGTTTCAAATAATATCTTGGGCTTCCTGATTTTGGTTATGTTACAGCATTTATAGGGGGTAATGACAATTGACAATGGAACGAGATCCTCTGAGCTCTGACGTGTGGCTGGGAGGATGGATGAGCAGTCCACGTGCAGTGACTGCATTGTCCATGCGGACCATGCCGAACGGTAGAGGAACTGTCTCCATAACAATAGCCTTCTAAGGGCATGACAATAGGCTTCTAAAGCCACTGAAGGTTATGCGGACGGGCCACCGCTGTCCCCGACAAGTGGGACCTGGGCCCAAGCATCAGCGGTTGTAAGTCAAAGGGCAGCACCGAGCTGGTTTGGAAGGTTATGCCCACTAGCATTGGTTTCTTAAATTAAAATTTACAACATTAAAATTTCTTGCGCAGGCCCCTTGGATGTGAAATACTAAATTTACTCAAAGTGCATATTGGAGTCATCGGAAGAGACTTCCAACTCCATAGAAGAATTCCCACTATTTTTGTTAAAGATTTTGTCAAAGCAATTTTGTCATCTTTTCTTAATCTCTTCGTCTGTTACTAAAAGCAGTTGTATCTGATCCTTAATGTACTTGACTTGGTCTATGTCACATGTCTTCTCCTCTCAGCTTTTAGCAAACTTATAGATGTCTCTTCCTCCCTCGTGCCTATCCGCTGATATAAGCTTTCATACATCCGACCCGGTGTCTCACTCACCGCACGCTTCGTAGACTTCTTTGTCGTCTTGTACCGTTCTATGTTCTCCGCAGTCATATTCAGGTGTAGGCGTTGAAAGCACTCCTCTTTAATAGCCTTCTGAACCTCCTCGTTCCACCACACATATCTTTAACTTTGCTCTTGGCTCCTTTAGTCACTCCAAATTCCTCTATGGCTCTTCATCCACATGTTACTAACATGTGTGCATGTGTTGTAACAAGAAAAGAGATTGGGACCAACATGCCACTAAAAACACGTTTGGATAGCGTTGTGGAAAGGGCTCACAGCCTTTCCTAAGAAAATAGTACTACAAGACTACCTCCATAATGAACTATTCCTTCTGTATTTTTTTATTGACATTTCAGACAAAAACTTAGTTCAAAGTTAGTTCATTTAAAATGTTCGAACGACATCAGTTTTCATCCAGAGGCAGTAGTAGTATATGAATATTTGATCAAGATTTAGTACAAGTGTAAGAACTTAAAGAATTCTCAATATCCACTAAAATAACAACTCTTAATGATTGTGAAGGTTACACCATTGTTAACCAAATATGTAAATAAATGATTACATAGCTGTGTTTATTGCGACAGAGGCTCTGAAAGTAAACGTCATTAGCACATATTTTAATATTTTTCTTGAAATCATAAGATGTTGATTCAAATAATAACGAATTTGGCATGCACAGATGGGCGCTGGGGTGCGTGATGGCCGAGGTCCTCGTCGGGAAGCTCCGTGTTCAACGTGGAGACAGTCAGAAAGAGGAGGGCGTTGAATCTCTGCGAGCATGGGCCGCCGCCGTCCGACAAGGTAGTGGCGTTCCAGGGCCGACTGTCGCCGCCCGCATGAGAGGCGTTCGCAGGCGCACCCGTGGTTAATTTGTTACGGAGGCACAGCACCTCTGCGGGTGCCGCCACGTCGCCAGAGCTCCTCTAAGTGGCAGCACCAGTACATGGTAGGGATATAAGTGGATACCTATTCCTCATTAGATATTGTGCGCTATCCCCTCTAATTGAGTGAGTTGTTGCAAACGAGAAGCGATATATTTAGTTTAAAACCTGCATCCCTAAGTGAAGGTCATAATGGCTGAAGTTGTTCTTTGGCTCATATTGTAATCTCCATTATCCATCCAATGGCAATGTTGAGATCATCTATTTGTTTCCACGGGTTAGCTGGAGTAGAAAAGGTATTAATATAAAAACATATATTCCAAGATAAATGCAATCGACGCTTTGGCCGAGTGGTTAAGGCGTGTGCCTGCTAAGTACATTGGGTTTCCCCGTGAGAGTTCGAATCTCTCAGGCGTCGTTAAACATTTTTTCCTGCCAATTTATTTCGCTTTTCCTGGAATTCAGCTCAGCGTACCAGAAATTCACAATCCTCAACCTTAACGAGGAACCAAGTTAACGGTGCGGATCAATAACTGCAGTCAAATCAACAGAATCAACAGTAATTATTACTACCCCGTATTTAGGCAGATCCTTTCGGTAAGAACATCTCCAACAACTATCATAAGAGCCATAATTTTACTTATTTGGATTTGTTAGAAAAAAATATTCTCCAACAGCTCCTAATAATCCAACAGCTCCTAATAATCACACCCTAAACATCCGGCCTTCCATGAGCACTGCCTCGCCCTTCCCACATTTAGGAGCACTCCTCACATTTGGAAGCACCGTTCGCCTTCGCAACAGTACAAAGCACGCCCTTTTTCGCTGAAATCGCGTTCCTGCGGATGGATTCACGCGCGCTCGTGACCAAATCAGAATCGGTTCGCGCAGCTTCGCGCCAATTTGGACCTATTCGGAGCATGCCAGCTTTATTATGAGTTGTATTTCATCGCTGCCATATAGACAGGAGGAAGAAAGGGTTGCGACAACAACAAAGTTGAAGGATTTGAGGCGCTGTCGTCGGTTGCTGCTGCAGTTCTTCACTTCCCATCTCTGTTCCTCATCGCCACGCAAGGTAAGTCGTGTCGATCTGGTATGCGTTGCTCTGTGCCGATCTGTGTGGATACTAGTTGGTTTGATTTGTGCTGGTACTATTTGCTTCGATGTGTGCTTGTGCTAGGTGGTTTGTACTAGCTTGGTCCGATCTGTGTTCCTATCTTGGATATGCTTGAGCTTGACAAGTTGCCGAGCTAAAATATTACTCCCTCCGTTCTTTTTTACTCGTTGTCGTTGACTTTGACCAAAAACTTTGACCCCTCGTCTTATTCAAAAAATTAGTTTAAATGTGTAAAATTACAAATTAAGATTTTAAAACCTTCAGTAATAAATCAAATCCTAATAAAATATTTGATATTTCTCATACCTTTTTTGAATAAGACAAATGTTCAAAGTCAACAACGACGCAAAAAAAGAACGGAGGGAGTACTTTTTTCAATCTGTGCCTTAAAATACTACTTGCAGATTCGCCTATAGTATTATAAAATACTAGTATTAGATTGTTGGCCAATAGTACTGTAAAGTGCTACTTGTTTGTTCTATATTACCTACATATTACTACTACTGATGGTGATTTTCCATGTCAGTCCATTCAGATTTTCCATGTCAGTCCATTCAATTGATCTGTAAATGCAAGCGTTAGTATTATGCTTTTGATCCAACAAAAAAACATTTTTTGGTCCAACAACTTCATCGTGCTGTTTTGCACTTTTATTTTTTTTTGTGGCTCTCTACTTGATGTAATGTTTCCATGTTGACTTAGTTTAAAAAGTTTATAATCCTCTGCATAAAACAATTTATGGACTGCTTTGAGTCAAGATTTCATTTTTATTCATTTTATCATATCTGTGGATACTTCTTGATTCTTACAATGGAAGGGTTTATCTCATACACTGATTTGTTGAATGGGGGAGAGAATGGTGTACATTTGGAAGATCTGAGTGACCATCAGTCGTCCTTAGGAGACACTTCACAAGCATCACAAGTTGATAAGAAAAAAGGCAAGAACTTCAATAAGGATGAAGACAGGCTACTTGTTTCGGCATGGTTGAATATCAGCACAGATGGTAAATGTGGCACCAATCAAAGCAAAGCTTCTTTTTGGACAAGAGTGCACAATTTTTATATGAATCACAGAGAAACATTAGCAGAAATGAGTCAAAATTCACTGTCGCATCTATGGTCGGCTATTCAAGATGTTGTTAGCAAATTCTATGGGTTTCTAAGCCAGGTTGAAACCAGAAATCAAAGTGAAAGCACCATTCATAACAAGGTGTGTTTTCTAAAATATTCTTTATTTATGTGATTTTTAATCCTCACAAGTTCTGCATTTTGTATTTAACTTAATTTCATAGATTGATGAGGCTGAGAAGATGTTCAAGGTTTTTATAAAGAAACCATTTCAATTCAGACCGTTGGATTAAATTAAGAAATCAGCCAAAGTGGATAGAGAGGTTGCAGTTTTTGGAAGAGTTGAAAGAAGTGCTAAGAAACGAAAGGCAAGTACAGATTCTAGTCCACTGGCAAATGATCCTACCGAGATTGATAAGAGCACTCAGGAAAGCAGTGATGTTGTTACTCAAGATATAGCCCCTAAACATTTCGATGCACAAAAGAGACCAATTGGTAAGAAGAAGGCAAAGGCTGCATTGCGTAGAGGTGACAGTGATGCGTGCAAACAGGCCTTAGACAATCTTTGGGAGAAGAAGAAAGAATCTGATATAGAGAAGAACATTAAGAAAGAGGAAAGGTATGCTAAGGCATACGCACTGGACAAAGAGAGGTTTGAGATATAACAAAAGAGGCTTGCAAATGAAGAAAAAAGGCTTGAAAATGAACAAGAGAGGATTGCCAATGAGGCCAATAATCTTCGGACTAAGATGATGGTAGAAGAAGAGGATAACGAATCTGGATGTTAGTTCTATGAATGAGTTACAAAAGCAGTACTACTGGAGCTTGCAGGCTGAGATTATAGGCCGTCGCCTGAACAACTCTAAATAAGATCATAGATGCTAGAGATTAACTATTGGTTTTCTTTTCCTTGCTATGTTCAATTACACTTGTACTAACATGTGGCTCTGGCTTCATTGGTCTGTGACGCAGTGCTAGAACAAAAGAGGCTGAGGTGGTTCAGGAGTGAAGTATCCATTTGATTAATAGTTGTGGATCTATTTTATTTGTTTTTACCAATTTTAGTTACTGCTAAACAAAAAAGTAGTGGAAATAGCGCTGTAATGCACTGGGACCTACAAGCCTTGTCAGGATTTCATATATAATGAACAAATGTAATTAATAGAGTGTTTACTTGAATCAATTATCCTTGGAAAGAGTGCTACTCTACATGATTCTTGGCTTTGTTTTTTGGCTATCTTCCACCGGTACTGAAGACAATACAAGAAAATATTATGTAGCCTTTGTATGATGAAACAAAAAATATTTAATGGCGAAGTCATTACAGGAATACCTAATAATGAAAAAAAAACCAAAGGCCTAGTAGATTATGAATATAGATCCACATGGTGTTGCCGCATATGTTCCACTAGATCTTCTCTAAGTTGATGTTGTGTTTCACTATACCTAATGTTAATGTGGTTCTAAATAAAGTCATCAAATTCTACTGTAAGCTCATGGAAAGGTTCCACATTTTTGCCACCGTGCTCAAAACGTTCATCAGGGTCCACCGTACCTTCATCCTCAATAATCATGTTATGCATTATAATACAAGCTCCCAATATGTCCCTTAGTGATGCTTCATTTCAAAATCTAGCTGGACGTCTCACAATGGCAAATCAAGATTGCAATACTCCAAAAGCTTGTTCAACATCCTTCCTCACCCATTTTTGTACTTTGGCAAAATATTTTCTTTTATTGCCTCGTGGTTCTGGTATGGTCTCTGCTAATGTTACCCAAGATGGGTATATACCATCTGCAAGGTAGTATCCCATCGTGTAATCATTACCATTTATGTTGTAGTTCACTTCAGAAGCTTCTCTGTTAGCAAGTTTTGCGAACAATGGTGTTTGATGAAGAACGTTGATGTCATTGAGAGACCCCGGTAATCTAATAAAAGCATGTCAAATTCATAGATCCTTCAACGACTTCTAAAATTACTGTAGGCCTGTGTGTCGCAACCCCGTCCGATAAAATCGTACGGTTGCTCATCCAGGATCATTCGGGGGGGCCGCTTGCCGAAACAAGTGACTTTGCAGTACAATAATTAACAAGGACTCGCATAAATGACTTGAAGATACATTAATTCAGGTTATATTACAACTGATTTCAGAAGTTTAGGAAGTGCGGAAACGTAATTTTGATAACAAACACGTGGATTTCAGCGGAAGCAAAATCTAACACTCGACGCCTCGATTAAACACCCCAGCCCGATGGTGTTTAATCTCCACGGGAGGGAGAAACGGGGACCCACTCGAAGGTCCACTCCGAGGGCGTCTCCTGTTCCCAACCACCCTGGCTACAGTCAGCACTATTACCTGCAAAACAGCAATCAACAAACCTGAGCGACTGACGCTCAGCAAGACTTACCCGTCAATAGACCTTCTAAGGCCGACTCCTAGTATGCAGGGAGTATTTGTGGCAGCAGGGTAAGTATTTGCAAAAACAGCACTAATGGTAAATCCTATTTTCAGGTTTTAGCCAAGATTTTAAGAGTTCACTAGCAGTAGTAAAATGTGCTCTTAATACTAAACAAACATGGTTGCAATACAATTTATTGAGATCCCAATACATCGGTTTTCCCACCATACATCCCACATTCTCGGCAAGATGTGACACAGTGGACAAGCGGGTACTCTTAACCGTGAGGGGCGGCGATTATAATCGATGTACATCCTGCAGGAGAAACCCGAATAACACGACACGTGCGCACTCCACGAGTCGCACGTGGCCACCTTTCACTGCATCGCGACAGTGTCGGTCCGACTGCCATCTCTCCAAGGACATGGTCCTCCAGGCAACGCCCTGCGTCCCTGTACGGCCCCAAGCCTTTCCCACTAGCACATGCCCAAGAAAAACAGAAATGCGAATTCATCCACCCTACTGGTCCGTTCACCCGGAAAAAGAGATGGCTGGTCGTCCAATCACTGCGCAATGAGCTACGTCGGCTTCCTGGTTCCCATATGCCAGTATGCATTCGGTACACAACTCAATACTTGCCCATGGGTGCCGACATTCAGTACCATTGTTAACTTAATCCATGCAGCATTTTTGACCATCAGTTAATGTCATATTTGGTGCCCATCCCTAAAAGACTACACATGTGACAGTCACCCACCTCCCACAAGATTTTAGCTATCGAATGAGTAGTCTCCATACTACTCATATGCTACCGATTCCTAATATTAACAAGGCATGCTAGCGCTTAGCTGACGCTACTGAGTTTATCCCATAGGAACTCCTACTAAGGCTATGCAACTAGGTGTCAAACAACTCCTCAACGTAATGCACAAACAGACCTACAAGGATAGTGACAAAGTAAAACTTTAAATCTTAGGTGTGCACCGGGGCTTGCCTCGGTTCGGGGAGAAGTTAGCACAGTCGATGGCGGGGTCGGCAGCGGGGAAATCCTCCTCAGCCTCAGTGGCCGTCTGCAGCTCGGTTCCTATATGAAGATGCAAGGTAATCTTGTATTAACAGATGAGTGAAGTTGCATGAATTTCTCTCTAACAAACTTTAGTGTGTTGCTTCGGTAGACGGGACTAGCTAGACTGGTCGGACGGCAAGGATTACCAGAGGGCTGTCGGTGGAAAAGAACAACAACGGAGACCGGTCGTCGGAAAAGAGATGTCGACGCGCCGCTACTGCTGAAATACTGCAGAAGAATGGGGCGGCGGTTAGAGACGATAACGGCGGACGAGGGAACCGTCGGCAGGGCAAGGCTTATCGAGCGCACCTGAGCACGAGAGAAGCTTGCTCTGCTTCGGCCCTGCAGAGCTCTTCGGCGGTAAAGGCGGAAAGGAGTGGAGACGAGAGCAGAGAGACGAGCGCGCAGAAGAGCAAGGGAGTGCGCACGAGTGAAACGTTTCGCCTCTGGGAAAATATCAGCCTCCGTTCCTTTTGTCTCTCCAGGACGACGCAAGTTGGCGCGGCGGCAGCGTACTGCAGCGCATGGGCGCCGGGCGTGCGCGTCCCATCACGAAGACTTTCGGCGCGGTGGCAGCACTGCTGTGTACGGCCAGGCGCTTTTACGGTTGGGGAGATGGCCGGCAGCATTAATGGCGTGGCCGCTTCGAGCTCGGTCCGACGAGTCTGTCCGACCTCGGGGTCGAGCGAGGCGGAGCGAGAGCGGCTTGTCCGACCTCGAGGTCGAGCGAGGCGGAGCGAAAAGCGGCATGTCCGACCTCGGGGTCGAGCGAAGCGGAGAGTGATGACGACGGGTCGGGAGAGACGGAAAATAATGTCCGACCGCTGGGGGTCGGAGTCGGGCGAATCGCGAAAATCATCCGACCTCTGGGTCGGAGGTCGGGCGAAACGTAAAAGTCATCCGACCTCTGGGTCGGAGGTCGGGCGAATCGGGAAAATCATCCGACCTCTGGGTTGGAGGTCGTAAAAGTCATCCGACCTCTGGGTCGGAGGTCGGCTAATCGCGAAAATCATCCGACCTCTGGGTCGGAGGTCGGGCGAATCGGGCTCACAAAGGCGGGGTCGGGAAGACACGGAAGGGAAACAGGGAAGCGGCGTCCGGTTGGAGCAGGGACTCGGGCGGCGGTTTGCAATTGGGAGAACAGAGGAGACCGGACGGCGCTCGTTCCTGCTCGGAGCGGAGCAAGGCCGGCGGTGCACGGGCGAAAGAAGTGAGAAGCAGAAAGACAATAAAGATTGGATTTCAAGTTAAATTTTGAATTTAAGTTCTTTTGATTAGATCCTATGATTTCATTACTTTGGGTTTTGAGATTTTTATTAAACACAATAAGCCTTTATTGACAAAAGATTTAGCGAGAATTTAGTTCGGGATGTTACAGGTTCGGGATGTTACACTGTGATGGTGCCATAAGAACATACCTTGCCAGCTTGAAGGGCAATTCTGCCACCTCCAATACATGCAGCCAAGTGATCCTAGCATACGTGGAAAACATTTTTTCTCTGTAAGAGCAAGTAATTTACATATGTTGCTCTTATTGGGTGTCCTCAAGTATTCCTCACAAAAAATTTCAATAATAGCCTATAAACTTTCACAGACTTTCTAAAACATAATACTTTCTATATACGTACATACTCATCAGTAGCATCTTCTGGCATTCCATAAGTTAGCATAAAAAATACTATAGTAACCTTCAGAAAGTAACTGAGTCCGACTACATTAGCTGCATTTATCTTCGACGAAAGTAATCATCATGGTCTTCCACGGCATTCAGTATTCTTACAAATAGCCCCCGATTCATTCTAAATCTACGTGAAAAAAATTATTTAAAGCCCGTATATTTGAAATGTGATACATATATTTATTAAAACAAATAAATGTACCAACCTCTGTTAAAATAAATCTGGACCAAATATAGCATCATCAGTCAAATAATCTTGATACATTCTTACATATCCCACTATTCTATCACGATATCTATAAATGTCTCAAGATAGAGCCACCATGTTTTCTAATGTCCCGTGAATACTTTGTATGATTTGAGCAGCGGCAAGGATGAAATCGTCGTCGTCGTTCGATGATGATTCATCCAAAAATTGTCGAGAGAGGGACGGACGATGAGCCATCAGGCTTGGTTTTGTAACTGCACGTAATCCATAAACAGTATCAACAGTACCACGTGGCGATAGCCATGTCAAGAATTGATACGGGGAATAATTAAGCAAATAAACGAGTGCTAGTAGAAGAAGAACATGCCACGCAAAGTGTTCCTCTGGTCTTGCGTGCTGATCCGGCGCTCTTGTGACCTGATGCACGAACAAAACTTAGTTTGAATGAACCTTGCATGCACGGATCAGAAAAGTACACAGCAAGATGACTCATCACCTAGGTACAGAGAAAGTCGGCTATATACAGGATGTCTTCCAGCGGCCTGGTCGGCCACATTGAAATCGTCTTTCCTCTACTGCACGGAAGAAATAGAGTTCCGTCATAGCGGATTACACTATACTTTAAATAAGTAGTGTCACTTAATCCTGACCGTTCAATAATAAAGGGTAAAATCATCTTTATTGATTTTATTTAAGAATCTATAGTGCGGCCATTATCGAACGAGGAGCTTCTCTCCGGCGCCGCGGTCCTTGCGCATGCCTGATTGCCACCGCCGCGCGCCACCAGGGCATCTTGTGCGCACCCTCGCTAAAGGGTCCAGGCCATAGCCGCCCCGCCTCCACAGTCAGACATCACGGGTTCGTAATTTCTGTTGGCTGTTGATGGATGTTTGAGAAGAATCAACCGCCATGCATGGTCGGAAGTACTCAACCGCTACTGGAGCTCGCAGCTCCAGTGCAGGAGGGAGGTGGTGTGTCCATGCCAGAGGGACAGTCACAGTTGAACAAGTAGCAATCCCATTTAGAAAAATTCATACAACTATAGCTCTTTCACACACTACTGTAAAAAAAATTTCTTGGACGCATGTCGAACACACACGAGCTCATCCTACTAGTATTAAATATTAGTCAAAACCTAAGCATGAGTTCCGGCTCCTCCACAGCATGCACGCCGTCAGCCGTGCTGCCTGTCGGCGTGGCGACGGAGGCCGGCCAGAAGCTCCCCGGACAGCCAAAGCTGAGTTATTGCCTTCTAGAAACGGCATCGGGGCAAACAATACCACGCGGTCGATGGCCCTCGGCAGCATGTGGCGTTGATGCTTCAAGTGCGCCGCTGACGGGTGCGCTTGGAGGCCGATGGATGTACAGGGCGGAACCCGTTGTCGATGGTCCTCGATTGGATGGTGCCGGCGGCAGAGGTTGAGGGCTGACCCAGCTGGAACAGATTCAACTCCACTCGTCGTCGTCGTTGGACAGTAGAAGAGAAAGAACAGAGAATAAAACGCTGTATTTTTTTTATTTCCTAAAATGTCCGCAATAGTTGACACTACTCCAATATTATACTTCACACCGATTATGAAAATGATGTAGTGTAAAGGTCCTAAACCGTTTGATCTATAGAAATAAACGGCTCCTATTCAATTTAGCCCACCAAAAGGTTCTCAAGAAATAAAGTCTCAGATCTAGAAACAGAATCAAATCAACTATGCTGGGCCCATTAAAGATGACGTGGTTAGATTTAAAATAATTCAGAAACCAATTATTGGGAGTTGTAGTAGGCAGATGTTTTTTTTCCTCCCAATATTTCTTTGGGACTTCCAAAACCATGCTTTTGGGACTACTAATTTTACATGACTGTTGTAGATGATCTAACGACTCCAAATAGTAAGTTTGTTTCTATAGTTCATGGTAACCAATTTCTAATTTTTTATGAAAAAAAATCAAGTCTGTATACTCCATACGTCCCAATTTGCTTGTTATTCTAGCCTTCAGTATTTGTCCCAAATTACTTGTCTTTTCGAGACACCTTTTTCTCTAACCATTACTTCTCTATCTCTATCTCTCTATTTTTTATTTATCGTGCATAATACATTTTTCAACCCATCTTAATTCTCATACCCAACTCTAGAACAACAACTAAATTAACTTGAATAGAGGGAATATTTTCTTAATTTTTATTAAAAATTATTATAAATTTGATCAAAACCAAAGGTTTGATACTTTGACTATTATGATTTTTTCTCTTATGTTTAGCATTATGACATACTCCCTCCATTCTTTTTTGTGTGTTGCCATTAACTTTAACCAATAATTTTGATGATCATCTTATTAAAAAAATATGAGAAATATTAAATATTTTGTTATAATTGAATTTATTACTAAAGGTTTTTGGATCCTAATTTTTAATTTTACATATTTGAACTAATTCTTTAAATAAGACGAACGGTCAAAATTTTTATGGTCAAAGTCAACGACGACAAGTAAGAAAAAACGGAGGGAGTATTTGAGAACCAAGCCACGAAAAAGACCTTGTTTGCTTCTCAAATATGACACATTGCATTTGTTTCACTTCCTTTTCCTCATAACTTACAATTAATTCAATACCTGATTTCTCCCGCTCTCAGCCGTCCATATCCATAAGAATGGGTCAGATTGCTTGCTATATTAAAAAGTGAAGTCCAATAGGGCCTCAAAAAGATTCCTGTCCTCCATTTTCCCTTCTGCTTTCACACACACCGCACCTATTAGCCCATGAGTAAGCGGCATACGGGATCCGTTTGTAAAGTATTAAGGACACCGTGAAGAAAGAACGAACTTCAACATAATCAGCTGCTTGGGAACTTGTAAGAAAAGAAGTTGGTAGCATTGTGTTTTGGATTCTCTAATAAATTATTCACAATACTGTCTTCTACTACAATACTATATCTTGCTTCGCAAGTTCATCTCTTAAAAATATAGTGCTCAGGCAAGATTTTAATATTCATCATGTCAAGAACCTTTAAAGCGTGACTACACAATATTCTAAATCTTTCGAATTGTGGGCAGCCACAGAAAACCATTTTATTAAAGGAATCACCTATAACTATATACTTCTCTTCTATTATAGATTTTCCATCAAGAACCCAAATCCCTACATTGTACTCCCTCTATACTTACATTACAAGTCATTTAGAACAATGACATGATCTCTGTAACTTTAACCTTCATTCTCTATGTAACATCCCGAACTAAATTCTCGCTAATCAATTCTCAATGAAGGCTTATTTGTGTTCAATAAAAATTTCAAAACCCAAAGTTAATGAAATCATAGGATCTAATCAAAAGAACTTAAGTTCAAAATTTAAATTGAAATCCAATCTTTACTTTCTTTTCTGTTTCTCTTTTTCCTCTTTACCGATGCAGAATTGACCCGGCCGGCCTTTGTCCAGTTGCGTCGCGCTGCTGCCGTGCGGCTGCTTGCCGCCGTCGCTGCTCGCCGTAGCCGGCTTGCCCGAGCCTGCTCTCGCTAGCGCCGTCGGAACCCCCGCTCTCCACCGTCGCGCTGCCCGGCTTCCTCTATTCTCCCACCCGCAAGCCGCCGCCCGAGTCCCTGCTCCACCCCGGGCACCGCTTCCCCGTTTCCTTTCCATGCTTTCCCGACCCCGTCTTTTGTGAGTCCGTTTTCGTCCGACCTCCGACCCAGAGGTCGGAGGATTTTTACGATTCGCCCGACCTCCGACCCAGAGGTCGGAGGATTTTACGGTTCGCCCGACCCCGACCCCCAGTGGCCGGACATTATTTCCGTCTCGTCCGACCCTTCGTTAGCACTCTCCGCTTCGCTCGACCCGTCGTCCAGGAGGTCGGACAAGCCGCTTTTCGCTCCGCCTCGCTCGACCCCGAGGTCGGACAGACTCGTCGGACCCGAGCTCGGAGCGGCCGCGCCATTAATGCTGCCGGCCATCTTCCCAACCGTAAAAGCGCCTGGCCGTACACAGCAGTGCCGCCCCCGCGCCAAAAGTCTTCGTGATGGGACGCGCACGCCTGGCGCCCATGCGCTGCAGTACGCTGCCGCCGCGCCAACTTGCGCCGTGTCCTGGAGAGACAAAAGGAACGGAGACTGATATATTCCAGAGACGAAACGCTTCACTCGTGCGCACTCATTTGCTCTTTCTGCACGCTCGTCTCTCTGCTCTCGTCTCCTCTGCCTTCCGCCATTACCGCCGAAGAGCTCCGCAGGGCCCGAAACAGAGCGAGTTTCTCTCGTGCTCAGGTGAGCTCGGTAACCCATGCCCTGCCGACGGTTCCATCATCCGTCGTTATCGTCTCTAACCGCCGCCCCATTCTTCCGCGTTATTGCAGAAGTAGCGGCGTGTCAACATCTCTCTTCCGGCGACCGGTCTCCGTTGTCGTTCGTTCTTGCCGTCAGCCCCTTTGGTAATCTCTGCCGTCCGACCAGTCTAGCTAAATCCCGTCTACCGAAACAACACACTAATTTGTTAGAAAGAAATTCATGCACTTTCACTTCTCTGTTAATACAAGTTACCACCACCAGCATTGAATCCCTGTGTAAACTAAATTACCTTGCATCTTCATATAGGAACCGAGCTGCAGACGGCCACCGAGGCTGAGGAGGATTTCCCTGCTGCCGACCCCGCCATCGACTGTGCTAACTTCTCCCCGAACCGAGGCAAGCCCCGGTGCATACCTACGTTTAAAGTTTTACCTTCTCACTGTGTATGTAGGTTTTTGTTGTGCATTAAGTTTTGAGCCTTGTGTGAAAACTTAGTTGCATGACTTGTTAGGATCTCCTACGGGTTGTTCTGTTAGAGCCAGTACGTTAGTGCTATGCCTACTGATAGGGCAACGAATGGATTTGAGTGGTATGGAGACTACTCAGGGGATTATTTATAGAAGTATTTGAAAAAGTCAGGACCCAACATTGTGTGAAATAAAATTGAGCACGGTGTCGGGTGCGGTTGCATTGGTCAAGTTTGAGTTGTGTACCGAATACATACTGGCATATGGGACCCAGGAAACCGACGTAGCTCATTGCGCAGTGTTTGGACAATTGGCCATCTCTTTTTCCGGGTGAACGGACCAGTATGGTGGATGAATTCGCATTTCTGTTTTTCTTGGGCATGTGCTAGTGGGAAAGGCTTGGGGCCGTACAGGGACGCACGACGTTGCCTGGAGGACCATGTCCTTGGAGAGATGGATGTTGGACCAACTCTATCGCGATGCAGTGAAAGGTGGCCACATGTGACTCGTGGAGTGCGCACGTGTCGTGTTATTCGGGTTTCTCTTGCAGGATGTAAAATCAATTATAATTGCCGTCCCTCACGGTATTGAGTACACTTGCTCCTTTCTGCCATGGCGACACTATAAAATGTGGTAGCAGGAATTGTGATTGGAGGTTTGGGAATAAATTTCAGAGCTGTTGTATTGCACTTGCTTGCTTAGTTGCTGTCACACTTAGTAAAATTTCAATAGCAATTCTGATAACTTGGCTAAAATACTGAAAACCATTAGTAGTGCTGTATTTTGCAAATACCTACCAGCTGCCACCAATATTCCAGCATTCTAGGAGTCGGCCTTAGAAGGCCTATTGACGGGTAAGTCTTGCTGAGCGTCAGTCGCTCACGGTTTGTTGATTGTTGTTTTGCAGGTAATAGTGCTGACTGTAGCCAGGGTGGTTGGGAAGAGGAGGCGCCCTCGGAGTGGACCTTCGAGTGGGTCCCCGCTTCTCCCTCCCGTGGAGATTAAACACCATCGGGCTGGGGTGTTTAATCGAGGCGTCGAGTGTTAGATTTTTGCTTCCGCTGAAACCCACGTGTTTGTTATCAAAACTACGTTCCCGCACTTCCAAAACTTCTAAAATCAGTTGTAATATAACCAGAATTAATGTATCTTTAAGTCATTTATGCGAGTCCTTGTTAATTATTGTACTGTAAAGTCACTTGTTTCGGCAAGCGGCCCTCCCAAATGATCCTGGATGAGCAACCGTACGATTTTATCGGACGGGGTTGCGACAGCTGGTATCAGAGCTATTTGGGGGTTAGTACTCTAATTAACGAGGCATGTTTTCAAAAATTGCGCTACGGTGAGGTACGGTATAGAACAGCCCATAGTGGAGGTTAGAGTTAGGAAGGTGGCAAGCTAAGTGTGCATTCATGCATTTTACCTTCCTGTAAGTTTATGATTATGTAACGACGCACCAACGAACTACGCGAAGGTACGTGTTACAATTTTTGCAACGACGCACCATCAAACTACAACGAAGGTACGGAGTCCTGCCGTGGGACAATATTCACGGTCGCTTGGTGTTCGCGTTGCTGGTTCACCCATCTTGCCTGAGATGCTTTTCATGGCCGCTAGCTGCAAGGCGTTACTGGTTGCAGTCGGTTGCCATGAGTCATGACTATCATGGCCATATTGCATCCCTGTTCTGTGATGTATTTTCTGCAGGTACCCTAACAATCGGTAGACCGTGTAGAAAACGTTTTATTTTCGAGGGAACGAGTAGTGCCACCGAGGTTCCGAACTAGGTTTCCTTTTTGGTGAGGACGAATAGGTCGCATCATTCTTTTCCTTTTGCATGGTACTAAAAATGGTGAATCTTGAACAACAAGAAATGTAAAATTCGCCTTCTTGTGTTCAGCCTGGTTCTTGTTCTCTGATGGCTGATCCAGTCCTTGGAACTATCGTTGAATCATTTCACCTGGCTTTCCGTTTCTTAAGGGGGAAGGTGTCCCTCTGTTCTGGGAGAAAAGGACATCGGACCATCCGGTGCAGGACCGAACAGTCCGAAGACACTCCCTCTGGAATGTTTTTTTTTTAGGCCACCGGACATTCCGATGTGGGATCGGACCTTCCGGTGAATACCTCTCTGGACTGAAATCAACCAAGCAGGGATTTCAGCAATGAGTCATTTTCCAAAGCTTGTAGTTTTCGCGCCTGTTATTCTAAAAATGTGAATGGGCACAATTTGAAAAGGTGTGAAAAATATCTACGACTTTTGTAGTTGGGAAATCTTGTGATTCCAATCCCCACTACAGGAAAAAAAATGTGTTTTTCTCTCTGCTGCCATAGCAGGACAGAAACCTGTTATTGTTCAGAAAATCCCATCCTTGATTGATTCTTCCCATTTTAGGTCTTGCACATTATTCCTCATTTGGTCGAGAAATGAGTTGTTGTGTAGGACTTGCGCCTCTCATTTTGGAAATGAGGGCTAATTGTTTCAACTTCTTACACAGATGGTCCTTTCCGACGCGGACAAATGTGCTGCCCTCGAAGCGCGTATCGTCGAGCTCGAGGCTGACCTTGAGCAGATGGCACGAGCTCGGGATGAGGCAGAGCGATACCGTTTGAGGGAGGAGCAGAACCATTTGAAGTTGCTCAACGAATGGTTTGAAGTTTCCTGCAAATTGGGAATGTTTGGGCAGAAAAGTTATGCCGACAAAAGGCGTCGACCGTTAACTTTTGAAGTGGATGATCACATCTATCTCCGTGTGTCACCAACGAAAGGTGTCCAACGCTTTGGCATTAAGGGTAAGTTAGCTCCAAGATTTATTGGACCTTTCAAAATCATCGAGCGATGTGGTCCCGTAGCATATCGATTGGGGCTGCCCTCTCATATGTCGGGGATTCACAACATCTTCCATGTCTCTCAGCTCCGAAAGTGTTTGAAGCTGCCTGAACAAGTGGTCATCCCGGATGTTGAATTAATCCAGGAGGACCTCACGTATCCGGAGATGCTGATGAAAATACTTGATCGGAAGGATCGCGTAACTCGCCAGAGAACCAAAACTTTCTTCAAGGTGCAGTGGACAATCACTCGGAAGATGAGGCTACCTGGGAAAGTGAAGAATTTCTTCATTCACGGTTCCCGGAATTCATGGCGTCGGTCGTGAAATAGTCATCGGTCCCTCCCTTGTAGCGTTTCCTCGAAATCTCGGGACGAGATTTTCTTAAGGGGGAAGGGCTGTAACATCCCGAACTAAATTCTCGCTAATCAATTGTCAATGAAGGCTTATTTGTGTTCAATAAAAATTTCAAAACCCAAAGTTAATGATTCAACGATAGTTCCAAGGACTGGATCAGCCTTCAGAGAACAAGAACCAGGCTGAACACAAGAAGGCGAATTTTACGTTTCTTGTTGTTCAAGATTTACCATTTTTAGTACCATGCAAAAGGAAAAGAATGATACGACCTATTCGTCCTCACCAAAAAGGAAGCCTAGTTCGGAACCTCGGTGGCACTACTCGTTCCCTCGAACAAAAAAAACGTTTTCTACACGGTCTAACGATAGTTAGGGTACCTGCAGAAAATCACATCACAGAACAGGTATGCAATATGGCCATGATAGTCACGACTCATGGCAACCGGCGGCAACCAGTAACGCCTTGCCGTTAGCGGCCATGAAAAGCATCTCAGGCAAGATGGATGAACCAGCAACGCGAACACCAAGCGACCGTGAATATTATCCCACGGCAGGACTACGTGCCTTCGTTGTAGTTCGTTGGTGCGTCGTTGCAAAAATTGTAACACGTACCTTCGCGTAGTTCGTTGGTGCGTCGTTACATAATCATAAACTTACAGGAAGGTAAAATGCATGAATGCATAGTTAGCTTGCCACCTTCCTAACTCTAACCTCCACTAAGGGCTGTTCTATACCGTACCTCACCGAAGCGTAATTTTTGAAAACATTCCTCGTTAATTAGAGTACTAACCCCCAAATAGCTCTGATACCAGCTGTCGCAACCCCGTCCGATAAAATCGTACGGTTGCTCATCCAGGATCATTTGGGAGGGCCGCTTGCCGAAACAAGTGACTTTACAGTACAATAATTAACAAGGACTCGCATAAATGACTTAAAGATACATTAATTCTGGTTATGTTACAACTGATTTCAGAAGTTTTGGAGGTGCGGTAACGTAGTTTTGATAACAAACACGTGGATTTCAGCGGAAGCAAAAATCTAACACTCGGCGCCTCGATCAAACACCGCAGCCCGATGGTGTTTAATCTCCACGGGAGGGAGAAGCGGGGACCCACTCGAAGGTCCACTCCGAGGGCGTCTCCTCTTCCCAACCACCCTGGCTACAGTCAGCACTAATACCTGCAAAACAACAATCAACAAACCGTGAGCGACTGACGCTCAGCAAGACTTACCCGTCAATAGGCCTTCTAAGGCCGACTCCTAAAATGCTGGAATATTTGTGGCAGCTGGTAGGTGTTTGCAAAAGACAGCACTACTAATGGTTTTTCAGTATTTTAGCCAAGTTATCAGAATTGCTAATGTAATTTTCCTAAGTGTGACAGCAACTAAACAAGCAAGTGCAATACAACAGTCTGAAATTTATTCTCAAACCTCCGATCACAATTCCCGCTATCACATTTTATAGTGTCGCCACGGCAGAAAGGAGCAAGTGGTACTCAATACCGCGAGGGACGGCAATTATAATTGATTTTACATCCTGCAGGAGAAACCCGAATAACACGACACGTGCGCACTCCACGAGTCACACGTGGCCACCTTTCACTGCATCGCGACAGAGTTGGTCCAACATCCATCTCTCCAAGGACATGGTCCTCCAGGCAACGTCCTGCGTTCCTGTACGGCCCCAAGCCTTTCCCACTAGCACATGCCCAAGAAAACAGAAACGCGAATTCATCCACCATGCTGGTCCGTTCACCCGAAAAAAGAGATGGCCAATTGTCCAAACACTGCGCAATGAGCTACGTCGGTTTCCTGGGTCCCATATGCCAGTATGTATTCGGTACACAACTCAAACTTGACCAATGCAACCGCACCCGACACCGTGCTCAAATTTTATTCACACAATGTTGGGTCCTGACTTTCTCAAAATACTCCTATAAATAATCCCCTGAGCAGTCTCCATACCACTCAAATCCCTTCGTTGCCCTATTACCAGCATAGCACTAACGTACTGGCTCTAACAGAGCAAGCCGTAGGAGACTCTACAAGTCATGCAACTAAGTTTTCACACAAGCCTCGAAACTTAATGCACAACAAAAACCTACATACACAGTGAGAAAATAAAACTTTAAACTTAGGTATGCACTGGGGCTTGCCTCGGTTCGGGGAGAAGTTAGCACAGTTGATGGCGGGGTCGGCAGCGGGGAAATCCTCCTCAGCCTCGGTGGCCGTCTGTAGCTCGGTTCCTATATGAAGATGCAAGGTAACTTAGTTTACACAGGGATTCAATGCGGGCGGGGGTAACTTGTATTAACAGAGAAGTGAAGGTGCATGAATTTCTTCCTAACAAATTTAGTGTGTTGTTTTCGGTAAACGGGATTTTAGCTAGACTGGTCGGACGGCAAGATTACCAGAGGGCTGACGGTAAGAGCGAACGACAACGGAGACCGGTCGCCAGAAAAGAGATGTTGACGCGCCGCTACTTCTGCAATAGTGCGGAAGGATGGGGCGGCGGTTAGAGGCGATAACGGCGGATGATGGAACCGTCGGCAGGGCATGGTTACCGAGCTCACCTGAGCACGAGAGAAACTTGCTCTGTTTTCGGCCCTGTGGAGCTCTTCGGCGGTAATGGCGGAAGGCAGGGAAGACGAGAGCAGAGAAACGAGCGTGCGGAAAGAGCAAATGAGTGCGCACGAGTGAAACGTTTTGCCTCTGGAAATATCAGTCTCCGTTCCTTTTGTCTCTCCAGGACACGGCGCAAGTTGGCACGGCGGCAGCGTACTACAGCGCATGGGCGCCCGGCGTGCGCGTCCCATCACGAAGACTTTCGGCGCGGAGGCGCACTGCGGTGTACGGCCAGGCGCTTTTACGGTTGGGAAGATGGCCGGCAGCATTAATGGTGCGGCCGCTCCGAGCTCGGGTCCGACGAGTCTGTCCGACCTCGGGGTCGAGCAAGGCGGAGCGAAAAACGGATTGTCCGACCTCGGGGTCGAGCGAGGCGGAGCGAAACGGATTGTCCGACCTCGGGGTCGAGCGAGGCGGAGCGAAAAACGGATTGTCCGACCTCGGGGTCGAGCGAGGCGGAGCGAAACGGATTGTCCGACCTCGGGGTCGAGCGAGGCGGAGATAGTGTCCGACCACTGGGGGTCGGGGTCGGGCGAATCGCAAAAATCCTCCGACCTCAGGGTCGGAGGTCGGGCGAACCGTAAAAACCCTCCGACCTCAGGGTCGGAGGTCGGGCGAATCGGGCTCACAAAGCCGGGGTCGGGAAGGCATGGAAAGGAACAGGGAAGCGGCGCCCGGGGTGGAGCAGGGACTCGGGCGGCGGCTCGTGGGTGGGAGAACAGAGGAAGCCGGACGGCGCGACGGTGGAGAGCGGGGGTTCCGGCGGCGCTAGCGAGAGTAGGCTCGGGCAAGCCGGCTACGGCGAGCAGCGACGGCGGCAAGCAGCCGCACGGCAGCAGCGCGACGCAGCAGGGCAAAGGCCGGCCGGTCAATTCTGCATCGGCAGAGAGGAAAAGAGAAGCAGAAAAGAAAATGAAGATAGGATTTCAAAGTAGATTTTTGAATTTAAGTTCTTTTGATTAGGTCCTATGATTTCATTTACCTCAGGTTTTTGAGATTTTTATTGAACATAATTAAGTCTTTATTGACAATAGATTTAGCGAGAATTTAGTTCGGGATGTTACAGCCCTTCCCCCTTAAGAAAATCTCGTCCCGAGATTTCGAGGAAACGCTACAAGGGAGGGACCGATGACTATTTCACGACCGATGCCATGAATTCCGGGAACTGTGAATGAAGAAATTCTTCACTTTCCCAGATAGCCTCATCTTCCGAATGATTTGTCCACTGCACCTTGAAGAAAGTTTTGGTCCTCCGGCGAGTTATGCGATCCTTCCGATCAAGTATCTTCGTCGGCACCTCCGGACATGTGAGGTCCTCTTGGATTAATTCAACATCCGGGATGACCACTTGTTCAGGCAGCTTCAAACACTTCCGGAGCTGAGAGACATGGAAGATCTTGTGAATTCCCGACATATGAGGGGGCAGCTCCAATCGATATGCTACGGGACCACATCGCTCGATGATTTTGAAAGGTCCAATAAATCTTGGAGCTAACTTACCCTTAATGCCAAAGCGTTGGACACCTTTTGTTGGGGACACACGGAGATAGACGTGATCATCCACTTCAAAAGTTAACGGTCGACGCCTTTTGTCGGCATAACTTTTCTGCCGGGACCTTGCAGCTCGCAAATTTTCTTGAATAATCCTCACTTTCTCTTCGGCTTGAGTCACCAAATCTGGTCCAAAAATTACTCTTTCTCCTGCCTCAGACCAGTTTAATGGCGTGCGACATGGCTGACCATACAATGCCTTGAACGGAGACATCTTGATGCTCTCTTGATAGCTATTGTTGTACAAAAACTCAGCCAATGGTAAGCACTCTTCCCAATTCTTCCCATGGGTCAGCACAGATGCGCGAAGCATATCTTCCAGAACTTGATTAACACGTTCTGTCTGACCATCAGTTTGCGGGTGGTAAGCTGAACCATGAATTAACTTAGTACCAAGTGCTTCATGAAATTGTTCCCAGAAACGGCTCACAAACTGGGTACCCCGATCAGAAATGATGGTCTTTGGAACACCATGGAGGCACATGATACGAGAGATATAAAGCTCCGCGTATTTCCTCGCATTATAATGGGTGTTCACCGGGATGAAGTGAGCAGATTTGGTGAGTCGATCTACTATGACCCAAATAGAATCATGCTTATGGGCAGTGAGAGGAAGACCGACGATAAAGTCCATACTAATGTCCTCCCATTTCCATGATGGCACACTGAGAGGCTGCAACGGACCAGCACTCTTCAGATGATCTGCTTTGACCTGGCGACATGTGTTGCACTCAGCAACATACCGAGCGACTTCACGCTTCATTCGAGTCCACCAAAATTTCCTTCGCAGATCTTAGTACATCTTATTGCTACCTGGATGGATAGCATACTTGGAGAGGTGAGCCTCATCCATGATTTTCTTCCGCAGCTCGAAATTTTCGGTACGACGAGGCGGTCGTTGAACCAAAGAACACCTTCCTCATCAAGGCGGAAACATTTCATTTTGCTGCTGCCTATCCGAGCGCGGATCTTTTCCATTCCCTTATCAACCTTCTGTGCTGCAACTACTTCCTCACGGAGGGTAGGAATGAGAGCCAAATTATACAACGCCCCATGGGGAATGATACGAAGACTTGGCTCTTCTGAACTACAACAGAGAGCAGTGGTAGAAGCTTGAGCTATGGTGGGATTGCACCCAGCTTTGCGACTTAAGGCATCAGCCACAACATTCGCCTTGCCCGGATGGTAATGGATTTCCAATTCATAGTCTTTGATCAATTCCATCCACCTTCTTTGCCTCATATTCAGATCATCTTGAGAAAAAATATACTTCAAGCTTTTGTCATCCGTGTATAAGTGTACGAGATTCCCAAGAAGAAAATGCCTCCAGATTTTTAAGGCAAACACAACTGCGGCGAGTTCCAAATCATGAGTGAGATAATTCAACTCATGACGTCGCAGCTGTCTTGATCCATAGGCAATGACGCGACCGTCTTGCATCAATACACATCCCAGGCCCGTGCCAGAAGCATCACAATAAACATCAAACGGTTTGGTGATGTCCGGTTGAGCCAAAACTGGAGCGGTGGTTAAGTGTTTCTTGAGAGTTCGAAAAGCCTCATCACAAGAATCACTCCAATAGAAAGCGACCCCTTTGTGAAGCAGTTCCGTTATGGGCTTGGAGATCTTCGAAAAGTTCGGGACGAACCGTCGATAGTATCCAGCAAGCCCAAGGAAGCTGCGAACATCTTTGACGCACTTTGGGGGCTTCCAGTCAAGCACATCTTTCACCTTGCTTGGGTCAACAGAGATACCTTCGGTGGAAATCACATGACCAAGGAACTGTACTTCTTTCAACCAAAAGTCGCATTTGCTGAATTTGGCGTACAGCTTATGTTCCCTCAGCCTCTGGAGAACAATACGAAGATGTTCCGCATGCTCTTCCTCCGACTTGGAATAAATAAGGATGTCGTCGATGAAGACCACGACGAATTTGTCCAGCTCGGGCATGAAAACAGAATTCATTAGATACATGAAGTGGGCTGGAGCATTGGTCAAACCGAAGGACATAACAAGATATTCGTAGAGGCCATACCTTGTAGAAAAGGCAGTCTTGGGAATGTCCTCAGGACGGATTTTTATTTGATGATACCCCGAGCAAAGATCAACTTTGGAAAAGACCTTGGCGCCCACAAGCTGATCGAACAGGATGTCTATGCGGGGCAAAGGATATTTGTTTTTGATGGTGACCGCATTCAACGGTCGATAATTAACACAGAGTCTCAGGGTCTCATCCTTCTTCTTCACAAATATGGCAGGACAACCCCAAGGAGACGAGCTAGGTCGAATAAAACCCTTGTCTAACAACTCCTTCAGTTGAATTTTTAATTCGGCCAACTCATTCGGAGCCATCCTATACGGTCTTCTAGAGATGGGAGCGGTACCGGGCTGGAGTTCAATTTTGAACTCGACGTCCCGATCGGGTGGCAATCCCGGTAAATCCTCCGGAAAGACATCAGGAAACTCACACACCACTGGAATATCCTCCAACTTTTTACCCGAAACTTGATGAAGGCTAGGTGACTTGGGAGTGGGTGGTGCAACTCGAAAGGATATAGAGCCGTGTAGAGGGGAGTTTAATTGAATCTCTCGAGAGTAAATATGCAGCACTGCATTATGGTACACCATCCAACTCATGCCCAAAATTACGTCTATGCCATGATGGTCAAGAACGATGAATTGGGGTTTAAATATTTTTCCGCCCAGATTTAGTGGTGCTTGGTGGACTTTTAATGTGGTAGATATTTTTCCGGCGGGTGAGGTAATAATATAGGGGGTTTTAGTGATGACGGTGAAAAGACCACACCTTTGGATACACGCCCTACTAATGAAATTATGGGTGGCACCCGAATCAAATAAAACGAAAGCAGGCTGTTTTCGAATAGAAAACATACCCGCAAGGACTTGTTCACCTTCTTGAACTTCCTCAGCCACAGTGTGATTGACACGGCCCTGAGTAGGTGCGCCCCCGGCAGGCTGGGGACGGGAATTGTTGTTGTTGCGGGAGTTGCCCTGCTAGGCATTACCCTGCTGACGAGGAGGCTGGCGGCAATCTTTAGCAAAGTGGCCGGGACGACCGCAATTGAAACACGGCCTTGGGCCCGTGTTGCTGTACTGTTGCGGTGGACGAGGAGCTTGAGTCATTTGCCTGTGACCCCCGGAGTTGAAGCTAGGCTGCTGCCCAAACTGGGGACCTTGGCGTGCCACGGACTGCTGGGAGGATGATGGGCGATAACCTCCACCCGGTGGCATTGCAGCCTTGAACTTCTGGCCCGTCGGGGAAGTGATAGCCAAACGGTACCTCTGGGGCAGTTGGTTACCAGAGGGACCCACAACCGCACGCTTGCGCTTCTTTTCCTCCTGGTGAGCGCGCGTAGCATCTTCTTGAGTGATGGCAGCGCTCACCAGTGCATTGAAATTGGCGCTGTTGTGGAGGGCTAGGCGATCACGCAACTTGGAGTTTAAGCCCTTCATGAAACAGCCCCTCTTTTTGGCGTCTGTGTCTACGTGATGTCCAGCATACTGCGCCAGGTAGTTGAACTTGCGCGAGTATTCATAAACACTCATGTGGCCTTGACGCACTTCTTCAAATTCGCGCATCTTGCGTTGTATGAGGCCATCAGGAATGTGATGTGCCCTGAAAGCTTTCCGGAACTCCGTCCATTGCACTTGGTGGCCATCGCGAAGAGAGGCAGTGTAATTAATCCACCACGCTCTCGCCGGTCCGCGGAGTTGCTGAGCCGCGAAGAGAGTCTTCTGATGCTCGGTGCAGTGAAGGAGCTCAAACTTGGACTCGATGGTGTGCAGCCAATTATCAGCGTCCAATGGGTCAGCTGCATCCGCGAAGGTTGGCGGATGGACGGCCGAGAAGTCCCCATAGGAGCTCTCTGGCGGGGGTGCCTGTGCACGCTGACGACCACCTTGACGATTTTGTTCGATCAGGATTTGCATGAGCTGCTGTTGGGTAGCCATAAACTGTTCCCACATCCTTGGAGGTGGGGGTGGCGGTGGAGGAAGGTTGGAGCCACTAGCCTGGTCCTGCCCGCTCGATCCGCGAGTACGTCCTGCCATCTGTCATAAGAAGCCATCACTCCATTAGAGGATTGATCATGCGCTTGAACACACCCAGGCCAACAGAATGCATCCAAACACAGCATGACCAGATATATGTTATGACAATAGAAATAGACACACATAGCTTGGATCGCTTCATTCATGAGGAGGTCAACGATGGCATACATGAAAGAGTACCTGTATTACATGCCGAAGTGGCTGAGCCACATTTTACAAAATTGCGTAACGACACCGAGCCATAGCTACGCTGCTCACGGGATGTATGCCCACAATAACCGTTCGACACGGAATAAAAGATACTACAAGGTCATTGGGTTCTAGTTGCACACATATATGTACGCAACCTAGGCCGCGATAGATGACTAGGGCACAGGGCTGTCAGCGTCGGAATGCATCTCCTCATCGTAGGGTGACGGGGGATGCTCGACCTCTACGCCAGACCTGCCTGACCCCTCATCGGGTGGAGCGACGTCAGGTGCCGGCATCGGCTGCGGGGCCTGATGCTGAAGAGCCATCTCGAGGTCCATCACAGCGCCCTCCCACTGAGCGTGGATCTGCTCAATGGTCTGCTCGGCATTGTGGAGCTGAGCGCGAACATCATGAGTCTCGTTCTCCGCCTCAAGCCTCAGTTCATCCATCCATTCTGCCTCAGCCTCGAGCTCATTGACCTGCAACTTCCGGTCGTCGCGCTCACCCTCCAGCTCAGCGATTTGCTGATCGGCCTGGGCCTTCTGCTCTTGAAACTGCTGCTACAACTTCTCGACTTGGGCTTTTAAACCACAATTCTCCGCTTTAACCTTTTCTAACTTGTAGGAAACCTCAAGCCACTCCAAAAGAACTTTCAGGTGCTCCTGCTCCTCTTTGGAACGGGACTGCTCCGCCTGTTCGCGAGCCTGGGCCATCTCCACAAGGTCGGCCTCGAGCTCGACGATACGCGCTTCGAGGGCAGCACATTTGCCCGCATCAGAAAGGACCATCTGTGGAAGAAGTTGGACAATTAGCCCTCATTTCTAAAGTGAGAGGTGTAAGTCCTACACTACAACTCATTTCTCGACCAAATGAGGAATAATGTGCAAGACCTAAAATGGGAAGAATCAATCAAGGATGGGATTTTCTGAACAATAACAGGTTTCTGTCCTGCTATGGCAGCAGAGAGAAAAACACATTTTCCCTGTAGTGGGGATCGGAATCATAAGATTTTCCAACCACAAAAGTCGTAGATATTTTTCACACCTTTCCAAATTGTGCCCACTCACATTTTTAGAATAACAGGCGCGAATACAAGCTTTGGAAAACGACTCATTGCTGAAATCCCTGCTTGGTTGATTTCAGTCCCGAGAGGTGTTCACCGGAAGGTCCGATCCCACATCGGAATGTCCGGTGGCCTAAAAAAAATTCCAGAGGGAGTGTCTTCGGACTGTCCGGTCCTGCATCGGATGATCCGATGTCCTTTTCTCCCAGAACAGAGGGACACCTTCCCCCTTAAGAAAACGGAGAGCCAAGTGAAATGATTCAACGATAGTTCCAAGGACTGGATCAGCCTTCAGAGAACAAGAACCAGGCTGAACACAAGAAGGCGAATTTTACGTTTCTTGTTGTTCAAGATTTACCATTTTTAGTACCATGCAAAAGGAAAAGAATGATACGACCTATTCGTCCTCGCCAAAAAGGAAGCCTAGTTCGGAACCTCGGTGGCACTACTCGTTCCCTCGAACAAAAAAACGTTTTCTACACGGTCTAACGATAGTTAGGGTACCTGCAGAAAATCACATCACAGAATAGGTATGCAATATGGCCATGATAGTCACGACTCATGGCAACCGGCGGCAACCAGTAACGCCTTGCCGTTAGCGGCCATGAAAAGCATCTCAGGCAAGATGGGTGAACCAGCAACGCGAACACCAAGCGACCGTGAATATTATCCCACGGCAGGACTACGTACCTTCGTTGTAGTTCGTTGGTGCGTCGTTGCAAAAATTGTAACACGTACCTTCACGTAGTTCGTTGGTGCGTCGTTACATAATCATAAACTTACAGGAAGGTAAAATGTATGAATGCACAGTTAGCTTGCCACCTTCCTAACTCTAACCTCCACTAAGGGCTGTTCTATACCGTACCTCACCGAAGCGCAATTTTTGAAAACATGCCTCGTTAATTAGTGTACTAACCCCCAAATAGCTCTGATACCAGCTGTCGCAACCCCGTCCGATAAAATCGTACGGTTGCTCATCCAGGATCATTTGGGAGGGCCGCTTGCCGAAACAAGTGACTTTACAGTACAATAATTAACAAGGACTCGCATAAATGACTTAAAGATACATTAATTCTGGTTATGTTACAACTGATTTCAGAAGTTTTGGAGGTGCGTTAACGTAGTTTTGATAACAAACACGTGGATTTCAGCGGAAGCAAAAATCTAACACTCGGCGCCTCGATCAAACACCCAAGCCCGATGGTGTTTAATCTCCACGGGAGGGAGAAGCGGGGACCCACTCGAAGGTCCACTCCGAGGGCGTCTCCTCTTCCCAACAAACCTGGCTACAGTCAGCACTAATACCTGCAAAACAACAATCAACAAACCGTGAGCGACTGACACTCAGCAAGACTTACCCGTCAATAGGCCTTCTAAGGCCGACTCCTAAAATGCTGGAATATTGGTGGCAGCTGGTAGGTGTTTGCAAAAGACAGCACTACTAATGGTTTTTCAGTATTTTAGCCAAGTTATCAGAATTGCTAATGTAATTTTCCTAAGTGTGACAGCAACTAAACAAGCAAGTGCAATACAACAGTCTGAAATTTGTTCTCAAACCTCCGATCACAATTCCCGCTATCACATTTTATAGTGTCGCCACGGCAGAAAGGAGCAAGTGGTACTCAATACCGCGAGGGACGGCAATTATAATTGATTTTACATCCTGCAGGAGAAACCCGAATAACACGACACGTGCGCACTCCACGAGTCACACGTGGCCACCTTTCACTGCATCGCGACAGAGTTGGTCCAACATCCATCTCTCCAAGGACATGGTCCTCCAGGCAACGTCCTGCGTTCCTGTACGGCCCCAAGCCTTTCCCACTAGCACATGCCCAAGAAAACAGAAATGCGAATTCATCCACCATGCTGGTCCGTTCACCCGGAAAAAGAGATGGCCAATTGTCCAAACACTGCGCAATGAGCTACGTCGGTTTCTGGGTCCATATGCCAGTATGTATTCGGTACACAACTCAAACTTGACCAATGCAACCGCACCCGACACCGTGCTCAAATTTTATTCACACAATGTTGGGTCCTGACTTTCTCAAAATACTCCTATAAATAATCCCCTGAGCAGTCTCCATACCACTCAAATCCCTTCGTTGCCCTATTAGCAGCATAGCACTAACGTACTGGCTCTAACAGAGCAAGCCGTAGGAGACCCTACAAGTCATGCAACTAAGTTTTCACACAAGCCTCGAAACTTAATGCACAACAAAAACCTACATACACAGTGAGAAAATAAAACTTTAAACTTAGGTATGCACCGGGGCTTGCCTCGGTTCGGGGAGAAGTTAGCACAGTCGATGGCGGCGTCGGCAGCGGGGAAATCCTCCTCAGCCTCGGTGGCTGTCTGTAGCTCGGTTCCTATATCAAGATGCAAGGTAACTTAGTTTACACAGGGATTCAATGCGGGCGGGGGTAACTTGTATTAACAGAGAAGTGAAGGTGCATGAATTTCTTCCTAACAAATTTAGTGTGTTGTTTTTGGTAAACGGGATTTTAGCTAGACTGGTCGGACGGCAAGATTACCAGAGGGTTGACGGTAAGAGCGAACGACAACGGAGACCGGTCGTCGGAAAAGAGATGTTGACGCGCCGCTACTTCTGCAATAGTGCGGAAGGATGGGGCGGCGGTTAGAGGCGATAACGGCGGATGATGGAACCGTCGGCAGGGTATGGTTACCGAGCTCACCTGAGCACGAGAGAAACTTGCTCTGTTTTCGGCCCTGCGGAGCTCTTCGGCGGTAATGGCGGAAGGCAGGGAAGACGAGAGCAGAGAAACGAGCGTGCGGAAAGAGCAAATGAGTGCGCACGAGTGAAACATTTCGCCTCTGGAAATATCAGTCTCCGTTCCTTTTGTCTCTCCAGGACACGGCGCAAGTTGGCACGGCGGCAGCGTACTGCAGCGCATGGGCGCCCGACGTGCGCATCCCATCACGAAGACTTTCGGCGCGGAGGCGGCACTGCGGTGTACGGCAAGGCGCTTTTACGGTTGGGAAGATGGCCGGCAGCATTAATGGCGCGGCCGCTCCGAGCTCGGGTCCGACGAGTCTGTCCGACCTCGGGGTCGAGCGAGGCGGAGCGAAAAACGGATTGTCCGACCTCGGGGTCGAGCGAGGCGGAGCGAAACGGATTGTCCGACCTCGGGGTCGAGCGAGGCGGAGCGAAACGGATTGTCTGACCTCGGGGTCGAGCGAGGCGGAGATAGTGTCCGACCACTGGGGGTCGGGGTCGGGCGAATCGCAAAAATCCTCCAACCTCAGGGTCGGAGGTCGGGCAAACCGTAAAAATCCTCCGACCTCAGGGTCGGAGGTCGGGCGAATCGGGCTCACAAAGCCGGGGTCGGGAAGGCATGGAAAGGAACAGGGAAGCGGCGCCCGGGGTGGAGCAGGGACTCGGGCGGCGGCTCATGGGTGGGAGAACAGAGGAAGCAGGACGGCGCGACGGTGGAGAGCGGGGGTTCCGGCGGCGCTAGCGAGAGTAGGCTCGGGCAAGCCGGCTACGGCGAGCAGCGACGGCGGCAAGCAGCCGCACGGCAGCAGCGCGACGCAGCAAGGCAAAGGCCGGCCGGTCAATTCTGCATCGGCAGAGAGGAAAAGAGAAGCATAGAAAATGAAGATAGGATTTCAAAGTAGATTTTTGAATTTAAGTTCTTTTGATTAGGTCCTATGATTTCATTACTTCGGGTTTTTGAGATTTTTATTGAACACAATTAAGTCTTTATTGACAATAGATTTAGCGAGAATTTAGTTCGGGATGTTACAACCATGTCCTTGGAGAGATGGATGTTGGACCAACTCTGTCGTGATGCAGTGAAAGGTGGCCACGTGTGACTCGTGGAGTGCGCACGTGTCGTGTTATTCGGGTTTCTCCTGCAGGATGTAAAATCAATTATAATTGCCGTCCCTCGCGGTATTGAGTACCACTTGCTCCTTTCTGCCGTGGCGATACTATAAAATGTGACAGCAGAAATTGTGATTGGAGGTTTGGGAATAAATTTCAGAGCTGTTGTATTGCACTTGCTTGCTTAGTTGCTGTCACACTTAGTAAAATTTCAATAGCAATTCTGATAACTTGGCTAAAATACTGAAAACCATTAGTAGTGCTGTATTTTGCAAATACCTACCAGCTGCCACCAATATTCCAGCATTCTAGGAGTCGGCCTTAGAAGGCCTATTGACGGGTAAGTCTTGCTGAGCGTCAGTCGCTCACGGTTTGTTGATTGTTGTTTTGCAGGTAATAATGCTGACTGTAGCCAGGGTGGTTGGGAAGAGGAGACGCCCTCGGAGTGGACCTTCGAGTGGGTCCCCGCTTCTCCCTCCCGTGGAGATTAAACACCATCGGGCTGGAGTGTTTAATCGAGGCGTCGAGTGTTAGATTTTTGCTTCCGCTGAAACCCACGTATTTGTTATCAAAAATACGTTCCTGCACTTCCAAAACTTCTGAAATCAGTTGTAATATAACCAGAATTAATGTATCTTTAAGTTATTTATGCGAGTCCTTGTTAATTATTGTACTGTAAAGTCACTTGTTTCGGCAAGCGGCCCTCCCAAATGATCCTGGATGAGCAACCGTACGATTTTATCGGATGGGGTTGCGACACTCTACAAAAAAATATTTATTAAAAAAATAATATATCATATATATATACTTTTATGAAAATATTTCCCAATACAAATATATTATACAGTTTTAGATTTTTCGAACACAATAATTTTTAAGTTATTTTAAAAGTTATATTCGCAACATTTGGCCAACACCTTGTCTTAAACAACTTTTAATTTCAACATGGAGGGATTACTCAATTGGTACTTCGCTTGGTCTAGCATATGCATCCATGAATCCTTCATACTTAGATTGAAAAGATTCAAACTACATGGAGTGCATAGGTTACTTGCTTGTACCAATAGTGTCATCTTCATTTTTATTCATGGTCATTTCTTCCTTGAGTTGTATTCTATATCTAACTCTTTAGTTCACTTACATGCAAGTACTATCCTGTCAAAATGAGAGAGAAGAACCTAGCAATGTCCAAATTACACTTTAAAACATATTCCAGGTCTTTGATGTGACTCTCACTTAATTGTATACTTCCCATTCTTAGTGTGAATATGAGCTTCATGAAGCATTCAGTGCATTTTTCATTTTGTTTATGGAGACCACCGGACAACCTTTTATTTGAACTTTGCTTCTCAAGACACTAAAAGATTGTTTAAATGTTGCCACATCCTCATCATATATGCAAACACTTAACTTAGCCAAGGCACTTTGATTCCAACTCAGCAAAAGATGCTTGACAACATTTTGCACAATATGAAATGTACATAATTCTTTGTAAGATGGTTCTTTTTCACTATCCGCTTTATTGAACACACAAAATTAATAGGAAGTAGACATTCCATCTAGTTTGTTGTTATACTTCCTTACTTCAAACCCAACTTTATCACTCTAGCTAATCTGATAATCCCAAGCCTCATCTACACTAATAACTAAATTTAAATGATTCATGAAAGAAACTTGAATTGTTGATGTACTTGTATGTCTCACTAGACGTAGTACCTTTTACTTTCTTAAGAGGATTCTTCATGTGCTGCGTGTGGACAACAGCTTGGACACAAAAGCAAAAGAACAATAGTTAGGAGGGAACCAACAATATATACAAGAGTTTTGAGGGCACCAGCAAGGAGCCACAAGCAGATCTAAATGTCGAGACCAACCAGAAGAATAGGATAAAGGCGACTGAAGAGGAGATCTTATTAAGAAGGAGAGGAGGTCAAGTGTGTGGAATGGTTTAAATCTAGATGTTGGGACCAACTATAAGAACAGGATAAGGGGACCAAAGAGATCTCACTAAAAAGAAGAGGAGGCCAAGTATGTGGAATGGTTTGATACTAAAGGATGGCATTTCATGTTTTTTTACTGACATCGGCTTCTCCCCTTTACTGCTTGAGAAATAAGAGCGTTTCATTTGTAATTGTTGAGACTACACGACGGAGATGAGACCTAATGCATGACCTGAATTAATTGATGGACTTTACGTGATCTGGATCCCGATCGCTATTGCATGAGTATTAGCATTGAAAGGGGCATCAAACATGTAGCTTGACATAGTACATCTCGATGTGGCATCCACCTTGGCGAGTTGGTTCGGTTACTAAAACGGTGCTTGTTGTGACACGTTCTAATGGTGCTACTAATTGTTTGATGGTACTATGTACTACCATCGTTTTTTTATTATTGACGTTTTTTAAGTACAAATTCGTATTAGAAAATATCAACAATTAAAAAATAATAAAGGTAGTAAAATCTAATCTAAAAGCCTAAGAATATATTCTTCTTGTAACGTGATCATTCCGCGAACATTAAAGGGGACTAACACCACAGATAATAAGGCTTATTCAAGTTTGGTATTCTCCCCATAAGATAATTTGTGTAAAAACCCACCCAACCAGAACATTTAGTCAAAATCTTCCCCCATCATCCATTCCACCTGGTAGAAATTATATTTTCTAATAAACTTAGTATATTTAAAACTTTTTAATGGTACAATTCAAAAATTTTATTCAACAGACATTCAAAATATTTATTTGGTGTCAAATCTATTGGAACATGATTTTTTCGGATAATTCACAATATTCAAATTTCAAAAATAGTCTATTAAAATCAAATGTTCAAATTTGAATAACAGATTTTCAAAACTGCAGAGAAAAATAATTATTAGAAAATTTCAAATTTAAATTTGAATATTTTTTGAATTTCTCCATAAATTTATTTTTTCAGTAGATTTGAAATCAAAAAATATTTAAATATTTTTTGAATAAAAATTCAGCTTGTATTATTAAAATTTCAAATCTAATAAATTTATTAGAAAATACAAAAATTTGTGCCATGTGAGATGAATAGTGGAGGAAGATTTTGCTAAATGTTGTGGGTGGGTGAATTTTTGTAACAAATCAAATTATAAGAAGAATATGAAATTAGAGTAAGCTTATGACTGTATTTATGCAATTATCTCCACTGGATGTAGGCCGTGGCAGACTACATTTCTAAATTCTTTATGTTTTTTATAAGAAATGGGAAAGTTTGGTTGTTAGCCACGTTTTACAATGCCATACAGGTGAGCTACAGTTTGTGGCGAAGAAAAACGACGCCACCGTTTACTACACTCGCCACAGCATAAAGACAAAAAATTAAGATCATAACAACAAGAAAAGCAGGTGTGGCAGCCGAAGGTTTGGCAGCAGCCAAACGCATGCCACATGCGCCAAACTTTTGGCGTGGCGGAGCGTGGCCAGCAACCAAATCAAGTGAAGACTAGCCCACTTCCTGCTGCCTCCTTGCCTCTACCCCAAGCGCCCAGCCCAAGAGGTGGAACCGCCGAAGTCAACAACCGGAGCCAAGCCATCCAAATCACATTGCAGCCATGGCCTCCGCCGCCGCCGCCGTCGTTTCCATCAACGTCGGCGGCGAGCTCTTCCAGACCACCGTCGGCACGCTTGCTCGTGCGGGCACGTCATCGCCTCTCTCCTCCCTCGATCCCTCCACCCTGGCCGACCCGCACTTCCTCGACTGCGACCCCCACCTCTTCGCTCAGCTCCTCTCCTTCCTCAGGCGCGGCCGCCTTCCGTCCCCTCCCTCAGCGGGGCTTCTCGCTGAGGCGCGCCAATTAGCGCTCGATGGCGCCATCCTTGCCTCTCTCTCACAAAATTCGTCCTTCGCGCCTCTCTCGCTGCGCCCATCCACGCTCCTCCCCCTCACCGGCCGCATCGCACCCTCCGTTGTAGCGGTGTGCCCCTCCCCGCACCCGGCATCCATCTTCGTTGCGCACGGCGGGGTCGTTACCTGCTTTGACGCCGCGCTCGTCTCCCGCCGCAGCGTCCTCACGCCGCTTCCCGCCGTCGACTCGCTCGTCGTGCTGTCCGCGGACCTTGCCGTTGCCGGCGCCCGCGACTTCCCCGGCGTTCACCTCTGCCGGTTTTCTGACGCTACCGCCACTCCGGAGGAGCTTTCCTGGCCGGGCTCGCCCTCGGCAACTGTGCTGTCCATGGCGGCGACGGCGGTGTCAGAAGCGGCTCCGCTGCCCTGGCTCTTCACCAGCTTTGAGTCCGCACGGCGGAACTCGAGCGCCGTGGTGGTGTTCGATCTGAGTTCTCTGTCTCCCGTGGCAGAAATCGGGCGTAAGGAGGTGTTCGGCGCTGACGTTGAGGCGGCGATACCAGCAACCAAGCTTGGATGGCTTGGTGAGAACAACCTCTTGCTTGCCGCCGGGTCGCACTCAGGGCCGGCCGGAGTGGTGGGCGACATACGCCTTTGGGATATCCGAGCGAGCTCGACAGTGCCAGTGTGGGAGATCAGGGAGAAGGATGATTGCTTTGCAGATATTGCTGCCTCGGACAAGTTGTCCGCCCTGTTCAAGGTGGGTGCTGCATCCGGCGAGGTGTATATGGCTGACATAAGGAGGCTTGGTAATGGTGACGCCATTGGGTTGGAACCGTGGGTGTGCATTGGAGATGGACAGAGAGCGGCAGCATCTTCTGGAAGGAAGGCCAATGGATGTATGATTGAGTGCTACTGCAATTGTGTGTTTGTCACACGCGGCTCAGACGTGGAAGTGTGGAGTCAGGTGGAATTGGCACCAGAAGCTGGTGGGAAGAAGGTCATGAGGAGGAATTGGGTCGGCAGTGGACCATCTAGGGAGATGGGAGGCAACGAGGAGGTAAAGGAGAAGACCAAGATTGTGAGTTGGGCCTTCGGTGGCAGCAGGATGGCATTGGCGAGAGCTGAGAAGCGCTCCATCGAGGTGTGGGATAGTGCTCCGGCGGCAATTTGTGTCAAGTCCTGAAAAGTTGAATAATATTGCAAAGTAAGATGATTCTCAGTACCCACTTACTACTTGCGTTCCTCTGTACATGTATTTTACAGTGTTTTATGTGATGTACCTTAGAGATCTTGGACCGCATGGTTACGAGATGTTATCATTGAACATGGAAATTTTGTGTTTGTTATTATGCAATCTGCCTAAGTGAGTAATCATCTTTTAGCCAATAAAGTAATTCCTCTCTTAGGCGAATGCGAAACAAGAATTGTCTGCAGCAAGAGGTAACTCCCTTTATTTAACTAAGTCACTAATTTTCTAATTGAACATCTATGTTCCTCATGTTCACGTGTAAGATTAAGTATTTGATTATTTGGATGAGTAAATACTATCCTTTGCAAGAGCTTTGACACTCTAAACAGATAGTAGTAGTAATTAGTTACTCCATAGTTGTTTACAGGTTTAATCTATACTTGCCTGTATTTTAATCTCACAATTGGTCCATAGGAAAACTATCAAATTATCATCGTGATCAATGTGAAAGAGGACACTCCAGTTACCTTGTATGTGATCAAATCTAGTAAAAGTTTCCTATAATCTTTTAAGTGATAAATTGCAGTGCCACTCACTTATATCATTTTGATGGCTTAGATCAATCTCTAAAACCTACTAGCGTTTTTCAATGGATCTCATGAGCTGCTGACAAATTTCCTTCCTACATGGAATAGCTACAGTTGCAGATCCATTATCATTCTGTCCCTTCTTATTCCTACGTTGCATTGAATCACTTCATGGCTTGATAGTGTCTTGGGCTCCCTTCTACAGGTCATGGGCCAGTGTGCTACTGTAGCCGGCCATTGGCAGCTACTGTATGAGCCCTTAGCTTAGGGTTGCCGTTGCCCCCATGTATATAAGGAGAGATTAGTTAGTCACTCGGGATTAGGTAAGAACATATTGTTGGATCTACTAGTATCCCTACCGTCTTTGCCCTTGTGGTTGGACCACCGTTGGCGGGGCTGCACTATTTGAATTTAGGGTCAGTAAAAAACATAGTGGATCAGCTTTTTAAATTATATTTTTACTAACAATGTAATGACCATTATTACGATGCAGAAGTGAAAAAATTAATCGAATGGTGTTTCTTGGCAGTCCCGTAGGTTCCAACCAATATGCCGGGATTAGACAGCTTTCCCAGTTTGCTGAAAACTGATCGATCATGCTTTTCTTTGATAGAATCATCATAACTGCAGAGTAGCTGCATTATATCAGATTCGTCTCTCAATCAGCTTTGCTCGACGTCTGGACTTGCTGGCTGGAATAAGTTCGTGTACGTATGGTCTTGTTGACCCTGTAATCCCTGATCCATAGGACGTAACCTCTTGGCCGGTGCACGTAACTTAGCAGTAAGCATTATCAAAACGGAAGATTCCTGACGTGTTTGACTTTTTACGCCATCTTTGACCGCTATTTTATTCAAAAAATTATTTCAAACGAGTAAATTTTTTAGTTATGATTTAATACCTTTAGTTATAAATTAAAATATAAAAAAATATTTAATATTGATTATAATTTTTTGAATAAGACGAGTGATTAAAGATAATATCTAATGTCTGAAGTATCAACAATTAAAAAACGGAGTGGTAGTACCGTTAAGGAAAAGTTCACCTTCTGTCAAATATAGGCTGAAACCATACACATGTTAGAGAAATACTTTATGAAATTTTATAATCATTTTGATAGCGTAGGACATTTAATAGTAAACTAACCATTGGGGTATAAAATATATAATAACGATGTTGAAAAATTCAAAATATACCTTTTAACATTCAATAGGATGTTGAGTACTTAGGATAAAATAAACCATGGCAGACCCTAACAATCGGCCGAAATAATCGTGTCCTGAGTTGTTGACCCAATTTTCAGTGTAAATTTAGTGGGTTTTTCTTGGGCTGCATAATTTCGTAGCTTGTTAATGGTTGTGGGTTGGGTCCGTTAATAGGGGACTAAATATAGTTTTAGGAGTAAACTAAAAAAATAGAGGGTTATATATCTCAGACTATGACTGTATTTGATGTATATTTGAGAGGACTAAAATTGAACTTTTTCCTTTTAATAAGGGTTGAAATTTCCCTAGCAGTTTTTCTAATGTAATCATAGTGCATGGTTTTATAAACATTTTTTCAAGAATGTCATGTTATACAAAAATTTTATTTCACAATTTTTATGTAGGTATCATTGTAATTTCGTAGCCTAGGAATAGTGTACACCATATTTCATCCTCATAAAACGTAACCCTCCTATCTCTACTACTTATTAAATATACTTAACGTGACATGTCTGCTCATGGGTCTGCACGTGTTGAATTACAGCTCGTCGCATCTGCGAGGAATTAATCAGCGCATAGGAGACCTGCCTTATTATGATCCAAAAGTCTCGTACCTATCCAAGATTCTTACAATACCGCATCACAAAGAAAATAAAATCTCATGTCTTATCACAGCAGCGAGGACGAGGACTAGCCATGCTCCATCATCAATCTACCAGAGCAAGGACAACCACTACCACCGTCCATCTGCTTCCCCTTAGGCCGTGTCACCGTTGCTTCTCTCATCGCTTCGCCCCACTATCTCCGTTATGTATCCCTTCCTCGTCGCCGGCCGCACGCTATGGTTGCGTCTGGTCACCGTAACCAATAAGGTCGTCGACCTGAACTCTTCGAGCCTTGTGTCCCGCATTGCCGACTACTTCAACTTACACTAGGTCTTGTTCAACGCGCTGGACACAACCGCGTCCAGAGAGAGCTTGCAATGGATGGAGCACGAGACGTCCGTGGGCTAGAAGATAGAGAGCATGTCAGGACTAGCGGCGTGGTAGAGCATGTCGAGTCCGGCGCAAGGCTCATTGAGTGGATGTGAAGGAACGAGTATTTCTGTCACTAAATTTATGACGTCTCTCTAATTGTCACTATGTTGTGATGGATTGTTGTTGTCACTAAATTTGTGCCACGTAGGACTGAAATCGTCACAACATTGTGCTGCCAAGTGATATGGAAATGATGTGTAGCTGACATGGTAGCACTACTTTTCTAGGCATACGATTTGGGCCTGGACCAAATTGTAGTGACGCCAAATTTGTTGTGGGCCAAAAAAATATTAATTGTAATAATATCTAAACATAGTCTAGAAATTCCATGAATTGACGTGATGACTTACATTTGGTCCAAAAATATGTAATAAAAATCTCAAAAGAGTTTAAGAATGTCGGACCTTGTTTTGTTCGTAACATGGTACATCCCACATATAGATATATGTAACAATATGGGAGATGTGTCTATTTGGAAGTAATGCGCATTATTTTTTATTATAATTGGTTGAAACTTTTGTGGAAACATTGTACAACAAAAAAATGTTGTCATGTATGTTTTCCGAACTTTTTAATCAAGATTCGATATTAATACAAAAAAGTAAAAAATACATTGAAACGTGATCATAAACATTTGAATTGGTAAGTACAAAATTTAAAAATATTGGCACAAATAAAACACGTTCATATTGTAGAGGGTGTTTTGCTAGGTTTTCCAGAAAAAAATCAACTCATTTGGACTTCGTATGCATACTTTAGCGAGTTTCAAATTTATAATACGAATCAAAATAAAAAAGAATCAGAGAATCATGAACTAAACAAGAACTCGTTTGGACTGCGGCGACATATGGGACCCACTTGTCACTAGCTCAGTTCAAGGCGGCTTCGGGCAATACACCTTTGCAGTGGGCTGTCGGAAGGAATCGGCCCATGTTGCTGCTGGAGGCTTCTTACGCGGAATGATGGGCCTGCCTGTTACGTTTGGTGTGGGTTCTCTAGGCTAGAAGGTACATTTCTAATGACTTACTTGTATTATGCGCCAGTTGATCAAGTGGTACTTTGACTTGCTTAACGCGTCGAAGATGAAGGGTTCGAACCCCCAACACATCAGCTAAGTTTTTTCTTTTTTCCTGCTTACAAGTTTTTTCACTCCAATTCTGAACTGCACTGCAAAGAAACAGCTAGTACAAAAAAAACATTTTTTACACGCATTTTCTTCCGAATATGACCAATACACTACTGTAGTGAAACTAAAAGAATATTTTGGAGTTTTTTTTAGCTAAAATATGTCTGAACATGGTCACCCATCTTAATGAAACACGCATGAGCATAGCATTTAGGGTGCTTAATTGCTTACCAGAGGGTGTAGTTTCAAACCCCTTGCGAGGACTTCAAATTTTTCTTGTGACAAAAAAAATAATGTTATGACAATATAGATTTTGTCATGAATCGGATGAAGCATGGTTTGTGACGATTTGTAAGTTGTTTTTGTGACGAAGATGTAGCTTTCGTCACAACATCGAATTTGTCCTAAGAAATCATCACAAACAAGTTTGATTAATGACGTTTTTCTCTTTTGTCACGAGATATTCATCATAGAAGCCCACATTTCTTGTAGTGTAATAAAGTATATATTTGATCCGTAGCAACGGACGGGTATTTGATTAGTTTCCTAATAAATATCATGTCACATCACCGCCTTTGCTAATGTGTCATGTTAATTAATGATAACGAAGTCCTAATGAAACTGTATTGAGAATGGCCTGATGAGATTTAGAATAATACTCCCTCCATTCTTTTTTGTGTTTCGTGGTTGAATTTGACCAGTAACTTTGATCATTCGTCTTATTTAAAAAAATATGAGAAATATTAAATATTTTATTAAGATTTGATTTATTACTAAAGGTTTTTTATTCCTAATTTTTAATTTTACATATTTCAACTAATTTTTTGAATAAGACGAAGGGTCAAAGTTTTTGATCAAACTCAACGGCGACACTCAAAAAAGAATGGAGGGAGTAGGTCTCTATCAAAACTTGGCTTTGTTTCATGTTATCATTAATTTCGCATTGGATATTGCTAATTGCCATAACTCCAAGATATGTGAACTTATTCTTAGCGAGGCAGGGTTTTAGGCCCTTGGGACTAGAATTCCATGAAAAGAAGTCCTTCCACAGCCATGCATCCTGCTAATTTGTAGGCAAGATATTGAGGCCTAATGTAATGCTAACGTGCTATGATATGGATAGCAACCATTGGTTTTGGCTGAAGAATGATATCCATGGATGTTAATGCATATATCTAAAGGTTTGTTTGTTTACATCGAGATTGTGAAATCTGGATTGTGAAACGAACAAACAGATTGTAAAATGTAGACTTTCATATTGTACAATCTCATAAGCTGAAGTGAGACATCTTTTATCAGATTGTGACACAAATATTTACAACTTTGTTATTCAGATCCAGTACATATGACACAAATCAGATCATAAAATTTAGACAAATAAACACCCGTTAGATTTTGAACCTATATGCCAGGAGTAGACAACTTTCCCAGATCATAAAACTAATCGAATTGTGTTTCTTGGCAGTCCCGTAGGTTCTGTTGACGACCAAAATTGGCGTCTTTTCCAGAGTCCACAGAGACGGGTTCACCGGAGGATCCGGTATGTGACCGGAGTGTCCGGTGCCGGAGGTTCCGGTGACTGACCGGAGGTTCCGGTGGGTCTCGATACCGACTCGGATTTTCAAATCTAGCGCGATTCGGTTCGTTTTTTGGCTTGGAAAGGGATAAGACCACCCCTCCTTATATAAATAAAGGGTCCACGGCCGATTGAGGACAACCAACTCCAATCGAAACATTACTTTTATCAAGTTTAGGTTTTTCCTTTATCCCTTTTGCCCTAATCCCCTCTCTAAACCCTAATTCTATCCTCTACGCGTACCGGCTGCGCAAGGAGGCGCCCTAGCTCGTCTAGGGCAACCCACGGCGCGTCGCTCCTGACGGGGTCCCTCCCGGAGCGGCGATCCTTGGTCTTACTGCGACGGATTCGAGCTAACCGGCGGCTACGGTTTCTGCGGATTCGTCGCGCGGATTTCGCACAAGGGCGTGCTCGTGTCTAACGGCGCGATCTTCGCGTCAACACACTTTTTGGCGACTCCGCTGGGGAACGAGGCTTCGGTTATTCCACAACCGGATTAATCTACCCCACCTATCATGAACCCCGACATAAGCAACGAGAACATCATCATGCCGTCGTACGAGGAACTTCCCGACGACGTTCGTCAAGTTTTCGAGGAGCGCAAGAAGGCGCTCGAGGCGAAGAGGAAGGCCCAAGAGGAGAAGGATCTCCAAGAACTCTTGGCGTGCTACAAGAAGGACCGACAAGGCAAGCTCGTGTCGGTCAAGCCGTTTGCTCCGCCTTCGATCGACGACACGACCGAGGTAAAAACCAATGTGAGTAATACTTCTACCGCACCCTCGGTTTCCGTAGATCTATTATCTAAAATGTTTAGCGATATGAAAATTGACTTACATAGATCAATAGATGCTAAGTTTGCTGCGCATAACCAAGGATTTGCATCACCTTCATATGCTAAACCTGCTACACCCCCTGCTCATAATGTGGTTGATCAAACGGCTCCGTCTAGTTCACATGAAAAACACCCTCAATATGGTATGCCGTTGAATTATTTTTCTGGACAAACACCAATGGCTAAAACTAAGCAATTGCACACTGATTATGCTACTAGTGCCATGGTTGTACATGATGCCACACCCAACCCCATCGCTAGCATGTCTGGTTCGGTTTGTAATAACCGAACCAATGAGCTCACGGATTTTGCACCACCATTCAGGTCGGTTACTCATTATGTGCCTCCATATCCACCTACCGGCGATGTTGCACCATATGGGCCGGTAAGTGACGCTGTCTTTGATTACTATTACCGACAACAAAATCAAACCGCACCCCAACTGCCGCAACACAATGCACCCCAACCGCCGCAACACAATGCGCCCCAACCGACCTATCAAGATTATGTTAACGCGGTTAGGGAAGAAGTTGATCAAAAGCTTAGGGAGGCACTCGGTATAGATTTGAAATCTAGAAACCGTGTGTACCAAAAACCGTATCCCGCTCACTTTGATACGGTTACATACCCCCAGGGGTGGCGTGTTCCCGAGTTCGTTAAATTCAATGGCGAGGATAATAAAACCACTTGGGAACATGTTAGCCAATACATAGCACAATTAGGGGAAGCTAGTTCCGTGGACGCTTTAAAGGTTAGATTGTTTTCTTTATCTTTAACCGGAACTGCTTTTGCATGGTTTTCTTCATTGTCCCCTAATTCTATTTCCTCATGGGATCAATTAGAACATAAATTTCATGATCATTTTTATAGTGGGGAAAATGAACTCAAGTTGTCACATTTAGCGTCGGTTAAACATGGTCATGATGAATTGGTGCATGATTTCTTTAGAAGATTTAGAGACACCAAAAACCGATGTTTTAATTTGACACTTTCTGAAAAAGACATGGTGGATTTAGCTTTTAATGGCTTACGATCATACATTAGGGAAAAGCTAGAAAATCATAATATTTTAACGCTTGCCCAACTACAGCAAATGGCTTCGGTTATAGAAAACCGGAGTAAAGAAGCAAAAGATAGCCATAGAACCCATCGTCACAATGTGCACGTCGTTGAATATGATTCAGATAGCTCATCCGATGAATCAAATGATGTGCTTGTTGCTGAGTTCGCGTGGCCATCTAAGGCTAAATCCTATGCTTGTGAATCTCTTAAACCGGTCCATAAAAACCGGCAAGGAGAGATGAAATTTACTTTTGATGTAGCTAAATGTGATAAGATCTTTGATGAATTACATAGGGGTGGCTACATTACAATGTCTCACACTTTACAACCGCTTGAAGAGCTCAAGCGGAGAGCATATTGCAAATGGCATAATTCATATTCTCATGCTACTAATGATTGCAATGTGTTTCGTCGACAGATACAATCGGCTATTAATGAAGGCCGATTGAGTCTTAGAGAGATGCAAATCGACAAGCATCCCTTCCCGGTGAACGCCATCGATTTCACCAACGCCACCGTGTTGATTCGGCCGGAGCAAGCCAATGCAACGAAGGGTAAAAAGGTGCTTGTTGGAGAAGAAAGGCCCAAGTCCAAAGAGGGAAAAATTCCAACAAGGGCCGTGTCAATTAGGAAGCTTCCGGATGGCGAAGAAACTATTGAAATCACCATTCAGGCATCCGAGCACGGGGGGCAAGCCAAAGCATCATCGTTGGTCAAACCTGCCCCTCGAGAGACCAAAATCCACGAGTCCTCAGAGCAGGAACACCGGAGTGTCCGGTCCGGGACCGGAGGGTCCGGCGCCGGAAGTTCCGGTCAGAGACCGGACGGTCCGGTCTGTCTTCAGGTTGAGGGTGCAACTTCGACTCATAAGCAAAAGTTTATCAAGCCCAAGAGTCCCGAGGAGCAGTGGAAGGTGAACAAAGGGAAGGCTCAAGTCAAAGCAAGACCGGCGGTCACATTCGACAAGCTTCTAGAGAAGTACACCAAAAAAGCGAGCGAATCGACTAATCGGTCAATAAGAAGACCAAGGTCACCTCCGCGACAAGCAAGGTATGATTCTTCACCACGGAGGGTTGCTAAGCATGACGATGGTCCTCATATGCAAGCTTCGATGACGCCCAACATGCCAATGCCTTGGGGACCGCCGATGTTTTATCCTCCGCCTCCAATGTGGGATCCATACCAAGGCACATGGGTGTTACCTCCTCCTCCAATGCAATTTCCACCGTTTCATCTAGGGTGGATCCCACCACGAGAATCGGTGTTTGGTAGGCTCGCACACGATGGACATGACCGATCAAGCCATCATCGGTCAGAATTCCGGAATCTCAAGCCGGAAGTTTCAATTCTCCCAAGAAGACCACAATCTCCTCCCAAACAAGAATGGCGTCGCAAGAGTGAGGTTCAAGCTGATCGGGGAATTGTTACGAAGAATGATACACATAGAACAACATCCGATGAGGTGAGTCGGATTGGGTCAACCAGTGTCCCCATTGAAGGTAAATTTGATGGACCAATTGTCATCGGTGGGTCGACAACGTCAAAAATTTCAAATACCACTATGCAGGTACCTCCTAGAGCCAACGATCATGAAGCTAGTGGTAGTGAAGCTGTACCGCCAACCTACAAACCGAGATGGTGTCCTCCAGGGTTAAATCATACTCAAAAGAGGAACTTGCAACGGTTGCGCCAACGGGAGGCTAAGGCTAGGGAGCTTGAAAAACAAAGAGATGAGGTATTTGAGAAAATCAAGCCAAGGCCAGCTCAGAAGCAGCAATGGAGAGAGAAGGAAAAATCTGGACGTGAACCGCTCGTGCCAAGGGCACCCGCCGAAACGCCACAGAACACCGTAACCGGACACTCCGGTGAGGTACCGGAACCTCCGGTGTCCGGAAGTTCCGATCAAGTACCGGACCCTCCGGTAAATGGTTCCTGCGCGATCTCCACTCCTCCTTCCGCGCCTTCCCCGACGGTCCAAGGGTCGCCTCCAGAAGATGAATATGACGACTTGTTGGACTATGAAGATTCGCCACCACGGGAGAGTATGGATATTAACGATGTTTATTTATCTACTAATGATTACTCTCTTATTGGTGAAGATGAGGAAGAGGTAGCTCAATTCGACTTCGGACCAAAGAAAGCTACGTTTGAGAAGCCCAGAGAATCAGAGAACCATATCAAGCCTTTATACGTGAGGGGTCATCTCAATGGTTCACCGGTTTCGCGTATGCTTGTTGATAGCGGCCGCGGTCAATTTGATGCCATACTCCTTATACAAGAAGCTTGGCGAGAGCGATGATGAGCTAATCAAGACCAACATGACGGTAACCGGTGTAGAGGGAGGCAAGCCCATCGGTGCCAAGGGAGTCGCTTCCATGGAGCTCACTATTGGAAGCAAGACGATTGCCACAGCCTTCTTCGTCGCGGATGTGCAAGGTAACTACAATGTTATTTTGGGACGTGATTGGATTCATGCAAATAGATGTGTCCCTTCCTCCTTGCACCAATTCTTGATACAATGGGTCGGTGATAGTGTAGAGATGGTTCATGGAGAAACACCGGCTTGCATTGCTTTAGCAGATCCGCTTGCTTTACCATTAGACACGGTTAAATGTTTGTCGGGCACGGATCTCTCGGATTATGACTTCCTTAGTGCGTCTGAAGATGGCTTTGTACCCATCATAGCAAAATCGATTGAAAATCGGTTCAACCACATTGTAATTTAGATGGATTCCAATGTAAAATGGTTGCAAGATAGAGTAGAGCAATATCGTTCGAATATGAACGATACTTGTGAGATGATAGAAGAGGATAGAATAAATATCGGACGTAGAATTGGTACGGCCGATGAGTTATTTCAAAAAACCATCGTCCTTAGACAATTTTGGTCATTAGGAATGTTTTTCAGCACTTCATCGTTGCTAAAAAACAGGGGGGCATATGTTGACGACCAAAATTGGCGTCTTTTCCAGAGTCCACAGAGACGGGTTCACCGGAGGATCCGGTATGTGACCGGAGTGTCCGGTGCCGGAGGTTCCGGTGACTGACCGGAGGTTCCGGTATGTGACCGGAGTGTCCGGTGCCGGAGGTTCCGGTGACTGACCGGAGGTTCCGGTGGGTCTCGATACCGACTCGGATTTTCAGATCTAGCGCGATTCGGTTCGTTTTTTGGCTTGGAAAGGGATAAGACCACCCCTCCTTATATAAATAAAGGGTCCACGGCCGATTGAGGACAACCAACTCCAATCGAAACATTACTTTTATCAAGTTTAGGTTTTTCCTTTATCCCTTTTGCCCTAATCCCCTCTCTAAACCCTAATTCTATCCTCTACGCGTACCGGCTGCGCAAGGAGGCGCCCTAGCTCGTCTAGGGCAACCCACGGCGCGTCGCTCCTGACGGGGTCCCTCCCGGAGCGGCGATCCTTGGTCTTACTGCGACGGATTCGAGCTAACCGGCGGCTACGGTTTCTGCGGATTCGTCGCGCGGATTTCGCACAAGGGCGTGCTCGTGTCTAACGGCGCGATCTTCGCGTCAACAGGTTCCAACCAATATGCCGGGATTAGACAGCTTTCCCAGTTTGCTGAAAACTGATGGCAATCATGCTTTTCTTTGATATAATCATCATAACTAGGAAGTAGCTGCATTATATCAGATACGTCTCTCAGTCAGCTTTGCTCGACGTATGGACTTGCTGGCTGGAATAAGTTCCTGTACGTATGGTCTTGTTGACCCTGTAATCCGTGATCCATAGGAATTCAGGACGTAACCTCTTGGCTGGTGCACGTAACTTAGCAGTAAGCATGATCAAAACGGAATATTCCTACTGTTGTATTATCTCTGTTTTTTTTTTATTATTGACATGTTTGACTTTGTATGTCATCTTTGACCGCTTGTTTTATTCAAAAAATTATTTCAAACGTGTAAACTTTTTAGTTATGATTGAAATATCTTTAGTTATAAATTAAATTATAAAAAATATTTAATATTGATCATAATTTTTTGAACAAGACGAGTGATTAAAGATAATATCTAATGTCTAAAGTATCAACAATAAAAAAGCGGAGGTGGTAGTTCCGTTAAGAAAAAAGTCCAACACCTGGCAAATATAGGCGGAAATCATACACATGTTAGAGAAATATTTTATGAAAGTTTATAATCATTTTGATAGAGTAGGACATTTAATAGTAAACTAACCATTGGGGTATAAAATATATGAATAACAATGTTGAAAAATTCAAAATGTACTTTTTAACATTCAGTATGATGTCGAGTACTTAGAATAAAATAAACCGTGGCAGACCCTAATAACCGGCCGAAATAATCGTGTCTTGAGTTGTTGGCCCAATTTTCAGTGTAAATTTAGTGGGTTTTTCTTGGGCTGCATAATTTTGTAGCTTGTTAAGTGTTGAGGGTTGGGTCCGCTAATAATATAGTTTTAGGAGTAAACTAAAAAAAAAATAGCGGGTTATGTATCTTGACTGTGACTATATTTGAGGGGAGTCAAACTGAACTTTTTTCTTTTAATAAGGGTTGAAATGTCACTAGCTTTTTCTATTGTAATCACAGTTTCAATGCAGGGTTTTATAAACATTTTTTTTCAAAAATGTCATGTTATACAAAAATTTCATTTCACGATTTCATATGTTATTATGTCACATAAATGTTGCATCTTAGTAATTTAAGAAAAATGTGAAGATGAAATAAAATACTCCTAGTGAGGTATCATTGTAATTTCGTAGCCCAGGAACGGAGTACACCATATTTCATCCTCATAAAACGTAACCCTCCTATCTCTATCTCTACTACTTATTAAATGTAATAAACTTGACATGTCTGCCCATGGGTCTGCACGTGCTGACTTGCAGCTCGTCGCGTCCGCAAGGAATTAATCAGCACGTAGGAGACCTGCCTTATTACGATCCAAAAGTCTCGTTCCTATCCAAGATTCTTACGTCACCGCATCACAAAAAAATAAAATAAAATCTCACGTCTCATGACGGTAGCGAGGACGAGGAGTGATGAGGACATCGCACCCATGGTTACACACAATCCTTCTCCCGCTACGACAAATGAAGGACCAATCACTAGAGCTCGGGCACGACAATTGAATCTAGAGGTGAGCTCGTTCTTAAGTACGAGTTTATATGTTACTGTCGAGAATAGATTGCTACCTAATGATTATATTATGATTAGGAATCATGAAGAGGTCAAGGAAGGCCCTGGATACCAGCTACAAGTCGGACAAGGACGTGCAAGCCAAGTAGGAGATACAACTCACGTTGACTTCGAATCCAACTCGGAGTCCAGGAGCAGTCCGCACTAAAACGGGTGCCCAGGTCGCATACGGACTCCGTTTTAGGCGATCTACCACTTCATGGAAAGAGGACGAGATTATCTTTCCATTGGAATAAGTCCCGCATCCAAATTCCTCTAGAGTCCATGGGAATCATCAATACATTAGACAGTCCAGAATCTGTCAGGGTGCTGCAACACCGACTTTAGGCCGGTTGGCCTTGTACCGAGTTAGAGTCCGTTAGGGTTGCGTCCAGGGGACTTGCACGTCCCTAATTCTTTTATATTCAGCCGTTACCCCACCATTGGGGTTCGGGTTTTGCTTAGATTATTCCTGTTAAAAACAGTATCGTCGTTTCATCGGTTTGTGAGACCCCAACTTTGTGAGTTTAATCTTCATCTGCAATTTGGTTGCTTTCTACTTCGTTCTTGCTTGTGTTTTTTGATTCGCAGGCAAAGACTAGCCTTCTCAGTGAGGTCATCTGTGTTCACGCGGGTGATAACCAGAGGAGACGTGGTGCTGCGATTGCGGAGTTCGGAACGTGCCGTTTGGAAGCCGGATGGATTTATGTCGCGACTCCGTCCAGAATCGTTGATTATCAGAACCTGTAGGAAGATCGGGACCCCGTTCCCATCAAGTGGTAATCAGTGCTTCAGGTGTTCCTCAGGTTCGTCATTGTTTACCATAGTTCCTTGTTTTCGTTTCTTCCTATAGTCCATAAAAAGCCAAAAATAGAATTGTAGTTTTAAGTTACATCCTGTCCAAAACCGTGTTTAGCCTCTGCATATTTCAATTTTAGAGTCCGTAGTATTGAATTTGTGTCCTTAATCAAGTCTTGTTGCTGGTTTCGGTCACGTCTCGTTACAGTTTGTTTTGCTTCCACCGCCTTGTGTCAAAACCCTAGCCGTTAATTTTTTTTCCCCATCCAGATCCCACCCCTTCGTTTGTGTGTCTGATCAGTTATTCACTAGATTCACACGGGTTGATCATCCATCACTAATTTTCACCTTATCCAGAGCTTCCGCCGCAAAATTTCACCTTTCTTTTTTCCGCTAACCTAGTTTGTTTTAACGCCAGGAAAGAAAAACGCCTGACATAGAGTTCAGTTCTGCCATTATATCATTTTGATCAGAAAATTTGTGTGGTTGGCTTTCACATGCTTTGAGTTGAGAAAAAGAAATAATACAAAAAAAGAGACAGAAGTATTGTGATTACTTCTAGTGTTAAAAAAAAAGAAAAACAAAAAAAAAGAAACGAATTGATAAACTTTTGTTGGAACACTCGGTGCTGTTTTATGCTTGTTATGAAGTCAATTTTCCTTGGCTATTGTTCTTTGTTACTATTTCCCTACACATGTTCTTTGACCACGTATCATAACTATCATAGGACGCTTGAGGCCAGCAACTAGGACCAATACTTTGGACATTTATTTAATATTATTATCTGATTTTGATTTGTGTTCCACTTACATATATATTAGCCCTCCAAGCTCCATTTAGACCTTCTGAATAGGCACGGATTCTTAACCCTGTAATCGCTGGATCACTTCTCCATGGTATCTTTGCTTTGCGTTAGTTTAGATCCTTGCAAGAACTTGGTTTGAAGCTGATGAGGATATCGCATCCAAGGTTACACGCAGTCCTTCTGCCGCTACGACAAATGAAGGACCAATCACTAGAGCTCGGGCACGACAATTGAATCTAGAGGTGAGCTTGTTCTTAAGTACGAGTTTATATGTTACTATAGAGAATAGATTGCTACCTAATGATTATATTATGATTAGGAATTATGGAGAGGTCAAGGAAGGCCCTGGAGACCAACTTCAAGTCGGACAAGGACGTCCAAGCCAAGTAGGTGTCGCAACCCCGTCCGATAAGATCGTACGGTTGCTCATCCAGGATCACTTTGGGGTGTCACTTGACGAAGCAAGCGACCATACAGTATAATAATTAACAGGGACATGCAAAACGTGATTTAAAGGGATACACAATTTCTTAATATTACACCTTTGGTTCAAATCATTTAAGTGTGGGAGCGTAGTTTGAAAACAAGCGAAAGACAGCGAAAACTAATAATTACAACTCGACGATACAATTAAGCACGCCAGCCCGGGGGTGCTTAATCCTCATGGGTCGGAGAAGCGGGAACTCACTCGAAGGTCCACTCCGAGGGTGCTTCCCCTTCCCAACCACCACAACCAAACGAAGCAAAGCTAGAAGCATCACCTGCAAAACATTAATCAACAAAAGCCCGAGCAACTAATACTCAGCAAGACTTACCCATCAACGTGGCCATCTAATGACCGACTCCTAGAATGCAGGGAGTATTGGTGGAAGTTGATCGGGTATTGCGAAAATAGCGCTAATAGTCTACTCCAATTTTAGCCAAGTTAACAGGAGTCACTATGAATTTACTAAGTATGCCACTATTCTAATCAAACAAGAATTCAGTACAACAATCCAGAGTTTGCGACAGCCATTTTTCATCGTAAATCCATCATTTACATATCGTTGCGGCAGAAAGGAGCAAGTGCTACTCTTAACCATGAGGAACGGCAATTATAATTGATTTACATCCTGCAGGAGAAACCCGAATGACACGACATGGGCGCACTTGAATAGGTCGCACGTGGCTACCTTTCGCAATATCATGACAAAGTTGGCCCAACATCCATCCCTCCAAGGACATGGTCCTCCAGGCGATGCCCTGCATCCCTGTACGGCCCCAAGCCTTTCCCACTAGCACGAGCCCAAGAAAACAAAAGCGAATTCATCCACCTTGCCGGTCCGTTCACCCAGAAAAAGGAATGGCCAATCGTCCAACAAAGCACGGTGAGCTACGTCAGTTTTTAGTCCCATTTATCAGTATGCACTCGGTACACAACTCAAACTTGACCAATGCAGCCGCACCCGATAAGGTTCTCAAATTTAATCACATTTAAGATCAAACATATTCCTTGAATTTTTTCCTTCTTTGATTAAACACGAGTAGTCTCCATACTATTCGGATGCTACCGGATTCCTGTCCTTTAAGCATAGCATTCTATCGATGGCTCTACCAAAATAACCCATAGGAAAGCCTATTAAGTCATGCAACTAAGTTTTCACGGCAATTTCCTTGAGACTTAATGCACAAACAATTCCTACACACATAGTGATAAACATAAAATTTGTAAAACATAGGTGTGCACCGGGTCTTGCCTTGATCTACAGAAAGGTCAGCACACGCAATCGAGAAGTTAGTTCCTGCGGGTGCCTCCTCTGGATTCTCGTTTTCTGTCGGAAATTTTGGGTCGGTTCCTATATGATGAAAATGCAGTAAGATTGTGATAAGTTAAATGAGAAGAGTCACAAAGGCTTTATTAACGGTTAACTATGGTTTGACGTTAGGAATCAGGGTTAGATCGACACTTTTCTTCGAGTATTAATCATTTAATAACTACGTATTAATCTAGGGTTAAAAATGAACTTTTAATTATACCTCAAGATCATTTTTAATTGGTGGTACTCTCTGAAATATGGATTTTGAACTTTGGTTGAGGCCTAGATGAATTTCCTAGATTTTATAGAAAAATTCATCAAAGTTTCTGTCATTAGATCTTATAAAATCAGAACTATAAGTAAACCTTGGAACCTCTACTACTATTAATTTCGTAACTATCATCCGTGCACCTCTAACGAGCGGAATAAGCCTTTGCGCGACCACTCTGCCAGCCGCTGCCGAAGAGTTCTGGCACAGTTCTGGCTGTTCTGGTTCTCCGGAAGTAAAGCAAGAGCAGAACAAGGGGTTCTGCATGCCATGACATACTTCTGGCACAGTTCCGGCTGTTCTGGTACTCCAGAAGTAAAGTAAGAGCAGAACAAGGGGTTCTGCATGCCATGACATACTTCTGGCACAGTTCCGGCTGTTCTGGTACTCCAGAAGTAATGCAAGAGCAGAACAAGGGGTTCTGCACGCCACGACATACTTCTGGCACAGTTCTGGACCCAGAAGAGTCCTGGAACTCCAGAAGTAAGGCAAAAGCAGAACAGAGGGTTCTGCTTGTCATGACATACGGCTGGCACAGTTCCAACACCAGAAGATTTCTGAAACTCCAGAAGTGAAGCAAACTCAGAACAAGGGGTCTAATCTTTATGACTTCTACAACGCACTTCAGAAAATGGTATTTTACTAGGCAGATTGGAGTAGTATTCTATTTTTGGCGAATTTTACAAGTTCTAGGGCATTCTCTGGAATTTGAATAAATGGGGAAGGAACCGGGCCCGTCTGTCAGCGACAGTAAATAGGGGAGCGGCGCTAGGGCAGCATCCCGACGGCGCTCGTCGGCGGTTCTCGTCGAATAGGCGCCGGTGGCAGTCGTCGTGATGTCCAGTGGGCCCAGCGTGCCACGGGGAATGACCTCGACCAAGAAGGGGTGGCGGGGCTCACCGGAGCTATGCCGGCGACGGAGGACCGTTTTCGGCGATGGCGGCGGCGGTGTCCCGAGAACTTGGTGGTCGGGGAGGATCAATGGCGGGCTCCGTGAGCTGCAGCAGAAGCCGGTGGTGCCGCGGGGCACGGCGAGGGGGAGGGAAATCGGCCGGAATGGGGTTGTCCACGGCGAGGTGGTGGCGCGGGCGAGCTCCGGCAATGGCGCGGCGGTTCCGTCGTCCCTGCTCCACCAAAGTCGCTGCGGTCAATTGAAACGGGAAACGGACTTTGCGAGGGTCTCGCCGGCGGAAGGAATTGAAGGATGACCCACTGGTGACGAGGAATCGATGGAAGGCGGCAATGGCGGCTCGTCGGTGACGGTGGTGGCGCGTCGGTGCTCAGGGATGAAAAGGAGGAAGAGAAGTGGAGTGGAAACGGAGAAAGGGAGCCGTGAGGGGAGAAATAGGAGGGTGAGAGGCGCACGGGGGGTGGTCTTTGGCGTGCGCGTGCTCCGGTGATGATGGTGGCCGGACGACGCCGTACCAGGAGTGGGCGGCCGGACAGGGCAGCAGCGGCGCGCGGAATTCATTCAAAGCGCACGTCGCGCAACGCTGCTCTGTCCTGTCACTCGGCTCGGTGGATGGGCGGCTCTGCACTTCGTAGGAAGGACGGCGCGGCAGGGAGCAGTGTCTGGCCGGCACCAGCAGAGAGCAGGGAGGGAAAAGGAAGGGGAGGAAGGAAAAATTAATTCGGTGAATTTGGAAATTAGTTACTCAAAGCAAGGTGATTAAATTCTAATTGCAATTGCTTTAGCAACTTCGCTATAAAGATGGAATGGCTAGAAGGATGAAGAGATTTAAAAATTGAAATTTGAATTGTTACTAGAAATTTCTCTTGTACATTCCTAGCCTCATTATTCATTCATCCTTCGATATTTAGGGTTTCAATTAGGGCTAGTTATGAAGGTTCGACCCGATTCGCCTGTTACTTCGCTTTCGTCTGTTTTACAAGAAGGGTTTCCGTGCTCTTCTTTCACTTGATTTCAATTAATAGACTTGCAACTTTAAAATGACAAGAAGTCTTAACAACTCATTTTAATTTGACGAATTGGATGCCATTTATTTAATACCTTCTATCTTTATTAAATAGGTGAAATTCTCTAATTCTTTACCTTACACCGTGGAATTTTTGTTAATTTGATTAGCTAGGGTTAAGGCGGGGTGTCACAGTAGGAGATCCAACTCACGTCGACTTCGAATCCAACTCGGAGTCCAGGAGCAGTCCATACTAAAACGGGTGCCTAGGTCGCATACGGACTCTGTTTTAGGCGATCTACCACTTCATGGAAAGCGGACGAGATTATCTTTCCAATGGAACAAGTCCCACGTCCTGGTTCCTCCAGAGTCCATGGGAATCATCAAAATATTAGACAGTCCAGAATCTGTCAGGGTGCTGCAACGCCGACTTTGGGCCTGTTGGCCTTGTACCGAGTTAGAGTCCGTTAGGGTTGTGTCCAGGGGACTTGCACCTCCCTAATTCCTTTATATTCAGCCGTTACCCCACCATTAGGATTTGGGTTTTGCTTAGATTATTCCTGTTAAAAACAGTATCGCCGTTTCATCGGTTTGTGAGACCCCAACTTTGTAGTTTAATCTTCATCTGCAATTTGGTTGCTTTCTACTTCGTTCTTGCTTGTGTTTTTTGATTTGTAGGCAAAGACTAGTCTTCTCGGTGAGGTCATCCGTGTTCACGCGGGTGATAACCAGAGGAGACGTGGTGCTGCGATTGCGGGGTTCGGAACGTGCGGTTCGGAAGCCGGATGGATTTGTGTCACGACTCCGCCCAAATCGTTGATTATCAGAACCTGTAGGAAGATCGGGACCCCGTTCCCATCAAGTGGTAATCAGAGCTTCAGGTGTTCCTCAGGTTCGTCATTGTTTACCCTAGTTCCTTGTTTTCGTTTCGTCCTATAGTGCATAAAAAAGCCAAAAACAGAATTGTAGTTTTAAGTTACATCCTATCCAAAACCGTGTTTAGCTTCTGCACATTTCAATTTTAGAGTCCGTAGTATTGACTTTGTGTCCTTAATTGAGTCTTGTTGCTGGTTTACATCACGTCTCATTACAGTTTGTTTTGCTATGTTCTAGTGTGCAAGGGTGTCTTATTTTCAATGGATAATTTGCCTTGTATATTGCCACCTGCGGTTGCTAACTTTTTGCAGGAGTTTCGCGATGTTTTCCTTGACAAGATCCCTCCAGGACTGCCACCCATTTGAGGGTTGAGCACCAGATTGACCTGATTCCTGATGCAAGTTTACCGAACCGTGCGGCGTACCGACCAACCTGAGGAGACTCAGAAAATTCAGCACCAAGTCCAGGACCTCCTGGACCGCGGGTACGTACGTGAGAGCCTTAGTCCTTGTGCTGTTCCTATCCTTTTGGTTCTGAAAAAAGATGGTTCATGGCGTATGTGTGTAGATTGTAGAGCCATAAACAACATTACTATAAGATATCGTCATCCTATTCCTAGGCTAGACAATATGCTTGATAATTTATGTGGTGCTATAGTTTTCACTAAAATTGACCTGCGTAGTGGTTACCACCAGATTAGAATCAAATTCAGTGATGAATGAAAAACTGCATTTAAAACTAAGTTTGGGTTGTATGAATGGTTAGTCATACGTTTTGGTTTACATACACCTAGCACTTTCATGAGCTTAATGCATGAAATTTTATATTCATTCATTGGTAAATTTGTGGTGGTTTACTTTGACGATATCCTGATTTATAACAAGTCCATGGCTGAACATATGGATCATCTACGTGTTGTTTTCGCCGCCTTACATGATGCATGCCTGTTTGGTAACCTCGACAAGTGCACCTTTTGCACCGATCGAGTCTTTTTTCTTGGCTATGTTGTGACCCCACAGGGCATTGAGGTTGATAAGGCTAAGGTGGAGGTGATTGATAGTTGGCCTACACCCATAACGTTTTCGCACGTGAGGAGTTTCTTGGCCTAGCGGGATTTTATTGCCGTTTTGTCAAAGAATTCTGCACCATCGCCACGCCGCTAATAGAGTTGACAAAGAAGGGTGTTGCTTTCTATTGGGGGCCATACTTGGGAGAAGATGATGAGCTAGAGTTGACGACAACTCCGTTTCAAGAGGGGGAGGATGATGAGGACATCGCATCCATGATTACACATAGTCCTTCTCCCACTACGACAAATGAAGGACCAATCACTAGAGCTCGGGCACGACAATTGAATCTAGAGGTGAGCTCGTTCTTAAGTACGAGTTTATATGTTACTATAGAGAATAGATTGCTACCTAATGATTATATTATGATTAGGAATCATGGAGAGGTCAAGGAAGACCCTGGAGACCAACTTCAAGTCAGACAAGGACGTCCAAGCCAAGTAGGAGATCCAACTCACGTCAACTTCGAATCCAACTCGAAGTCTAGGAGCAGTCCGTACTAAAACGGGTGCCCAGGTCGCATACGGACTCTGTTTTAGGTGATCTACCACTTCATGGAAAGAGGACGAGATTATCTTTCCAATGGAACAAGTCCTGCGTCCTGGTTCCTCCAGAGTCCATGGGAATCATCAAAACATTAGACAGTTCAGAATCGATCAGGGTGCTGCAACGCCGACTTTGGGCCGGTTGGCCTTGTACCGAGTTAGAGTCTGTTAGGGTTGTGTCCAGGGGACTTGCACCTCCCTAATTCCTTTATATTCAGCCGTTACCCCACCATTAGGATTCGGATTTTGCTTAGATTATTCCTGTTAAAACAGTATCGCCGTTTCATCGGTTTGTGAGACCCCAACTTTGTGAGTTTAATCTTCATCTGCAATTTGGTTGCTTTCTACTTTGTTCTTGCTTGTGTTCTTCGATTCGCAGGCAAAGACTAGCCTTCTCGGCGAGGTCATCCGTATTCACGCGGATGACAACCAGAGGAGACATGGTGCTGCGATTGCGGGGTTCGGAACGTGCCGTTCGAAAGCCGGATCGATTTGTGTCGCGACTCCGTCCAAATCGTTGATTATCAGAACCTATAGGAAGATCGGGACCCCGTTCCCATCAGAAGATTTCTTTTGCTGTCCAGGAGTGCCACCGTTCTTACAGTAGTTGATAGGGATAACCTTTATTGCTTTTCTCTGTGTTTCTTGTTTCTTTCATCATGTTAGGTACCAAGGAATCTAGGACTCCGGCCGACTTCAATGAGTGCGTCAGCCAAGATCAATTGCAGGGAGCAATTACCAAGGCGCTTGAAGGCATTGATGACAAGATCACTGAGACTGTGACGAAGACCCTCAATGACCTGCATATAGGAACTACTCTCCAAGGCATCACCAGTCAGCTGGCCGCAATGACACGACCCGCCCAGAAAACCTCGTCTCGGGACGGATCCGGTCAGTCGTTAAGCCAAGATCCTGTTGGGCAACGCTCGGCGAAGCGAGCGTACACACGATACAACACAGGTAGGAATAAACAGCAATAATTTACAAGAAGAGGGAACTCGATATATCATTGGTTCATAACTTATGTGACACCCCAGGTGTCACTTAAACAGTCATCGACAACTATAAACCCTAATTCATAATTTCACTCACCTGAAAGCAAATTCAATCATGGAACTAAAAAGAAATATTGTCTGAAATGCTTTAAGGAGACACTACGAAAAGTTTGACAAACAACAGAGCATTTTAGCAAGTCCGGAGAATTCTTAACTAAAAGTGTCGAAATCTCGTTAACAGAAAGAATTCAAACCCTAACTCTTGACCATCAAAACTTCCACAGAACCCTAGCTATATTTTTACATAACAATTAAGTACACTCCAAAATAGAATTTTGGGAAATTATTCAAGATTTTTGGAAAGGAATTAGACCCCCTAGAAATTCATAGAAGCTATAATCAACCTAGAAATTCAAGAATTTTTAGAGGCCAAATCATGACTTGAACCTTAAATGAAAAGTTTTCTAAATAAACTCCTAAGCTTGTACAAAAATTCTCAAAATTTTTCGAGCTCGGAAAGTGTGCCGATTCTTTGAATTGTCTTCCAGCATTAAAAAAAAATATATATATAACTGTTGCTGGGCGGGCTACAGTGCCGCCCGCCCGACAACAGAGCGGCCTGCGCCGCCCGGCCGACACGGTGCACGTCGCCTTCAAGTGCCGGCCGGCTCCCCTACTCCTCACTCCTCCTCACTCCTCCCTCACTTCACTCTCTCTCTCTAGCTCCCGCGCCCCCTCCCTCTCCCTCTTCTCTGCCCGAGCACGCCGTCGCCCTCCTCACTGTGCGCCGCCCGACAACCGAGCCGCCCGCGCTACCGCCCAGCCACGCCCCTGCCCTCGCTCCCCATTCCCCTACCGAGGACCTCCCCTCTTTAAATGGCGCGCCATCCTCCTCCATTTCCTCCCCTCTGCCATTCCTTTCCTCTCCCGCGCGCGCAGCCCTCCTCTCATCTTCCTCCCTGCTCGGTGCGCCACCGCCATTGCCGCCACCGCCGCTCGCTCGCCGACAGGTCACTCCGGCGAGTTTCAAGTCGCACCACCGTGCCCCCTAGACTCCCCTCCACCCCCAGGTGCTCTCCGAACACCAAGCCAGCCGGCGGTGCCCTAGCTTCGCCGGAACGCCGCCGTCATCCTCTCGGCCGAAGTACCTCGCCGCCGATCGCCTCTCCTCAAAATTCGTCATCACGGTACAATGGTTCTTCAATTCAAATCGCCGGCTACTTCCTCTAGTTATTGCGCCCGCCTTTGACTTGAATCCGGCCACAGGTGACCGTCGACGGAGAAGAACGCCGTGCGCCACCCCGTCGGCCGCCATTGTCGCCACCTCGACCTCCACGTCGCCAGCCCTGTTCCACTCTTCACCATAGCCTCCATCCTCCACAAATCGGTGCAGTGAGTCGAGGTGAAGCTCCACGACGCCTTGGCTCTTGCCCTAGCCCTCTTCTCCGGCGAGGAGCTCACCGGAGCACCGCCTCTGCCGTGTGCTCTGTTTTGCCAGTTACTGTTCCATTGATTTACTAATTTTCCTTTAATTAGCCAGAGATTGTCAGGCTTGTAGAAAATCATGGAAAAATCCAAAAATGCAAAACCAAAATTTGTTAGAACCCTCGTGAAAAGTACTAATTTTCTGTTAAAACACTTTTTAACAAATGACCAAAAATTTGCAGAATTAATTAGAAACACTCCTTCCTGTTTTTGAATTCTAAATTGCATTATAGAGCAATGCTAGGGCTAAACTTTGATCTACAAGTACACCATGATGCTACACACCCTCTAGAATTTTATGAAGATTTTAGGAATACGAAATGGCATCTAACCCTATTAGATAACCTCAATCTTCCTAGTTTAAATACCATTTTCTAAAGTACATTGTAAAGTCACTTACAAGGCTAGACCCAAAATAAAAGTTTTAGATCTGGTACTCAGGGATTCTCACAAAAATTTTCATAATTTTATTCTAATGTTTACTAGTGCTTTCTGATTTTACAAGATCTAAAAACAGGAACTTTGATGAATTTTTATAAAATACAAAAAATTCATCTAGGCCCCACCCAAAGCCCAAAATGCTTATTCCAGAGAGTACTACCCCCTAAAAATAATCTTGAGGAAGAATTAAAATCTTCATTTTTAACCCTAGTTTAATAGCCGAAGTAATTAAATAATATTAACCGATGAAAAATGTCGCATTAACTTGACTAAAGCTGAAGTTGATGGACATGTCAACTAAAAGTCACCTCATGGAAGATTAATAGACTTCTTTAAACATCATTCACAGGGTAAGGATTTGATTTAATCAACGGCGTCGAGTAATTAGGGTTAACCCTAATTCTGGGCGTCGCCAATCTAAACCCTAGTTTACTGTCGATAATAATAATAAGTTTCATTTTCATTAAACTTATCATAATCCTACTGCATCATATAGATTCTGACGCTAACGAGGTAGTTGCCGATCCAAGTTCTTCGACCCCCGCCGAAGAAGTCTGCAACGACACCGAAGAACCAGGCAAGCCCCGGTGCACAACCGACTTTTAAAAATTTACTTTTATAACTGAGTGTGTCTTGATTGTGCATTAAGTGCTAGGAGTTTATTGAAAACATAGTTGCATCTATTTCCCATAGGAAACCCTGACGGTAGTTGGTATAGATACCCTTAGTATGCTATGCTTAGCAGATAGTTGCCGGTAGAAGTCGAGCAGAGTGGACGCTGCTCGCGAGTAGTAGGATATTGAGTGAAACTATTCCATGAGATGTGCCACACGACTATGAATGAGCAAGAAAGATAAAAGATTGAGGGTCAGACTGGGTACCAGTAGGTCGGCAACTGGTCCGGGACCAGGGTGACCGTAGTCTGGTCTGATCCGTGTGGCACAGCTGGGCAAGTATTGAATGTACTAATCGTATGCTGGGTGTTATGGGCCCCAGTAAACCTACGTAGCCTAGTGATTGCAACGTCGAACCTGCCCTACGGTGTCTGACTAGGAGGAGATCTGGGGTGGGCAGCGTGGGAACTCCACAGAAACCGTCTGGGACGCGTTGTCTGGTGGGATGCGCCGCTGCTAAGGCATGCGTAGGCTGGAATTGACGTTGCAGGAGCTGGTGTGAACGGTTGCCACGTGCGAGTCTGGGACACGCACGTGTCGTACGATTAGGTTAACCCTGCAGTGGTATAAAAATCGATTCGAATCGCTGTCGCTCTCAGCTATGAGCTTACTTGAACTCTCTGTCACATTTTAGTAAATAGGTTGAGGAACCATGAGAATGAATTATAAATATTAATACTGCTATTGTTGATTCTGTCTTGGTTGTTTAGTTCAGTGCTAACTAAATTTATTTTCTAATCACTCAATTTGATGCTAAAACTGGACAAGAGTAGTTTAGGCTTGCGAGTCCTTTTGCAAGTAAACCCTCCTGAGTCATCCTTCATGTCTAGGAGTCGGCTGTAGTCAGCCATTTGTCGGGTAAGTCTTGCTGAGCTTCTTAGAAGCTCACGCGTTAGCGTTTTGTGGTTTTCAGGCGCCGTCATGTAGGAACCAGCGGGTGGCTTCCATTGGGAGGAGCCTCCCCTCGAGTTTGGGAACCTCCAGTGGGAGTTGTGCGAGTCGCCGCGTTGATCTGTTGAAGTGGCTAGTGGCGTGACGCCCGTGGGCACGGCGCGTGCTTTTGCTTAAGTCCGAGTGTCGGAGTTGTAATAGTTCTAGTCTTCCGCTGTTATCGTTTTCAAAACTGTTGCGCTCTCTGAAACAATGTAATATTCAACTTTTAAGTCATGAACCAAATGATGTATTAAGTGTTCTCTTCTTGTAAATTATTGCTGCTTATTCCTGCCTGTGTTGTATCGTGTGTACGCCCGCTTCGTCGAGCGTTGCCCAACAGGATCTTGGCTTAACGACTGACCAGATCTGTCCGGAGACAAGGTTTTCTGGGCGGGGTCGTGTCAACTTAGAAGTTGAATATTACATTGTTTCAGAGTACGCAACAACTTTGAAAACGATAACAGCGGAAGACTAGAACAATTACAACTCCGACACTCGGACTTAAGCAAAAGCACGCGCCGTGCCCACGGGCGTCATGCCACTAGCCACTTCACTAATCCACAACTTCACTCACTTTAAAGCAGATTCAATCATGGAAATAAAAAGAAATATTGTTTAAAATACTTCAAAGAGACACTATGAAAAGTTTGACAAACAACAGAGCATTTTAGCAAAGTCCGGAGAAATCTCAACTAACAGTGTCGAAATCTCGTTAACTGGACGAAATCCAAACCCTAACACTTGGCCATCAAGAATTCCACAGAACCCTAGCCATATTTTTACATAACAATTAAGTACACTTCAAAATAGAATTTGGGAAATTATTCAAGATTTTTGGAAAAGATTTAAACCTCTTAAAAATTCACACAAGCTATGATCAACTTAGAAATTCAAGAATTTTTATAGGCCAAATCATGACTTGAACCTTAAATGAAAAGTGTTCCAACTAAATTCCTGAGCTTGTACAAAAATTCTCAAAAATTTTTGAGCTCGGAAAGTGTGCCAATTCATTGAATTATATTCCAGCTAAAATATAATAAAAAAAATGAAAAGGACCACTGTTGCCGGGCGGGCTACAGTGCCCCGCCCGCCCGACAACGCGGCGCGGCAGGGCAGCTGCGCCGCCCGACACGGCCCCTATGGCACGTCGTCGCCTTCACTCCATTGCCGGCCGGCTCCCCTACCTCCTCACTCCCCCTCACTCTCTCTCTATCGCTCCTCTCTCTCTCCAGCTCTCTTCCCTCCCCTCCTCTCTTTTTCTCTGCCACCGCCCGAGCCGACCCCCAGCGCGCTGCCCGCCTTGCCGCCATGCTCCTCTGCCACGCCCCTACTCCCCTACCCGGGACTCCTTTAAAAACCGATGCGCAAACCCTCCTCCCCCCCCCTCTTCCATTTCTTTCCCACGCGCGCAAGCTTCCTCCATTGCTCTCGGCCGCCGCCGCCATTGCCGAGCACCCCTCTCGGTGAACACCGCCTTTCGGTCATCCTCCGTTCAAATTTCCTTGACCAGTCACACTCTCCCGCTCCCGTGTAGCTCAGACCACTCCCCAATTCTCGAAATCAAGCTCCCATCGCCGCAATTTGCTCGGAGCACCGCCGGCCCACTACTGCCGCAACCGGGTCCCCGTCGACAGCACGCCACGAGTCTGAAGCTCACGAAGTAGCTGCGGATCTAGTTGCCTCGACCGCCGTCGAAGAAGTCAACAACGCTGAAGAACCAGGCAAGCCCCGGTGCACAACCGTTGTTTAAAATTTTCCTTTTATGACTAAGTGTGTCTTGTTTGTGCATTAAGTACTAGGAGTTGATTGAAACCATAGTTGCATTTGTTTCCATAGGAAAACCCTAACGGTAGTTGGTATAGACACCCCCTTAGTCTGCTATGCTTAGTAGGTATTGCCGGTAGAAGTCGAGCAGAGTGGACGCTGCTCGCGAAAGGATAGGTTGTTGAATGAAACTATTTCATGAGATGGGCCACACGAATGTGAATCAGTAAGAAAGATAAAAGTTTGAGGGTCAGACAGGATACAAAGTAGGTCGGCGACTGGACCGGGTCTAGGGTGACCGTAGACTTGTCTGATCCGTGTGGTCCGAGACTGATCGAGTGTTGAATGTACTGGTCGTATGCTGGGTGTTATGGGCCCCAGTAAACCTACGTAGCCTAGTGATTGCAACGTCGAACCTGCCCTACGGTGTCTGACTAGGAGGAGATCTGGGGTGGGCAGCGTGGGAACTCCACAGAAACCGTCTGGGACGTGTTGTCTGGTGGGATGCGACGCTGCTAAGGCAGACGTAGGAGGGAATTGACGTTGCAGGAGCTGGTGTGAACGGTTGCCACGTGCGAGTCTGGGACACGCACGTGTCGTACGGTCAGGTTTCCCACTGCAGGGTATAAAATCGTTTCGAACCGCTGTCGCTCCCAGTTAGTGAGCATGAAACGCACCACATTTTAGTAAATAGGTTGAAACACAATGAGAAGGAATTATGATTATTTCTAATGCTATTATTACTTCTGTTATGTTTGCTTAGCTCAGCGCTAACTAAATTTATTTTTTTTTCTAATCACTTAATCTGATGCTAAAATTTGACAAGAGTAGTATAGGCTTGCGAGTCCTTTTGCAAGTAAAACCCACCCGAGTCGGCCAGCATGTCTAGGAGTCGGCTGTAGTCAGCCACTTTTGTCGGGTAAGTCTTGCTGAGCTTCTTAGAAGCTCACGCGTTAGCGTTTTGTGGTTTTCAGGCGCCGTCATGCAGGAACCAGCAGGTAGCTTCCATTGGGAGGAGCCTCTCCCCGAGTTTGGGAACCTCCAATGGGAGTTGTGCGAGTCGCCGCAGTGAAATGTTGAAGTGGCTAGTGGCATGACGCCCGTGGGCACGGCACGTGCTTTTGCTTAAGTCCGAGTGTCGGAGTTGTAATTGTTCTAGTCTTCCGCTGTTATTGTTTTCAAAATTGTTGCGTACTCTGAAACAATGTAATATTCAACTTCTAAGTTATGAACCAATGATGTATCAAGTTCCCTCTTCTTGTAAATTATTGCTGTTTATTCCTGCCTGTGTTGTATTGTGTGTACGCTCGCTTCGCCGAGCGTTGCCCAACAGGATCTTGGCTTAACGACTGACCGGATCCGTCTCGAGACGAGGTTTTCTGGGCGGGTCGTGTCAGCTTTGGTATCAGAGCCATGTTGGGAAACGATACAACGTTTAAGGCATATTTTTAAAAATTACGTGCGAGTGAGGTACGCACCCTATTAGTTAATAGGTTATCAGGTGGCAAGCTAACCTAGTGTAGGAGCTAACTAAACCCAGTTTAGATTTACTTTTCTGTAACGACGCACCTACGCTCAGGTAAGCAAGGTAAGGTACGCCGCTCGACTGCGGTGAAAGGTCGAGAAATCTCTGTTGCATCCGCAACAGTAGCGTTCTATACCATGATGGTATGAAAGGAGGTATTATGTTCGCTGTAACATAGTACGCCCCCTTGCCGTTTAGGGAGAGAAGCGGCCCTCTACCGTACGAGGTGTGGGTTATGGACCTGTTGCGAATGCAGACCTTCGCAACAGCGGAGTCTTGTGTCTTTGGCACACAAGAGATGAGTTTGTTCCTCACGACTTCGGTTTTGCGGAACACTCTCATACCTCCGCTGCCTGAGGTAAAGCGCAGTCTGTCGCCGCGCAGGGAAGGTCGGACACGTGATCCCCGTACGTGACCTACTCGGGGCGACCCATATGGCAATGATATGGGTTGTTGTTTTTACTTCTGAGATATAATTATATTGCACTGCCTGTGATGTCATTTTCTGCAGGTACGCTAACCACGATATCGTAAGAAACGTGTAGAAACGGCTAACTTGAGTGCGAGTCTGCCATCACCTACGCGTATTCTTTTTACTTTGTGAGGACGTATAGGCCGATGTAGGATTGCATTGCATGAAGAAATGTTAAAATCCTTCAAACTTATACTAAAACCATCCAGGAGCAAAAATTCCATCAATAATGGCTGTAACATCATCAAAAAATTAAGAAGTCAACCTGGATACCTTCCTCCCTTAGGGATTGCGAGGCATCAACCGAGTTGGAGTAAAACCCTTATATACCATTGAGCCTTCCCAGAACCTTCCTCGATGAGAACATTGTCTCCTTGACAGGTCAACTTAGATGGTAAAGCACCTTGGACAAACCGGCTGTCGCTAGTTAGCATCCTTAGTGACCGATTTGGATCACCTTTTTACGCAGGGATGAAAAATATTTTATGTATCGGAAGATTTAGCATGCTTTGAACTATGTGTCAACATGTGGCTTCTAATTAATAAAATATTGCTCATCTCTATGTTGCAGATGGACGCCAACACGATCGAGCATGGGATCGCGGAGATAGGCATTGAGGACTCCACCCCTACCTAGTCACCAAGAAGTCCGGACGCAGAGGATTCATGGAGATACTCGAGCAGACCTTGCGGTCACTAGGATATGCGGAGACTCCGTGGTTTCAGACCCGGGAGTATCGGCAGTATGACCTACCGCGCTGCTCGGCCACCGTTACATTACCCATGCACCCTCAGCATGCCAACGGAGAGGTTTATACCACCACCACATTCGGTTCAGATAAGACAGAAGCCATCGAGTCAGCCGCTCATCAGGCTTTATTGAGGGTTTGCGAGCGACACCTCGAGGACCTGGCAGACAAACCCGCAGCGATGTTTTCCGATACGGGACCAGGTCGACCGTACCTGGCACCGCAATGTCAAGAATGCTCAGAAGAGGACTTTTAGGAGAGAGATGGACCATGTCACTCCCTTGTTCACGTGGAGCCTAGCGCTACTCAACTTGCATGAAGATATTGTTCTCACAGCTCAGATGGACCGTCAGGCCTTGCGACAGGCTCATGTAGAGATAGCCCAACTCAAGGAGAAGATCCAGGACTTAGAGAGCAGAAACAATGCACTGCGTGCTCGCTGCAACGCGCGCGCTACACGCATCTCTGAGTTGGAGGCGGTCTCCGAGATTAAGACTGCCCAGATCCATGCTAGAGAGAATGATTGCAACATCATGTTGCAACACATTCATCAGCTGGAGATACTCAGGGATAACGCGGTTCAGATGGCGAGAACCTCGCTCATGAGAACCATCATTTGCAGCATCAGTTAGCGGGACTATTGGAGGCACAACAGCCGCCTCCCGCTAACGATGATGCGCCTGAGTCAGAAGTATCGGATCCCGAAGCTTCAGACCCAGAGCCAGATGAGGAGTAGATTGGAGGAGGTTCCGAAGTGATAGTTTAGCTAGATGCTTCGCTTAAGGAGTGCGTTGTCCTTGTCTTGGTGTTAGTGTGTGTTCTTAGGAGTTTATCTTAGCGGCGTTGTAATCTTGTGGATGTAAGAATGGTGGTTTGACAGTCTAAGGAATTGGACGATGGATGTACTGTCATCTTTTGGGGAATGAAGGAAGTTTGTTTTTATTGAGATATCCGTGCCATGCATATTGACGTACATTTACTTATGTTAAGAAATGGACATGGGTTGAATCACTCTAATAAGGACCCTTTTTGCTTTTTCAGCATGGTGAACACTAGGGCAGGACGTCAGGAGGCGAAAAGCTCCAACCCGCCGCCCCCGCCAGCTGAGCCAACCTTGACGGCAGCTATGGCAGCCATGCTTCAGAGCAGCCAGCAGACACAAGAGATGCTGCGGGCCATCCTGGAAAATAGTGGTGCAAATCGAGGCGCTCAGAACCGCGACCAGACAGCACATATGCTGAGTTCTTGGCCACTCATCCCCCGGAATTTAGAGACGCCTGGGAACCAATGGAGGCGGACCACTGGCTTCGTACAATCGAGGCCAAGTTTGGGTTACTCTGTTGTTCGGAGACCCAAAAGACGCTCTTCGCAGCACAGATGCTCCACGGACACGCTGGAGCCTGGTGGGCCAACTACTTGGCCACTCTCCCGGCCGACACCCAGGTGCCATGGGCACAGTTCCGGGAGGCGTTCCGCGCTCACCACATTCCCGCGGGACTCATGCAGAGGAAGGCCAAGGAGTTCATGGCCTTAACACAAGGGAACCACACGGTGCACGAGTATTTCCGTGTCTTCAACCAACTTGCTTTATATGCTCCGGAGTAGGTTGACACGGATGCAAAGCGGAAACACCGCTTCATGGAAGGGCTGAACATCACACTCCAGGGTCGCTTGGCCCTGAACCAGGGCGGCTCATTCAATGAGCTCGTCAGCAACGTACTCATCGCCGAGGAGTACCTCGAGAAGGAGCAGCGGGAAAAGAGGCGAGCCAGCGGTGGGCCATCAAATGCCCCGCCACCCAAATACCGTCTGGTGTACACTGCACCCGATGGTAGGAAGTACAAGGCAACCCCGCCGTAGGCGCCATCGTTCCGTCGCCGCAGCAGCCGTATCGGCCCCCACAGAATCAGCAACAAGCCGGCTACCGCGCACCTCCCCCGCCGCAGAGGAACCAAGGTGTCTGCCCACCTCAACAGGGTGCCCGCCCTGGACCAGGCACGCCTTGCTTCAACTGCGGGCAGCCCGGACACTTTGCCCGTGAGTGCCCCTCCAACCAGCAGTCCGGAGGCAACCGGCAGTCAAACCAAGGACAGGGCCAGCAAAAGGGCCAGAAGAACACCAGGACCGGTCGGGTAAACTACACCACGACCGAAGAAATTGCTGAGGGGGAACAAGTACTGGCGGGTACGTTCTCACTCTCTACCCACTCAGCTTTTGTTCTTTTCGATTCCGGTGCAAGCCACAATTTTATCAGTAAAAATTTTGTCAACGGCAAAAACCTAGCCATAATTCCCCTAGAACCACCTTTCGTAATAAAATTGCCTGGGGGCAACATATTGTCAAACCATGGCTTAAGTGAAGCTCCCCTCAATCTGGGAGGTCACATTTATCCTATTTCCTTCATCATCCTAGATGGGCAGGGTATCGATATTATCATCGGCATGAAATGGATGAAACACCATAATGCCATCCTTGATATTGCTAACCGTGTAGTCCACTTAACCTCCCCACTTCATGGTTCCATGTCCATAAACCTAGATCACCCTAAAGCCACCCTCAGTCAAGTCTGCCATGTTGTCGGGAAAAGTCTGGACGAGATACCAGTGGTTAAGGAGTTTCCGGACGTATTCCCAGAAAATTTACCTGGTTTACCACCGGACAGAGATGTGGAATTCCAGATTGAGCTGTTGCTGGGCACAGCCCCGATCTCCCGCAGACCGTACAAGATGGCACCCAAGGAGCTAGCGGAGTTGAAGAAACAGTTGCAGGAGTTGTTGGACAAGGGCTTCATACGGCCCAGTACCTCGCCTTGGGGTTGTCCGGCATTGTTCGTGAAAAAGAAGGACCAGTCCTTGAGGCTATGCGTGGATTACCGTCCCTTGAATGCGGTAACTATCAAGAACAAGTACCCCTTGCCACGCATAGACACTGTTTGATCAGTTGGCTGGAGCAAAGGTCTTTTCAAAAGTTCATCTTCGGTCTGGTTATTATCAGATCAAGATCCGTCCTAGTGACGTTCCGAAGACGGCCTTCTCCACCAGATACGGGCTGTATGAGTATTTGGTGATGTCGTTTGGACTCACGAACGCACCAGCGTACTTTATGTACCTGTCTTCATGCCAGAGCTGGATAAGTTTGTAGTGGTGTTCATTGACGATATCCTAATATACTCCAAGTCAGCCGATGAGCATGCAGAGCACCTTCGGACAGTTCTCCAAAGACTCAGAGATCATAAGCTCTATGCCAAGTTCAGCAAGTGCGAATTCTGGATTGAGCGTGTTCAGTTTCTGGGTCATGTTGTGTCTACGGAAGGTATTTCTGTTGATCCGGGAAAGGTGTAAGATGTTGTTAATTGGAAAGCACCCACAACAGTCCACAAGGTGCGGAGTTTCTTGGGATTAGCAAGATACTACCGTCGCTTCATTCCCAACTTCTCCAAGATTGCCAGGCCTATTACAGACCTACTCAAGAAGGATCAGAAGTTCAAGTGGACAGAAAAGTGCGAAGAAGCCTTTCAGACTTTGAAGAAGCACTTGACCACAGCACCAGTACTCGCCCAACCGGATTTGAGCAAGCCCTTCGACGTGTATTGTGATGCGTCGGGCACTGGACTTGGTTGTGTGTTAATACAAGGAGGACGGGTAATTGCTTATGCTTTCAGGCAACTCCGTAAGCATGAGTTGAATTACCCCACACACGACTTGGAATTGGCAGCCGTGGTATTGGCTCTGAAGGTGTGGAGGCATTACTTATTGGGAAACTTGGTACACCTCTACACCGACCACAAGAGTCTCAAGTACATCTTCACCCAGAACAAGTTGAACATGAGGCAACAAAGATGGCTAGAATTAATCAAGGACTACGAGATAGAGATCCACTACCATCCGGGCAAGGCTAATGTGGTTGCACACGCGTTGAGCAGAAACGCCCATTGCCACTACTTGGATCAGGGAGTTGCAACCGAAGAACTAGAGCCAGCCGTAAGGATTCTACCCCACGGAGCACTCTACAACCTCGCCTTAGTGCCAACACTTAGAGATGAGGTAGCCAGGGCCCAGAAGCTTGATAAGGGCATGGAGAAGATCAAATTAGGACTACAAGAGAAGAAGATGCAGTGCTTCAGAGAAGACGAAGAAGGAGTTTTGTGGTTCAAGAACAGACTGGTAGTGCCGAAAGATCACGAGCTCCGAAGGAAAACCATGGATGAGGCTCACTTATCAAAGTACTCAATTCATCCTGGCAGCAACAAGATGTATCAGGACCTGCGAAAGAAGTTTTGGTGGACAAGGATGAAAAGAGAAATCGCTCGGTATGTAGCGGAATGTGACACCTGCCGCAGAGTAAAGGCCGACCATCTAAAAGGCGCAGGGTTGTCGCAACCTTTGAGCGTTCCATCATGGAAGTGGGAAGACATAAGTATGGACTTCATTGTTGGACTGCCCATGACAGCTCAGAAGTTGGATTCAATTTGGGTTATAGTAGATCGTTTGACAAAGACAGCCCATTTCATTCCTGTCTCAACCAGATACACCATGAAGAAGTATGCACAGCTGTACATTGACCGGATAGTCTGTCTGCATGGAGTGCCCAAGACGATCATCTCCGACCGAGGCACCCAATTCGTCGGTCGATTTTGGAAACAACTCCACGAGTCATTAGGAACCAGGCTAATCCACAGCTCAGCCTACCACCCTCAGACTGATGGTCAGACGGAAAGAGTGAACCAAATACTTGAAGACATGCTCCGAGCTTGTGTTTTGGAGTACGGAAAAGGATGGGACACCTATATATCACTGGCAGAGTTCTCATACAACAACAGCTACCAAGCCAGCATCCAGATGTCCCCTTTCGAAGCACTTTACGGCCGTAGTTGCAGAACCCCACTCAACTGGTCAGAAGCAGGCGAAAGAATTGTATTGGGACCAGACCTGGTACAGCAAGCTGAAGAAAAGGTACGGGTTATACAAGCTAATTTGAAGGCCGCCAAGTCAAGGCAGAAGAGCTATGCAGATAAAAGGCGTAGACCATTGACCTTTGAGGTAGGAGACTACGTCTACCTACGAGTCTCGCCAATGAAGGGAGTTCAACGGTTCGGGATCAGAGGCAAGTTAGCACCCCGGTACATAGGTCCATATGCTATCACAGCCAAGTACGGACCAGTGGCATATCAAGTGGAGCTGCCAGAGAGGTTATCAGGAGTGCATAACGTTTTCCATGTCTCCCAGTTAAAGAAGTGTGTGAAAGCACCCATAGACCAAGTGGTTCAAGAAGTAGAACAATTGCAACCAGACTTGACCTACCCAGAGCGTCCAATCCAGATACTGGACGAGAAAGAACGGATTACAAGAAAACGGACACTCAAATTTTATAAGGTTCTGTGGAGCAACCACACGGAAGACGAAGCCACGTGGGAATCTGTAGAATTTCTTCAGTCACACTACCCCGAGCTACTCCCAAACCCCTAGGTACCTATGCCTACCCTAACCCTCTCCTTAAATCTCGGGCCGCGATTTCTTTTAGGGGGGAGGGCTGTGACACCCCAGGTGTCACCAGGGCAAAGTCGACAACTGTAAACCCTAATCCACAATTTCACTCACTTTAAAGCAGATTCAATCATGAAAATACAAAGAAATATTGTTTAAAATACTTCAAAGAGACACTATGAAAAGTTTGACAAACAACAGAGCATTTTAGCAAAGTCCGGAGAAATCTCAACTAACAGTGTCGAAATCTCGTTAACTGGACGAAATCCAAACCCTAACGCTTGGCCATCAAGAATTCCACAGAACCCTAGCCATATTTTTACATAACAATTAAGTACACTTAAAAATAGAATTTTGGGAAATTCTTCAAGATTTTTGGAAAAGATTTAAACCTCTTAAAAATTCACACAAGCTATGATCAACTTAGAAATTCAAGAATTTTTAGAGGCCAAATCATGACTTGAACCTTAAATGAAAAGTGTTCCAAATAAATTCCTGAGCTTGTACAAAAATTCTCAAAACTTTTTGAGCTCGGGAAGTGTGCCAATTCATCGAATTGCATTCCAGCTAAAATAATAATAAAAAAAATAAAAAGGACCGCTGTTGCCGGACGGGCTACAGTGCCCCGCCCGCCCGACAACGCGGCGCGGCAGGGCAGCTGCACCGCCCCACACGGCCCCTATGGCACGTCATCGCCTTCACTCCATTGCCGGCCGGCTCCCCTACCTCCTCACTCCCCCTCACTCTCTCTCTATCGCTCCTCTCTCTCTCCAGCTCTCTTCCCTCCCTCTCTCTTTTTCTCTGCCGCCGCCCGAGCCGACCCCCAGCACGCCGCCCGCCTTGCCGCCATGCTCCTCTGCGACGCCCCTACTCCCCTACCCGGGACTCCTTTAAAAACCGGTGCGCAAACCCTCCTCCCCCCCCCCCTCTTCCATTTCTTTCCCACGCGCGCAAGCTTCCTCCATTGCTCTCGGCCGCCGCCGCCATTGCCGAGCACCCCTCTCAGTGAACACCGCCTTTCGGTCATCCTCCGTTCAAATTTCCTTGACAATCACACTCTCCCGCTCCCGTGTAGCTCAGACCACTCCCCAATTCTCGGAATCAAGCTCCCATCGCCGCAATTTGCTCGGAGCACCGCCGCCCCACTACTGCCGCAACCGGGTCCCCGTCGACAGCACGCCACGAGTCTGACGCTCACGAAGTAGCTACGGATCCAGTTGCCTCGACCGCCGTCGAAGAAGTCAACAACGCTGAAGAACCAGGCAAGCCCCGGTGCACAACCGTTGTTTAAAATTTTCCTTTTATGACTAAGTGTGTCTTGTTTGTGCATTAAGTACTAGGAGTTGATTGAAACCATAGTTGCATTTGTTTCCATAGGAAAACCCTAACGGTAGTTGGTATAGACACCCCCTTAGTCTGTTATGCTTAGTAGGTATTGCCGGTAGAAGTCGAGCAGAGTGGACGCTGCTCGCGAAAGGATAGGTTGTTGAATGAAACTATTTCATGAGATGGGCCACACGAATGTGAATCAGTAAGAAAGATAAAAGTTTGAGGGTCAGACAGGATACAAAGTAGGTCGACGACTGGACCGGGTCTAGGGTGACCGTAGACTTGTCTGATCCGTGTGGTCCGAGACTGATCGAGTGTTGAATGTACTGGTCGTATGCTGGGTGTTATGGGCCCCAGTAAACCTACGTAGCCTAGTGATTGCAACGTCGAACCTGCCCTACGGTGTCTGACTAGGAGGAGATCTGGGGTGGGCAGCGTGGGAACTCCACAGAAACCGTCTGGGATGTGTTGTCTGGTGGGATGCGGCGCTGCTAAGGCAGGCGTAGGAGGGAATTGACGTTGCAGGAGCTGGTGTGAAGGGTTGCCACGTGCGAGTCTGGGACACGCACGTGTCGTACGGTCAGGTTTCCCCCTGCAGGGTATAAAATTGTTTCGAACCGCTGTCGCTCCCAGTTAGTGAGCATGCTCGTGAAACGCACCACATTTTAGTAAATAGGTTGAAACACAATGAGAAGGAATTATGATTATTTCTAATGCTATTGTTACTTCTGTTATGTTTGCTTAGCTCAGCGCTAACTAAATTTATTTTTTTTCTAATCACTTAATCTGATGTTAAAATTTGACAAGAGTAGTATAGGCTTGCGAGTCCTTTTGCAAGTAAAACCCACCCGAGTCGGCCAGCATGTCTAGGAGTCGGCTGTAGTCAGCCACTTTTGTCGGGTAAGTCTTGCTGAGCTCCTTAGAAGCTCACGCGTTAGCGTTTTGTGGTTTTCAGGCGCCGTCATGCAGGAACCAGCAGGTAGCTTCCATTGGGAGGAGCCTCTCCCCGAGTTTGGGAACCTCCAATGGGAGTTGTGCGAGTCGCCGCAGTGAAATGTTGAAGTGGCTAGTGGCATGACGCCCGTGGGCACGGCGCGTGCTTTTGCTTAAGTCCGAGTGTCGGAGTTGTAATTGTTCTAGTCTTCCGCTGTTATCGTTTTCAAAATTGTTGCGTACTCTGAAACAATGTAATATTCAACTTCTAAGTTATGCACCTACAATGTATCAAGTTCCCTCTTTTTGTAAATTATTGCTGCTTATTCCTACCTGTGTTGTATCGTGTGTACGCTCGCTTCGCCGAGCGTTGCCGAACAGGATCTTGGCTTAACGACTGACCGGATCCGTCCCGAGACGAGGTTTTCTGGGCGGGTCGTGTCATCTGGCATCCAGTGCCATCGCTGTCTTGGACTTGGGCACGTGCAGCGTGACTGCCCAAGCAAGCGCGCATACATCGCCACTGATGACGGAGGTTACAAGAGTACATCCGACATTGAAGATGCAGAGGACGACGCTCTGCAATCTCCGGACAGCGTTGTTCTCAGCAGCCACGACGCCTCTGTGTATCACTCCATCGTTGTTCAGAGCGTCTTCAATGCGCAGGTAAGCGAACCGGATCAGATCCAACGCCATAACTTGTTTCAGATTGAGTTCATGATCAAGAATCGGCGAGCACATGTGATCATTGATGGGGGCAGCTGTAACAACTTGGTGAGTTCTGATTTGATCAAGAAGCTCGGCTTGATCACGCGACTACATCCACGTCCATACCATATTCAATGGTTGAATGACTCCGAAAAAGCTAAGGTAACACAATCGTGTCGCGTTCCTTTTCCCTTGGTACACAATCGTGATTTTGTGTATTGTGATGTCGTTCCTATGCAAGCATGCTCTCTTTTGTTGGGTCGTCCTTATGAACATGATAATGATGCTTTACACCATGGTCGTAGTAATAAGTACACCTTCATGCATACAAGGAAGAAAATTACTTTGTTACCCATGACACCTGCTCTAATTATTGAATCTGATAGGAGAGTGCTGTTAATGCTAAACAACCACCTCATGCTAAACCTGAAACTCAGCAAGATATCACTTTGAAATCCCCTGTCATGCTTGCTATAAAATTTGACCTTACTAAAATTTCTGATGGTACTTCTCCATGCTATGTTCTAGTGTGCAAGGATGCCTTATTTTCAATGGATAATTTGCCTTGTACATTGCCACCTGCGGTTGCTAACCTTTTGCAGGAGTTTCGCGATGTTTTCCCTGACGAGATCCCTCTAGGACTGCCACCCATTCGAGGGATCGAGCACCAGATTGACCTGATTCTCAGTGCAAGTTTACCGAACCGTGCGGCATACCGAACCAACCTTGAGGAGACTAAGGAAATTCAGCGTCAAGTCCAGGACCTTTTGGACCGCGGGTATGTACATGAGAGCCTTAGTTCTTGTGCTGTTCCTGTTCTTTTGGTTCCGCAAAAGGATGGTTCGTGGCGTATGTGTGTAAATTATAGAGCCATAAACAACATTACTATACTATATCATCATCCTATTCCTAGGCTAGATGACATGCTTGATGAGTTGTATGGTGCTACTGTCTTTACTAAAATTGACTTGCATAGTGGTTACCACCAAATTAGAATGAAACTTGGTGATGAATGGAAAACTGCTTTTAAAACTAAGTTCGGATTGTATGAGTGGTTAGTCATGCCTTTCGGTTTAACTAATTATAACGTCCCGCCTCCTCAAGGCCGGGCCCGCTTACATCAGGTAGCTTTTTATAGGACGTAGGCTGGCCTTACAGACCAACACAAGTCTTTTCTGCGCACATTTGTCCTCACTCGTACACACCGAAGAATAACTTTCCGGTCGGTCACCCATCCTGAAATTGCTCCAGGCCAAGCACGCTTAACCTTGAAGTTTTTCAGAGCTAGGCTACCAGAAAAGAAGTTGTAACTTGCTGATATGAGTATCCTATCAATCCTATTAAGCTCTGGATCGGGGTCTCACGTACTCACCCCCTTAAGAGACCGACGTCCTCATCGGTCAATCCCAAGCCAGGAACGTTCTCTCTTGGCCACGTCCATGAGTCCAGTGCCAGCGCATGTGTCATGCCGTGTGACCACTCTGGATCCACACCAGCCATGCACACCATGCCTGCGCAACTGCGACACACGCGTCCGTGTAACCGCGAGAGTCGGCTCTGATACTATTATGTAACGTCCCGCCTCCTCGAGGCCGGGCCCGCTTACATCAGGTAGCTTTTTATAGGACGTAGGCTGGCCTCACAGACCAACACAAGTCTTTTCTGTGCACATTTGTCCTCACTCGTACGCACCCGAGAATAACTTCCCGGTCGGTCACCCATCCTGAAATTGCTCCACGCTTAACCTTGAAGTTTTTGAGAGCTACGCTACCAGAAAAGAAGTTGCAACTTGCTGATATGAGTATCCTATCAATCCTATTAAGCTCTGGATCGGGGTCTCACACTAATGCACTAAGCACTTTTATGAGATTAATGAATGAAGTTTTACGTCCATTCATAGGTACATTTGTGGTGGTTTACTTTGATGATATCCAGATTTATAACAAGTCTATGGCTGAACATATGGATCATCTACGTGTTGTTTTCTCCGCCTTACGTGATGTATGCCTGTTTGGTAACCTCGACAAGTGCACCTTTTGCACCGATCGAGTCTCTTTTCTCGGCTATGTTGTGACTCCACAGGGCATTGAGGTTGATAAGGCTAAGGTGGAGGTGATTGATAGTTGGCCAACACCCACAATGGTTTCGCACGTGAGGAGTTTTCTTGGCCTAGCGGGATTTTATCGCCTTTTTGTCAAATAATTCAGCACCATCGTCACGCCGCTGATTGAGTTGACAAAGAAGGGCGTTGCTTTCCATTGGGGGCCATACTTGGGAGAAGATGATGAGCTGGAGTTGAGGACAACTCCGATTAAAGAGGGGGAGGATGATGAGGACATCGCACCCATGGTTACACACAATCCTTCTCCCGCTATGACAAATGAAGGACCAATCACTAGAGCTCGGGCACGACAATTGAATCTAGAGGTGAGCTCGTTCTTAAGTACAAGTTTATATGTTATTATCGAGAGTAGATTGCTACGTAATGATTATATTATGATTAGGAATCATGGAAAGGTCAAGGAAGGCCCTGGATACCAGCTACAAGTCGGACAAGGACGTCCAAGCCAAGTAGGAGATTGCGGGGTTCGGAACGTGCCATTCGGAAGCCGGATCGATTTGTGTCACGATTCTGTCCAAATCATTGATTATCAGACCTGTAGGAAGATCGGGACCCTGTTCCCATCAAGGAGTTTAAAGCCATGCTCCACCATCAATCTACCATCTGATGTTGTACGACGCTAGGTAGCAAGGACTCCACGTTGTTGACGGATGTTAAGTACCAAATATACCACCAACATTTCTCTAAAAATGAATAAGGACATGCATGTCATATATGCATGTTAGTTTAAAACTAATAAAGTTCCACATGTACTTGGAAAGTTTGTGCATGCAGGTATTTATCAAAGGAATTAAGGCATAATCCGCTCCATGGCAACAAAACACACTTCAGGCCAATTGCAGCCTGCCACGGAGCCACCCCACGGATCGCTGAGATGGAGAAAATACAACTCCAACCAACCACAGGACGCCACGGGGGCAGCACACGGATTCATGGACCCACCAAATGCGGCAAAAGTACCAGAAAACTGACGCCAACAGCGCACCCACGCTCAGAGCCCACCAGGCAGTCACCCTACCAGAGTGGGACCCGAGTGAGCCCAATAGGGGGTTGGGCGAGTGGTCGCCCGACCCCATGTGGTTAAGCCCACTCGGCCCCCACTTCGGCCAGGTGGCAGTTACCGCCTCTCCAAGGTCGGTTCTGAAAGCGGTGGCGGGTATTTCGTGCGGGAAGCGGTCCAGAAGGGGGGGGGGGGCGGGGGAGGAATCTCAGTTCCTCAAGTCTTCTCCAACTATAAATAGGACCCCTCCCCCTCACTTCCAAGACACACAAGAAGACTTTCTCACCTGCAATACGCTCTCATTTCAGTAGTAGTGGAGTTAGAATTAGTCTAAGAGCTCTTCTAGCCCTCTAGTAGTCTCTCCATAGGAATAGGTACGGGTCTAGTACTCTCTTTCTTATTTCCTTTTGTAAGACTTTATGATTTATTAATGCAATACATTTCTATGCATTATTATTCATGTGGTTTGGGTGATAATTATTATCCTTATGCTTGCCATGTGAATATACTTAGAATTTATGCTAGTGTATTTAGGTAGTATACTAGTATGCTAGCTATAGCCTTAGGTATAGATATATATGTAGTTATGTATATATGTATATGCTTAGTATAGTTGATCATTGCTTTGGCATTGGTTCCACTGTACTCATTAGAGTATGCTTTAGTCGAAGGGCCAAGGTCTGTCGGCCGGCTAGAGTAATATTTACGCATGTAAGCCTGGTGCTTAGATTACTAAATAACCTTGGATGTCGCGCGACCCACGGAGCTAGGGGTAGGCGGCTTGAAGTGGCAGCCTTGTCCGTCCCTTGTAGTCCCCCATGTCCGATCGTAGGATTAGAGGTGTATAATTGCCGGAGTCTTTTCCCTGGATTGGGAGTAAACCGATGCTCCGATACGCCCCTGCTTTGATCCCTTGCTAACATAGAACATATATGTATACTAGTATATATAAATCTATAGAAATACAATGACCGTCTAGATTAGTCTTAGATTAGTTCTACTCCACAATTATAATTATTTATAGGTCCTCATCTTCGTGTCAACTACCTCTCTCTCTCTCTTTCTCTCTCTCTCTCTCTATATATATATATCTTGTGTTCACCCCTGCATGAACTTCACAAGCATTATTCTTGTTGATCATCCTCCCTGTGGAAAATAAATACGATACCCTGGATAACTCCAAGGTGAAATACTACAACGGTACTCCGTGCGCTTGCGGACTTATCTGTAAACGTTAAGAATAACATTGTAAATATTTCTGGCGCCGTTGCTATGGATTGCCTTTGGACAAAACTTAGTAATGACGTAAGAAATACCAACAAGCATTTTTGGCGCCGTTGCCGGGGTGTGATTGTTTAACAGGAATTGCATTATGATTTATGTGCACTATGATATTCATGCTTAGTGTCTTTACTCAAGCAGGCTTACCCTTGTCTGTTTTCTCTTTGTGTGAAACAGGGGTAGTGTATGACTGGTTTCGACTTGCCTGAAAACTTCATTGAAGATCCCGAGACGTTTCTACGCAAGGCTCGCTCTCGCTTGACACCACCTCGGATCCCATCCGTTGCAAGTCCGTCAACCAGCCAAGCACCAATTAAGGAAGTCATGGCCCAAAAGACACTCCGTGACTACTCCGCTCCCTCCCCTAACCACGTGCCCGTTGGGCCCAAGGTTAACATGGGTGATGGAAGTTTCGAGCTCAAGACGGGTCTCATTACCATGGTGCAGGCCAGCCCATTTTGTGGGAACGCCAACGAGGACGCCAATGCTCACCTTCAATAGTTCCTCGAGATCTGCAGTACCTTTACCATCAGGTAGTGGAGCCGGAAGCTGTTAGGCTTCAACTGTTCCCGTTCTTCTTCTTGGGAGAGCAAAACAGTGGTTCTACGATAACAAAGGAGCTGTGGATACTCGGGAGAAGTGCTCCAATGCGTTCCTCGCCAAGTTCTACCCGATGGGCAAAACCAACACCCTTCATGGTAGAATCTCAAGCTTTCAGCAGACATCGGATGAGTCCATCTTCGAAGCGTGGGATCGTTTCCAAGAGTATCTCTTGGCTTGCCCTCACCACGACATAGATGATTGGTTCATCATTCAGTACTTCTTTCACGGGCTGACCAACAGCCTTTGATCATATCAATGCTGCTGCGGGAGGTGCTTTCTACTCGCTCACCGTCCCTCAAGCGACGGCTCTAATCTAGAAGATGGCAGCCAACCAGAGTTGGAGCGAAGATCGTCTCCAACCCAAGAAGCGGGGCATGCACACCGTTAAGAAAACGGATATGCTCGCCGCTAAGCTGGATCTCCTCATGAAGCGCCTTGAAGACAAGCCGGAGCTCCATGGTACACTCCAAGTGCTTGATTCACGCATGACTTGTGAAGTCTGCAGGAGTATGGGGCATTCGGGGAATAGCTGCCCTGAGACCCAAGAGGACATATGTTGGGTGAACAACAACTACTCCAACGGATACCGTCCTCAAGGAGGCTAGCAATGGGGACGACGTCCCCAAGGAGGTAACAATTTTTATGGCAATTCCAATCAAGTACCTCTTAAAGAATTAGTCATAGGGCAGACTGAAATTAATGAAAATTTCACTAAAAAGCTAGCTGCCAATAACAAAACTCTAGAAAGCCTTAATGCTATTAGATGGCTTATCTTCTTCTTTCAAGAGTCAGCTTAGTTTTAACAAAATGTTAGAAACTCAGCAAGCTCAATTAGCTGCTTCTTTGCCTGCTATGGATTCCGGGAAGATACCGGGGCAACCCCATGCTTCCTTAGGAAGCGTTAGTGCGGTGACCACTCGTGGTGGTAAGTCCACTCGAGATCCGCCATATCCTGACCATGCAGCTAAGCCGGCCCAAAGAAGGAAAACAAGCCCTCTGACGATTCATCGAAGAAGAAGGATTACGATGAGAAGGCTGTTCCGCATGAGTTCTTTGACACGAACCTCATGCCCTTCCCAAGTCGTAACAGGAAGCCGTCTACGGATGAGCAGTTTGCTCGCTTTGTTTGAGGCCGTACAGAAGCTCCATATCAGCATTCCCTTGTTGGAGGTGATGCAGGTTCCGACCTATGCTCGCTACCTCAAGGACATCTTGAGCAACAAGCTACCGCTGCCCACCACAGAAATTGTCAAGCTAACGGAAGAGTGTAGCGCTGCTATACTCAACCGGCTTCCTGAGAAGAAAAAGGATCTTGGATGTCCTACAATATCATGTTCAATTGGGACATACCACTTCGAACAAGCCCTCTGTGATCTTGGAGCCAGCGTCAGCGTTATGCCCAAGATCGTATTTGATCAGCTCAATTTCACGGAGTTAACACCTACTCCGATGCGGCTTCAGCTTCACGATGCCACAGTCCGCCACCCGGAAGGAATTGCGGAGAACATTCCTGTGAAGATCAGAAATTGCTTTGTCCCCGTGGACTTCGTCATGCTCGACATGAAGGTTGATAAGAAGACGCCACTTATCCTTGGGTGTCCATTCTTGAGCACCGCTGATGCCCATATCAATGTTGGAGCCGGAGAAATTCAGCTCCACATCAATGGGAAGGAGGAGAAGTTCAACTTCCAACCAAAAGTGGAGCAATGCTCCATGATCAAGATCAAATACGGGCCAAACTCGTAGAACATCAAGGAGATCGAAGAAACTCCACCCAAGAAGGGCCCATTGATCCAGTTCATGAAGAGTTTCATTGAGAAGGAGAATCCTCCTAGTCCGAAGAAACCTGCGACATACCGGCCAAGTTGGTGAGCAAAACCTCAACCCGCCAAAATCATGGTGTCCTCCGCCACACCTAAACCAAAGGAGACCAAGATGGTGTTGCTTCATCGAGCTAAACGAACGGAGAAGTCCTGCCCGTCGGACGTAAAATGGTGAGAGCTTGCCGGCAGGGAAAACGGTACGTATCCATATTTTCCTTCCATACAAATTTGAGTTTTTCAATTGCATCATCGTATTTACGTTCAAACCACTAGATGTTGAAAATTTATTTTTCAACCAAATATATATATATATATAAACTTTTATTACAATAATTTGAGCTATTTCAAGGAAAATTATTCTATGAGCAATTTCTAGCGGGACCAGTACCCCAACACTGATCAATATGATCAATATAGCCGTTGGGGGTAGTGGGACGAAAATGGGGCGAAGTGCACCCACCCACAGGTCGGGCGACCCCCCAGGTCGGCTGACCTGCTGTGAGTCCCACTAGCGCCCATCTTCCCTCCAACGGTGCTCTTGTGACCATTGCACCACGAATCTGGCCGTTGGGTTCGCTGGCTATAAGAGGATAGGACAGGGGAGAGCTCCATCACTCATTCTTCCATTTGCTCACTCTCCCCCACTTGCTCTCTTGCTCTCTCATTTGCTTCCATTGCTAGCTCAAAGACTTGCCCAAAAACAATTGCTAGATATACATCTTGTGCTCAAGCGACTCTCGAGTGGGTGTGAAATTTCTTTTACACATTAACCCCGCTCGTTCGAGTAGTCGCTCGCTTGTGTTTGTTTTCTCGTGCAGCCATGAAGAAGGGGATGACTTCTTCCAGAGGGTGACGAGGAGCAGTTCGAGGCGCGGCACCGACACTCCTCCCGCCATTGAAGGTTCATTAAGCTCACCTCATGAAGAATTCGGAGCTGCACCAATGGAGGAAGACAACACGCCGATGCTCACACATGACAACTTGCTCGACTTGAAGGATGACCATGAGCGAAGGCTCTACAACCTACTCATCAACCGGACATTTGTTCCTATGCGAACATTTGATCCGGAGCTGCTCGCCAAGATAGGTATGGATTCTGAATTTGACGCTTTTTTTCATGCTATTGGGTGGGAGAATCTCGCTAATATTAGTGAGGATGGGTCACGCCTTCTCACTTTACAATTTTTGTGCACCACTAAAATCTTGACAATGGGGCTTTCCTTTCGGTTCTTTAACAAAGAATATAATTTTCATGAAAGAATTTAGCTTGATGCTAGGCTTTGACCAACATTGCTCTGTAAGTTTGGAAAAGGCTACCCCCAGTTTTAACAAACAAGATTTTTGGCAAAGTATCACTGCAACAACCTCCCTAGGAAAACCTAGAAATAGTGCCATTCAAAATCCTACCGTTAACCTTATGCATAAGTGGCTTGTCTTTACTTGTTTCCCTTGGGAAGACATTAGGAAAGTTCGCACTGAAGAATTGAGAATTCTTTATGCTATGGTTAAGAGGATAAAAATTTCTCCTGTTAAGGCAATGATAAACCAATGGTTAGATCATATTCCAAAAAGGAGCCATAGAGTGTACTTCCCTTGTTACTCGTATAGCCTCTAGATGCAGAGCTTTAACTAATGCCCTAACCACATACATACCCAGGCCACGCTCTCTAGTAGGTGAAAATTATCTTGTACAAGGGCATACACTAAAACACAGACTCGATGGCTCCCTTGTATTTTTCTACCCTAGTTATACAAATGAAATCCGGTTACCTAACCCGGAGATTGTATAATTGCCGGGAGTTAACCATACCTCTTAGAAAAGAGGAGCCGCCTAGGAGATCTTTCTTTGGCACTCCCAGTTAGGCACATAGGACAGAGCAACAACCCGGAACCTACATACAAGAGGAAAGTTCAGCCAGACAAGCACCAGGCTCGGACCAACCTCCTCATTCATATGAGGCTGGTGGGTCAGCTTGGCAAAGTGCCAGCGTCGGACAGTGGGTCCCAACATCCATTGCAATGTGGGAAGGCCACAACTCCCCCAGTCCACGGACTCAAGCGGAGGTGCACACCATTGGTCCGCTCGCCGATCCTTCTCTTCTCGGGTTATCACTTCCTCGAGAGGGGGATGGCAAGCTTGACCCGACAAATGGATGCCCTCAATGTGCGGACCGGCGAGGTGCAAACACGCTCAACACCTTCATCGATGAGACCCACCTTGTGGGTAAGCCCACTCGGCCCCCGCTTCGGCCAGGTGGCAGTTACCGCCTCTCCAAAGTCGGTTCTGAAGGCGGTGGTGGGTATTTCACGCGGGAAGCGGTCCAGAAGGGGGGGAGGAAGCTCACTTCCTCAAGTCTCCTCCAACTATAAATAGGACCCTTCTCCCTCACTTCCAAGACACACAAGAAGAGTTTCTCACCTGCAATACACTCTCATTTCAGTAGAAGTGGAGTTAGGATTAGTCTAAGAGCTCTTCTAGCTCTCTAGTAGTCTCTCCATAGGAATAGGTAGGGTCTAATACTATCTTCCTTATTTTCTTTTGTAAGACTTTATGATTTATTAATGCAATACATTTCTATGCATTATGTTCATATGGTTTGGGTGATAATTATTATCCTTATGCTTGCCATGTGAATATACTTAGAATTTATGCTAGTGTATTTAGGTAGTATACTAGTATGCTAGCTATAGTCTTAGTTATAGATGTATATGTAGTTATGTATATATGTATATGCTTAGTATAGTTGATCATTGCTCTGGTATTGGTTCCACTGTACTCATTAGAGTATGCTCTAGTCGAAGGGCCAAGATTCGTCGGCCGGCTAGAGTAATATTTAGGCATGTAAGCCTGGTGCTTAGATTACTAAATATCCTTGGATGTCGCGCGACCCACGGAGCTAGGGGTAGGCGGCTTGAAGTGATAGCCTTGTCCGTCCCTTGTAATCCCCCATGTCCGGTCATAGGGTTAGAGGTGTATAATTGCCGGAGTCTTTTCTCTGGATTGGGAGTAAACCGGTGCTCCAATATGTCCCTGGTTTAATCCCTTGCTAACATAGAACATATATGTATACTAGTATATATAAATCTATAGAAATACAATGAGTGTCTAGATTAGTCTTAGATTAGTTCTTCTCCACAATTATAATTATTATAGATCCTCTTCTTCATGTCAACTACCTCTCTCTCTATGTATATTGTGTTCACCCCTGCATGAGTATATGATATCCTAGTATGAATGAATTAGTATCATACTTCTTAAGCATTATTCTTGTTGATCATCCTCCCTGTGGAAAATAAATACGATACCCTGGAATACTTCAAGGTGAAATGCTACAACGATACTCCGTGCGCTTGCAGACTTATCTGTAAACGTTAAGAATACCATTGTAAATATTTCTGGCGCCACTGCTATAGATTGTCTTTGGACAAAACTTAGTAATGACATAAGAAATACCAACACATGCCATTGCCATATCTTAGGTTGCGCAAATGCTACCATCGTCCATATGCTTCCCCTTGGGCCACATCACCGCTGCACCTCTCATCGTTTCGCCCCACTGTCTCTGCTATGTATCCCTTCCTCGTCGCCGGCCGCGTGCTATGGCCGCGCCTAGTCACTGTAACCAATAAGGTCGTCGACCTGAACTCTTCGACCGTTGTGTCCCTTATTGCCGGCTACTTTAACTTGCACTAGGTCTTGTTCAACGCGCTGGACACAGTCGCGTCCAAAGAGAGTTTGCGACGGATGGAGCACGAGACGTCCGTGGGTCAGAAGACCGAGAGCATGTCAGGACCAGCAACGTGGCGGAGCATGCCGAGTCCGACGCGAGGCACATAGAGCGGATGTGAAGGAACGAGTTCGCCGACATCATTCTTTTAAAATTTCATGATTAGTAATAAATTTAATTTTATTCTATTATTGATTGTTTGATTTCTACGAAGTATATATTTGATCCGTAGCAACGCAAGAGTATTTGGCTAGTTTCCTAATAAACATCACTGCTTTTGCTAATGTGTCATGTTAATTAATGATAACGAAATCTTAATGAAAGTGTATTGAGGATGACCCGATGAGATCTAGAATAATAGGTCTCTAGCAAAACTTGGCTTTGTTTCATGTTATCATTAATTTAGCATTGGATATTGGTAATTGCCATATCTCCAAGATATGTCAACTTATTCTTTGCGAGGAGGGTTTTAGGCCTTTGGGACCAGATTTCCATGAAAAGCAGTCCTTCCACAGCCACGCTTCCTGCTAATTTGTAGCCAAGATATTGAGGCCTAATATAATGCTAACATGCTATGATGTGGATAGCAAGCATTGGTTTTGGCTGAAGAATAATATCTGTGGATGTTAATGCATCCTCCCTCTTGTTTCAAAATAGAATTCGTTTTGTACAATGACACAATTTTCAAAACATAACTTTAACTTTTATTTTCCATGAAAATAATTATTAAGAAAGTGATGCATGTATACTTTTCTTAAAATACTTTTCAAGATAAATCTGTTCATATGATTTTTATATTTTTAAACTTAATAAATTAAAAGTTATTTAAGATTTATATTCCCAATGTTTGACCAAGACCTTATTCAAAACAAACTTTGATTTGAAAGGGAGGGAGTATATCTAAATGCTTGTTTGTTTACATCGAGATTGTGAAACAAACAAACAAATTATAAAATCTAGACTTTCAGGTTCAACAATCTCATAAGCTGAAATGAGACATCTTTTATCAGACTGTGGCACAAATATTTATAATTTTGTTATTATTCAGACCCAGTACGTATGACACAAATCAAATCATAAAATTTAGAAAGATAAACACCTCTTAGATTTTGAACTTTAGATTCTCATAATCTTACATTTCTCAATCTACAATTTAGATTCGACGATCTAAAGTTGAAAAAAAAGGCCTGCATGTTTTTTTTCCTTTTTTTAGGGAAAGGCCTGCATGGGTTAGTGAACGCACGCGCCGGATCTATCTAGATTTGAACTGGCTACCAGCGAACACACATTTATAGTGAGCCCGGCTGGGTGCTGTTCTCCTTACAAGCACCTCCAACTCCAGAGTCCAGAACTGAGAGGCAACGGCGCCAGGGCACAGCATCCATCCATGGCCATGGCTCGAGGTGCGCCCGATCTCTCCTACTGATGGCCTTCTTTGCCGTCCTCGTCGGTACGCATGGTATGTACAACTCGTATACTCGAGTACATAACATATTTTTTTCCAACGTACACGAATAACATACTTGATTGATCTGAGGATTCATCTTGTTTTCAACCCCTCTGTTCCATGCATGTTTCTCTTCAAAGTTAAAAAATGCCTGATATGTTCTTTTCAAAGGTAAGAAATATTGAACCATCTACTGCATTGCTCAACAGGGCGAACTTGGAACGTTTTTGTTGACTGTATAATCGTTGGAGAGACGGGAGATCCAATAAACAAGATACTATTTAACTAACGGGCTTATTTATAAGGGACATGCTATTTTTTAGTCAATTGAAAACTGTCCGTACTCTAGATCCAACAAATTTAGTTTCCTCCTACCTCCAACTCTCCCATGCCTATTCCCCATCTTTATCTCTCCCCGATGGACTTTGCCGCGCATCCCCGCCTTCTCCCGCTTGCCTCCATCCCCAACAGCATCCCCACCTCCGCTGCCCCCGTCATGCTAACTCGTCGGCGCACGCTCCCCCGCCCCGGTTTGATCCAACCGTCCTCTCCCATCACCCACGAGGCGTCATCACCACCACCTCTGCCGTGTCTCTCGCTACCACTGCCGGCCCAACCTACCTCTTTCAATCCTTTTCTAGGTTCAGCGGCAATAAGTCCCTCTCCAAGCAACCGTTGCATCCTAAACTCTGGCAAAGGTCGCCGTTGATTGAAAATTCTGCCGATTTTATCAGTTGCCTGATGAAATGGATTTCCGTATTTATAAGCGTATCGTGTCTTTTCTAAACCCTTGGTTTATGCATATATAATAATATTACGATTATCATTATCTAGCAAATAAAAGTTGCCAGCATCAGGCGATTGACCGATTAGTTTAATTTGTTGGTCTGGCCGCTCACTCTATTGATGCTGAACCGACACATATCTTGATCGTATCCATGACAATCGTGTGGTGTTATTGTTGCTGAAATGTGCACGCATACATCTAAATGATCCTACCATTTCGTATGACATCTCTGGTCGTTGTCTTAGCTGGTCACACTGTTATAAAATTAACCACACAGTTACCCAATAAGTCAAATCACGGCACTGTTATTATGCATATATACAACTTCGTTCTATACAGGTAATGCCACCACATCTCTAAGGTTTTGAAAACCATTTAAACCGCTTGCTTTTCACAGTTTTCGCTTAAACCGCTCCGACTCAGGCAGCGTTTGTTTCTGCTTATTGCTTGCTTACCGATGGAAATAAGCAACAATCCCACCCAAACGCGCCGCTTACTTCCTGCTTAACTCAGTCGCTCGCGTTTCTCCGCCGGGGCATTGCGCTGCAAGCTCGCTTTTCCCGAACCGGCACCTCGCGCACGCATACGAGGGTAAGCACCTCGCTTCTCGCCTCTCCCAACCTCGCTCGTCCAAATCCCGCGCCGCCGCCGCTTGGTTCGACGCCGCCGCCGCCTCGGACGACGCCGCCCCGGCCTGGCCTACTTCGCCGCAGTGTCGGCAGGCCCCGCCCCGCCCTTGCTCCTGCGCGCCCCAATCCTGGCAGCTCCAAATCCCGGGCCGCCGCCGCTTGGTTCGACACCGCCGCCGCCTCGGACGACCTTCAGGTGCGGGGGTGCATCTCTCTGCTTCCTGCATTCCCTCCCTCCCGCTTACAGGCCCAGATCCCCCCATCCCCCCACCACACATGAAAATAGAAGGATGATTTTTTTTCTTCTTCTGTCGATCCGGCGAGTCCTTTTTGTTTCTCGGTTCTTGATGGTGGTGGTCATGTCTGCGTGCAGGAGCTCAAGAACCTGCGGCCGCAGCTCTACTCCGCCTCCGAGTACTACGAGAAGTCCTACCTCCACAGCGAACAGAAGCAGATGTGAGTGACATTACTACTACTAACTACTGCATCACCTGGCTCTGGTCAGCTTATTATTTGCACCGTAGTAGTAGAAATTACTCCCTGTCTGTTACTAGTGAATTGGCCATAGTTGGCTGTTCCTTGTACAATTGCATCTTGCATGCTAGTATCTGGGTGTCCTTGTCACTTAGCATAGGGGCTGAATTGAATTGGAGCGTTTGGTGCACAATTGTACTGTGCCCACCGAGTATGGTGGGAGTAGATCGACAGGTATAGGAGGGGGCTAAGCCAATGACGAACAGGTATATAATACAGGCAGCGTCAACTCATTTTTCTCTGAAATCATATTGGAGTGGTCAATTACTGAATGATAATACATATCCTCACAATCCATTTACAATAGTGAAGATATGCAATGAAACAAATTCAGAAACGCTCTTCTCTGGTTTCAGCAGAGCGATGGCTGTTCTCACTGTGAATGTGCATCATAAAACTTATCAATCTGATTTTTGTTATCAAGCAAGTAAGCAACAAATCTTTTTTCGCCTGATCTGAATCCCCTGGCAGACTTCAAATCTTCGTTTTCGAGAGGGAGGATCCACTCCGCAAATTGGCGCCCCTACTGAAGATCCACGCGCGCCCCTGTCCTCGTCAAGCTCCAAGCTCCGCATCCCTCGTCCTCGAGCAGGTTCAATCCATCCCTCTGTCTAGAACAATCTATGTCCTTCCGTATTGTAGTTGATAGTTGTTAGTTGTAGTAATTTTGCATGGAGAAGCCATCAAAGGTTGTTGCAAGATGGGATAGGATTGCTACCACTGTTTTTAATGAAATTTGTGTGGAAGAAGTCATTGCCCACAATCGACCGCAACAATGCTTGAATTCTGTGGGATATGCAAATCTTGTGAGGAAATTTTATGAACGTACCAAGAGGGCTTACACTGAAGTACAGATGAAGAACAGATGGGATGTACTGAAGAAAAAATATACTCAGTGGAAGACGTTGAATATGAGAGCTACTGGTTTGGGTAGAGATCCTCTGACTGGTTGCATTGTGGCTGATGATAGTTGGTGGGAGGAACAGAATGCGGTGAGTAATTAGTTTCGTTTTGTCTAATTTGAACATCACTTGCTGTGTTTAGTGAAGTTGCTTCCTAATTTCTTTACATCTAATTTGTAGGCAATGCCAGGTTGTATATGTTTTAAAATGGCACCCCTCGAGCATGAAGATCAAATGCGAATCATGTTTGAAAGTATTATTGTTACAAATGAGACTTCCTATGTTCCTACAGGGGCTGCAAATGATGGTCAGCAAGGTGAGGGTAATGCACAGGGTGATGCCAATGAGGCTTCTGGTGGTACACAACAGCCCCCAACGAGTGCAGAACGAAGGGCAGAAAAAAGGCCAGCTCCAGTTTCACCTACAGGGAAGAAGAAGAAGAATTTTAGGGACCATTGCATGAAGCGTTTGGTTGACGCATATGAACTGAAAGCGCAAAGTAGCAGAAGTTCAGCTACTTCACAAGTTGTAGACCCTGTGAGAGAAGAGATTGCAAAAATGTTGGGCCAAGTCATCGAGGATGAAGCAGGGGAAGAGAGTGATGAACACTTTTATGCCACGCAACTTCTTCAGAAAAAGGAGAACCGTGATGTCTTCATCACACTGACTACAGCAAGTGGGAGACTGAATTGGCTGAGGAGGGCCTGGGAGATTAGGAAGAAGCACTAGTGTGGATGTTGTAGTATTAGTCTGTCCTTTGTTTTCGTTGGCTGAGACACTTTAGTTGAGATTTGTACCGTCAATTTTCTACTACTGTTTTCTTGAGACTTGTAATATTTACTTTATACCAATAGTTGAGATCTTGTACACGAGTTGTTGCAATAATAAATTTGGGTTTGTGCACAGGATGAGTACCTCTACTGCCTCTACTGAATCTGATGCCAACAATGCGTCTGTTCAAAGCATGAATGATGAAGAATCTGATGATGATGATTTTATGGTGGCAATGCTTGCTATGGACTACATGCGATCATATGGTTCAAAGAAAGAAGCCATTCCAGTGGGTGAAGTTCCGATTATGACAGGTATCCAGTGGGTGGAAGTGACATTGCAAGATCCAGAAGAGTGCTTTAATATGTTCAGAATGTCAAGGTCAGTTTTCTTACACCTTCATAACACGTTGGTGCAAGAATATGGATTGAAATCATCTAGGAAAATGTGTAGCAAGGAAGCATTAGCAATGTTTTTGTGGACTTGTGGTGCACCTCAATCTTTGCGGCAATGCAAGAATAAGTTTCATCGCTCATTAGAAACTATAAGTAGGAAGTTTGCACAAGTACTTGAAGCAATTGTTAGAATGGCTTCGCAAATGATAAAGCCTAGAGATCCAGACTTTAACACAGTTCATCACAAGCTACAAGAACAAAAATTTTGGCCATATTTTAAAGATTGCATAGGAGCTATTGATGGCACCCATATACCTGTCACTGTGCCATTAAGTGAGCAACCAAAGTACATTGGCCGCCATGGTTATGCTTCACAAAATGTTATGGCTGTTTGTGACTTTGATATGAGGTTCACATTTGCAGTCACCGGTTGGCCTGGTTCGGTGCATGATACTAGGGTTTTATTGGACACACAGCTCACATATAAAGATGATTTTCCGCACCCTCCTGAAGGGAAATACTATCTTGTTGACTCTGGATATCCTAATAGAGAAGGATTTCTTGCACCGTACAAAGGCCAGAGATATCATGTGACAGAATGGCAGGATCACCAACCAATTGGGATACAAAGAAGTATTTAATCAAGCCCACTCCTCCCTTAGAAATGTGATTGAGAGGGCATTCGGAGTTCTAAAGATGAAGTGGCGCATTCTAAGGGACTTGCCTAGTTATCCAATTGACAAGCAAGCAAAAATTATTGTTGCTTGTATGGTCCTTCACAATTTTATTCGAGATCATGCTCTATATGATGCAGATTTTGAGTCAACTAGTGTCAATGATGAGGCTCATCCATCACAGTCTAGTATGCACCAAGGGACGACAGTAGGAGGAGATGACTTCGATATGGGTGCTTTTAGAGATGCTATTGTTGCAGCAATAGTTTTATGAACCATTGATATTTGCTATGCTTAATCACTAGAGGATCGTATTATGACATTATGCTAATATAACTTGTAATCCTTTTTACATCTATTTAACAAACTCGCTTGGTTATTACAATTGTTCACTTCTCCTCAAATTTCTATAAAAAATGAGGTATTACACTCAAATTGATAATCTGATGAAAATAAGCGAGATTGCCAAACGCCCTGCTTAATTTGACTCTTGCTTCTCTGGTTAGCAGGCTACTCAGAAAAGCCTGCTACACTGATAAGCAAGACCCAGATAAGCTGAAACAAACAGGCCCTCAGTTTCTCAAAATAAATGGTTTTCTCTAAAAACCGTAAATGTGTACCGTAGTAAAAACGGTTTTTGGTTGATTTTTACAGTAAACCACTCGATTTTCACGCGATCGATTTTTGTGGTTTGAACGGTTTTTAAAACCTTGCACACCTCATGCTTTTCGTGAATGTCCTTGTCTCCCATAACGTACGCACATTGCATAGACATATATCTATTCTTTTGTTGGTCTGTCTTCTTAACTATTTTTTTTATTATTTTTGCTTTGTACAAGAAAGCAACCCTGTAACATGAACAAATTTCCAACATCTGTATGCAATTGGAAAAACATATGTATTTAAGTGCTTAATGAAATGATATTTAACCCTCTTGTCGTCGTCTCTCATGACTGCACGTTTGCACATGCACCGGGTCATCAAGACCCGGATCATGTCAATAAAAGAAACAAAAAAGGAAGTTGCAGATTAAAAATAAAAGTGTAAAGGACAACGTCATTCTGTAATTTTTTTTTTGTTTGCAATTCACTATGACCGAAGAAAAAGAAATTCGATCTGCAGATGGTCGTGTTATTTGGAATATGAACCATCTGCAGAATGAATTACGAATTCATGTAGTAGCTTTATTCACTGCAATTGCTCAAATCTGTGTTTCTTGATACACGCAGGTGCGGCGGCTGTTCAGTTCACCTTCCGCAACAACTGCCCAGAGACTGTGTGGCCGGCGACGCTGACCGGCAGCGACCGTCCCACGTTCCCGACCACAGGCTTCGCCCTGCCGCCGGGAGGCACGCTCTCCATCCCCGGCGTGCCCGCCACGTGGTCGGGCCGGGTGTGGGGCCGCTACCGGTGCACGGACGGAGCCAATGGCGGCGGTGGCTTCTCCTGCGAGTCCGGCGACTGCGGCTCGCGCCAGCTGGCGTGCAACGGCGTCGGCGGCGCCCCGCCGGCGACGCTGGCCGAGTTCACCCTCGGCGGCGGCACAGACTTCTACGACGTCAGCAACGTGGACGGGTTCAATCTGCCCGTGGCGATCGAGCCGTCCGGCGGCGCCAGGCGGTGCCAGAGCTCGGCGTGCCCTGCGGACATTAACCGGGCGTGCCCGAGCGAGCTGGCCGTGCGAGCCGGCGCGGTGCGCGGTCGTGGTGGGGTGCAAGAGCGCGTGCCTGGCGTTTGGGACGGACGAGTTCTGCTGTCGCGGGCAGTTCGGGTCGCCGGCCACGTGCAGTCCCAGCGGGTACTCGAAGATGTTCAAGGCGCAGTGCCCGCAGGCCTACAGCTACGCCTACGACGACAGCAGCAGCACGTACACCTGCAACGGCACGGGAGTGGACTACCAGATTACCTTCTGCCCGGCTGCTAGCTGTGGCCCCTCCTCCGGCCCCGCCGCGGCGTCGGGAGACAGGCCGTGCCACGCGGCGGCACCAACTTGTAATGACCGAAAAAAAGCCGTGCCGTCTTTCGTTTCGATCTAGTAATAATATTGTGACCGTTGGTCATCATTTCGACTGATTTCTAGCATTGTACAATTCGCAGCGACATGTATAGTACTATATGCACCGAAATTTCCCCCCAAAAAAGCACCGGGTTGGCATTCGAGACTTCTTTTAATGCCTCATTGGTATGGATCCTCTCTAAAACAGCTTCTCAAAAAAAAAAAAAAAAACCTGCGAGCATCTCCAATCATTAACTTAGAAGCAATCAAAAAAATTTAGACCAAAATTTTATCCCCTCCTCCAACAGAGTGCGTAAAAATAGACCCTTAAATTTTAAATTATATCACTCATCAGCTTTTTAAATAAGAAATCCAATGTTCGACCTCCTATTTCCGATCCTAATCCTAGTCAGTGGTTTAAAAAAAAATGTCCAGCAAGGAGACGATATATTTGACATTGCTTATATTTTTTCTATTTCTAGATAGAAATGGAAAGAATTTACGAGGAGCCAAAACACGAGTAGTTATGAGATATCCATTGAAGATGATTTGTTTACTTTAATCCCTTATAATTTGATTTAAAAAGTGTTTTAGACTCTCCATTGCAGATGCTCTTAGAGAAGCTATTACGAAAATGACATCAATTCAAGATTCACTTTTGACTCTCTTAATATAGAAATCAATAAAAAAATCATGAAAAAACTATATATATTTTTAATGCCCTTAGCTCCAACTTCAATTAGACAAGAGTTTTTTGAAGTGGAGGTATAGCGTTTCCTTTTAAACTATTCTGTAACCTTTTTAGAGAAGTAAAAGGAGATGCCTTTTTATATTAGAACTAGAAAATTGTCCGTGCATTGCTACGGGAGTTAACAAACACATTAAAAACTATTTTTATATTAGGTTTTATATCATTTTTCTTATATAAATTTTGAGATTTTTGGTAACTCTCACCATCTTTTTACTTGCTACTACTCACACATTATTTTTTGCATTATTTGTCTGTTCGACATCCGTCTATCCCACACTATTTAAAACGGTACTCTATTTAATTTGTCTCCTAGGCACCATAGAATGAAGAACTATTTTTTTGAAGAAAATATCTCAATATAGTAGATACATAACGGCTTGAAATTTGGAATCAAGAAACAACATTGTATTTATTGTCCATCTTTTTATGAATTTTTATTGGATTATTTGCATAATTTGCTTTAAAAAATGGACTATTATCACATGATCCTTAAGTCAAAATGGACTCTTGCTCACTTTTTTAAACTTGAATCTCCATCTCACGTACAATCCTTAGTTTAAAGTGGACCCTCCATCTCATAGACAATTCTAATTTGAACTGAATTCTCCGTCTTACGTACGGTCTTTAATTTAATGTAGACTCTCCATCTTACATACGATCCATAGTTTGATTCACGGTGACATGTTTTCGAAGAGGACTCTTCTTTTCACGTATGATTCCTAATACGATTCAAGGTGGACTCCTAACGCTTTCCTTTCCACGTTTCACGTATGAAGTCCTCCGACATCACCACCTCAGTAAAATTATTAAAAGTATAGTAGAGATTAGGATTGTACTTGTATCTGACCTCATTGATACATTTAGAATTAAGATGTGGACTTTTTTCCAATTTTACAATTCTAAAGTATTTTGTTTATGATTAAGATTGATTTATTTCAGAATTTATATTTTTGGACTTTTTATTACATTATAGGATAAATTTGTGGGGTGAACATTACAGTATCAGTAAAATTATTAACTAAGTAGATAGTAGAGATACTCGATAGAATTTAAATATAGAGAAAAAAAAGAGAGAGTTTATTGTGGGAACAAACTTCACATTAGTAGTTTTGGCTCCTTTCTGTTGCGGCACACCACGGCAACTCATTTTTCTTACGGCACACCACAGCCACTCGTTTCTTATCCTCTCCGGCCCTCCTAATTATTCTTCCATGCTTCTCTCTCTCCACGGGCGCATGGAGGCAGACATGGAGCTTGATGCCTCACAAGCAAGGAGGCACGCAGCTAGATGCCGCAGTGGCGGCTAGCTCCCATCTCCCCAATCCCCGTCCTATGCTTGCCAGTGCCAGCCATGGTTCGAAACCACCAACGGCGAGCAACAACAAAAGCAATGCCGGGCATGTGCGGCGGCGGCGGCTCAGCAACACGCAGAGGCCGTGGCCCGAGGGCGAGCAGCTGAGCAACAGAAGTATCTAACGGTGCGCTGCGAGGCGAGATTTTCAATCGATTTTGTGTGTATGTTTCTTCAACAATTTTGTACAGCTTGGAGCTTGGAGATGATTTCGTGGGTTCTTTATGATTGTATTTTTGTAAACAAAATATTTTTATTGCTTTTCGAAATATCACGTGGACTTTACATGGATTGCAATCTTCCGTTTTATTAGTTTTGAACTTGACTCGAATTCTATTTCTGATCTAGACTCCCTTTCCTTTTGGGTAGCGTTTTGTTGGACGAAAGGGGCGAACGACCTGACTCAAAACTTTACGTGGGCCCATGCTAGGAGGTCAGTCGAAAGTTTAGGCGGACGACATTAGTATCTTTAATACGTGGGGCTCGTCTGCGATATCTTTACTCCATAAAAATTAACTCTACTCTATGTCTTCATCACGGAGTAGCTTCGCTTCAGATTTGTATATTCACCGTAAAGTGTTTTACCTAAAATTTAACTTGAGCTCTAGATATCCAAGATTTTGATTGAAAAGATCTATTATGCCCCTATAAAAATCTATATTTTTTTATAAATAATATATTTTGCATGGTGGGAGCACCTCTGTATCTACGTGAGATTCGTTCAATTTAGGAGGAAAACACGAATAAAGACAAAAGAATCCAATGGATATGTTTTGTAATAAGTGACATGATGGTAATTTTCTATCAACTCTATGATTTTTAATTTTGGAGCACCTCCTCGTGAGCTCTAAAAAAAAAATAGATTTAGCCCCAACTCCACCTTTTTTTTGGATCTAGAGTTGGTGGAGTTAACATGTTCGACTAGTAAATTTGAGATCAGAACTGAAAAAGATGATGTGGAACTCTCCCAAACAATCCCGTAGTAGAGATATATGTCTAGCTCTTTTACTAATTGCTCCTGTTTCATTACGGGGCACAATCTTAGTAGTAGAGCTATATACGACCTTTATCTTTTCGTAACAAGAACGAAGTACCGCTGTGTTTTTCTCACACATGGATGTGATTATCGAGATTTGGTAATAATTTTGGTCAGATCTAAACACACATTTAGGACTAGTTCGGTTTTTCTTATATAGGACGGGGACAATGGAAAATGGTGGAGATTTGATCCGTAACTTGTTAGTGAATTAATCTCCCTCCTTTCAAACCCTCTTGGAGAGGTATTAAGGAGACGGGCTCTTAAACAGTGATGGCAAATTGCTCTGTGCATGGAAGGGTTCCCGAAGACACACCTAATATCTTGTTGCAATCTTTCGACATCCCAAATGTGACCAAATTCTCTTATGATTAAAGTGCACCATAGGTCTCTAACTTTTCGCGATGTGTCATCTAGATCCATAAACTTTTAAACTAACCACTGGATCTCTAAACTATTTTTGCTATGTCAAGTGACGTCCAAATCTATTTTTACTATATCAAGTTAGGTCATTATTTTTAAAAATCATATTGAAAAAAAGGTAAAGGGCCCCTAGCTGGGTGGTTAGGGCGTTCAAGTGGTACTTCTGAGGTTCTAGGTTTGCTCCCTTACAACGTGAATTTCTGATTAAGAATGAAAAACCTGCATGTAATAGCCCATGTCTGTCGTTGTATGAAAAAACGGACAGATCAGAGCCCATAGGGCCGCCCTTCTTGATTCGGCGTGGGAGCAGAGTGTCGTCGGAGCGTCGCCGGAGATGAGGAAGACAGGGAGGTTTTTACCTAGGTTCGGACCACCCAGCGGGTTAACAGTCCTACGTCCTGCGAGATTATATTGCTCGTGTCTGTGTTCGCTTACAAAGTTAAGGGAAGAAGTACCCTTTTATAGGAGGGAAAAGATTACTCTCTCTTTACCATAGTGGGTCCCACTTCTCCCCGGTCCTTCTCTTTCACCCGAGCGGATGGCGCTCGTCTGTCGGGCGTGGTCTAACATGGCGCCGCGGCCTTCGGTGGGGCGGTGTGTGCTTAAAGTCATGATATTGTCGCCAGAGGCGTCTACGCCGACCGGCGGCAGTGTCAGGTGGTGCCGGCGGGGTGCATTTACTCCTCCTTGCCGGTGCGCCTTCCGCCGAGCCCGTCCTACCATCTTGTCTTGTCCCCCAGATCGGGGTGAGCATATTAACTGCATCCTCCCCGGGACGTCCCTGGTCCTTCACTTGTAAGCCTTGGCTCTCCGGTCTGCGCCCCCCCTTGACCGCTCGCTCTGGGCCGCTGCTGGGCCTTTTCTGGGAGAGGGAGTGTGCGGCCCAAGCATCCTGCGGGAGGACCAACGCCACGCCCCTTTCTTGGGCTCCTGTTTCCGGCCTAGTAGGCGGGGGATTGGGGACTCCGGTTCCCAACGCCGACAGGAGCCCCCGGCCCCAGTGGCGAGAGTGTACCACGTTCGAAGTTAGGCCACTCATCAGCTGCTAGGGGCGGCATGCTGCCGGTTCGATTCTCGTGTGGGCGTTCCGACATGGAGGCGCTCCACGCCCTGTTCCTCTCCAGTCGTCACTGGCCCACCCTTCAGTGAGTGGGTGTTTCTTCTGACGGTTCCCCAGAAGGCCAAAGGTCGTGCGCCTGCCGTTAGCGCGTGGCGGGGCCATGATGCTTGGGTTCCCGTGGTGGTCAAGAAAACAACCGCCGTTGGGCTGGAGTCCTTTCACTCGTCACTCATTCGCTTTGCCTTCCTCGCCCTCCTTTGCATTTGCCCTCTTGCGCGGACCTCGCTTCTCCTACCCTTCGTCTTCTCCACCACCCCTCGCTTCCGGTCAAGCTTCGTCCCGTTGCTCCGGACGCGCCAGCTGTCCCGCCACCACTCTGCCGCATGCTTCGGCAGAGCGCGCCGTCGGGGAGGGAGGCGAAGAGGCTATCCTCCCCGCCTCCACCCTCCACCTTTCCGCCACCCTTGACTGCGCTCAACGGTTGGCGATGGCGACTGGATCACGGGGGTCTTGTGAACTGCGCCTAGGGTCCTAGTCCCCCCCTCCGACTCGATCGTGATGTTCCACAACTTCCTCACGGCCGGGTTGGCTCCGCGCTTCTCCGCCTTCTTCCTCCACATAGTGGGGTTCTACGGAATCAGGTTGATCCACCTGAAGCCGAACTCCATCCTCAGCATGGCCATCTTCGCCCACTTCTACGATATGTTCATGGGGGTGGTCCCATCAGAGCCCGTGTTTTGCTTTGGTATAGTGGGGAACACATCTCTATCGGATGCTGCGCCATCCGTGCGCGCGCGGAGTCAGGGTTCCATCACCACGAGCCCCGCAACAAGTTTGACGATTGGAGGAAGCGCTGGTTCTACGTCGGCTATGGGGAGCAGCATGCGTGCCTGGCCATCTCCAGCCACTAGGCCAACCGCCACGACGACTGGGAGGCCATGCCGGCTCTGGACCCTGCCTTCGAGCCCGTCATAGCCCACATCTGTGACCTCGCCGCACGTGGGCTCACCGCCCGGGTGATGGTGGGCAACTTCCTTCGCTGGCGCCTGGCCCCTCTTCACGCTCGAGTCCGGGAGGCCTAGATGTACACGGGCCCGACCAACATGACTCGGCTGTAGCAGGGGCCTGGTTCCGATCTGACCCTAGCCTAACTCCAGTCGCTGATCCGAGAGCTCTTGAGGATGGACAACTTGGGGGGGCTAGCCCTGGTGTTGGGTGTTGTCCCCTTTTCTAGGGCTACTCTCCCTGGGTCGCCAGGGGATCCGCGACGCCTCCCATTACCTATTCGCTCTGGGGGGCATGGCTCCCGCCCATGGGGATTTGCAGGCCTGGATGTCCGAGTGCCACGCGCTGGAAGGTGGCCAGGTCGCTGCCGTGGTGGCGAAGTACTTGATGGCGTCCTACGCGAGCTGGGACTCCCGATTTGCACTGGCCAGCCTTGGAGGGCTCCTGTCCGAGACGGCCAAAGAAGCCCATGCCCGAGTCCGCACCACCGCATCGTCAGTCACTAAGCTGTTCCGGCATGAACCGGAGGTCGAGGCCCCGTCGACCGACGATCCGGCGGTGTCAGGCGGCGGTGAATCGGGTGGCGGCAGTGGTGACCTTGGCGGCGATGGTAGCGACGACGATGGTGGTGATAGCGGCAGCGGTAGCGCCTCTGAGGCCGCCTCCCAAGTGGGCTGGACCACCGCCGAAAGTGAAGTGCTCCTCACGGGTCCTGGCAGCTCCACCTATTTTGGTTTATTTTGTAAATGCCCTGATGGGCTTATTTGCACATGTAGCAAACAATGTCAAGTTTTGGGAGGTTCACTTATGTTTTTAATATTCCTCTATTTTTATCCCGGGATGCCTTCCTCCTGGGCGGGCAAGACGTTAGGAAATGCCCTTTTGGGTTTTTGTGTCTGGACTCCAAGAGGCCTAAGTGTGGTGTTTCCTGGTGTGCTTGCCCGCCCGGGCGTCTCGAACCCCGATGCATTTTCCTTGTGATGTTTCAGTTTTTGCAAACTTAGAAAAATAGAGACTTTATAGACGGAAGGGAGAGAAGCTACAGGGAGCCCCCCGTCCTGGGGCAAGGTATGGGGATCTCGTCCCAGGAAGCATGAGCTCACGGGTAGAACCGCTTGAGGTGTTGGAAGTTCCATGGATTCGGCTCCGCTTGCCCAGCCTCTGTTTTCAACCGTGCCGCCCCTTTCGTCATGTCCGAGGTCATGATGAAGGGCCCGGACCACATGGGTGACAGCTTGTCTTTTGTAACCCGGGATAGCTCACGGCGGAGGACCAGGTCCTTGGGCTGGAATGACCGCGGCAGGACCTTCTTCTCATGGTGACGCCAGAGGCTCTGTTGGTAGTGGGCGCTTCGTATGATGGCTTGTCGTCTTTTCTCCTCCAACAATTCGAGGTCCTCGAGATGTTGTGACCCCTGCTCCTCTTCGTCGTAGGCCGCCACCCGTGGGGACTCGTGCTGAAGCTCCATCGGCAACACTGCTTCGGCCCCATACACAAGGAAGAAAGTGGTCTCCCCAGTGGTGCAGTTCACCATGGTATGGATGGCCCATAATGCTGCCGGGAGTTGGTCAATCCATTTTTTGCCCTTCTTCTTGAGTTCATCAAAGGAGCGGGTCTTCAGGGTGCAACACTTCGGCATGGGCTCGTTCAGCTTGCCTGTTGCTCTGCTGGTGGGCCACTGAGTCATAGCACGCTTGGATTCCCAGATCTTCACAGCACTCGATGAAGGCATGGCTGGTGAACTGCGTGCCATTGTCTGTGAGGATTCTATTGGGCATGCCGAAGCGGGCGATGATAACGCGCATGAACTTGACCACCGAGTGCCTGTCTGTCTTGATCAATGCTTCAGCTTCCACCCATTTGGTGAATTTATCCACCGCCACATACAGGAACTTGTGTCCACCCAACGTTGGTGGGCAGGGGCCCAAAATGTCTAGGCCTGGGAATGGCCATGAGATGTGCATGGTGTGGACGGATTGGGCGGGTTGAAGGATCTGCTTGGCATCGTACTGGCAAGCTTTGCAGTGTCACCAAGTCTGCAACGTTCATGAGCGCAGTCGACCAGTAAAAACTTTGTCGGTAGGCTTTACCAACCAATGCACGGGAGGCCGAGTGGTTTCCACATTCGCCCGCATGGATTGCCTTGAGGAGCTCAAGGCCTCCCCCCCCCCCCCCCCCCCCCCGATCGATGCGTTTGAGCATGAGGCCATTGGTGGCCCATTTGTACAAGCAGTCATCGACGATGACATAACGCTTGGCGAGTCGAGCCAGGTGCTCTGCTGCGACATCGTCTTTGGGGAGGTATAAGTTCCGTAGGTACCCACGGATCTCGGAGATCTTGGTGGGTTCCTAGCGAACGCACGGGAGGTGCCTCTTCCGGCGTCGTGTCGGGCGGTGTCGGGACTGTGGAGGCCGCCGGGGTTTGATGTGGTGTGATGAGGACATCACACCCATGGATCCACACAATCCTTCTCCTACTGTTACACATGAAGGTCCAATTACTAGAGCTCAAACCCGACAACTTAATCGAGAGGTGAGCTCGTTCCTTAGCACTCCATTACGCATTCTCGAGGATAGATTACTACCTAATGAATTATTATGATTAAAAATCATGGAGAGGACAGAGTAACGATGGGAGAACAGATAGGAGTTGTCCAAGGACGTCCAAACCAAGTCCGAGTCCCAGCCCATGTCGACTTCGAATCCAATTCGGAGTCCAGGAGCAGCCTGTACTAAAATGGACGCCCAGGCCGCATACGGACTCCATTTTAGGTGATCTACCACTTCATGGAAAGAGGATGAAATTATCTTTCCAATGGAAGTGGTCGCACGTCTAAATTTCTCCAGAATCCACAGGAATCATCGAAATATTAGACAGTCCAGAATCTGTCAGGGTGCTGCAACACCGACTTTGGGCCGGTTGGCCTTGTACCGAGAGTCCATTATGGTTGTGTCCTGGGGACTTGCACGTCCCAAATTCCTTTATATCCAGCCGTCACCCCACCATTAGGGTTTGGGTTTTACTTAGATTATTCCTATTAAAAACAGTGTCACCGTTTCATCGGTTTGTGAGACTCTAATTTTTGTGAGTTTAATCTTCATCTGCAATTTGGTTGCTTTCTACTTCGTTCTTGCTTGTGCTCTTTGATTCGTAGGTAATGACTAGCCTTCTCAGCGAGGTCATCCATGTTCATGCGTGTGATAACCAGACGAGACGTGGTGCTGCGATTGCGGGGTTCGGAATGTGCCGTTCGGAAGCCGGATCGATTTGTGTCGCGACTCCGCCTAAATCGTTGGTTATCAGAATCTATAGGAAGATCGGGACCTAGTTCCAATCAAGGTGAGCTCGTCCGGGGACGACGCGTGCTCTGGTGCTGGATCTGGGGACCGGACCGATGGTTGTACGAGTCGCTCCTTGATTGTGCCCGAGGGGACCAGCGCGCGAGATGAAGCGAGCCGTGAGAGCTCGTCGGCAATGTAGTTGTCTTTGCGCAGGACGTGTCTGATTTCCAGACCGTCATAGTGCTTCTCCAGCTTTCTGACCTGTGACAGATACGCTACCATTTGTGCATCTATGCATTGGTAGTCCTTGCTGATCTGATTGACCACTAGTTGGGAATCTCCCTTGAGCAGCAGCCTTGTGATACCCAAATCAATCGTGGCCCGTAGACCCACGAGCAACCCTTCGTATTATGCCATGTTATTTGTGGCCTGGAAGTGGAGCTGGATGACGTAGCGGAGTTGTTCTCTTGTTGGGGCGATTATCACCACTCTCGCGCCTGCCCCTTGCAAAGTGAGGGAGCCATCAAAGTAGAGGGTCTAGTGTTGCCCTTGTGCCTCCGGGTCTGCTCCCGGCTTGGTCATGAGTTCCTCCTCGCACACTTCTGAGATTGGTGTCCACTCGGCTATGAAGTCGGTCAGCGCGTGGCTTTTTATCGCTTCGCTACTAACCAATTCCAAGTCGAATTCACCCAGCTCGACAGCCCATTTTGCCACTTGCCACGTGGCTTCTCTGTTACTGAGGATGGTCTCCGTGGGGAGGCTCATGAAGATCTTGACGGGGTAGCCCTGGAGATAGTGCTGCAGTTTTTCCTTGCTGCCACCAGGATGGCGTAGAGAATCTTCTGTGCGCTCAGGTAGTGGGTTTTAGCGCCCCGGAGTACCTCGCACGAAGGCGGGTAGTGGGAGAGCGTGTTCCCCCAACTTGGCAATGAAATGTCCAAGGGCAGCCATACATCCCGTGAGGCTTTGGACATCCTTGACGCGCCTCGGCGGGGCCAACTGCTCGATGGCGCGAATTTTCTCTGGGTTCACCTCAATCCCCTTGTGAGAGACGAGAAAACCCAGCAATTTCCCGGCTGGGACCCCGAAGACGCATTTCTCCGGGTTGAGCGTGACCCGATTTGCCCGCATATTGTTGAAAGTCTCTGCAATGTCGGCTATCAGGAGTCTTGCCTCTTGGTTTTGATCACGATGTCGTTGACATATGCTTCGACTTTTCTCCCAATCTGGCTACCAAGGGTGTTGAGCATCCCCCGATGAAAAAGTTGGTCCTGCATTCTTGAGGTCGAAGGGCATGCTCATGTAGCAAAAGCTCCCCAGGGGAGTCATAAAAGTAGTCTTTTCCTCGTCATTCTTTGCCATACAGATTTGATGGTACCCTGAGTACGCATCTAACATACATAGCGACTCGCACCCCACGGTGGAGTCGACTATCTGATCTATCCTAGGCAAAGGAAAAGGGTCCTTCGAACAAGCTTTGTTGAGGTTGGTGTAGTCCACGCACATCTGCAGCTTGCCGTTGTCCTTCAGGACCACCACGGGGTCGCCAGCCACTCGGGGTAGAGGACTTCCCTTATGAAGCCAGCTTGGAGGAGCCTGTGCACCTTCGCTCGTACGAACTCATGTCACTCTGGGGCCTGCTTACGGGCCTTCTGTTTGACCGGCCTTCTGGCCGGGTCGACGTTCAAGTGGTGCTCTATCACCTCCCTTGGGATACCGGGCATGTCTGACAGTTGCCAAGTGAACACGTCTGAGTTTGCCCGGAGGAAGGCGATGAGCTCGCTTTCCTATTTGGGGTCCAGGTTGCCGTCGATGGTGTCGGTCTTGACTCCGTTGGTCCCCAAGCATACTTTCTTGGTGGGGACCCCGTTGGCGGCTACGAGGCGTGGTGGGTGGGGACCGCAGTTTCACCCACCTCGGATAGGACGCCGCCTCGGCCCCCAGGATATGCTCGGCACATGAGATGGCCCTTGGGACGTCACCCCAGATCTTGATGACCCCCGCCTCGGCCTCCAGGATATGCTCGGCACATGAGATGGCCCTCGGGACGTCACCCCAGATCTTGATGACCCCCGCAGGACCGGGCATCTTCCAAATCAGGTAGGCGTAGTGGTCCACCGCCATAAACTTGATGATGGCAGGTCATCCGAGGATGGCGTTGTACGGCAAGTCGATTGGTGCCACGTCGAAGGTGATGTTCTCCGTCCTGAAATTGGCGGCGTCCCCGAATGTGACCGGGAGGTCAACTTGCCCCAGGGGCTAGGAGCATCTCGAGAGGACACCGTGGAAAGGTCTGGTGGGGTGGAGCATGGAAGAGAGGATCTGCATCTCGTTGAAAGCAATGGGGGTGAGGATGTTGATGCTGGCACCCCTGTCAATCAACGTCCGCTCTACGCTCACGTTTCGTATTGTGGGCGAGACGGGAGGGGCAACTGCCCTCCTGAGTTGTTGGGGCCCACAACGTCTTCTTGGCTGAAGGAGATGGGGACGTTGGCCCACTTGGGCCTCTTCGGGGGCGCTGTGCTAGCAGTGACGGCTCCCACCTCTCGGACCCACGCCTTCAGGCGCCTTCTTGACTCGAAGGCTGAAGAGCTACCATCGATGACCGTCAACGTCTTCGCAGCGTCCTGGAAGCCAAGGATCTGTAGGCCTCCATGGGGCCGTTCTCCTTCTTTTCCTGTCGTTGCCCTCTCTGGGGCAGTGAGGCTTGCGCTTTTCGGTGCACGTGAGGAGGTAGCGGCATTCCTGCTGGTCGTGGCTGTTCGTTTGGTGGAACTGGCACCACTTCCCGTCCCGGGGAACCTCCGTCTTCTTTGTTGCGGGAGGCGGTGGAGGGTTCTGCCCGGAGCCGGCCGCTGCCACTTCTCGCACCTTTCGCTTCCCCGGTTGCTTCTTCCACTTTTCTTCCGTGGCGGGGTTGCCCATCGGGTCGGCCGGTACGTCGTGCCATGCTTGTGCTTCCTGGCATCGGGAGCATTTGTTTGCCAGCTAGAAGAGCTCCGACACCGCCTCATGTTCCACGACGCCGAGTTCTCCCAACATGTCGCACTCGCGGACGCGGTGACTGGATGCGGAAATGACCCGTTCTGGTTCGATGCGGGGTATAGTGTTGCGGACATGACCGAAGTGCTGAACGAACTACTGCAGCAACTCCCTCTCCTACTAGGTGACCTTGTCCAGATCCACTTGTGTCCCAGGAGGCCTGGCAGTGCCTTGGAAGTTCGCGATAAACTCGTGGCACAGCTGGTCCCAGGTGCGGATGCTGCCGGAGGGGGAAGTTGTGGGGCCACTTCACATCCCTTAGGCAGGAGGACAGAGCCTCGCATTCCCCCGAGTAGGTGGTGACCACCTTATTCCCGCGAGGCGCATAGTCTACTCGCGGGGCCTCTGCTTCTAAGGAGCTAGAATCCGAGGGGTAAACCCCTGACTCTTGTCGGTGCGGCGCTCGATGTTGACCCGAGCATCCTCGTTCTCCTTGCGCCGCTTGGACAGCTTGCAGCATAGATCGTAACTGGAACTTGACGAGGCACTCTGGGAGGGGTAGTACCTGCAGTCAGATGTCACTACGGAGCGTGTCCGCAAGGAAGGCTTCTTCCCCCCAGACCTGGTCTGGAAGCGCGTGACCCTCCTGCGGCCCGCCGAATCACTGTCCCCCGGGTGACTCGCTATGGGTTTCTCGGGGATGGTCTTCTGAGCCAAGGCCACTAGCTCCAGTACATCTTTGAGCCACGGTTCTCCGGGAGTGTCTGGAGCTACCTCCGGTGAAGGATGGCGCAGCAGTTCGGCAGCGGCGTCCAGTGCCTGGTCCAAGCGTCTGGGCCTCGGGGGCCGCCTTCCCCCGGAGGCGTCGCTCCGGCGTACCTCTTTCACCACTGGACCCTCGTTTCCTCCGAGAGAGAGAGAGAGCCGGGGTGTGGCGCGAGGCATCACTTGCGTGGGATTTTATCATCGTGAGGCGAACGAAACGAACCTTCTCATCGCAGCGTTCGATCTGAGCGACGGCTATGCCCCCTACCTGGCGCTCCAACTATCGTTGTATGGAAAAACCGACAGATGGGGGCCATAGGCCGCCCTTCTAGATTCGGCGTAGAAGCGGAGTGTCGTTAGAGCGTCGCCGAAGATGAGGAAGACAGGGAGGTTTTTACCTAGGTTCGGACCACCCAGTGGGTTAACAGTCCTACGTCCTGCGAGATTGTATTGCTAGTGTCTGTGTTCCCTTACAAAGTTAAGGGAAGAAGTTCCCTTTTATAGGAGGGTAAAGTTCTACTCTCTCTTTACCACAGTGGGTCCCACTTCTCCCCCTTCCTTCTCTGTCACCCGAGTGGACGGCGCTCGTCCGTTGGGCATGGTCTTTCATGGTGCCTCGCCCTTCGGAGCGGTGACGTGTCCTTGAAGTTATGATGTTGTCGCCGAAGGCGCCTGCACCAACCGGTGGCAGTGTCAGGCGGCGCCACGCGGCGCATTTACTCCTCCTTGTCGTAGCGCCTTCCGTCGAGTGCATCCCACTGTCTTGTCTTGTCCCCCAGACCAGGATGAGCGTATTAACTACGTCCTCCCCGAGACGTCCCGCGGGGCCGTTCCGGGGTTCCTTCACTGGTTGGCCTCGGCTCTCCGGTCTGCGCCCCCCTTTGACCGCTCGCTCTGGGCCATCGCCTGGGCCTTTTCGGGGAGAAGGAGTGTGCGGCCCAAGCATCCTGTGGGTGGACCGACGCCACGCTCCTTTCTTGTGCCCCTGTTTCCGGCACAGTAGGCGGGGGATTGGGGACCCCCGTTCCCAATACGCCGACAACGTCAAATCACACAATAAGGACCGATCAAAACTCACAACGGCAACGGATCCCAAAACTTTGTTATAAGGGTAAAGTAAAGAAAGTTCAGGAATTTTTTTGACCTGCGTAAGAATGTTTGTTTCTTAACAAAATATTCGAAGGGTGGAGCTGTCTTACCACCGCGGGTCGAGTTTTTAAAAATTTCAACTGATCATATATGTTATGAATTGAGATAAAAAAAAGTTTATAACAAATTTCTCTCATACCATAGTGTCTTGAGGATAAAAACTATGTTTTCTCAGTGTCGTACTACCAATATCGAGTTGCAGTGTTCGTTTGACGAAAACCAACTTTTTAGAAGTGTCATACGACAAATTTTTCCTTTCTGAATGGTCATAACATATTTCTGACTTACAAATGTGATTTAGACCATACTTGACAAAGTAAAAATAGTTTAGAAACTCAAATGGTCAGTTTGAGAGTTTATGGATCTAAATGACATAGGATGAATAGTTTAGGGACCTACAGTGTATTTTGGGTGACAATTTAAAGTTGACAAGGCATCTCTCTGTGTTGCTCAACAGGCAATTCAAGTAATGTATCACGCAATAGAGAGTTTAAAGTTGGCTTTCTGCTTTCTTTCTCGAGCAACCAGCTAGAAGCGGCAACGCCAGCCGCGAGTTTGTGCTTTCCGCATGAAGCGTCCACGAGACGAACTCTATCGTACGTCCTCCGCTCTCCGTTGCCCACTTGCACCGAAAGTTTCTTGGTTTCTTCAAGAAACGTGGTTCCAAGATAGACCCGGACAAAGGAAGAAAGCTCGTGGCAATGAAAATGGAGAACCTTGCCGCGTCAATGGCAAACGACAATGGAGTTAAAATAAAAGTGCCTTAGGACCGCTTAGACATGTAAACTGGCTGCAGAAAGCCAAACATCAACGGAACATCAGTTCCTGACTGCTTAGAGGGTTTACACAGCCTAGTTTCGTTCATCTCGTAGTTAATTTCAGAGGATATGGAGAATGAACATTCATTTGTAATTTAAGACGACTTAATCATTATTATTCCATTCAAGACAGTAGGATTATTATTCCATTCAAAACAGTAGGAGAGACGTCCAATCAAGTCCAGTTAGACTAATCGGCAGCAGGACGTAGCAAGTTAGAATAATATGGAAATCCAACTGAACAAGACACCACGGATTGTCAACAATAATAGATTGTTCGATATGATAAATAGACTAAATAAACTAAAGAATAGATGAACAGAAAACAGAGTCTTGACTAATTGTATTTACAAAGATAAGCTTGCGTGACTGCCGGTGAATTTCTACAGCAGAACAGCTACTGCATTGATCAATATTGGCTTCTTGGCGTGTGCCGCAGTCGCTGCCACCTGCTTCGCGCCCACGATGGATCATTGAGGCTCCTGCTCGTACCAGAATTATGGTTACCAGCATCAGGCTGATCCAACAGTGTGCGACGATACCCATGATACGTGCTGCCACGCCCAAAGTGTCGAGATGCAAAGCTCGGATGCAATATACTCTGTGTACGTGTACCTGTCCGAGGGACACCCAGCCAATCTGAACGGAAACTGCGCCTATCACTGAATGAACGCCTGAGTGAGGCTCTGTTGTTCTGCGGCACAAGCCTTGTCATGGTGTGCCTTTCATCTGGCCAAATGCCAGGTGATCCTAGAGCTTCATTTGACCAAGGAGAACCATGCCTATTATCGGACAATTCAACTTGGTCTCGAACTGGAGACCACTCTTCACTACCTTCATCATCAGATTCTATGTCTGGTGACATCCCATCTCTAGTCTCAATAACATAGTCACCAACTATTACTGCCCCAGGAATCTGGGACCTGATTGCACTAATAACATCACCAAACTCCTGCTCACGCTCAAGGCGATCCCATGTTCTTTTCCTCGAGAGTTCTACATGGGCAGGATTTGTAAGCAGGTGCGCAGTCCTAGCATGATCACGTAGCTGCTCATAGGTTCCAACAAATTTGCAGGAATCATGAGAGCAAGTCCTGAACTTCTTGTCCAGATACTCTCTCACCTCTGCAGCAGGAATCCAGCCAGATACAGATCCTCTACACAGGGGGCACTTCATTTTAGCTGAATTTTGCATCGCATCATGACAGGCCCCAGTAACCAAACTTCCTTCTCCCACAGACAAGACAGAGTTTGTAGATTCTTGATAGTTAGCAACCCCACTTGGATTTCCATTGATTTCACTGGAATGGTACGATCCTTCAGTATCATCAGGTCTTCCGAGTAGTGGGCTCCGTGAACGTCTGGAAATTATATCATAGTGAGCTCTTGGTTGGACAGTTCTGATATTGGAGTTCGAAAGCACCGAATAGGTTGAGTGTGAAGCACGGACCTTACAACCACCATTCATTTTTCTGAACCGATCAAGGCAATTAGAGTGTCGATGGCTCGTGTTACAAATGTAACATCTGCAGCCATTCTTGTATGAACTGCATTTAAGTAAAACAGCATTGTGCGGTTGCTCCATACAAATAGGGCAAGAAATCCTGTCCCATTCCATATGCAGAGCAGTGTGTGATGTAACTGTAGATCTGTTACTTTTCCTACTTGTCATCTTGAAATCAACTGTGTTGAATTCACTTAATCGTTAGAATTGTTGAAATCATCCACTAATCAGTGTCTTAATAATTTTGGCAGTTTAGAGAATTATTTTCCGTGAAAACATATTCATACATGCAAAAGTATGACAAAGGACGTACCCAAATCAAGACAGAGAGTATAAGTGACTATGAACTGTGTGACAAATATTACATAATCTTTAAAATTTAGCAGGGATAAGATTCTGATTTCCAGCAAATATTTTTAGTCCCCAAAAAGAGCATTCTGGCATAACTATGATAATGCCTTTAAATATAGAGCATAAATTATCCAAAAATGAAATTCCAAGAACCGAAATCCAAAGAAGTTTACAAAGGAAGTGTCTGACTGCAAATAACAAATGAAAATATTAAAAAGAATAACGAAATGTTTGCATGATTCTATTGGTCCCTTGTTCTAAAAGACAACAAAAACAACAAAGCCTCCTCCGTTGCAAGTTAAATATGGGCATTTTCAACAAGGAAAAATATTGGTACCAAGAAATCTTCTCTTCAATGTATATTAACTCCTTATTGCTAAGGAAAACAAATAAAGTAGGTTCAGTACAAAAGGTTGCAATATTAAATAAGCATATTTATATAGCAAAAAGAATCATATGACTTAAAGCACATGAGATATGTTCTCTTAAGTTTAGAAAGTTAGTACTAATACTAACCTAAAAAAGCCGAAGTTAATGGATCAATCACTGATGATACTGGCAGAAGTTAATCCCTGAAAGAATATGTACAAACTGACTGGTAAAAGATCATGGTAGTCAGAATCCACAAAATGAAAATCAGATTGCAGTTCATTTTGGTTTCCTCCATTCCAGGATCTGTCTATATAACAAACTTATCAAAGGCAACATAAAGTCTTGTCTGAAAAAAAAAAGGGGGCAAACTGAAGTCTCAACAGAAGTGGATAAAGAAATGTACATCAGCTTACCAAAGGGTATAAAAGGATAAAGCAAACAAACGTCCCCTAATTCCATCAGTGTTAGCCTCACATAAAGGAAGAATAAGAGCAATATGAAAATAATTTGCCCAATAATAAACATAAAAAAACAAAGACATATATACACTCCGACACAGGGCTTACAGCACCTGATAAGGCACAATTCCTGTTACTACCCCAATATGGAGTGATATATGACGTTTCGCAACTATATGCATATCAAACGACTATTTAAGATTGAATTTGGATAACAGTACCCATTCTTGAAATATTAGTCAACACGTAAAACGAGTGCTTAACATGTTCTTACATGTCTCTGCTACGTACAGAAAATTTAAATTGCTTCAATAAATAAGTAATTAACAGTTTCATATAGGTCCTTTTCAATGCATGGACCAAGATTTTACTAGGATTCTTCCCACCCCATACTCAAAAGGATACAAAAAAAAAGGAGTTAAAGAGAGCAAAGAAAAGATGGCAGACGGCAAAACCGAAAGCACTCATGTCTGCATACAAGCGTCAAGGTAATTATAGCCTACACGACCACAACATTTCAATCTATTTTCATACCATGCTTCTGTATGCAATACTAAACCAAAAAAAAAAAGTGGGAACGTTCATGTCCAGTACAGAACAATATATTCCACCTAAGAAAAATCGTGTATGTAAGATTAATAGTAATCAACAAGGGTCCATCCTGCTTCCAGAAGACTAATAATTCACACCAAATCCCCCATCCGTGACCGCACGACATCATGTACCAATCGGCGCCCCCCAAATCCGAGTCAGACCATCACCGACCGATCCCGTTTAACTTAGAAGAGACCTACTCCCCTATCCTCCACCGGGGCGAAGCCCTCACCACAACAATATGACCCACCCAATCGAAACCGACACCGACGGATCGACCAAGAACAGACATCAAGGAAACAAGATCGGGTGACGGCGAACGGAAAAAAATTAGGGAAGGTGGAATCTTTACGTGGGGTTTGACGAGGCGCCGGATCGGACGGGGTTGCCTTTTCTTGGAGGATTAGCTTCTTTTTTTCTTTCCGAATTCTTGTGTCTCGCGGAACAGTTGGGCGACGCCAGCGCGCAGTTATAGTCGAGGTGGATTGTAGTTGGTGGTGGTGGTGCCGGCCGATACGGCGGTTGCTTGTTTCGCGGTTCTTCCTCTGAACCCGGCGGGCCCACCCTGTTGTTGGGATGGCCCACAATCAGTGATCTACATTTCCTGAAAGAAAAGAACATATGACTTTGTTTGAAAACTTTTTATTAACATTTATTTGTACTGTTCGAACAATACACAATTAAAGTTAGAACATTTAGTATTTTACGTAGAATAGTTTTTAGATTTTTTTAAATATTTTTTTATTATTCTAGCTAATTAAAGAAATATTCCGACTTTGATTATAAATTATTTTAACTTCACAAATATAATGTTTCATACATTGATATTAATTATTTCAAAAATGTGACTGAGATATATAAAATCATAAAATTTCAGTCATCTAAGAAGGAGTTACACTTTTTTATTATAATTATTTTTGAGACAAATGTTTTGAAACTGGATTTCGTCATTGGTATCTACCCGAGCTGCTGCATCACATTCAGCTGTTTTAATTATTTTACTAAAAAACAATTTTAAAATTTAAAGCTAATGCTTAACATTACTAATAAATGATTTCAACATTTACAATGATCTTCTTCAACAGCTGTTATAACCTTTGAAATAAGATTGTTTTAACATTTATGATAAATTGTTTCAACATTTTTTTAGCACAAACTTTCGATATTACTATAAACTATTTTAACTATCTTTTCAACATCTGTAATAATATCTTTCAACAAATGTTCAAAACTTTTAGTAAATTATTTCAACATTTTCAAATAAACTGTTTGATGAGGACATCGACTCCAACACAGGAACAACTACACCAGCAGCACCTGCGGACGCGCCTCCACTTCCAGCCACGGCTCCACCAGACGTGCCTCTACCTCAAGCGACGCTTCCTTCATCAGTGAGGCCAATCACAAGGACCCGTGCAAGAGAGCTGACTATGTCATGCTACTGAAGAACGAAGGCCCAGAAGATTAGCCAACCGGCCCAGTTGATGGCCCCCCACATGGGCCAACCTAGGGTTGCACACAACCCCAGGGATGCGCACCACCCAGGGGCTGCGCCCCCTCCTCTGGCCGCCACCCAGGGGCTGCGCCCCTCCTCTCGTGTATTTAGCTAAGGGTTGCGCCTCTTGTTTACTTTTGAGTTTTGTTTAATTGTTAGCTTTAGCTACAGCCGTCGCATGCATTACAACGCTGCCACGTGTATTCAGAACTCCACCTTTAAGTAATACATCAAGATTGCTTGCATCTCTTTCTTGCTCGTTCTTCGATTGCGCGCAGGAAATGATCTTCATGATCAGACTGATCTTGCGTCAGCAAGGTTAATAACCATCGGGAGTTGGTTCAGCGATTGCATTGGTGCCTCGGCCTTGCTCGGCGTAGTCGGATCGTGAGGGTCTACTTCCACCACATCAAAATTATCTTCCGTGACACCCCGCCTTAACCCTAGCTAATAAAATTAATAAACCAGTCCTTGGTGTTAAAATAAAGAATTAGAAAATTTCACCTATTTAATGAAAATAGAGGATATTAAATAAATGACATCTAATTCACCAAATTAAGTTGAGTTATGAAAACTTCTTGCCTCTTTAAATTGCAAATTGATTTAATTTGAAAATAGGTTGAAAAGAGTACAAGAACTTTTCATGCAAACTAATGACAGAAGCGCATCAAAGCTGGGTAGGGCCTAAAAATTCCGAAGTGACCTAATCCAAAAACCTAATTGCCGAAGGGATGTAGGAATAATGAGACTAGGCATTTACTAGAGAACTCAAAATTTCATATAACAATTCAAATTGCAATTTTTAAATTCCTTATACTCCTAGCCATTCCATCATTTTAGCAAAGTTCAAAAGCAATTGAAATTCAAATTTTCCTTCATTCGGCCTTGAGAAAAAGAAAAAATAATCATCATTTACAAATTTCTAAACTATTTTCCTTCTTCTCTCTTTTCCCCTTTTCCTTTTCCTATTTTCCCTTTCCCTCCCTTTTCTCTCTTCCTTCTCTCTCTGTTGCTGCCGGCCGAGCACTGTTCCCGTACGAGCTTCGTCCTTGCGCTGCTGACGGGTCGTGCTGTCCATGCCGCTACTCCACGGCGTGCCGCCCTAGCGTCGTGCGCCGTAGCAAACAGGACGTCAGTGACTGACGTGCGCCATGAATGTGCTCCGCGCGCACCGCCGTTGCCACTCGTCCGGCCAACTGCTCCTGTACTTGCACCGTCCGCCGACCCTCTTTGCGGGAGCATACGCACGCCAACCCTCCCGAGCACTTCATCTCCTTTATTCTCTCACTACGGGCTCATTTCTTCTTCCTTCCCGCTCTCTGTTTTTCTTCCCCTCCCCGCACCGCCGCCATGGCTGCCAGACGGATTCTCCACGCCGCCCGATCGCCTCGCCGCACCTCGTCCTAGTCAAACCATCTAGCCGCGCGTCACCTCTCCCTCTCTCTCCCGAACCCCTTTTTTCCCTCTTTCCCAGGCCGAACACGAGCTACCGCTGACGAATTGCTCTCGGAGCACCGCCGCGGCCGCCATTGTCGCCACCGTCGAATTCCTCGTCACCGGTGAGTATTTCTCCGATTCTTTCCGCCGGCGAGGTCCTTCCGGAGTTCCGTCTTCATTTCAATTGACCGCGGTGAGCCTGGTGGAGCAGGGACGATGAACCCGCCGCGCCATTGTCGTAGCTCGCCCGCGCCACCACCTCGCCGTTGACAACCCCTTTCCGGTTGATTTCCCGCCACCTCGTCGTGCTCGGCAGCACCACCGACCCCTGCTTTACCTCACGGTGCCCGCCATCGACCTTCCCCGGCCGCTGAGCTTCCAGAACGCCGCCGCCGCCACCACCGAAATCGGTCCACCATCGCCGGCGTACCCCCGGTGAGCCCCCGCCGCTCTTCCTCGTCAAAGATGCTCCTTGTAACACGCCGAGCGCGTGGGGCACCCCGAAGGCCACCGCCGGCACCCCTTCCAGTGAGAGCCGCCGCCGATGCACCGTCGGGTGCCGCCCTAGCGCCGCTCTCCCCTGTCTTGTGTGGCTGACAGGCGGGCCCGGCTTCCTCTCTATTTAATCAATTCCTAGAAAGTCACCTAGAAATTGTAAAATTCATAGAAAATAGAATACCGCTCCAAAAGTAGCAAACCAAAGTTTGTTAGAAACCTCATGAAAAGGAGTAAATTTCTGTTAAAGCATTTTGTTGAAACGACCAAAAATTTTCAGAGATAATTAAAATACTCTAGTCTATTTTTGAATTTTAATTTGAATTTTGGGACATTTCTAGGGCTAATTTTTGATCTACAAATACATCATGCCATTACACACCTACTGAAATTTTATGAAGATTTTAGGACCACAAAGTTGTATACAACACTTTGACAATACCCTAATCTCCCTAGTCAAAATATCATTTTCTAAGTTACATTGTAAAAGTCATCAAAAAGGGTTAGACCCAAAAGCAAAGTTTTAGCTTGGGTGTTCATGAGTGACTCCATAAAATTTCATGATTTTATTCTAAGGTTTACTAGTGGTTTCTGATTTTATAAAATTTAAAAACAGAAAGTTTGATGAATTTTTATAAAATCTAGAAAATTCACCTAGGCCTCAACCAAATATCAAAATGCACCTTTCAGAGAGTGCTATCCACTAAAAATAATTTTGAGGTATAATTAGAAGTTTCATTTTTAACCCTAAGTTAATAGCCGTAGTTATTTAATAATTATTAACCTAGGGACAAATGTCGAATCAATATTAACCCTAATTCCTACATGATGAAATCTTAGTTAATTTTTAATAAAGGCATTGTGACTCTTTTTATTAAACTTATCGTAATCTTACTGCATTTTCAACATATAGGAACCGACCCGGAATTTCCGACGGAGAACGAGAATCCGGAGGAGGCACCAGCAGAACTAACTTCTTGCTTGAGTGTGCTGACTTCTCTGCAGACCAAGGCAAGCCCCGGTGCACACCTATGTTTTACAAATATTCTGTTTACCACTATGTGTGTAGGGTTGCTTGTGCATTAAGTTTCGAGGAAATTGCCGTGAAAACCTAGTTGCATGACTTGGTAGGTTTTCCTATGGGGTATCTTTATTAGAGCCATCGCGATAGAATGCTAAACTTTAAGGGTAGGAAACGATAGAATATGAGTAGTAGGGAGACTACTCATGTTTGCTCAAAGAAATAATTTTGAGGAATGGAAGTAAACGATTGAATAAAACTGGAAACTTTATCGGGTGCGGTTGCATTGATCAAGTTTGAGTTGTGTACTGAGTGCATACTGGTAAATGGGACCAGGAAACCGACGTAACTCATTGTGTTTTGTTGGACAATTGGCCATCTCTCTTTCCGGGTGAAGGGACCGTCAGGGTGGATGAATTCGCTTTTTGTTTTCTTGGGCTCGTGCTAGTGGGAAAGGCTTGGGGCCGTACAGGGATGCAGGGCATCGCCTGGAGGACCATATCCTTGGAGAGATGGATGTTGGGCCAACTCTGTCACGATGTTGCGAAAGATGGCCACGTGTGACTCCTTCGAGTGCGCACGTGTCGTGTCATTCGGGTTTCTCCTACAGGATGTAAATCAATTATAATTGTCGTTTCTCATGGTCAAGAGTCCCACTTGCTCCTTTCCGTCGGAACGATATGTAAATAGTAGATTAATGATGATGATGGTTGTTTCAACTCTGGATTGTCGTGCTATAGTCTTGATTGTTTAGAATAGTAGCACACTTAATAAATTCATAGTGACTCCTGTTACCTTGGCTAAAATTAAAATAGACTATTAGCACTGTTTTCGTAATAGCCGATCAACTTCCACCAATACTCCCTGTAATCTAGGAGTCGGTCATTAGATGGCCACGTTCACGGGTAAGTCTTGCTGAGTATTAGTTGCTCAGACTTTGTGCCTTGTTGTTTTGCTTGCAGTATCTTTCTGGGCCTTGAAGAATGAGCATGTCTAGGGCTGACATGCTTATTATAGGATTGCTGATCGTCGAGTTGTAACTAACGCTTCCGCAGTACCAAATCCGAGTTTTCAAAACTACACTTCCACACTTAATTGATTTGAACCAAAGATGTAATATTAAGAAATTGTGTACCCCTTTAAATCATGTTTTGTATGTGCTTGTTAATTATTGTACTGTATGGTCGCTTGCTTCGTCAAGTGACACCCTAAAGTGATCCTGGATGAGCAACCGTACGATTCGGACGGGGTCGCGACATCTTCACTCACCGAAAGATCGGGCACTCTAGCTCTATCACTATTTCAACATTTTTTTAGCACAAACTGTTTCGATATTACTATAAACTATTTTAACTATCTTTTCAACATCTGTAATAATATCTTTCAACAAACGTTCAAAACTTTTAGTATATTATTTCAACATTTTCAAATAAACTTTTTCAACGTTTTGGGCGTCTTTGGAAGGAATTATGATGACGGATATGCAAACTAAATATAGTTTATAGTGATTAAACCTATCAATTATAAGTGATTATAATCACATATATTCATAAGCTATATTTAAAATGTACTGTCATAATCTGTTTTGAATGAGATGAAAATAGTAATTTTCACAATTTTTAGAAACTGCTTTGCCAATAGTTGTGATAAGCGGATAATCTATTTTCTTTCATAATATCTATAAGTAATTTCATAATAAGCTTTATAATCCCTATTAAACAAGTCATTATAAACATTAACAGATCAGATAACGAAAAAACATACCCATACTTAGTGGACCTCCAGTTAACTAACTGGCATCCGCTTCCAGTTAGTTAATAATTTTTTTGAATTTCGCTCAAAATAAAATTTTTGACAGTGGGGACCACATCAATTGAGGGGCAGCGTGCTAAAGTCTAAGCACTACTTCAAGTCTTATCATTTCATTTGTCCAACTTTGTTTCAAATACGTATTTTAGTTATTTTGAATGATTAACTACCCAAGTGATCTAACTAATATTTCCTAATTATCAAATAGTATAACGTTTTAATCATACATATAGAACACTCATCTTTTAAACATCTTTATCGAGAAATGAGTAGCGAAATGCTTATCTTTATCTTGGGATGGTTAGAACTATGTTTTTAAGACGGTGAGGCGAAACCTGGCGCTTTACACCCCGCGCCACTAGACGATCATAAGGCGAGGCAAGCCGATGCCATATAAGTTGAAAAAAATAAAAGAGGCAGATAGGAGGAAAGAAAAAGGAAAAAAAAAAAGAAAGCATAATAAAAGATAAAGGAGAAGAGAACGTGCTTGGCTAGCCATTAATGAGCCCAACCTGCCTTCCCAATAATATACCCTAGTTTCCTGCCAACATGCCGCTGGAGCGAGCACCTCTACTGCCACCTCTTCTCCGCTTCTTTCCCATAGCTGCCGCCACTCTTGACTCAGTCCTCTCAGACCACAGCTGCCGCTCCTATCTTCCTAGCCGTGGCTGCTCGTCTCGCTTCCCAGCCACGACCACATTATGACACCCTAGGTGTCTCTTAATCGGGATCAAGTGAGCTAGCCAAATGAAATATCTTTTAAATAAAAGTAGCAAAGACTCAACTCAATTTTTAACAATTTTCAAAACTGTATTTCCAACTTAATGCATGTCAAAAACTTCATAGCTATGAAAAGCACATAAGAACATAATTTTTGGGAAATTAATAAAAAATTCATGAATTCGTGGGAATGCATGTTTTTGGGGTTCGGATGGTTCACAAGAGGACACAAGGATTATACTGGTATAGGCAATCATGCCATACGTCCAGTCTCGAGCTGCTCGTGTTACTTGCGTTGTTTGTAGTAGGGGATTACAAACGGACGAGAGAGGGATGGCTTCCCAATTCTCTGGTGAAAGTGCATGTATGGTGAAATGTGCGATGTCTGTCTGATCTCGTGTGTTCTTGAGTTTCGTCCCCCTTCGATGATCCCCGATCTCCCCTTTTATACTGCAAGAGGTGAGACCTGGGATACGTGGCGGAGTGGTGGCCATAGTCATACGCCCCAAGTTGGGCTTCGTTGCTGTGGATGGCGTCACCGGCATGGCGGCGTCCTTCCGATCCTACGGTGCTGGGAGTGTCCGTCAATCCAGATTGTCCCGTCGTATGGGGGAATGACTTTCGGCGGGGGTCGACGGAGTCGCGCCGGCGTCCTTGTTCCTGTGCCCTTCGAGCCATCGCTTAGGAACGTCCTATCCTAGCGTGGGAGTGGGCTCTAACAAGAGTGGGAAGAACAGTGATCGTCCTTTTGGCCGTCGTGCATATTTACTGCCCACTTGCACGATTAATCATTATCCTTTTCTGTCCGCAGACGTGGGAGTGCAAGTATTTATTGCCCAACCGCCATCGTCGTGCCTATCTGCGGTGTGGTAGGCGGTTCGCCCAACCTGGGGGTCGGGCGAGGCGGAGCCTGGTGTGGTCTCCCGACCCCGACGCGGGGGGGGGGGGGGGGGTTGGGGTCGAGCGCAAGGCTCGAGTTGCAGGGAGTCCGACCCCTGTTCGGGGGGGTCAGGCGAGGCGGAGATCGTCAGTGGACCCGAGCCGTCAGGCCTCTCTATGGCACAAGGGTTGGGCGAAGCGGAGATTGTTTGGCTTTCCTCGTGCTATTAAGTCCGCGGGCCGTTAACGCTGATTACCCCTGGCGTCGGCCCTCGAAAATCCTCTCTTGGTAGTTTGATATGTCCATCTAAACTTAACTCCACTTGCTTTTCACCGGTACTAAGGTTCGTCGGTACCAAGCCTTGCTTGCCCTTCTCCATTTCACGGATCCTCGTGCCATGTCACTATCTTGAATCAAATATTGTTTCATGTACCATCATTGAGCACCTATTTGAGAGTAATATCATTTTGGTTGTCCAAAGAATACTTTAATCCTTTCATAACTTCATATTCCTTGATAAATTATCTTTATCCAAATACCAACAAACAATCTTCATATAGACCAAGGTCATATTTGAATTCATTTACAGCCATGTTTGGTATTCATTTCTTGTTCTTCACATAACTATCATTTGGACTTCATCAACAATTATATCATATTCTCGATTCACTCATCAATATTTGATATGTATCGAAATATGAATTCCATCTTCATCTAGAATATCACTAAGTTTTCATAACTCTATGACCCTCGACAAATAACTTGTTGAGTCAACCATATAGTCATGAATTAACAATTTCTTGTTGATGTCATAATTTAATCTTATGTTTGATGCCGGAACATAACCTAAAATGCAATACTCACAAACTCATGTAAAAAATTAGTTTCAACATGTATTGTCATCTATTACTAAAACTCATAAACTAATTATAATCTTCTCTACTACTATATAATTTTGTAGTGGTCGTCTGTGCGCAACGACGCGCGGAATAAGATCTGGCGCGGATACAAAGCCCGTAACCGTGTCAAACTCATCTTCCTCCTCGAATCGCCCCGCTCCCTCCTTCCTCAAGTACCCGCGCCGATGACGAGCCCCCAGACATGAGGACCCATACGTCACCGAGCGTCCACATCGTCGTCGGAGCCACGCTGCCGCCGAGATCTCGGACGCCACCGTCCGCAGAGGGGCGGTCGAGGACTCGTGAGTTGCGCCGCCGCCGAGGGGCCGCCGTCGCGCCGCCGTCGCCGATCCACTCTTCCATCGCGGAGGCGCTTTGCTGCGGGCGCCGGCACCCGTTCTTCGGTCGCGGAGCTTCTCTGTCCGCGCCGAGGGGCCGCCGTCGTCGATCCGCTCTTCTGTCGCCTCGCCGCCTCACCTCTACGACAGGTCGCCGCCGTCACCGAGACGTCGCCGAGACGCTGCAGCCCGCCGAGGAGGCTTCGGCTGCGCGCCACGGGAGCGCCGCTGGCCCAGCGGTGCCGGCGCTAGGGACAGCGATGGGAAGGCTGCCGCGGTGGGAAGAGGAAGCGCGGGGGCAGGGGCGGACGGCTTTCGGGGCCGCGAAGGCGAAGAAGGATGTGAAGACATGTTTGTTAAAATTATTTTGAAGATTTTGCCTCTATGTCTAAATTTAATGTTTTGAAAAAATATCACATTTATTTGTCATTAATCTGCAGTCTATTAAGCCAGATAGTACAAGTGGAGCCTTACCCCGTATCGTATGCATTTTGATTTCGACCATGTAATAGCAGAATGCAGAGTACTGCTCCGTTCTGTCGGTTGCTGTATTGATCCTTTTACTCCTTGTCCTTGTTGTTATTTGTTGTACAGCTCCGCAGATTGGAAGTTTGGAGCTGAACAATTTGAGAAGTTGCTCTCCGACAAAGTTATGGTTCATTGTAAGCTCTCTTCAGTCTTTGCTATCAGGTACTAATTCTGTATCGGTACTTCGCCACAAATCTATTATATTGTTCTTCCTCTACGGATGGTTTGGCATTTTATAGCATGGTATAAATGCCAACTCACAGAATTAAGTGGTGTACAACTGAGGTTTTCAGTTGAGGCCACAATGGTTGTGCTATGGAGCCAAACGACATTCTAGAAAACAGTCGTGGTACTTTTGGAGATGTAACAAACATCGTCGAAAGAAATGGTAATTATAGTATTGACAAATCACGGATTGCATCATTTATGCATGTTGATTATTCACTATATACCAATATATATTACAGCTCCGAAGCAAGGTTTAACAGAACAACAAAGGGAGGCCAAACGTGCAAGAGACAGAGCCAGATATGCTAAAATGAATCCAATTCAAAAGAGGGCCAGACGTGACTGCTTGCCAGTGGCAAAAAATGCAGACGTCATGGTAGCAGGTGAATGTGGAACATTATTTGTGGTCCATTATTTTATTATGCATTATGTTTAGCACAACGTGCATCATAACTCCATCATTTTATATATTATGTAATGTGCAACAACACCGGCCAATGTTGATGAGCAAATAATTTCCTTGACTGCAAATCTACAATTGCCAGGTTTATGTTTGTTTCAGTGCAACAAACCTATTCTGTTATATTTATTTCAATTCAACAAAGAATTTCTATTATGTGCACAATCCAGAGAAATCCTATAATAATTATTTCTAACACATTGCAGCATCACGAACTCATGAGACCGAGGAAATCATGGAGTTAGTTGAGCCTTCGCATCTGCAAACTCTAGGTTGGTGTGTTCATCTTTCTTTTAGATGGTCAAACAATTCAGGTGTGCAGCATAATCTATAATGTTTTCAACTGTGTGCAGCATCGCAGACTCGTGGGGATGAAGTAATAATTTCTTTGACTGAGCCTTCACATCTTCAGTGTCCAGGTTTGAACAAAACCATTGGGACATATATAAATTCCCTTCTTGTTCATGTTTAGAAATTCATTTGAATTTTCTTTGTTAGGAATTCATGATACGGAAATGTTTGATTTAACTACTACCGATGAAATGCCATGTCCAGGGTCACCCTCCCTAACAATTGTGCACTATAGCTTTGTCTTCTTTTTGTCAGTATACCGATGATGACATTTCGATGTGATTTGCAGCAACACCAATACAAGACTTTGTTACTATGGACAGCAATAAATCTAGCCAGGTTGGACGTAACCATCCCAAACGGCTGTTTACTGAATCCCAAAGGGAGGTATCACGCAAGCGAGATCGAGAGCGTTATGCTAGAATGACTCTAGAGCAACGGCAAGCAAGGAGGTTGTCTCAGACGATATCTGGCAATAGGCAATCAAAAAGGTCCAGTTGGCACAAGAGGAATGAGCCTTTGTGTTTTGATTCCATTGCTATGGAAAATCCACATTTTGTCCCTGAGATTGTGTTCGAGGATGGGTCTATTGAGCTTCCAGATGGTTCAAGGCATCATGTCCAATCAACACGATCACAAACGTTGGACATGTCTAATCTGGAGCCCACATGGAGACCTATTCACATCCACATGCTGAAGAACAGTCTGATGAAGACGGAGACATAGATATCAACTGCATGCAGTCTGTATCACCTCGTAAGCACGTGACACATGGTGAGCGTCATGCATTGCAGTTGCGAAGAAACAACTATTTCCAGCAAAGAATTATACAAAAGTCAGGTGCTGCGTCACAAGATGACAACCTTGAAGATGATGCCTGGAAAGGTAACTGGAGCGATAACACGTCAATTTTTTTATGTTAATATTCCTATTTAATAGGTTGCGATTGAACCAATCTCAACTTAATGTGCAGGCAACTCAATTGCAGATCCTATGGGGATCAACATTAGGACATCCAGTGACGTTGCTGGTACCTACAATCCCCCTCTTATGAAAAAAATAACATCCTTAGCATAAGGCATCTCTTCTAATAAACTTAATCTGTAGGAGACCCATCTCCTCAATCTATGGACCTCACCATGCAACTATGCACTACAGTTATGCAAGTACCAACGGGAGATAACGGTATTGATAAAATCTCTTTGCTTTTACTATTCATTCAATCATCTACTTATCTCTTCTATTTGATTATTCATTTAATCATTAAGTATCATATTTGAATAAATGGTTCGTGTATGCCTTCCGTAGGTGATGATGAGGGAGTTGTGTACGAAGAGGACACAGAGTATGAGGACGACTATAATTTTACTGCCCAAGGTAAATTTATATGATTTTCCTTTATTCGTCTTCTAAATAATGTTACACATATTAACTATTCATTCACAACACATTAACTTTTGATCCTAATAATATTGTAGAAGAGAACAATGACACGGTTATAGAGCCTAACCCACAAGTTTCCATTGTCGAGACGAGCGTTGGCGAGCCTGATCCATACGACATAGTCTATTCTAACCTACCCAAAGATGTACACATATTAAAGCCTGTTGATGATTGTGTAAAGTGCGGTGCCAAAAGGTTTCAGTATGAACCTAAGGCCTTTTGGTCTCGTGATGGTAAGGTGGAGGTAGCCAGTCAAGATACGCCGTCTGAGCTGATGAAGTTGTGGACTCTTTCAGATACTAACGCTCGACATTTTCGTGATCACGTCAGATGGTTCAATAGCCACTTCTCGTTCACCTCCCTATATTGCAGTCTCGATGAGGAAACCACAAACTTGAAGAAGCACCCGATCTACACATTTCGAGCCCATGGTCAAATGTACCATAATATCCGGTCATTTGGTAAAGAGAGTGGACTGGAACCGAGACATTTAGAGCTTTACTTCTATGACGACGATCCTGCACTGGAATATCGCTATCGATGTTGTCGTAAAGACCTGGAGAAGAAGGATAAAGAGGTTATCACAATGTTGGTTGATATCCTTAAAGGAAATCCATATTCTAACAGCCTTAGGACCATGGGTCAGGTTAATGATATAAATGACTATCGTATAACACTCAACCTTGATCATCAGCTTGACTAGAGAACTTACAACCGACCAACATCTTCAGAGGTTGCAGCTGTTTGGGTTGAGGGGAGAGATCAACTACGCCATTTTGATCGAGGCGTCTGTCTACACGGAAAAAATCGAGAGATCTACAACATCCGCTCTTATCAATCAGCCTATGATGCTTTATCATATCCTCTATTCTTTTCTTGGGGGGAACCTGGATGGCACACTAATATACCAAAGGTTGGCTTCACGTATGATGAGGTGCTAGCAGAATCTGCTCGACGTAGAGCCAATGGCGGCGACAATGATGATGATGGAGGTTAGTTTTGTTAATTTTATTACCAGCACATTTTAAGATCAAACGCTTGTCAGGTTATAAGTATAAAATATATAATAATGTACAACATTAAATAGTGATGGTGAGGGCACGGACTTCTGGCAAACTCTACCTGTCATCCGAAAGGGATCTAGGGCTCAGATCGTGGATGCGTCATTGTGCACGTCACATCTTTGGGAATCCATGCAACAGCTAAAGCTTATTCGCAACATGAGGGCACGGAAGGATCTGTGGTTTGCTGATTACTTGCTACGTATCAGTGGTGGTATAGAGCGGACAAATAGTGATGGTGAGGTAGAGCTTCCTGAAGACATATGTGTGCCGTGCACTGGAGTGGACGCAGACCTAGATAAATTGATAGAACATGTTTTTCCAATGCTCGAAGTGAATACGCATGACCCCAACTACATCACATCGAGGGCAATCTTATCTACGCGTAATGATTGTGTGGATAGGATTAATATGAAGATGATCAATATTTTCCAAGGGGAGGAGAGAATATATCACAGCTTTGACACCGCAGTTGATGACCCTCATAATTACTATCCAACTGATTTCCTAAACACTCTTACGCCTAGCAGACTACCTCCACACATTCTGAAATTGAAGAGGAACTGTCCGGTCATTCTATTGAGGAACATTGACCTAGCAAATGGACTGTGCAATGGAACAAGGCTGGTGGTCCGTGATTTTTAGAAGAATGTAATTGACGCTGAAATTGTGCTAGGGCAACATGTGGGAAAGCGGGTGTTCCTACCAAGGATACCTCTATGTCCCTCGGATGACGAGATGTTCCCTTTTCAGTTCAAAAGGAAACAGTTCCCTATTAGGCTAAGTTTTGCCATGACAGTTAACAAAGCGCAGGGACAAACTATCCCAAACGTGGGTATCTATCTACCAGAGCCGGTATTCTCCCATGGTCAGTTGTACGTTGCTCTATCTAGGGCCACAGCAAGACAAAATGTAAAAATTCTTGCCTTCCCTCCTGATGGCCGCACCAAAAATGTCAAGAAGGATAAGGCTTCCAAAAGCTTGAAAACCAAGAAAAGCGATGAAAATGGTGATGATAGAGAAACCGGGATGCATATTAAGGGTGCCACGTATACAAAGAATATTGTATATCATGAAGTCCTAACGTCATAGTGTGGATTTTATTTTACAAAAGTGATTACTGCTATGTTCATAAAATTTCTTGACTTGTGTAGTGTGATTACAAAAAAAGTCTGACATGCCTAATTGGTGTTTGTACATAATACACTCTACGTTTGGGATCTGCTTGAACCTAACTCATCACTTTTCGTAGTACAAAATTGAAGTCATTTAGTATGTGTATCGATGGTTTCTTGACTCAATGACAGTACAATGTATGGTCTGAACTTTTCTTTTCTACTTAGAATTCAAGTTCATGCTTGTAGACTTTGGCTTTTTCTGTTTATGTTCTATTATTAGGGTTATTAGGAAATGTTCAACTGTGGTAGAAATAATGTGAATATAGTAAATCTGTATTTCCAGTTAAATGCCATGATCATTATTTTAGCACACGTTGACTGAACCAGTGTTTATCATGAACCCTCAGTTATAGGCAACCCTCGGCACTGCTACATTAGCCTCAACTACAGTGGGCACATGACTCCTAATAGGTTCCAAATGATAATCTACCAACTTAGTGACCAAATATAGAAATCATGGTAGACGGTCCCTTCAGCACATTAAACAGACACTTGTTGTCTTGTGATATGGCCCAGATAGGGGCAGCAAGCCTATAAAGCTCCACATACATTTCTTTCTAATTTAGTGTCACATTGCAGTGCTTTTATTGCTAATTTAGTGTCACTCATTTCTAGCTAATTTATTGTCACATTGCAATGCAATTCAATGGAAAGATTTAGTATTGGTACAGTATGACATATAAATATTTAAAACTCGTAAGTATCTCTTCCAAAACTTATGGTGAATTTAATTGGAAAAACCATGTTCAAAGTTTATGGTGAATTAATTAATAGTTCTATTCTGCTTATGGTTACCATGATGCATACTTTTATCTATTCTCAACTGAGATCATTTGAAACCAACTTTCTAACAATACTCAAACAGTAATCATATTGAGTTGCATTATCTTTGGCAGGTGGTTGCTTTGTCGAAGGCAACTGGTTAAGAAATGCTTTCAGATGGAAGGAAATAGTTGGTCCATGGGAAGAGAGACCTGGTCATTATGGAGATGTATGGAATTACTGGACCGATGATGGCCTTGGATATTATGATTCTCCAGGTAAATGTTTGTTAATGGTATTTAAATTTGTATCTTTTTTTTTCACCATAACTTCTGATATGTTTAGTTTTGAAATGTTCATGGTAGCTTGCAGAAGATCTTGGTGCCGATCCAGTCTGGGTCATGAATGCTGGTAAATAGTATGCTTTTATTATATTTTAATTATCAATAGAATGCCTGTTAGATTCTTAAAAAGTTTTTATCCTGAATTTTAGGAATCAGCCACAATGATGTTGCTGACACCACTACTATAGCTACTTTTATAAAGGTATTCCATCTTTTTTTGCATTCTTAGATCTTTCATTTCTTGGGGGAAATCCTTAGATCTTTTGTTATTGGGGCGATAACACAGAATAACTTCAATGGAATGCACCATTTAGAGTTAAAAAAAAAACTATTGTAAAGCTCAATTGTTCTTTCTTTGTTAAGCATATTGAATGCTGACAAACTTGCTGATCTTGCCAAAAGGAAACACTACAAGTACTTACATTTTTAGAAAATGAGATGACACGAATGCACATAAGTAAATCTTTTTTAGCTATGGGCACTGAATAGAGCATGATTTACCATTCTCAAGGCCACAATTCATTTTTTGTGGTATCAAAGGCACACTGTTGAGGGCCAATACCAGAGGTAGTTAATCTTAGTGACCCTCGACCTTAACAACGTGATCAAGGCATAAACAATCCCGGCTTAGCCAAACTCCACATCGTACGGACACACAACAGACCGTGCCAACAGGCGACCTCCGCCTCGCCCGACCCCTTCACGGAGGGGTCGGATCTTCCACGCGTGGGTGACAAGCTCGACCCCGTCTCCGTAGGGGTCGAGCGAACGCGTCTTCGCCTCGCCCGACCTCAGGGTCGGGCGAATCGCCCACTACGCCACGAGTAGGTTGGACGGTGACGGTTGAGAAATAAATGCCTGACACACGCACACTCGCTGACAGGTAGAGCCGTCCATCGCCCGGGCAAGTGGGCGTTAAATGCACACGACGTGCACCGCCCGTGGGATGGGCGCCGCTGCTACAGCCCCTGTCAGAGACTCATCACCCCTTCACGACAGGACGTCCTGAGCGACGGCCACGACTACGGCATCACCACGCCAACGCCTACAGCGGCTTTTCTCCATACGGATGGGACACCATCGATTGACGACACTGGCTGCTCCGTCAAGCAGGACGACGCCGCCACACCGAAGACGTCATCCGTCGTGGCACAGCCCAACTTGGACGTACAGCCACGACCGACCCCGCGGAATCGGACCTCCCTCCTTCGCAGTATAAAAGGAGGAGGAAGCCGGAGAGAAAAGGAGAGGACCTTCCACGTTTTAAAGACTCATTAGCTCACTCTAGTCAAAGACAACATACGCACGAACACACCTAGAGACTTGGGAAACTCTCCCTTTCTTACCCTCTTGTAACCCCCATTACAAGCTTTGTCGCGAGTAACACGAGCAGCTCGGAAACTGGACGTAGGGCATCATTGCCTGAACCAGTATAACCCTTGTGTCCTCTCGCAAACCATCGAGACCCCAAAACGCACCCCCCACGATAAATTCACTAGTCGACAGTAACAAACTTCGACAGTTGGCGCGCCAGGTAGGGGGCTATGCATTTTCGTCGTTCATCTCTCAGGTTTCGATGGCAAACCACGTCAACGGATGGATCCCCGGTACTATCGTGTCCTTCGGGAGTCTCGACTTCGTCGTCACTTCTGGGGGCAACCTGGTGCTGGGCGACGCCTCGGCATCGCCAATCACCGCCCTTGATTCCCGCTGCGCGCCGACCATGCCGGCCAACGGGAAAAAGCGATGCCCTGGCAAAGGCCCGCGCTCTCGAAAGCCCTCACGCAAGGGTCCGTGCGCGACCTCTTCGCCCAGCCGGGTTAGTTCCGGTAAAGCTACGATGACTCGTACGTCATCATGCGAAAGCCCGTGCTCCACGGACACCGAGTTCATGGGAATGACAGGCTACACGTCGGAATCCTTCTTCGACCTCCTCAACGAGGCGAACGGAGATTCCGACGCAGAACATAGCGAGGGAAGCAACAACCCCTCGCGCGAGTGCCTCATGGCGCATTCTTGAAGACCCTCTGGACCCAGGGAGTAATCTCCCTCTCACCCAGCTGCCACCGGCCTCCGAGACCCCCTCCCGTGATGTACTGCCCGAGCAGTTACAAGCGCGGAGGGAGGAACTCCGTGAGGCCAAACGTCAGTTGGAACAGGAGGAAGCGGAAATCGACCGTGAGCTCGCTCGCTGCGAGCCCGGTGGGCGTGCCCACTCCATGGCGCGTGACGTACGCCAGCGGATCATGGAGGAGGGCGATGGGCGCCCACACTTTGCGCGGGCCAGCCAGAACCTTGCTGCAGCAGCAGCACTGCTTCAGGAGCTCCCTGAACCCATCACGCCCGAAGCTCGACGCACTCAACGCGAAGTTGAGATGCTGCTGCAACGTGCGGTAGCACCGCAAGCGGAGAGCTCGCGGTCACGAGCACGAAGACCGCACACCCCGAACGCATCTGTACAACAGACGCATCTAGGGACAGACGAGGCCTCGAAAGCCTGCGTCCGCGGACGTCTCGGCGCAAATCGTGACGCCCGTGCCACCTTGAAGGCGCGACGACGGCAACTGGAGCGCACCCCCGAGACGGGTCGAGGTCGCCACCCGCGTCGACGTGGGCGCTACGACGAGAACGAAGACAAGAGTCTGAGCCCGGACGCTCCGGGACGTCGGGCTTTCAGCTCCCACATTCGACCAACATGCCGAAATACGCGGGGGAAACGAACCCGAGCCTCTGGCTCGAAGACTATCGGCTCGCCTGTCGAGCCGGAGGAGCGGATGATGATTGTTTCATCATCCGTAACTTGCCACTTTACCTGGCCGACTCGGCCGGGACATGGCTCGAGCACCTCCCTGCCGATCGGATCACAAGCTGGCCCGATTTGAGAGAGGTCTTCGTAGGTAACTTCCAAGGACCTACGCGCGTCTAGGCAATCCCTGGGACCTTAAGAATTGTCGACAGAAACCAGGGGAGACCCTCCGGGAGTATGCCCGATGTTTTTCCCGACAGTGCAACGAGCTGCCGAACATCGGCGACGCTGACGTCATCGGGGCCTTCTTGTCTGGGACTACTTGCCGCACCCTAGTCCATAAGCTAGGACGCAAAAGTCCACGAACGGCCAAGGAGCTTTTGGACGTCACGACGAGTCACGGTTCCGACGAGGAAGCCGTTGGCGCGATCTTCAACCGCCCTGAAACGAAGGGAAAGCAGGACGAGAACGCCGGCGAAGGCCCCTCCAACCGCTCCCGTAAGAAGAAAAAGAATTGGCCACAATCGTCTGGAGGACAGATGGTTGCGGCCGCCGAGCACAAAGGCGCCAAGACGCTGGCCACGGACACCTCGGACCACTTTGAGAAGAAGTGAAATGGTCCATGCCGCAACCACGAATACCCCGTGAAGCACCTCTACAAGGACTGCTCGCTCATGAAGCGGTTCTTAAACCAGGGGCCCCTGAAGGGTAAGCTGAAAGGCAAGCCCCGACAAGCCCCTGAGGGTACAGACGGCGAGCGAAGGCAACGACGGCTTCCCCGAGACCGACGGCTGTCTTATGATCTTCGCAGGTCCGGAGGCACACAGAGGAAAGCGCCGTGCGAAGGTTGAGCGTCGCGAGGTGTTCGCGGCCGAGCCCGCGACACCAGCCTTCCTCCGGTGGTCGGAGGCCCCGATCACATTTGATCGATCCAACCATCCCAGCCACGTCCCACGACCGGGTCGGTACCCTTTGGTAGTCGACCCCATCATCGGCAAGAAGCGTCTCACCAAGATCCTCATGGACGGAGGCAGCGGCCTCAATATCCTATACATAGAGACGCTCGATGCCATGGGCATAGATCGATCGCTCATCCGACCGACCGGAGCCCCGTTCCACGGCGTCGTCTCCGGGAAGCAAGCCGTCCCACTCAGGCAGATCGACCTGCCCGTCACATTTGGGACCCCGAAAAACTTTCGGACGGAGACTCTCACATTCGAAGTAGTCGGATTTCATGGGTCGTACCACGCCATTCTGGGGAGACCGTGCTACGCGAAGTTCAAGGCCATCCCTAACTACACCTACCTGAAGCTCAAGATGCCTGGGCCGAAGGGGGTCATCACTGTGGCCGCTTTCTTCCAGCGCGCCTACCAGTGCGAGACGGAGAGCGGCGAGCTTGCCTCCGCAACCATCGTGTTTACGGAGGAGCTTGCTGCCATCTGGCAGCAGATCACCGAAGACGCCCCCGACTCCAACCGCAGCGCTGCGTCCTTCGAGCCCGCCGAGGACACCAAAGAGATCCAGCTCGACCCTGTCAACGCCTCCGAGAAGGTGGCCAAGATCGGGACATCCCTCCCCGCCAAATAGGAAAGCGCGCTCGTCGACTTCCTCCGCGCGAACATCGACACCTTCGCGTGGAAACCCTCGGATATGCTGGGCATTCCGAGGGAAGTCGCTGAGCACTCCTTGCATATCAAATCGGGTTTCCGACCGGTGAAGCAACGACTGCGCCGCTTCGATGAAGAGAAGCGCAGGGCCATCAGAGAGGAGATAGCCAAGCTGTTGGCAGTCGGTTTCATCAACGAAGTGTACCATCCTGAATGGTTAGCCAATCCCGTCCTTGTACGAAAAAAGAATGGGAAATAGAGAATGTGTGTCGAGTATACCAGTCTCAACAAAGTGTGCCCAAAGGACCCATTTCCTTTGCCACGCATAGACCAGATAGTTGATTCAACCTCAGGGTGTGAAGCCCTCTGCTTCCTCGATGCGTATTCCGGATATCCGATCCGTATGAAGGAGTCTGACCAGCTCGCGACGTCCTTCATCACGCCGTTCGGGTCGTACTGCTACGTCACGATGCCGTTCGGGCTGAAGACCGCAGGCGTAACCTACCAACGCAGCATGATCAGATGCTTCGACGAGCTCATCGAAGATATCGTCGAAGCATACGTCGACGACATCGTCGTCAAGACCAAGAAGACCAACCAGCTCGTCGCCAATCTGGAGCGAACCTTCACCAAGCTCCGAGCGAACGACATCAAACTCAACCCCGAAAAATGCGTTTTCGGGGTCCCGAGGGGAATGTTGCTCAGATTCATCGTCTCCGAGCTTGGCATCGAAGCCAACCCGGAGAAGATCTAGGCCATCAATCGAATGAGCCCGATCCAAAACTTGAAGGGAGGGCAACGCGTGACCGGGTGCTTAGCGGCGTTGAGCCGCTTCATCTCACGTCTCGGAGAACGCGTGCACCCTTTTTACCAGCTCCTGAAGAAATCCGAGCGATTTCAATGGACGCCCGAGGCACAGGACGCCCTCGACAGGATAAAGGTTATCCTGACGAAGCCCCTGATCCTGATGCCTCCGACCCCTAAGGAGCCTCTCCTCTACATCACCGTGACGACCCAGGTCGTCAGCGCCGCCCTTGTTGTAGAGCGGACGGAAGAAGGCCACGCCCTCAAAGTCCAACGACCGGTCTACTACGTGAGCGAAGTCTTGTCGGAGACGAAAACTCGATATCTCTAGATACTGAAGATCCTCTACGGTGTCATCCTCGCTAAAAGGAAGCTCCGACACTACTTCGAGTCTCACCCGGTGACCGTGGTCAGTTCCTTCCCACTACACGAGGTCGTCGAGAACCGCGACGCAACGGGAAAAGCCGCGAAGTGGGCGCTCGAGTGGATGGGCGAGGGGATCACATACGTTCCCCGAACGGCGATCAAGTCTCAGTCCTTGGCCGACTTCATAGCGGAATGGACCGAGGTACAATTACTCACAGCTCCTGTCGACCAGGAGTACTGGGTGCTGTATTTCGACGGCTCGCTGATGGGAAAGGGGGCAGGGGTCGGACTCGTCTTCGTCTCCCCTTTGGGGGTACGTATGAAGTACGTGATTTGCCTCTCATTCCTCGCGTCCAACAACGTAGCCGAGTACAAGGCGGTCGTCAACGGGCTCAAAATTACCATCGAATTGGGAATCTGACGACTCAAAATTCAAGGCGATTCCCAACTCGTCGTTGATCAAGTCATGAAAGAGTCCAGTTGCCACAACGAGACCATGGATGCCTACTACAAAGAGGTCCGTAAGCTGGAACACAAGTTTGTGACACTTCGAAATTTAAACTCGATCAATCCGATAAATCAGCAAGTTTATGACGTCAAAGTAAAGAATTAAAAAAGTTCGTTGTCGTTTAATAAAGTAGAAGGATTAAATAAATGACTACAAATCTGAAAAAAAAAACTTAAATGGGTTATTAATACTTCTGGTCATGGCAAATTACTGTAAATCTATTGACCTAGTTTAGTGAGAAAAGAGAACGGGAGCATTTCATGTAAAACGGGTGGAAAGTGATTAAGGCGCAAATAGGGTCGAGCAACCGTACGATTTTATCGGACGGGGTAGCGACAAAGTTCCATGGCCTCGAGCTCAGGCACATCCCAAGGCGGTAGAACGAAGAGGCCGACTCCTTGGCGAAGACGGCGGCTGGACGCGAACAGATCCCGCTTGGGGTCTTCGCCCACGACCAGAGCCGACCGTCAATCCGACCCCAAGATGCGCCAGGGGTCGGCACCGAGCTGCCTCAGGCACAAGGGGACAAGCCGGCCACGAGGCCTCCCGACCCCAGCGTCATGGAGATCGACGAGGCATCCACGCCTGACACGAGTCCCCCGGACGACTGGAGGACGCCGTATCTCAACCACCTCCTCAAAGGAGAACTCCCCACGGATAAGACGGAGGCTCGGCGCATCGCACGACGCGCCAAGTCCTTCACCATCATCGACGAAGAACTCTACAAAAGGAGCCTCACCAGAGTCTTGCAGCATTGCATACCCATCGAACAAGGGAAGATGCTGCTGCGAGACATTCATGGAGGGGTCTGCGGTCACCACGCTGCACACAAGACCCTCGTCGGAAACGCATTCCGACAAGGATTCTACTGGCCGACCGCCGTCAACGATGCCACGCACATCGTTCGCACATGCAAAGGCTGCCAGTTATACGCTCGGCAGACCCATCTGCCAGCACAAGCGCTGCAGACCATCCCCATCACATGACCGTTCGCTGTCTGGGGATTGGACCTGGTCGGACCGCTCAAGAAAGCACCTAGGCGCTACACCCACCTCTTGGTGGCTGTCGACAAGTTCACCAGGTGGATTGAAGCTCGACCAATCACGAGGATCGACTAGAAGAAGCAGTCGAATTCTTCCTCGACATAATCCATCGCTTCGGGGTTCCAAACTCCATCATCACGGATAACGGTACGCAGTTCACAGGGAAGCGATTCCTTAAGTTCTGCGACGACTACCACATCCGAGTGGATTGGGCGGCCGTGGCACACCCTGTCACATCCCAAAAAATTCAAACTTTTGTCCTTTTGAATATGAGCTCACTGATTCAAATTTTGAAGATTGACTTTTCCTGTTTTGACAATTGTGGGTCAGGGTTTCGAAGTTATGTCGATTCAGGTAACCCTAGTTGTGCTTTCGAGGTCTTTTTGTTTCTTAATAAAACTACCCCAATTTTTTTGCATAACAATTAACTAAACATTAAAATAGAATTTTGGAGATTTTATCAAAATTTTTGGTAAAAGTTTAAACCCTTTTAAAATCCCAACAAATTAGAACTAAGTTAAACTTTCACAGATCTTTAGAGGCTGAATCAGGGAATCTTTCTATACGAAAAGTTGTTCCAAATAATTCATTTAGCTCACACAAAAAGTTTCACAAATTCTTGAGCTTGGGAGATAAAGTTTTCAATCGAATCTAGAAGGAGGAATTGAATTAATTTAAAATCCAAATTGAAAACAGGGTGACGGTGAACAGTGTCACCGCCACCCACAGCCAACAACCGACGAGCAGGCGCCGGCCGCCTCAGCCACTCCCACACCACGCCATTTGGTGAGGACATCACACCCATGGATACACACAATAATTCTCCCGCTGCTACAAATGAAGGTCCAATCACCAGAGCTCGCGCCCGTCAACTTAATATAGAGGTCAGCTCGTTCCTTAGCACTCCATTACGAATTCTTGAGGATAGATTACTACCTAATGATGTTATTATGATTAGGAATCATGGAGAGGTCAGAGGAACAATGGAAGACCAGGTTGGAGTCAGCCAAGGACGTCCAAGCCAAGTCGGAGGCCCAGCCCACGTCGACTTCGAATCCAATTCGGAGTTCAGGAGCAGTCTCCACTTAAACGGATGCCCAGGTTGCATACGGACTCCGTTTTAGGCAATCTACCACTTCACGAAAAGAGGACGAGACCATCTTTCCAACGCGACTGGTCTCATGTCCAAATTCATTCGGAGTCGACGGAAATCGCCAAAATAGTGAGCCATCCAGAATCTATCAGGGTGCTGCGACACTGATTTTGGGCCGGATGGCCTTGTATCGAGTTAGAGTCCATTAGGGTTTCGTCAAGGGGGACTTACACGTCCCCAAGTCCTTTATATTCAGCCGTCACCCCCTCCATTAGGGTTGGGTTTTGCTTAGATTATTTCTGTATACACAGATTCGCCGTTTCATCGGTTTGTGAGACTCCAACTTGTGAGTTTAATCTATATCTGCAAATTTGGTTGCTTTCCACTTCGTTCTTGATTGTGTTCTTCGATTCGCAGGTAAGGATTAGCCTTCTCGGCGAGGTCATCCGTGTTCGCGCGGGTGATAACCAGAGGAGACGTGGTGCTGCGATTGCAGGGTTCGGGACGTGCCGTTCGGAAGCCGGATCGATTTGTGTCGCGGCTCCGCCCAAATCGTTGATTATCTGACACGACCCGCCCAGAAAACCTCGTCTCGGGACGGATCTGGTCAGTCGTTAAGCCAAGATCCTGTTGGGCAACGCTCGGCGAAGCGAGCGTACACACGATACAACACAGGCAGGGATAAACAGTAATAATTTACAAGAAGAGAGAACTTAATACATCATTGGTTCATAACTTTGAAGTTGAATATTACATTGTTTCAGAGTACGCAAAAGTTTTGAAAACGATAACAGCGGAAGACTAGAACGATTACAACTCCGACACTCGGACTTAAGCAAAAGCATGCGCCGTGCCCACGGGCGTCATGCTACTAGCCACTTCAACATTTCACTGCGGCGACTCGCACAACTCCCACTGGAGGTTCCCGAACTCGGGGAGAGGCTCCTCCCAAGGGAAGCTACCTGCTGGTTCCTGCATGACGGCGCCTGAAAACCACAAAACTCAAACGCGTGAGCTTCTAAGAAGCTCAGCAAGACTTACCCGACAAAATGGCTGGCTACAGTCGACTCCTAGACATGAAGGCTGATGGGGTAGGTTTATTTGCAAAAGGACTAGCAAGCCTGTACTAATCTTGTCAAATTTTAGTCCAGGTTAAGTGATTAGAAAGTAAATTTAGTTAGCTCTAAGCTAAGCAAGCATAACAGAAGTAACAATAGCAAGATTATCATCATGTTCATTCTCATTGTGTCTCAACCTATTTACTAGAATGTGGTGCGTTTCATGAGTATGCTCACTAACTGGAAGCGACAGCGGTTCGAAACGATTTTATACCGTGCAGGAGGAAACCTGACCGTACGACACGTGCGTGTCCCAGACTCGCACGTGGCAACCGTTCACACCAGCTCCTGCAACGTCAATTCCCTCCTACGCCTGCCTTAGCAGCGCCGCATCCCACGAGACAACACGTCCCAGACGGTTTCTGTGGAGTTCCCACGCCGCCCACCCCAGATCTCCTCCTAGTTAGACACCGTAGGGCAGGTTCACGTTGCAATCACTAGGCTACGTAGGTTTACTGGGGCCCATAACACCCAGCATACGACCAGTACATTCAACACTCGATCAGTCTCGGACCACACGGATCAGACAAGTCTACGGTCACCCTGGACCCAGTCCAGTCGCCGACCTACTGTGTATCCTGTCTGACCCTCAAACTTTTATCTTTCTTACTTATTCACATTCGTGTGGCCCATCTCATAAAATAGATTCATTCAACAACCTATCCTTTCGCGAGCAGCGTCCACTCTGCTCTACTTCTACGGCAATACCTACTAAGCATAGCATACTAAGGGGTGTCAATACCAACTACCGTTAGGGTTTTCCTATGGAAACAAATGCAACTATGGTTTCAATCAACTCCTAGTACTTAATGCATAAACAAGACATACTTAGCCATAAAAGATGAATTTTAAACAACGGTTGTGCACCGGGGCTTGCCTGGTTCCTCGGAGCTGACGTTGACTTCTTTGACAGGGGTCGAGGAACTCGGATCTGCAGCTACCTCGCAAGCGTCAGAATCTACATGATGCAGTAGGATTATGATAAGTTCAATGAAATAGAAACTTAATGTTATTATCAATAATAACCTAAGGTTTAGATTGGCGACGCCCAGAATTAGGGTTAACCCTAATTACTCGACGCCGTCGATTAAATTCAAATCTTAATCTGTGAATGATGTTTAAAGAAATCTATTAAACTCTCATGAGGTGACTTTTAGTTGGCATGTGTGACACCCCAGGTGTCACCAGGGCAAAAATCGACCACTCTAAACCCTAATTCATAATTTCACTCACTTTAGAGCAGATTCAATCGTAGAAATAAAAAGGAACATTGTTTAAAATGCTTTAAAGAGGTACTATAAAAAGTTTGACAAACAATAAGAGCATTTTAGCAAAGTCCGGAGAAATCTCAACTAACAGAGTCGAAATCGTACTAACAGGAAGAAATCCAAACCCTAACTCATGGCTGTCCAAATTTCCACAGAACCCTAACCATATTTTTACATAACAATTAATTACACTTCAAAATGGAATTTTGGGAAATTATTCAAGATTTTTGGAAAATATTTAGACCTCTTAAAAATTCACAGAAGCTATAATCAACCTAGAAATTCAAGAATTTTTAGAGGCCAAATCATGACTTGAACCTTAAATGAAAAGTGCTCCAAATAAATTTCTAAGCGTGTACAAAAATTTTCAAAATTTTTTGAGCTCGGGAAGAGTGCTAATTCATTGAGTTCCCTTCCAGCCTTAATGAAAAAGAAAAAAAATAAATAAATAAAACTATTGCCGGACGGGCTACAGTGTCCCGCCCGCCCGACAACAGGACGCGCAGGGCAGCTGCGCCGCCCGACACGGCCGTTGCTCCCACGTTGTTGAATTCACTCCATTGCTGGCCGGCTCCCCTATCTCCCTCACTCATCCCTCTCCTCTCTCACTCCTCTCTCACTCCTCTCTCTAGCCCCCCCTCCCTCCCTCTCTTTTTCTCTGCCGCCGCCCGAGCTGCCCGACGGCTGCCACCATGCTGACCACCCCCCCTGTTTCCCTACCTCTCCCCCACCCCAGCCCCCTTTAAAAACCGGTGCGCCACCTCCCCAGCTCCCTCCATTTCTTCTCCCCCGCGCGCAAGCCTTCCTCCATTGCCCCGGCCGCCGCCATAGCCGCTACAACCGCCGCCTCCACGGTGAAACGCCCCCTCCGACCAATTTCAATCAAATTCCTTCACCAATTCAGTCCCTCTCCACCCCGTGAAGCTCACAGAACCGTCCCCTCCTCCAAAATCGAGCCACTTCGCCGGAATTTCATCGATCGCCGCCGCCCCGAGGCACCCCCACGGTGAGACCCCCTATCCCGGCCGAAACCTTGATGAATAGCATGTTGCCGAGCTTCGTCATGTCGTGTAGATCATGAAAAGCCAAGGTTCGACGGCCGGCGACCACCCCATCGTCGGGAATTGGCCGCCGGAGCTCGTCGGAGCAACCTCCCCTGTTTTTCTTTTTCTTTTTATTTTCCAGATTACTTCCCTGTTCTTGTAAAATCTGTAGAAATTCACAGGAAGATCCAAAAAGGCCAAACTAAAATTTTTTAGAACCCTGGTGAAAAGTACTAATTTTCTGTTAAAGCACTTTTTAACAACTGACCAAACATTTATAGAATTAATTAGAAACATTCTTTTCTGTTTTTGAATTTTAAATTGCATTATAGAGCAATTCTAGGTCTAACCTTTGATTCACAAGTGCACCATGGTACTACACACACTCTGGAATTTTATGAATATTTTATGAATACGAAATGGCATCTAACCCTATTAAATAACTTTAATCTGCCTAGTTTAAATACCATTTTCTAAAGTACATTGTAAAAGTCATTTATAAGGTTAGACCCAAAAGCAAAGTTTTAGATCTGGTTCTCAAGATTGCCCACATAAAATTTCATAATTTTATTCTGAGGTTTGCTAGTACTTTCTGATTTTACAAGATCTAAAAATAGGAACTTTGATGAATTTTTATAAAATATAGAAAATTCATCTGGGCCCCACCCAAAGCCCAAAATGCTTATTTCAGGGAGTACTACCAACTAAAAATAATATTATGGAAGAATTAAAATCTTCATTTTAACCCTAGTTTAATAGCCGAAGTAATTAAATAATATTAACCGATGAAACGTATCGAATTAACTTAACTAAAGTTGAAATTGTTGAACATGCCAACTAAAGTCACCTCAGGAGAGTTTAATAGACTTCTTTAAACATCATTCACAGATTAAGAATTCAATTTAATCGACGGCGTCGAGTAATTAGGGTTAACCCTAACTCTGGGCGTCGCCAATCTAAACCCTAGGTTATTATTGATAATAACAATAAGTTTCTTTTTCATTGAACTTATCATAATCCTACTGCACCATGTAGATTCTGACGCTCACGAAGTAGCTGCGGATCCAAGTTCCTCGACCCCCGCCGAAGAAGTCAGCATCAACTCAGAGGAACCAGGCAAGCCCCGGTGCACAACCGAATTTAAAGTTTTTCTTTTATAACTATGTGTGTCTTGTTTGTGCATTAAGTACTAGGAGTTGATTAAAACCATAGTTGCATTGTTTCCATAGGAAAACCCTAACGGTAGTTGGTATAGACACCCCCTTAGTCTGCTATGCTTAGTAGATATTGCCGGTAGAAGTCGAGCAGAGTGGACGCTGCTCGCGAAAGGATAGGTTGTTGTTTGAAACTATTTCATGAGATGGGCCACACGAATGTGAATCAGTAAGAAAGATAAAAGTTTGAGGGTCAGACAGGATACAAAATAGGTCGGCGACTGGACTGGGTCCAGGGTGACCGTAGACTTGTCTGATCCGTGTGGTCCGAGACTGATCGAGTGTTGAACGTACTGGTCGTATGCTGGGTGTTATGGGCCCCAGTAAACCTATGTAGCCTAGTGATTGCAACGTCTAACCTGCCCTACGGTGTCTGACTAGGAGGAGATCTGGGGCGGGCAGCGTGGGAACTCCACAGAAAGCATCTGGGACGTGTTGTCTGGTGGGATGCGGCGCTGCTAAGGCAGGCGTAGGAGGGAATTGACGTTGCAGGAGCTGGTGTGAACGGTTGCCACGTGCGAGTCTGGGACACGCACGTGTCGTACGGTCAGGTTTCCCCCTGCAGGGTATAAAATCGTTTCGAACCGCTGTCGCTCCCAGTTAGTGAGCATGCTCGTGAAACGCACCACATTCTAGTAAAATAGGCTGAAACACAATGAGAAGGAATTATGATTATTACTAATGCTGTTGTTACTCTTGTTATGTTTGTTTAGCTCAGTGCTAATTAAATTTATTTTTCCTAATCACTTAATTGATGCTAAAATTTGACAAGAGTAGCGTAGCCTTGCGAGTCCTTTTGCAAGTAAACCCTCCCGAGTCAGCCTTCATGTCTAGGAGTCGGCTGTAGTCAGCCACTTTTGTCGGGTAAGTCTTGCTGAGCTTCTTAGAAGCTCACGCGTTAGCGTTTTGTGGTTTTCAGGCGCCGTCATGCAGGAACCAGCAGGTAGCTTCCAATGGGAGGAGCCTCTCCCCGAGTTCGGGAACCTCCAGTGGGAGTTGTGCGAGTCGCCGCAATGAATGTTGAAGTGGCTAGTAGCATGACGCCCGTGGGCACGGCGCGTGCTTTTGCTTAAGTCCGAGTGTCGGAGTTGTAATCGTTCTAGTCTTCCGCTGTTATCGTTTTCAAAACCTTTGCGTACTCTGAAATAATGTAATATTTAACTTTAATTTATGAACCAATGATGTATTAAGTTCTCTCTTCTTGTAAATTATTGCTGTTTATCCCTGCCTGTGTTGTATCGTGTGTACGCTCGCTTCGCCGAGCGTTGCCCAACAGGATCTTGGCTTAACGACTGACCAGATCCGTCCCGAGACGAGGTTTTTCGGGCGGGTTCTAACAAATTTTGGTTTGGAATTTTTGGATTTTTCCATGATTTGTTACAAGCCTATCAATCTCTGGCTAATTAAAAGAAAATTAGAAAATCAATGGAACAGTAGATTGCAAAACAGAGCACACGGCAGAGGCGGTGCTCCGGTGAGCTCCTCGCCGGAGAAGGGGGCTAGGGCAAGAACCAAGGTGTCGTGGAGCTTCACCTCGACTCACTGCACTGATTTGTGGAGGATGGAGGCTACGGTGAAGAGTGGAACAGGATCGGCGACGTGGAGGTTGAGGTGGCGACAATGGCGGCCGACGGGGTGGCACACGGCGTTCTTCTCCGACGACGGTCACCTGTGGCCGGATTCAAGTCAAAGGGGTGCGCAATAACCAGAGGGAGTAGCCGGCAAGTTGAGTTGAAAAACCGTTGTACCGCGATGACGAATTTTGAGGAGGGGCAATCGGCGGTGAGGTACTTCGGCCGAGAGGAAGGCGGCGGCGTTCCAGCGAAGCTAGGGCACCGCCGGCGGGCTTGGTCTTCGGAGAGCAACTGGGGGTGGAGGGGAGTCTAGGGGGCACGGTGGTGCGGCTTGAAACTCGCCGGAGAGACCTGTCGACGTGGAGGTGGAGGGCGGCAATGGTGGCGGCGTCCTGAGCAGGGAGGAGGAAGGGTCTCGCGCGGGTGAAGGAAAAAGGAGAAGTGGGGGGGGGGTGCACCGTGTTGAAGAGGCTTGACGTAGGGTTTAGAGGGGCATTAGGGTTATGGCCGGCATGGTCGTCAAGGCGGGCGGCGCGCTGGGGCGGCTCGGGTGGCTCGGTTGTCGGGCGGCGCACAGTGAGGAGGAGCGGCGCGCTCGGGCAGAGGAGAGGGAGAGAGAGAGAGCGCGGGAGGGAGTGAGCTAGAGAGAGGGAGGCAAGGGAGCAGCAACGGTGTGAATTCGCCGTGCGTGGGAGAAAAGGCCGTGTCGGCCGGGCGGCTGCTGCTGCGCGCCGCGTTGTCGGGCGGGCAGGGCACTGTAGCCCGCCCGGCAACAGCGGTTTTATTTTATCTTTTTTAATTATTTTAGCTGGAATGCAATTCGATTAAAAAGCACACTTCTCAAGCTCGAAAATTTTTGAGAATTTTTGTACAAGCTCAAGAATTTATATGGAACACTTTTCTTTTAAGGTTCATGTCATGATTTGGCCCCCAAAAATTTTTGAATTTCTAGGTTGATTATAGCTTGTGTGAATTTTTAAGAGGTCTAAATATTTTCCAAAAATCTTGAATAATTTCGCAAAATTCCATTTTTAAGTGTACTTAATTGTTATGTAAAAATATGGTTAGGGTTCTGTGGGAATTTGGACAGCCATGAGTTAGGGTTTGGATTTCTTCCTGTTAGTAGGATTTCGACTCTGTTAGTTGAGATTTTTTCGGATTTTGCTATAGTGTTCTGTTGTTTGCCAAACTCTTCATAGTGTTTCCTTAAAGTATTTTAAACAATATTCCTTTTTATTTCTAAGATTGAATCTGCTTTAAAGTGAGTGAAATTATGGATTAGGGTTTACAGTTGTCGACTTTGCCCTGGTGACACCTGGGTTGTCACATTATCAGAACCTGTAGGAAGATCGGGACCTCCGTCCCCATCAAGTGGTATTAGAGTTTCAGGTGTTCCCTCATATTCGCCTTTGTTTACCCTAATTCCTTGTTTCGTTTCATCCTATAGTCCAAAAAAAAAGCCAAAAACAGAATCGTAGTTTTAGATTACATCCTGTCCAAAATCGTATTTAGTCATTGCATATTTCAATTTCAGAGTCCGTAGTGTTGAGTTCGTGTCCTTAGTTACGTTTTGTTGCTGGTTTAGATCGTGTCTTGTTACGGTTTGTTTTGCTTCCGCCACCTTGTGTGAAACCCTAGCCATCAATTTTTTTTTCCCCACCCTGATCCCACCCTGAATGTAGTTTGTTACATCACATTTGTTATTTATTTCGACCATCCACCATTAGTTTCCACCTTTGACACAGCTTCCGCCATCGAATTCCTTGTTTTCCCGCGACCCGATTCATTGTCTGCCGTAATACGCATGCTGATTCGGACACCCTTCCATAAAACGGCCATAACTTTTGCATACGAACTAGAAATCAGACAAACTTTATATGCAAAATGATCGGCACGAAATTTCGCATTTGATTTCACCCAGCTTTGCCGAGTTTGCTGCTTTTAGAATCCTGAAATTCACCCCGGACGGTACACATATCGGAGGCCGAACGTTCTGCCCCAACTTTCAGGCAGCTTCGAAAATTTTCATAGACCACATATTTGATCCAGTTGATCTGCAAATTTGTGTGGTTTCTATTTCTCTGCTCTGCTTGCTAAAAAAAATATCAAAAAATAAAAGTAAAAAATAAAAATATTTTAGTGTCGAAAATTTTAAGTTGATGCCAAAAATATCAAGTACTAGTAGAGAGAGTTCTATTGGTGACAGCAAAAGCATTAGCGACGGAGCATAGAATTGGGTGACATACTATATTTGGCAAGTGCTTGGACTGAATTGAGTTTCCTTTGCCTATTGATCTTTGTTGCTGTTTTTCCTATATATCATCTTTGTCCACGTATCATAACTGTTATAGGACACATTTGGCCAGCAATTAGGACCAATACTTTGGACACTTATTCAGTATTACTATCTGTTTTTGATCTGTGTTCCACTCACATATATATTGGCCTTCCAAGCTCCACATAACCCTTCTGAACAGGCATAGATTCTTCACCCTGTAATCGTCGGATCACTTCTCCCAGGTATCTTGTTTTGTGTTCACTTAGATCTTTGCAAGAACTTGGTTTGAAACTTCCTGTTGCAGTCTGAGAGTACCACAATTATAACACAGTAGTTGGTAGGGATAACCTTTGTCTATTTCTTCTGTGTTTTGTTTTTCTTTCATCATGTCAGCAGGTGACGAATCGGCGAGCCTAACGGGCTTCAACGAGTGTGTCAGCCAAGACCATATGAAGGGAGCAATTGACAATGCGCTGGAGGGCATCGATGAGAAGTTCACTGATGCTGTGACGAAGAACTTAGGCCCTGTTCTTGATGGCCTTACTACTCAATTGGCCGCCATCGCTACGCGACTTGATGTGTTGGAGCGGCGTCCACCTGTCGGCAACCACAACGACGACGACGACGTCGACGACACTATCTATGATACCGATGGCAACATTGACGAGCGTGCAACTCAGGGCGCTCGCCTTCGACGTCGACTACGCCGTAACCGTCACGGCATGGGAGGTAACAACAACAATCAACATGCTCGCCCTCATGATGATCCATTTGCTAAGGTTAAATTTTTCATACCGCCATTCTCTGGTTTATATGATGCTGAAAAATATCTTGATTGGGAGAGGACGGTAAAGCAGAAATTTAGTTCCCATCTAGTTCCTGAACAACATAGGGTTTGACAAGCTACTAGTGAGTTTAAGGACTTTGCTATTATTTGGTGGACTGGTATAGCTGCTGTCGGACGTTTACCTACCACTTGGTATGCTTTAAAAACAGCTATGCGTGATCGTTTTGTTCCTCCTTCTTTTCAGCGAGATATGCGTCTCAAACTGCAGCGTTTAGAGCAAGGTAGTAATTCCGTCCAGGATTATTATGCTGAGCTATAGAAGGGCATGATGCGTTGTGGGGTAGTTGAGTATAATGAGGATAAAATTTATCGTTTTTACGGGGGATTGAGGCGTGAAATTCAGGATATTGTTGATTATAAAACCTTTAACAATGTCAACGAGTTGTTCCACATAGCTATGCTTGCAGAGAAGGAATTGCAGGGAAGATAGGAAGCAGCAAAGACAAGAACCAGTCGCTCCTTCACGCCTAGTATGTCTACATCTACGGGAGCAACACGGTCCTCGTCAAGCTTTCGTCCACCTCCTGTACCAGCCAGCAAGCGACCATCCACTACAGCAACGCCTCCCTCGTCACGCCCTGTAGATTTTTCTAAATCCTCTGTGCAGGGTCCAGTGAAGAATCAACCATCCACTACATCCACTGGTCGCACGACTGACATTCAGTGTCATCGCTGCCTTGGACTTGGGCACGTGCAGCGTGACTGCCCAAGCAAACGAGCCTACATTGCCACTGAAGATGGAGGTTATGCGAGCACCTCCGACATAGAAGATGACGATGATGATGATGATGTTGCTGCTGTTGCGGATGGTGCTGCGGACTCCTTAGTCCTCAGCAGCGCTGAAACTACCTTCTGAGCCATCGTTGTCCAGCGGATCCTCAGTACTCAAGTAACTCAACCCGACCAGCTCCAACGCCATAACTTGTTTCAGATTGAGTTCGTGATCAAGAATAGGTGAGCACGGGTGATTATTGATGGGGCAGCTGCAACAACTTGGTGAGCTCAGATCTGGTCAAGAAGCTTGGCTTGACAACACGACCACATCCACATCCATACCATATTCAGTGGTTGAATGACTCGGGAAAAGCTAAGGTAACACAATCTTGTCGCGTTCCTTTTTCCCTTGGTGCTTATGTTGATTCTGTAAATTGTGATGTTGTTCCTATGCAAGCATGCTCTCTTTTATTGGGTCGTTCTTGGGAACATGATAATGATGCTTTGCACCATGGTCGTAGTAACAAATACACTTTTATGCATAAAGGAAAGGAAATTACTTTGTTAACTATGACACCTGCTGCAATCATTGAATCTGATAGGGAGAGGGCTGCTAATGCTAAACAACAATCTCATGCTAAATCTAAAATTCAGCAAGATATACCTTTGAAAGCTCCTGTAATGCTTGCTACAAAAACTGACCTTGCTGAAATTTATGATGGTACTGCTGTATGCTATGCTTTAGTGTGCAAGGATGCTTTATTTTCTATTAATAATTTGCCTTGCACATTGCCACCTGCGGTTACTAACCTTTTGCAGGAGTTCCGAGATGTTTTTCCTGATGAGATACCGCCAGGACTGCCACCCATTCGTGAGATTGAGCATCAGATTGATCTGATTCCTGGTGCGAGCTTGCCAAACCGTGCGGCGTACCGAACCAACCCTAAGGAGACTAAGGAAATTCAACGATAAGTCCAAGATCTTTTGGACCGCGGGTACGTACGTGAGAGTCTTAGTCCTTGTGCTGTTCCTGTTCTTTTGATTTCTAAGAAAGATGGTTCATGGCGTACGTGTGTAGATTGTAGAGCCATAAACAACATTACTATACGGTATCGTCATCCTATTCCTAGGCTAGACAACATGCTTGATGAGTTGTGTGGTGCTATAGTTTTCACTAAAATTGACTTGCGTAGTGGTTACCACCAGATTAGAATGAAGCTTGGTGATGAATGGAAAATTGCATTTAAAACTAAATTTGGTTTGTATGAGTGATTAGTCATGCCTTTTGGTTTAACTAATGCACCTAGCATTTTCATGAGATTAATGCATGAAGTTTTACGTTCATTCATTGGTAAATTTGTGGTGGTTTACTTTGATGATATCTTGATTTATAGCAAGTCTATGGCTGAACATATGGATCATCTACGTGTTGTTTTCTGTGCTTTACGTGATGCACGTTTGTTTGGTAACCTCGACAAGTACACCTTTTGCACCGATCGAGTCTCTTTTCTTGGCTATGTTGTGACTTCACAGGGCATTGAGGTTGATAAGGCTAAGGTGGAGGCGATTGACAGCTGGCCTACGCCCACGACGGTTTCGCATGTGCGGAGTTTTCTTGGCCTAGCGGGATTTTATCGCCGTTTTGTCAAGGAATTCAGCACCGTCGCGACACCGCTGATTGAGTTGACAAAGAAGGGCATTGTCTTCCATTGGGGGCCATCACAGGAAGAGTCCTTTTCTCTTTTGAAGGACAAGCTTATACACGCACCGTTGCTCTAACTTCCAGATTTTGGTAAGACTTTTGAGCTTGAATGTGATGCTAGTGGAATTGGAATTGGTGGTGTCTTGATGCAGGAAGGAAAACCTGTTGCATATTTTAGTGAGAAGTTAAATGGTCCTGCTCTTAATTATTCCACGTATGATAAAGAATTGTATGCTCTTGTTCGTTCTTTACAATCGTGGCAACATTATTTATGGCCTAAAGAATTTGTTATCCATTCTGATCATGAGTCACTTAAGCATATTTGTAGTCAAACAAATCTGAATCGTAGACATGCTAAGTGGGTAGAATTTATTGAATCTTTTCCTTATGTCATCAAACACAAAAAAGGGAAGGATAATGTTATTGCTGATGCTTTATCTAGACGATATACCATACTGTCCTAGCTTGACTGTCGCATTTTTGGCCTTGAATCCATTAAACAACAATATGTTTTGGATGATGATTTTAAAGATGTGTTGCTGCATTGTAACGAGCGCCATTCATGGAACAAATATGTGTTGAATGATGGGTTTCTGTTTAGAGCTAACTGCCTATGCATTCCAGTTGGATCCGTTCGTCTTTTGTTGTTGCAGGAGGCGCATGGAGGCGGGTTGATGGGACATTTTGGTGCTAAGAAGACGGAGGATGTTTTGGCCACACACTTCTTTTGGCCAAAGATGAGACGAGATGTCGAGAGGTTTGTTGCTCGCTGCACTACTTGTCAAAAAGCTAAGTCTCGTTTGAATTCATATGGTTTATACATGCCTCTTCCTGTTCCTTCTATTCCTTGGGCGGATATTTCTATGAATTTTGTTTTAGGACTGCCTAGGACTAAGAGGGGGAGGGACAGTGTTTTTGTTGTTGTGGATCGTTTTTCTAAGATGGCACACTTTATTCCATGTCATAAAACCGATGATGCTATTCATATTGCTGACCTCTTTTTCAAAGAGATATTTCGTTTGCATGGTGTTCCTTCTACTATTGTTTCAGATCGTGATGCTAAGTTCTTGAGTCACTTTTGGCGCACTTTGTGGATTAAGCTGGGTACCAAGCTTCTGTTTTCTACAACCTGTCACCCACAAACTGATGGCCAAACGGAGGTAGTGAACCGCACCTTATCCACCATGTTGCGAGCAATTCTGAAGAATAATTTGAAGATGTGGGAAGAATGTTTGCCCCATGTGGAGTTCGCTTACAATCGAGCGGAACACTCCACCACAAAGGTAAGTCCTTTTCAGGTAGTATATGGTTTCAACCCTCATGCTCCTATTGATATTTTATCTTTGCCTACTAGTGAGAGAGTAAATAATAATGCTCAGGAGCGTGCTGATTTTCTTGTTAAGTTGCATGCTCAAACTAAGGAAAACATTGAAAAAATGAATGAAAAATATAGGATTGCTGGTAGCAAAGGTAGGAAAGAATTAAAACTTGAACCGGGTGATTTTGTTTGGTTGCACTTGAGAAAAGATAGGTTCCCTGATTTGAGAAAGTCTAAATTGATGCCTCGAACTGCTGGTCCTTTTAAAATTTTAGAGAAAATTAATGATAATGCATATAAGCTTGAGTTGCCACCCGAGTTCGGGGTTAGTCCCTCTTTTAACATTTCAGATTTGACGCCATACTTGGAAGAGGAGGATGATCTGGAGTTGAGGACAACTCCGCATCAAGAGGGGGAGGATGATGAGAACATCACACCCATGGATACACACAATAATTCTCCCGTTGCTACAAATGAAGGTCCAATCACCAGAGCTCGCGCCCGTCAACTTAATATAGAGGTCAGCTCGTTCCTTAGCACTCCAGTACGAATTCTTGAGGATAGATTACTACCTACTGATGTTATTATGATTAGTAATCATGGAGAGGTCAGAGGAACAATGGAAGACCAGATTGGAGTCAGCCAAGGACGTCCAAGCCAAGTCGGAGGCCCAGCCCACATCGACTTCGAATCCAATTCGGAGTCCAGGAGCAGTCTCCACTAAAACGGACGCCCAGTTTGCATACGGACTACGTTTTAGGCAATCTACCACTTCACGAAAAGAGGACGAGACCATCTTTCCAACGCGACTGGTCTCATGTCCAAATTCATTCGGAGTCGACGGAAATCGCCAAAATAGTGAGCCATCCACGACCATTTAATCCCTGCCCTAACCTCTCCTCCGGCGAGGATTCCACCGGAGCTGCCGCCGTGCCCTAATTCCCCTGTTCTGTGTTACCGTTCCATTCAATTCTCCATTTTCCTTTAATTATCCAGAAATTGTAAAATGTACAGAAAACAGTGAAAAAATCTAAAAATTCCAAACCTAATTTTATTTAAGTCCTTGAACAATAAATTAATTTTATGTTAAAGCACGTTTTCAAAAATGTCCCTAGAATTTCCTTAATAAATCAATAAATCTTTTCAGTTTTTGAATTTTATTTGAATTTCCAGAAGGTTTCTAGGGTTTATTTTTGTACCATAATTGTACCTTGGCATGATGCATTTCCTACATTTATACCAGAATTTTTCATGAACATTTGTGCATGCATGTCATTGATAATATCCCTAAAAACCTAGTTTAATTGCCTTTATCTAAAGTGCATTAGGCAAGTCACCCAAAAGTCCAAGCCCTTTAACAAAAACTTTATTTTAGATGCTCAGTAGTAGACCTATAAAGTTTCATGATTTTTCCATAGGTGTTAGTACATGTTTCTGATTTTATAAGTTTGGAAAATAGAACATTGTTTGATTTTTAGTAAATTCATAGAAGCTCGACTTGACTCCAAACTAGACCCAAAAGTCTTAGTTTAGAGCCTACTTTAAAATAAAAATGGTCCTATGCCTGTAAATTAACTTTAATTTTCACCGGAAAAGTCGTTACGACTTTTACGGTACCGTTACGGTTTTCCCCAATGTCGCAAACGGGCAACGACAGTCGGAGAGCTCGTGTTCCTGCTAACGCGAGTCAAAACTACTCAAACTTAGTCTCATATTAACCCAAGCCACTTAGTAAAGCCCGTACATGAGATGTGTTTTAGGATTTTTCCCGGAAACGACGTCCGTGTGCCACCCGATATCGGAACCGGAAACCCGTAACCCGAATCGGTAAAACTGTTTTGAGCATAACTTGAGCCGTAGAACCCCGATTGACTTTGTTATTTTTGCATTGTGTTCATAGACTCAGTAGCTACCCCTCTGCACCATATCGCATTATTTGTGCATCATGGCATCATGGCATACATCTTATCGACACGTTTTTACTTTATAGCTTACGAACCGCCAGAGAGTGACGCGGGTGCTGCTACAGGAGAAGCACCAGAGGTTGATCCAACTGCTGGGGAAGACAACACCGCCGTTGTTGAAGGCAAGCACCTCATATTGCCACTCTAAGTAATTTACTTAATGATTAATATGAATGCTTACGTATAGGACTACATTAAAGTCGGGCATAGTGATAAAGTCAGAACACCTATTATTGTTGCATGTACCCCTGCTTGGTATTGAATATGTCACCTTGTCACCCTGGGTAGAGTGTCTTTATTCGAGTCACGAAATGCTTAGCCATACTTAGATAACACGGTAGAAGTCGAGTGGTAAGTCCCACTCGCACGCATAGGATTTATCCTGATTGCTTATGAGCTTATGGCAGGTTCATATGTTGGTAAAAAGTTGGAAAGTGTTAAAAACTGAAATCCGGATGGTGGGATAGGTGTGCAGCAAGACATGGAGGTCTTGTGTGCCGTAGGCCCCATCTGGGTTGACCTAGGACCCGGCCGTGTTATTCTTGGTCTGAGCACTTTCCGTTCATACCACATGTCCGATATAATGGTAAGACAAGCTGAGTATCTCACTTTGTACCAACGTTTGGCCGATGACTGCACGGTGTGTGGAACGAGGGAATCATGGGTGCCTGCGAGGCCGTGATACTCCACGAGGGACTCACGTGTGCCTGCGAGGCCATGGTACTCGGCACCGTGTGGATTTTCCAACCGTGTGGGCACGAGTGTGAAAAAGGTTGACATGAGTACCCCCTTGTGTAACTTTAACGGGTTGCATGAGCCGTATGGTCCTCAGTCGTGTGGGTACAGTTGGACTCCCCTACAGGGTGTAAAGTCGGTTCGAATCCGCCGCGGTCACGGTTATGATCAAGCTCAGTGTCCTTTGGATAATATCATAGAGTTGTCAAATAACATGATGGGAATTGGGATATTGTTGATGGAATTGGAATATGGTTGTTGGTATCCATGGTTCGGATGGAACATGGATGATGGTATGTACATGGTTTATGGTTACATGGTACTTAGGGATTGGGTCTATAGTAGCTGCTCATGCCCGCAGTCTTTTTACTTTATGCTTATTCACATATGTTTAGTTTCTGCTTTAAGAAATTGAGTCCATTCCTATACCTGATTTACCTTGCTACAACCACATTGCATTATCCTTGGAGTTGGGAACTAATTCCCACAACAGGGTAAGACTTGCGAGTACCTTCGTACTCAACGTTTGTTACTTAAGTTTTTGCAGGTGAGGATGAGTTGGTCTTCGGCTACTTTGTCCCCGCCGATGCTGGCGAGGGCGAGGCGTAGTCAAGACTTTCGAGTGACCGTGATTTGCGATGTTCGTGGGCTGGGCATCACAATCCTTTGTTGTTTCCTTGCTGCTACCACTGCGACTATCGTATTCCTTAGAATTGCTTCCGCTCTTTAATTTGTTAGTTTCAAGACTTCTGATGAGCCTCGGCATGTAAGGATATTTTAAATTAATGTTGTTAAATTAATGTGACCATTTTGATGTATCACCTGTGACGTTGCCGACGTGCTTGGATCTTGGGCGTTGCTTGAGAAGCATGTCGGGGGACTGCCGGGTTTATATTCTCTTTTATCGGGTTGAGTTCTCACATACCATACGTGGGCCGCGAGTCAACTTGGTAAACTTGAATGTAAATTGGTCGGGTCTCTCACACACCCCCGCACGAACGGGCAGGTCGAGCGCGCGAATGGCCTAATCCTCTAAGGGCCGAAGCCGCGGATCTACAATCGGTTGAAGCAGTTCAGCGGGCGATGGGCAGCCGAGCTCCCCGTTGTGCTATAGAGTTTGCGGACGACCCCGAGCCAGGCGACGGGATTCACCCCCTTCTTCATGGTGTACGGATCCGAAGCCGTATTACCGACCGACCTCGACTATGGAGCCCCGACGATCAGAGCGTACGACGAAGAAGGCAACCTGACATCCCTCGAAGACGCCATGGATCAGCTCGACGAGGCGCGAGACGTAGCGCTCCTGCGGTCGACGAAATATCAGCAGGCGCTGCGACGTTACCACGCCCGCTACGTCGAGCTGATCCATGGCGTTCAACGTCGGCGACCTCGTCCTTCGGCGCGTTTAGAGCAGCAAGAACCGCCACAAGCTGTCGCCTCCATGGGAGGCCCCCTTCATCGTCTCCAAAGTCCTCCGACCTGGCTCCTACAAGTTGCAGACGGCGGACAGACAAGAACTCACCAACGCCTGAAACATCGAACAATTACGTTGCTTCTACCCTTAGAACTCATAGTAGTTTTATTGTTCCTTGCCGCCGAGATAAGCAGCGCCCGATTCCCGTTACACGGGAGTCGAACCCCACTCGGGGGCTACACCATCAGGGTATGCGCACCGCACGCGCACCTTGACATTTGTTAAAATTTTGCCATTTTGCTTGTAAAATTTCAAGGAAAGGATAAATGAAAGGATAAGAAAAGTTCGGGCTTAGACCGGTCGGAATGCGGAGTGCTCGTCGCCCCTGAAGGCTATAGCTTGCGACGCTTCACCGGCATAGCCAACTACTTATCCTAGCCACGACTTATCCTTTTCAAAGGCTTCGACCTTTCGTGGCCGACTCAGAAGGGAAAGTCGCGGGCAGAAGAAGATGTGAAGTTTAGTTGGTCAGACCGCGCAACGCCTACGACCCCTGAAGGTTACGGCAACGGCGCTCACCAGCTAGACGGAACGTTGGCGCTGCCCGCAGCCTAAGACTCCTGAGTTTCGGAAGCAAGGAAAAAGGGGTCAAACGCCTTCACGACTTTGTGAAGAAATGCCTTCAGAAAAACACTTAGGAGCACCTTTAGTGGTCAAGAGATATTCGATTCATTCTTCTGATTCACAAAAGGGCCGGGCGCTTTTGACCTCGACCGTCCTAAGTACAATCTAAAAGACCTAACTCCTATTCTGCCGGGGCGGGAGGAGGGACGTCCTCTGCCTCTTCTGCCACCGTCCTTGCAGCGAGCTCCTGCGCGAAGAGGGCCACCTCCGCCTCGATGGCATCCAGCTCGACGTCGGTGTAGCCGGGGGCAAAGCCCTCACTCATGTAGTCGAGGGCAATGCTGATGTAGTGCGACCGGGCAACGGCGAATGCCCGATGCACCCCCCGATAGAGGCCATCCTCCGCCATGGCTCGCGGCCAAATGACGAGCCGGGGGACTTGGGGAGCAAGCGAGCTCGACCCAACCTCCGCGGCTACTCCGAGGTCGACGAGGGCCGCGCAGACGGCGACTCGGAGGGTGCCGTGCTCCTCAGCTTCGCTCTTCAACTCCTCTCGGAGCCGCGACAACTCCTCCGCGCTCGTCTTCAGCTCCGCGGACATAACTGCAAAGCAACGGCATAGTGGTTAGTCCGCGACAAAGCCAAAAGAAAGGACGGGGTCGGAGTCGGGGCTTACCCAACGCTCCGGTCCTGGCTCCTCGAGCTCGGCACGTCCTTGGGCCACCTCCACGGCCAAGGAGGTAGTCAATTCTTCGGCCTCGAGCCTGGCCTTGGTCTCCTCCTCCAAAACTGTCCTCGCCGCCTCCAACTGGCAGGCCTGCCCCACCGTAAGGGCGGCCACGGTGTCGTAGGCCCGTCGTGCCTCCTCCCGCTCGGTGCGGAGCCGGTCCTCCGCCTCCAAAAGTCGCCTCGCCATGGCTTTCTCCCGGGCAAGGGCGTCCGTTGCCGCGCGACGTGCGGCGGCGAGCTGCTCCTCATCGATGAGCTGACCCCGGAGAAAGGCCATGACGGAGTCCAAGGCGGACAAGGCCCCCTCCGCGGCCCGCCGCGTACTCCTGGATTCTGAGGCGCTTCCCTCCACCGACCCCGCAGCTGGCAGAGTCGCCGGTGCCATCATTGGCACTTCAGCGGCGCCCTCCTCCGCAGCGGCGCCCAACACCGCCGCCTCCCCCGCCGTGGGAGGCCCAAAAACGGGCGGCCTCGGCTCGGGTGCTGGGGCCTCCGCTCGCTCCGCCGAAGCTGCCGCCACCTCCTTCGACGGCGCCTCCAAAGGGACGGACGCCACCACCACCTTTGGCTCCAGATCGGCGGCCGCCGCCACTTCCGATGGCTCCAGAGGGACGACCAAAGAGGCCCCCAACCCTCCCGCCTCCGCCACCGGCGGGCGCCGAGGCTCCGAAACCCCGCCCAGGGCGCCCTTCGGGATGCCTTCGGGCCACCGCCTCGCCAGAGCTTTCTTCGGCGCCGCATGGAGCGACACCACCTGCGCTCCGGACCTACAGAAGAAAGGATGCTAAGTACAAGTAGAAGAAGAATAAGGTTCGCGCGACAAACTTACCCTCGGGATGAGGAACGACGGCGCTTTGGGGTCGACCCCTCTTGCTCCTCCGTCGGCCGCTTCTCGCTGGTCCTTAGGCCTGCAGCCTCGACCGATGTTGGCCCAGAGGCCGACGGACCCGACCCCACCGGCTCGGGGCGGGCACGAGCTTCCTTCGGCGCTAGCGTCCTCTCTTCGGGGGCCGGCCGTGCGGGGATCGTAGGGGTCGAGGCCGGCGCCACCTCCGACCTCCGAGCGTCCGACTCCCGAGGCTCCGGCCTCGGACCCCGTGGGTGCAAATGCACCAACTCCTGCTTTGAGGGGGGACGAGGGATCTCCACGACCTCTTCCTCCTCCTCCTCTTCCTCCTCCTCGTCCTCCTCCTCATCGTCGTCGTCGTCGTCGCCCGACCCCCGTCGGCGCCGATCCCGGGCCAGCTTGGCCCGGATCTTCAATGCACGCTTAGCCTTCCGGGCATCCTTTTTCCGCTTGTGCTCCTCGTCAGCTAAGCGGTTGGCCACCCGGACGGCCGCATCTTCAGGCAGATGGGGGCGAGAGGGCCGGACCACGAGCTCCTTCTTCTGTTGTCCATAAGAGGAGAAAAGTCAGGTCCGAAAAAGAAGAAAGAAGCTAGAAGTACGACGAGACGGGGACCCCACTTACCAAGAGGGCGCTCCCCTCAGCGGGGCGCATTGGAGGGTGGTCGTCCACCGAGTTCTCGAGGTCCTCGACGGCGAGAGACTCCGGAGCCGCTGCTTCAGCTCCAACTCCGAGATGGGCTCGACCGACATCGCCGACCAGGAGAGATCCGAGCCGGGACCCATTTCGCAGAGCCGGAGCCGCCGCGCCATCAGCGGCAGCACCCGCCGGGCATGGAACACGGTGATGACTCGACGCCACGCACCCCCCGAGACCGCAGCTGCCACACGGCGTCAAGGGCGTCGTCCAGCCGCCTCCGCTCCTTGATCGGCGGCCCCCATTTCCACACCTCGGGTGCCGTGTCGAACTTGCGCCCGGTGAACTCCGGCAGGGGTCCGACAGTGTCGTTCTTGAGGTAGAACCACTGTCCGTGCCAGCCCCTGTGAGAGCTTCGCAGCCGCAGGGGGATGTAGAAGCCAGTGCGCTCCCCGCGGAGGTGGATGCTGGCGCAGCCGATAGGGATGGGGCCCCTTCCTTCGTCTGGAGCGAGACGGAGAAGAAATATCGCCACAGGTCGAAATGGGGGCGATCCCCAAATAACCTTCACATAACGCCACGAATGTGGCGATGTGCAAAATTCTGTTGGGGTTAAGGTGCTGGAGCTCGAGGCCGTAGTAGTGGAGGAGCCCCAGCAAGAAGGGATGCACGGGGACTCCCAGCCCGCGCATGTGGAAATGGACGAAAGACACCACATACCCATCCGCCGGCGCGGGCACCTCCTCGCCGCCGAGAGCAACCACTCCCTCGCCTCCGTCCGGGCAACGAGAAGGCCACGTTTTCCCAAGCCCTCAAGGCGCACCCTCCGATGTCGGATTTCCACCAGGTGGCCATGGGAGACGAGCAAGGAACACGGGAGAAACGAAAAGAAGCAAGAAAGGGAACGCACGAGCGCGGAAGGGTGGAGAGCGAAGAAGAAGAGAGCAAGGTGGCGCGGGAGGCAAAAGGACACGAGTGACGAATGGCGACGAACGGGCATGCGAGGTGCGTATTTATACCCCTCATCCGCCTGACGCCTTCCTCTCGCTACGAGCAGGGCCCGCCTAGCTGTCTCGCCCGGCACGGACGCCGCTCCGCCTTCTCGAATTCCTCTCGCCCCGATCTCTGCAAGAGGGCCCACATAACCGCCTCGCACGGCGTGGGAAATATCCCGCCCTCTTGGCACCATCCCCAAACCGCTACGGGCAGGGCCCGCCTGGCCAACTCGCTCCGCGCGGACACGACTCCATCCTCTGGACTTTCGCTCACCCCGCTCGCTGCCAACGGGCCCGCTCAACTGCCAAGCGCAGCACGGGAAGCTTCCCGCCCACTTGGCGCTTCCCTTCCGTCACTACAAGCAGGGCCCGCACTGCCGCCTCGCACAGAGCGGCATTTACTCCCGCTCGTGTAGCGCCTACCGCCAGTCGCTGTAGGTGGGACCCACATGCTCACGACCCCCGAAGACTAAAATACCTGCCGCACGTCCCGTCGCGGCAGGCGCCTCTGCTACACCGCTGCCACAAAATAAATTTTGGCAGGCGGGGGCTTGGGTTGAAATATGCCCCGACGGCCAAAGAGTTCGAAGGCTGGCCCAGCGAACGGGTTCGACAGCCGCTCAGGGCGAAAACAGAGCGAGGGGTGGATAGAGATGGGCCCGCTAGCGGCCAATACCCTGGCGGACGAGTGCCGAGGGCATCTCGGTCCGCGTTCGAGTCCCGGTTCTCGCCGACCCATGGGTATTTCACCGCAGAAAGGCAACGAGCCCTCGGAGCCTAGCGAACGACATCCGGGTATCAGATTGGGACGGCAACTAGGAATATTGAGGTCGACCACCAGCTGGTCCATCGGAGCTCCCCCCAAAGGGACCTCGGGCTTCACTCGGACTTTCCCGTTTGTGACTCGACGAGCGTCACGCTTCGGCCTCCGTGGTAAAGCGTAGCCCGGCTCAACCTCCTCGTCTGGCGAACAGACGCGCTGGAGGAACAATACAAGTCGAACCGTGTCCACGATCGGACCACCACAACGAGCGGGAGTCTCGGGAACGGAATCGCGAAAAGAGATCCATTACGGGATCGCAGAACACGTAAGCTCGACAAGGTCCAACGTGAGCCTGCCGTCGCGAGTTTACCAATCCTGATGTGAGTGACCCCAGACTCCCTTTCAAAAGGAGATCAAGCCTCACTCGGGGGCTACTGTTGAGGGCCAATACCAGAGGTGGTTAATCTTAGTGACCCTCGACCTTAACAACGTGATCAAGGCATAAACAATCGCCGCCTTAGCCAAACTCCACATCGTACGGACACACAACAGACCGTGCCAACAGGCGACCTCCGCCTCGCCCGACCCCTTCACGGAGGGGTCGGACTTCCACGCGTGGGTGACGCGCTCAACCCTGTCTCCGTAGGGGTCAAGTGAACGCGTCTCCACCTCGCCCGACCTCAGGGTCAGGTGAATCGCCCACTACGCCACGAGTAGGTTGGACGGTGACGGTTGGGAAATAAATGCCTGACACACCCACGCTCGCTGACAGGTAGAGCCGTCCATCGCCCGGACAAGTGGGCATTAAATGCACACGACATGCACCGCCCGTGGGATGGGCGCCGCTGCTACAGCCCCTGTCAGAGACTCATCACCCCTTCACGACAGGACGTCCTGAGCGACGGCCACGACTACGGCGTCACCACGCCAACGCCTATAGCGGCTTTTCTCCATACAGACGGGACACCGTCGATTGATGACACTGGCTGCTCCGTCAAGCAGGACGACGCCGCCACACCGAAGACGTCATCTGTCGTGGCACAGCCCAACTTGGGCGTACGGCCACGACCGACCCCGCGGAATCGGACCTCCCCCCTTCGCAGTATAAAAGGAGGAGGAAGCTGGAGAGAAAAGGAGAGGAGCTTCCACGTTTTAAAGACTCATTAGCTCACTCTAGGCAAAGGCAACACACGCACGAACACACCTAGAGACTTGGAAAACTCTCCCTTTCTCACCCTCTTGTAACCCCCATTACAAGCTTTGTCGCGAGTAACACGAGCAGCTTGGAAACTGGACGTAGGGCATCATTGCCTGAACCAGTATAACCCTTGTGTCCTCTCGCGAACCATCGAGACCCTAAAACGCACCCCCCACGATAAATTCACTAGTCGACAGTAACGAACTTTGACACATACTAACTCGTACAAACTGATATGATTGGTTTCAGGTTAGCTTGCTATCCCTCTAACACCAAATCCAACCATACTAACATAACATATTTTCATGCATATGCATCATCATCATCCCAAATTCGTTGTTTGAGAATACTGTGCTGTAATTATATAGGATGCGATAGACAGCCTTGAGTTTGCTATGGGAAGTCCAAAATCAACCTGGGGCTTTGTTAGAGCTGCAATGGGGCACCCTGACCCATTCCCAATCAAAATATATTGCTATTGGAAATGAGGACTGTAAATTCAAAATTTACCAAGGTAAGTACAAATGGGCAGTGATATTTCTTTTTCAATTGCATAATTATGCCCATAACATCTTTAGTTATTTTGACAGGGTACTATATCATGTTTTACAAGGCTATACGGGAGGCCTATCCTGAAATTCAAATTATTTCAAACTGTAATGGCTTAATTGAGCCACTTAACCATCCTGCAGATTTATATGATTACAACGTAAAGTATTTACTTTTTAATTTTTCTCATTTCTATTGGTCTAGATAACTCCCTGTTTGTCTTTGTCAGATAACCAAACTTTTGCATTATCCTTTCTTTTAGAAAACATTAGACTGAAGTATGCTTGTTTCTGTAGATATATGATAATGCTACATATCTTTTTCTCAAAAAGAACAAGTTTGACACTGCTTCACGGACAGGCCCTAAGGTAGCCTTGATGTTCATGCCATGTTTATTTATTATTTTTTTCTCTATATAGGATATTTGTGATTATAATTTGTCTCTTACATCTTCTGTCATATTGAAATTTATTTCTAGGAAATAATTTCTTTCATCCTATTTCATTATGATTAGATTACTAAACTATATGTGAAACTGTGTTCTATCTTCATTCTAGATACATGAGTACCATTCTAGATACACTCCATGTTTGGAATCTGCTTGAACCTAACTCATCACTTTTCGTAGTACAAAATTGAAATCATTTAGTATGTGTACCCATGGTTTCTTGACTCAATGACAGTACAATGTATGGTCTGAACTTTTCTTTTCTACTTAGAATTCAAGTTCATGCTTGCAGACTTTGGCTTTTTCTGTTTATGTTCTATTATTAGGGTTATTAGGAAATGTTCAACTGTGGTAGAAATAATGTGAACATAGTAAATCTGTATTTCCAGTTAAATGCCATGATCATTATTTTACGCCGCGCCTCCTCTCTCGAGCCTGCTGCTGTCGTGCCTCCTCTCTCCCCACCGCCACCGTTGCGCGTGCCGTCGCGCTGCACCTCCTTCTCTCTCCCCACGGCCACTGTCGCGCGTGCGGTCGTGCCGCGCCTCCTCTCTCCCTACCGTCGCCGCCGCGCCTCCTTCTCTCCTTGCGCCGCGCCGCTGCTCTCTCGGTCCCCCCTTGCGCTGTGCCGCCGCTCTCTCAGTCTCCCCTTGCACTGTGCCGCGTCCGAGCCGAGCCACCGCCACCGTCGACCGGAAAAGTGCAGGGCCGAACCACAGCTCGACTACTCCATCGTCGCCGTAGCTGTCGCCGCCACCTGTCTCTCACGCCTCCGCATCTCCTTCGGCCCCATCGTGCCGTCGCCGCCCACATTCCGCGTCGCGAGGGCTTACACTTTTCCGATTGTGTTTCGAAAATTTTACCCTCCGTTCCCGACCGGACTCTTCTCCGTTCGGACCGGGCACGCCATGGACTCTAAACTTTTTCCTTTGTCTGGTTCGAGAGAGTCCTATTTGGTTAAAACATCTTTATCTAGAGTTCTAAAATTATGTCCTCCGATTTGTAGAGGACTCGGATGCACCAGCCCTATAAATATATCCAGCAACCTCTGTTTGATCCATCAAACTTCCATCAAGGCCTCGACGTGCTCGACGCCCAAGTTTTTTGTTCTTGCCATGGAGGTTGCTTGTTTGGTTCAGGCTGGTGGGCTTGTCTCGTCGCTCCCAGAAGACGAGACTATGACTAAGATTGAGCGGCACCATGATGAACATGCAAGTATCTGCTATTTAGTTTCCTCATCTCAATGCATGCACCAAATAATAAGTTGAGGACTTAGGATCATGTCTATAATACACTACTTTTTCTGTAAATAGTTGGTCCCGATCATGCCTTGTAGATGTCTTGAGGTTGTATATTTTAGAACTTGGAAGTTGGGATCACTTTTAGCTTAAACATTCCATCAATTGTGCAATATGCATGTGTACTTTGCTAATTCAGTTGGCTGTGTATCATGAGTTATTCAAATTGTTTGTTTTAAAGTGTTTGCTTAATTACTTCACATGATATTGAGCTATTTATTATTAATAGTGATTTAGTGATTTATATTACAACTTCAATTTCATGATTCTGGTGGTTTAACCGTAACATGTTGCAACAGTCGAAAAGGATCTGATGCAACCTACTATACATAATAAACCTAAGAAGTCTGCATCAATATGCATCGTGCGTGAAGGTAATTTTTGTCTTTTATGCAACTTTACCTATGTATAAAGTATTTTATTAGAATATAGAGGCTTTATATCTATGGTGATATGATTTCTTGTACAAATTATATCTGTACCAAACAGGATCGTGAGATAATTGATGTGGTACGAAAGACACGGGCTTCCGGAGAAGAGGTGCTTGTGGAGATTGGCAATGACAATGATATCGTGTAACGGAGATTTCTAGATTGCTTATTTCAAAAAGAAGGAAAACTAGCATATTTGAACGATGAGGTAAGAAATTTCATCAAAGTATTAATATTTACTTCAACATTTCAATCGCTAATACTAAATTCCAATTACAGGTCCTAATTGCTTACACAAACTTGATGAAAGCTGAGGATAATCTGAAAAATAGTAAGGATGGTACGGTGGTCATGGAGAAAACTTTTATTTCCGCCATGCTGAAACGGGACGGTGCCGAAGAGATTCAAATTGATGATAGCGACGAGGTAGAAACCAGCACTATGAAACGGAGGACCTCACTCTACACGGATCACGACATGGTGAGTATAACTTTTCAAATATTTGTTGAGAAAAATATTTGCATCCACTAACAAAACACAAATGCTATAAATAACTATTTTATTTAGGTGTTTCTTCCGATAAATATCGTCAACAAACACTGGTACCTTGTTGTGATTAACGCAAAGAGGAAAGAGATACAAATACTTGATTCCACAGGTCCGAAATACCGCACAGAATTGAAAACTACTGTAAGTTACGCCGTTTTATTACCTATATCTTAATAATTATAGACCTCCTTATTTTAATTAATAATTAATTTTCTTATATATCCAACTAGCTGAATGGACTCCAAAAACATATTGACGTACTATCAAAACAGAAAGAGCTCCCAAATAAAAAATGGCCAGACCTCCAAGTTGCCTCATGGCCATACACAGAGATATTCGATGAATCGATGCAGATAGATGAGTATGAACCATGAACTATCTATATACTTACTGAAATGTATTAAAACATGTCTGATATTCATTTTAATATTGCAGTTGTTCATGCGGTCTTTTCATGTTGAATTATATGGAATATTGGGATGGCGATGCGTTGACCGACAACTTCAACCAAGTAAGTCATATTTAGAAGCAAACATATGATGCATGTGAAAATTCTAAGTTATTTGTTTCAACATTTACATTATCAATATAAATATTGTACAGGATGACATGACGCACTTCAGGATAAAAGTTAGCTGCAATCTTACTAACATCAGATTTGTATAAGCTCAATAGACGCCCACGTTATATTGAAAGCAGAGACCACGAGATCGGAAGTGAATCTGATGTCATTGAATTAGTAAATGATAACAATAAAAAGAGAAAAAGATATGAGTCAGAAAGGGTTGTGGATTATAATGTTGAAAAGGATCAAAACATATTGATAGACAATCTAACCCCAGATGAGGTTATGCGATTACTGGATGCTGATGAACACCTGGTGGACATTCCAATGAGCAAAGAAGATCTGATAGACATTGTTTGCGACATGATCATAGTCATCAGTGATGTCGTCTTATTGGAGTAAGCTTCTTTCCAGATCATCCATATATTAGCAACCTATAATTTATTTAGTTAGTAGTGGAGATGTTTTATACCGAGTTACTACTAAAAATATAATATATTTTTAGTAGCTGCAGGACAAAGTGGGTGCGAAGCTACAGCCCCTATCCAATATCAATAAGTTTGAAACAAATCCAAGATTTCTTACGTTTGGATCGGCAGATGTCCAACGATCTATTCAACATGGGAGTTCGGATTCTTGCACACAAAGATCACCAAAGTTTGAGAAGAGCTAACAAGAAGGTCACAAATCATTGCATGGACTTTCAGTTCAGTGTGAGTAAAATACCATATAAATTTGTGGTAAATACATGTTATATTATTGTAGATCTAATAATTTTTGTTTTCATTCAATCTATGCATAACGAACAGTAACATCAATATGAATTACTATACCTAAAAAATAAAATCTTTATTATTCTTTTTCGTTTCTATATAGGCAAGATCTGAATTTGGGCGTGACCCACAGTTTCGTAAAGAGCTTAACGTTGAAGAACTATCCAAAACATTAAAAAGCTAGCCTTCCCTATACTATGATATATCATATTGCAGATATGTAAGTCTCTTGAACACTATTATCAGTATACACTTTAAATTAACAAATTTATAATATATAATACCTATTAACGTGTGCAGATATTTTTGCCATATGGGGTATTAGGACCATCAGTACTCTTTGTACTAGACATGCAAGAAGAAACATTGTGGATGTTTGATCCAACCCCAGTTGAGGTTTGGTATCAAGATATACCATACAAAAGGTTTGTACAAAAGATTATGAATTTTAACAAAAACTTTAAACGTGCAATGTCACATCTGCGTCTGAGATGGGGGAACCCGAATTTATTTATGTGGAAGCATAAGCCTATAGAAGATACTTCAATACTAGACACACTCGGGTAAATAATTCTATTATCATCGCTAATTCAATTTTGTTTATTAATTTCATAAGTCTAACATGACTCAACATTCACTCTAATCAGGTGCTTATCTGGTGACATAATTCTACAAATCATGTCCGTCTTTGATGGTACACGGAAACCAAAAATAATTTGTACGGTAAGTACAATTAATCATATATATAAGCATATAAAAGTTTTGCATAAACTCAGCATGTATAATACATTGAAACACTTATGTAGGATGAGAGGATACTATGAAGAAGGTTTTTGACCGATGTACTAACATATGATGGAAATTTAAGTAAATCGATAATACCTGTCAACATACGAGATTATCTTAACCGGATCAAAGGAAACAATGATAGATAGATAGATAGATAGATAGCATATATGTGTTTAGCACATTATCACTGTCTGAATGTGTTCTATGTTGAGATGTGGCAATATGCCCAATAATTTTTCTTTAAATCATCTAATATAATAGGATCATTTATTTTAATATATGCTTTAAGCTAAAAGTGTTGCTTTATCATGAACCCGTAGCAACGCACGGTTATCAACTATTAATCTTATACCTATTGTCCGTGCGCCCTTTATTCCATCATCGACCGAGCGTGTCCGAGTCGTCCTCTCAAAAAGGAACAAATGAGACAAATCGTCTTCGACCCAGACTCTGCGTCATTGCCGCTTCCTCCATGGCCGCAGCCGACGCGTCGTCTCCACGGCCACCGCCGATGTGACACCTCAAAATTTAAACTCGACCAATCCGATAAATAAGCAAGGGTTTGGTGTTAAAATAAAGAATTAAAGAGTTCTTTGTCGTTTAAGGAGGTAGAGAAAATTAAATAAAAGGGGTTACTAATTCGTCAACTAAAATAAGTTATAATCACTTTTTGCCATTTTTAACTATTGCTAATTTACTAAATTGAGCTGAAGTGAGAAAAGAGCACAGTAACATTTCATGTAAAACGGGCGGAAAGTGATTAAGGCGCGAATAGGGTCGAACTCCCGTAATTATTTTCATCGAAACCCTAATCGTCGAGATGATTGAATAGTTGGGTATTGGGACCTAGGGTTATCGAATTCAAAGGTTGTTCAACCCTTGATTCAAATCCCAAAGCGACCCAAATCGAAAACCTAATTGTGTCAGAAATTCAAATAATGGACAAGGGTCAAGCGATCAATAAAGGAACCCAAATTTTGCAGTGTCAATTTAAATTCAAAAAAAATTGTATCTCTTTGAGCTTTCCACCTTTGAGCCTTTCCTTGGAAGCTCACAAATTCCATTGGAACTCAAGCCTAATCACTTGCCTTGAAAAGAAACAAATTTTTCAAATTTCAAATTGGTCCTTTACTCTTCTTCTCCCTTCCTCTTTCCCTTTTTCCTCCTCCCTGTGCTGTCGCCCAGGTACTGTTGCAGCGCTGGCTTCGTACTACCGCTGTCAAGGGCAGTGCCGCCCATGCCGTCTTTCCCGCGGTGAGCCGCCCTACGCCCGTAGCTGAGGCTAGCCCGACGTGCGCCATTATTCCTCCCCGCGAGCGCCGCTGCTCCGCTCGTCCGGCGAACTACCAATGTACGGGGATCGTCGACCGTCTTCACCATAGCCGCGGACGCCCGATTAAATTCATCCCGAGCGCGCCGCTGCAATACCGTCCGGCCAACTGCCCACGAACTGCAAACCGTCTCAGTGCGCTACAAATTGCTCCTCCACCGGTTTTTTCTTCTTCCTCCCCGCTCCTCCTCGCTCTTCTTCTTCACTGCCTGCCGCCATTGCCGCCACACTGCTCCCGCGTCGACCGGCCGCCCCACTACAATCCGACACCAACCGAGCTCCTCCAACGCGTGCGAGATCAATCACCACTCTCTTCCACGCCCATTTAATCCTTCCCGAGCCTAAACCCTAACCAACCCCGGCAATTTGTTCTCGGAGCACCGCCGTGACCGCCATTGTAGCCACCCCGTCGAATTCTTCATCGCCGGTGAGAGCCTCTCCAATTCCTTCCGTCGGCTAAGGCCCTCGGGTAGCCCTCGTCCCATTTCAATTGACTGCAGCGGTTTTGGTGAAGCAGCGGTGATGGAATCACCGCGCCATCGCCGAGCACCCGCCGAGCCGCCACCTCACCATCGACGACCAGCTTCCGGCCGATTTCCCTCGTCCTCGCCGTGCCCAGCGACATCACCGACCTCTGCTGCAGCTCACGGTGCCCGACCTTGACACTCACCGACCGCCGAGCCGCCGGAACACCGCCGCCGACATCACCGTAATCGGTCCACCGTCGCCAGCGTACCTCCGGTGAGCCCCGCCCCCTCTCCGTGATCAAATGGGACCTCTGAGCCGTGCTGAGCGTGCTGGGCACCACGAAAGTCGCCGCCGACTCTCCCTCCAGCGAGAACCGCCGGTGATGCGCCATCGGGAGGCTGCCCTAGCACCGCTCCCCTGCTGTGCCACTGGCAAGCGGGCCCGGCTTCCTTTCAAATTATTCAAAATCTCAGGAAAATCCATAGAGTTTTAAAATTCATAGAAAATAGAATACTACTCCAGAAATAACAACCAAACCTTTTTAGAAACCTCATGACTAGTACTAAATTTCTGTTAAAACACTTTTATTAAAACGACCAAAAATTTTCAGGAATAATTAAAATACTCTTTTCTATTTTTGAATTTTAATTTTGAATTCTAGAATAGTGATAAGGCTAAGATTTGATCCACAAGCACCTCATGGCAGCACACATCTACTGAAATTTTATGGGGATTTTAGGACCATCAAAGTGTATATAATACTTTCACAATACCCCAATCTGCCTATTAAAATGCCATTTTCTAAAAGACACTGTAAACGTCAGTAAAAAGATTAGACCCCAAAAACAAAGTTGTAAATTTGGTTCTCCTGAGTAACACCATAAAATATCATAATTTTATTCCAAGGTTTACATATGGTTTCTGATTTTGTAAGACCTAATAACAGAAACTTTGTTGAATTTTTATAAAATCTAGGAAATTCACCTAGGCCTCAACCAAAGCTTAAAATTCATGTTTCAGAGAGTACCATCAAGTAAAAATAATCTTGAGAGATAATTAAAAATTTCATTTTTAACCTAGATAAATAGTCGTAGTTGTTAAAACAATTAATACTCGAAGCAAGTGTCGGTCTAACCCTAATTCCTAACAATGAAACCCTAGTTAATCTTTAAGAAAAGCATTGTGACTCTTTTCATTGAACAATTCACTGCATTTTCGTCATATAGGAACCGACCAGGAACTTTCGACGGTGAACGAGAATCCAGAGGAGGCACCCGCAGGAACTAACTTCATGTTTAAGTGCTCTGACTATTCTGCAAACCAAGACAAGCCCCGGTGCACACCTATATTTTACAAATTTTCTGTTTACCACTATGTGTATTGGAATTATTTGTGTATTAAGTTTCGAGGAAATTACCGTGAAAACCTAGTTGCATGACTTGGTAGGTTTCCTATGGATTATTTTGGATAGAGCCATCGATAGAATGCGATGCTTAAAGGACAGGAATCCGGTAGCATCCGAGTAGTATGGAGACTACTCGTGTTTTAATCAAAGAAGGAAAAATGTCGAGCAATATGTTGATTTTAATTGTGATTAAAATTTGAGAATCCTATCGGGTGCGGTTGCATTGGTCAAGTTTGAGTTGTGTACCGAGTGCATACTGGTAAATGGGACCAGGAAACCGACGTAGCTCACCGTGTTTTGTTGGATAATTGGCCATCCCTTTTTCTGGGTGAACGGACCAGCAAGGTGGATGAATTGGCTTTTGTTTACTTGGGCTCGTGCTAGTGGGAAAGGCTTGGGGCCGTACAGGGATGCAGGGCATCGCCTGGAGGACCATGTCCTTGAGGGATGGATGTTGAGCCAACACGTCACGATGTTGCGAAAGGTAGCCACGTGTGACTCAGTTGAGTGTGCACGTGTCGTGTCATTCGGTTTTCTTCTACAGGATGTAAAACAATTATAATTGCCACTCCTCGTGGTTAAGAGTAGCACTTGCTCCTTTCCACCGCAACGATAAGTAAAGGATAGATTTATGATGAAAAATGGCTGTCGCGAATTCTGAATTGTTGTACTGAACTCTTGATTGTTTAGAATAGTGGCAAACCTAGTATGTTAATAATGAAGCCTGTTAACTTGGCTAAAAAAATGGAAAAGACTATTAGCGCTGTGTTTTGCAATACCCGATCAACTTCCACCATATCTCCTGCATTCTAGGAGTCGGTCATTAGATGGCCACGTTGACGGGTAAGCCTTGCTGAGTATTAGTTGCTCAGGCTTTGTGGATTAATATTTTTCAGGTGATTCTTCTAACCTTGCTTCGTGTGGTTGTGGTGGTTGGGAAGGGGAAGCACCCTCGGAGTGGACCTTCGAGTGGGTTACCGCTTCTCTGACCTATAAAGATTAAGCACCCGTGGGCTGGCGTGCTTAATTGTATCGTCGAGTTGTAATTATTAGCTTCCGCCGACTTTCGCTTGTTTTCGAACTACGTTTCCGCACTTAAATTATCTAAATATGTTGTAATATTAAGAATCTCATGTACCTTTAAATCATGTTTTGCGTGTCCTTATTAATTATTGTACTGTATGGTCGCTTGCCTCGCCAAGTGGCACCCCGAATGATCCTGGATGAGCAACCGTATGATTTTATCGGACGGGATTGTGACAGCCGATTTCCTTTGCGTAGCAGCCGTCTCCACGGCCGCCACCGATTTTCTATGCTACGCCGTCGTCTCCACGGCGGCAGCCATTTTCTTATGTCTAGAGCTGATCCAACGCGATGTGGCTGCTCGACGCAAGGAAGTAGGTGGGCTCTGCTCCGATCTGCCTGTGGTCCTCAAGCGGTGCATCCATCTCTCCCGTTGCTCTTGAAGACGTCGCTAGCAGTGCAGCATCGATCCTGGTCGCTCCCTAAGTCTGACGCGACGCAGGTCCCCATCGTCCCCCAATCCGATATGGCACAACTATATATCTCTTTCAACCCGGCGCAGCGTATCTCTTCATCTAAAAATATTATTTTATTATAAATTTATAGCAACACACGGACATTCAACTAGTTGAAGTTATACCCTTAAACACGTCTTACGGTGGGGCGTGGGAGGAGCGGAACGGCGGCTCGTCTTTGCCGCGATGGCGATCCCCCAACCAACAGCGACCAACAGCCGGCACGTCCGTCCCTCCAGCCTGGCAACCGCCACACGACCCCGCTCAACCGCTTCAACGCCGTTGGGTCACATCGGACCGTCGATCCCACACCTGCGCCGCGCACGTCTCCGCTTTCCGATGGAGACAGGTGTCTGTCCCTCTCTGCCCCACCGCCTAGTGGCCTTTGTTGATTCGACTTCTTCCTCGACAAGTCTCCGCGGCGTTCCCCATTCTATTGTTGCGTTGGACTTCAGGAGCTAAGCCTTCCCAGCGGCGGAGCGGCCGATGGGTCAACCCCGCGGCCGTCTCGACGCTGGATCGGAAGACGTCCCGTCGTCTTCCGGTAAGCCCTCCTTCGTCTATTTTTTTTTCTGGTATGTACAATGCAAAACTTCTTAGACGTTTCCGCCTGTCTCCTCGTCTCGTTTGCCAGTCTCGCTTCTGTCGTTGACTGCGTGTGCTATTACGGTTCGTATTGGCATAGGATTTGGCGGCGGAAGGCTCATTCGCGCGGCATTGTTGCTTGGAACCGTGAAGTGCAATTTGTAGGGGATTTGAAGGCAGAACGTTTGTTTGATTTATGCGGGGCTCTTTGCTATATTTTGGTGAATTTTGGTGCGTTTGGGTGCAGTGGAATTTTTCCTGAGATTTCGTTTGACTGCATAGTCGTGGAGACACTGACATTTTGTCCCCATTACTTAAAATGAAAACATAAGCTTATTTGAGGCCATTGCTCTATTTCTTATAGGTATATAAGTAAAAAAAAATATGGCACACTCGGATTCTTATTGCAATGCTTATTGCTACCTGTGCGTCCTTAATTGCTTGTGGATGCTTCCGAATTTGTTCCTCCTTTCATGACTCTTGAGTAGTATTTCCTCTATTCAAATTAGTTCTTTCCGTTGCATTCTTAGTTATTTGATTTTTATGACATAAGTGAACCTGATTGTATTTCTTGTTCTAGGCCATGATTTGTGTCCCTTCCTGAATTCTAACATAACAGTGATGGCGGCAAAGAAAGATATCCAACAACACAGGGCAATTGTGATGGAAATAAAATTATGAGAGGACGTTAGGTTCTAGGGTTCACTTAATCATTAATGCTGATCTCCTGAACTAGGTTGAAAGTATTTATATTGATAACACTTCGTTGATGTTCAAACAACGTCATTTATTCATGTACTTTGAAGCAACTTTGACTTTATTGGTTCATTAACTTTTCGAAATTTTGTACTTCCAATGCCCAATAAAAAGGTAAGTTGCCCCCAAGACCAGGCTACAAGCTCTAGTGAAATGGACGGTACAGAATTCTCTGAGGCCTCCTCAGAGTCCAATTCTGAAACAACGAGACCTGAAGATAGCAAAAAAGCATCTTCTATATTGGATAAGAAGATTACTATAAAAAAGAAGGTAAAGTTGAATCTGCTGTCTCTGCTAGATCATACTGTTGTGATCTGTTACACATTCATGTAGTATGAAAATAAGTCATTAAACTGTTTTAACAGTTATAACTGGACATGCAAATATCCATCTTAGGAGAAGTTTGGTTGCACTGCCAATGCCATGAACCAAAATGCAGCACGTCACACTGATTTGCGAACAACAAATGTTTTTTTCGGACACCTGTACCCATTGTTGTATTTTATCAACATGATCTTGTTTTGGAACTGAGATCAATATGTACTTAAGTAGCTTGTGATATTTCAGTTTGCTCTTAATGACTCCCTCCGTCCAATTCTATAAGGTGTGAATTTGCTTGCCTTCTATGTTAAACTGCTACTACCTCCGTTTTTATATGTAAGACATTTGACATTATCTTTAACCACTCATCTTATTCATATTATGTTTGTTATAATTTGATTTATAACTAAAGGTATTTGAGCCACGACTATAAATTTTACGCGTTTGAAATAATTTTTTGAATAAGATGAGCACTCAAAGATGATGTTTTAAAAAGTCAAACAAAAAACGGAGGTAGTGCTATTTATACACAACTATATTATGATTTGAATCTAATGGTACCACTTTTATGTCACTAAACTCATATATAGACAAAAAGTAGTGAAAATGAATTTGATATATATTGGCCTTATATGTTGTGGGTGAAGAGATCTGTAATCTACCTTCTTTTATAGTATTCATTCATTATGCTGTTTTTTTTTAATTTAATAACAATTTCTACATATTGCAACCCGGTATATCCCCATGCAGCTAAAATTGTTTAGACGAATGGCCACAATGAGAGATGATGGAACTGTACTTGTTGATATTCCCGCCAATGTTGTGGCTGCATCACTTGATGTTCCTTTAGAGGAGCACAATAATGTGTCCTTGAGCAGGGACTCTTCTAATCTGCAGCACAGGCCACCAATGCAAATTGTTATGCTGATTGTTGGAACAAGAGGAGATGTGCAGCCATTCATAGCTATAGGAAAACGTTTGCAGGTAGGAGGAATGTTATTGATTTTTTGTATGTTATATGATTCTTCAACAAATACTTATATTCATTTCAATGACAAAATAGTAAGATTGGTTGGTGATGGTTTCTTAAGAGGAATAATTCCTTCTGACACTGCAAAACGCTTCAGTACCTTATATGACATTGCAAAACTAATAATACCCTGTATAACGCTATATTGCAAACTTAGGGCACGTTTGGATTGACGCCGGTGCTCGCACGCCAAATATTGGCTCGCCCGCGTGCGCCGGCGCCGATTTGGCTCGCGTTTGGATTGATGCCAGTGCAGCGCCAAAGTTTGGCTCGCCAACGCACGTACACAGCTTCGTAGTTCATTTTCTTACCAACGTGCGGGCAAGATGCGGGCGCCGAATTCGGTCGCCAACGCGCGGGCGCATGCCGGCGAGCCAACTTTTGCGAGGTGACTTTGGTCAGCATCCAAACGTACCCTTAATACCTTCTATGACATTGACATTATAATTTCAAAAAAGAAAATCAAAATCAAAATATTTTCCAATTCAAAAATTTTCCAAACTTTTTGTGGTGACATATAAAATCATATTCTACAATTTTTATTTTGGTCCTAGTTCAAATTCAAAACATATTTGAATTTGAAATTCATATATTTAAATCTGCTATAAACATTGTTTAAATTTTATAAAATAAATATTCTGTGAAATAATTTGTGAAACTTGATCCAAACGTTTGTTGGAGGTTGTTGGACACTCTGAAATTATGTCGACATGTGTTGTTTATCACATTTGTGGAGATCATTTAATAATTTAAATTTAAATCATTTATATACATTACCTTCATAAATGTGATAGCATTAAAGAGTAAGCATAATTTTAGAGTGACCATGAACCTCACATACACTTATGGACCAAGTTTCAAAATTTAGTTCGAAGTCTAACTATTTAAAAAAAAAATTAAACAATGTTTATGACAGATTTCATATATGAATTTTATTTAAAAATATCTTTTGAATTTAAACAAGGATCAATAATAAAAGTTGTAAAATTTGATTTCATATGCCAACACAAAAAGTTTGGAAAATTTTTGGATTTGAAAAGATTTTTATTTTAATTTTCTTTATTGAAACTATAAGGTCAATGTCATAGAAGGTATTAAGTTTGCAATGCAGTGTCATACAGGTATTATTGGTTTTGCAATTTCATACAAGGTACTGGAGGGTTTTGCAGTGTCATAGAAGTAATTATCCCCTTCTTAAGATTACTAATATTACTGTAGAGTATCTCTACATGACTCTGTTTTTTATTTCAAAAATAAGATAACTATAAGCATTCACAGCATATCAAAATGAAATAGGCTGTAATGTTCCATGTTGCATACATGTCTGACAGGCATATAAAATGTTCAAGGCTGATGAAGAACTATAGTGATACCAAACTGACTGTTTATTCCTTGAGCAAGCTTATGTTCAATTTGGATTAATAGATACATTTTTGGCAGGATTATGGTCATCGTGTTAGATTAGCAACCCATGCCAATTTCAAGGAATTTGTGACAACTTCTGGACTGGAATTTTATCCCCTTGGTGGCGATCCAAAAATCCTAGCTGGATGTATGTGGATATAATTTAATATTGTTGCGCATTCACGTTGGTGCATGCTGTAAATATTTCATAACTGTACAGGGTTGTCAATTTGTAGATATGGTTAAGAATAAAGGGTTCTTGCCTGCAACTACATCAGAGATTCCAATCCAGCGCAAGCAGATTAGGGAAATTATATTTTCCTTGCTTCCTGCTTGCAAAGATCCAGACATCGATACTGGTGTTACTTTCAGCCCGGATGCTATAATAGCCAATCCTGCAGCATATGGTAGTCCTGTTATATTCCCATTCCATGCAATATTTCCTTTTCATTTTCTTATCTTTTATAGTATGATCGATTATGGTGTGTGTTGTGGCATTGAATGAGTAGTTTTCCATTTAGATATTTTTGGTTATTTTGTTTGATACCTTCCATTGCTGACCTCAGTGAGTACTTGTCCAGGACACGTACATGTAGCAGAGGCTCTCAATATACCTATTCACATAATTTTCACAATGCCATGGACGTGAGCTCTCAGTCCCCCTCTTTACGTAGGTGCTTTATTTATCTTTAACAATTAGAATGTCACTGATGATCCAATTGTATTGCTAGGCCTACCTCTGAATTTCCACGTCCTTTCTCTCGTGTGAAGCAGCCTGCAGGATATAGAGTAAGTTGATTTTTTTGAATAGGTTCATTTGAAGAAATGAAAACTATTTATATTTGTAAACCTGTTTTATTGTAATTTGCGGCTGTGTTTTATTGCAATTAGTGGAGATAGATTATAAAAATATGTATATTGTTGGTCTCCAGTTGTTGCTAGACGATTCATTTGGGAAATCTTCATGTTTGAGGTTATGTGTCATGATAAAATTGTGTATTATGTTCACCCTCTGGTTGCATGCTCCTTAGGTTGCTTGTCCATTTGTCCTTGGAATGTACTCCTAATGCTTTCCATATAGAAAAAACTAAGTGTGAGTTGCATGAACCGTTTCTGCTTTATTGCATTTGTACACTTTTATTTTAGTATTCCTGAATCTTTTACTGTTTTATATGCTAAAAAGCATACGCCATTACATTTTTTGTTGACTATTTATTTGGTATGCAGCTTTCATACCAGATTGTTGACTCTTTTGTCTGGCTTGGCATAAGGGATATGATAAATGATTTCCGGAAAAGGAAGCTGAAATTAAGACCAGTTACATACCTAAGTGGTACACATGCTTATCCAAATGATATCCCCCATGCATATATCTGGAGTCCTTACCTTGTCCCCAAGCCAAAAGGTTTGTATCTTACATATTGTAATACATAATTATTCAAATTTCAGGAACTAGTTTCAGAGGGATATGTTATTGCTGACATGTTAACCTATACCTCTTTTACAGATTGGGGATCTAAAGTTGATGTTGTTGGATTTTGCTTCCTGGATCTTGCTTCAAATTACAAGCCTCCTGAGCCACTGTTGAGGTGGCTTGAAAGTGGTGACAAGCCTATTTACATTGGTTTTGGTAGCCTTGTAGGTCTTTATTCATTTTTGAAACTGATGTATTCTTGGTGATTTTACTTTTGTCATTGCAGAAATAGCTAGTCCACTTTAAATTTTCTTCGATTCTATTTGGCTCAATGGCATTTTTATATACTATTTATTCTCTAACAACATATGGAAAATCACATAAAGCTTGGAAATTTATCGTGCCCTTTTCTAGTCTGTAAATGCCACTGGATTCCTCATTGTAGGATCATGCATATTAGGGTCATATTTCATCGTCACAATTAGTGATGTTTCCTACAATTACGTTACACTTTGTGTTGATAGAACTAAAAATAGACGTTGTAATGTTTTGATTATTTCGTGACATTGTGGTCATCTTGATAAATGGGTGTTGTTACACATTTGTCGTTAATTTTGTTTTGTTACTGACCACTCAGTATTCCAGCCAGTACCAGAACCTGATAGATTGACAAGAACCATTGTGGAAGCACTAGAAATTACTGGACAAAGAGGTATCATTAACAAGGGTTGGGGTGGGCTTGGAAATTGTAAGTTATAGTAGTATATTTAGCCTTTGATATGTTAGCGCAATTAATTCATTCATAGCCCTTGAATGCTTAACTCATTATTTGCAGTGGAAGAATCCAAGGATTTTGTGTTTGTTGTTGATAACATTCCACATGATTGGCTCTTTCTGCAGTGCAAAGCTGTGGTAAGGCTTGTTCTTCTTTTCCTTGAAACAAACCAGCATGATAATTTAAGGTGGAATAGTCAATCCGGTGCCTTAACTATGCTCAAAGCTTTCGTCTTTCAACTTTCAGAAGGCTCAATCTAGTCCGAACATTAGTTAGCAGTTCAGTTTTGTCCCTGTCTTACGTGGCTACCCACGTGACACGCCACATCAGTCCATGGCATGCCATGTCAGCTTGAGTTTAAGATTATGAATTGCGAATTGATTTTGTCTCAAATCATAACGCAATTTTGAATCTGTTTTCATCACATTTGTTAAAATTAATGCAGTTAAACAAGATACTACAGGTACATATTTTAAATTTTTTCTAACTTTTGAAATGTGTTAATAATAAAACAAGAATTTATTATATATCCCACATAATATTTATTTTATATTTTTTATTTAAGAAACGAAAATATGATGTTCCTAACATTTCTGTTGCAGTATCAAGATGATGTTTACAATGTTCAGATTACTTTAGAGTCACGTTGAAATATGAATGATATATTAAAAATGTAATAAATTTAAAATACATTGAAATTATTTCTGCTTGATGCAGAAATAGTTGAATGTCAAAAAAATATATTCATACATGATCTTTTATTTTTAAAAACACAGTGGTTCAAAAAATTTGAAAACAGAGTTATTTTTTGAGTGAAAAATTGATTGAAATTTAGAATTTTAAATGAAAGCTGATGTGGCTCGCCACGTGTGTAGCTATGTCCGACCAACGACAAGAATGAGCCTTTTACCAAAGTTCGGGGACCAAATTGAACCTTTTGAAAGTTGAAGGACGGAAACTGTGCTTTGAATTATAGTTGAGGGGATCAAATTGACCTTTTTCTTTAATTTAACATGGAACTAAGAGAAAAAGAAAATATGAACTGGAGCAGAAAATGGTAGAAACTTCACACAGCAAAACAGACATTAGTGCTCAGATTTGTTGATTATGGAATCATGTTTAGAATATGCATTCTCAAAAGAATCCATCACCTCAGACTTCAATTATCTTACATATTAACTTGTAATGTGGTTTTAGTATTTCTATCCCGTACTATGGGTTTTGAAATTTTCTGTGGTCCCTTTCAGATACACCATGGTGGTGCAGGAACTACTGCTGCTGGCCTTAAGGCCGCGGTACTCTCAATCATTCCTTCTCTCTGTCGTTCCATCTTATCTCTCTTTCTTCATTTGGTTGGATTTTATTTTCCGTTGACAGTTTTTACCTCAATTTTGTAGTGCCCCACTACCATCGTACCATTCTTTGGTGATTAATTCTTTTGGGGTAGCATGGTGCATGCAAGAGGATTGGGAGCACCTCCTGCACCTGTGGAGCAATTACAATTGCATTTTCTGGTTGATGCAATCAAATTTATGATTGATCCAAAGGTAATTGTAAAGTTTCTGTGCTAACACTAGTTACCTGTTGTTTTTATGTCAATGTATGCATAAATTTCACATATATAGAAATGTGATGATGTTGTGTGGGGGCGGGACTACACCAGAAGTTCCCTAGGCGGCAGGCAACTGAGGTGTAGGCCATTCTGAACCTTGCTTACCAAGTCAACCATTTAGTGTATTGTTGTTTGGCGTCAGCTTGTCAGTCATGTTGTTAGTCAGTTGTTAGCGGATCAATGTTAGGATACCTGTATATAAGATGAGCATGGAAGAAATACAAAGCAAGCAACTATAAATGAAAACTACCTCTATCTCTCTCCCTGTTCTTCAGCTTAAAGGGGAGCATATACCCTAATAACCGCCAACATGGTCACACAGTTGGTAATGGGCGCAATACAATGTTTTGGTTGGATAAATGGTTGCATGGCCAATCCATTACGGATTTAGCTTCTTGTGTCGTTGCTTCTATCCCATCAACAATTATGTACAAGTTCACAGTGAAGGAAGCAATACAGGATCAGGTTTGGCCTCAGGATATTAGAAGAGCGCTCTAAGCAGAAGCATTTTATGATCTTTCATCTCTAGATGAACAGGCAGCCCACCTAGCAGGCCTCTTTGGATGCAGAGAAGAGAGCATGCCCTTCACCTATCTGGGGCTCCCCATGGGGACAACTAAGCCAAGAATTGACCACTATGGCCAAATCATGAATAAAACTGAGCCCAGACTCCTCCATATGCTGACACATGCAGGCAGGCTCCAGCTAATAAACTCAGTAATTAACTCCCTTATCACATATACAATGTCCACGCTCCAAATCCCAATTGGAGTTATTGAATGTTTTGACCGTGCAAGGAAACATTGTCGTTGGCACCGATCTGATAGGAATGCCAAAGCCCAACTTCTGATCGCCTGAAAAAAATGCACAAGACCAAAACAAAAGGGCGGTCTAGGAATTATCAACCTCAGAAGCCAAAAACATAGCCCTCCTCATGAAGCCCTACATAAATTCTATAACAAGGAAGACATCCCTTGGGTCAAGTTAATTTGTAACACTCACTACAGTAATGGACAGATACCTCATGGGACAAAAGACAAAGGCTCCTTCTGGTGGAAGGATCTCCTAAAACTTTGTGATCTGTTCAGAGGAATAGCAAGATGTACAATCAAGAATGGAACTACAACCCTTTTTTGGGGAGACCTGTGGAATGACCATATCCTCAGAGATGATTTCCCATGCCTTTTCAGCTTTGCAAAGGACAAAAAAATATCAACTGTGACGTTTTCTGCAGATCCAACCGATTGAAGGAAACTTCCATCTGCCCCTCTCTATCCAAGCCTACTAGGAATTTGTTCAACTACAAGACAGACTACAACAAACACACCTAACATCGCAAACCAATGATCAATGGATCTATCAATGAGGCCCGATGTACACATCAACCAAGCTCTAACACTTTGCCTACAGACACAGTCATCCACCACCTCCCCTCACATGGACATGGAAATCAAAATGCTCAAAGTCTTTGCTTGGCTCCTAATGGATAGGCTCAATACACGAAACATCCTTAGATGGAAGAATATGAAAATACAAGATGATAACTACAACTGCATCTTGTGCTCCAGGCAATGCGAAGAAACAGCCCTCCACCTCTTGTTCACCTGCCCCTTTAGCTCCGTCTGCTGGGCACACCTGGGCATACAATGGCAACTTCACCTCGACTCATACTTTATGGTCCACACAGCCAAAGATCAAATACTGCACCAATTCTTCATGGAAATCCTTATTATTGCAGCTGGCGCCATTTTTGATAAGGAGGCAACCTTCCTCGGGTGGAAGAACTTCCTCAAGGAAGCTCAACTACAAGCCCACAGAATGAACCTGACAAAAAAGATTCCTTTTTGCAACTTATTGCTCTGTATAGATAATTCGCTTCCCTTACCAAGCGACCATTTCTATTGGGTTGTTGGCCTTTCCCATGTACAGTTGTTTCTGTCTTTTTGCAATAAAACTAATAGTGGGGGCTTCCCCTGCTGTATTTAATGTCAAAAATAAGTTTCATCTTGGAGTTTGCTTCTTGATTTTACCCTGAGTGTGGAAGAAAATCAGCATATCTGACTGCATGAGACCTTGGGGATTTTCTCACTAAGGTCCGCTTATCAAACTTACTTTCAAGGTCCTATTAAATTTTAACCATTGGAACACCTTTTGAAATCTTGGGCACCAGACAAGTGTAACATGTTTGGGATAATGTGTTGTGTGCCATTACAAACTTGCGTAATATGGTATGTGCCATCACACAAAATAAAATGTGGTACACGCCATTGTTTTTGCAAATCTTAATGTTATGTGCCATTGTCGAGAGGTTGTCATTAGGCAGGTCCTGTGGCAAAATAGCTCGATGCCAAAATCATTAGGCAGGACGTGACGGTCATATGGAAAGGCCACTACAGCCGAATCAGTACTCAGATTTTAGAATATTGTGTGTGTCACTTGTATGTATAAATATTCTTATCTATTTTGACATGTAAATAAACATTATGTCAGCTGTAATGTGTAAACATGTTAAGGATAATATTTGTTTACATGCAAAAAAAATATGAAAATATTTATCCGTGTAAGTGGGATACATAATATTACAAAATCCGAGACTGATTTCACTGTATTGGTTGGCTGTCACGTCTTAGCTAACGATCGGTTTATGTTAATGGCATAAAACATTAAGGTTTGCAAAAAACGATTGCGTATACCATATTTTCATTTTTTGTGATGGCAGATACCATATTATACAAGTTTGGAGTGGCACATAGCAAATTGCCCCAAGATGTTTCTATGGCTTGCAACACGGAATCGCTTGGGAGCAAATGCCAAGTAACTCCGCTTCACAGCTTGAGAGCGCCACCAATCGCTGCTTGAAGGATTGCCAGCTCACATGACAATTGCCGAGGAAGAACAGCGTGCTGCTCGTGCTTTTGCTCATGTCAATGTCACCGGCGAGGTCGCTATCGCAGTAGCCGACCAAGTGTGTTGTGCCAGGACACCTCGCATAGTAAAAACAGTAGCTTAGAGTGCCTGTGTCGTAGCGCAGGATCCATCATTGGTTGCTCCATGAACCGGCTCACATACCTGACGAGGAATGCTAAGTCCTTCTGGGTGTGCATCAAGTAGCGCAAGCTGTCGACGATACGTCGGTACTGCATTGCGTCGACCTCCTCTGCCTTACTGTAGCAACTCAGCTTCAACAGCTCCTCCATCGGAGTGTGGGTAGGATTGCAGCCATCCATGCCGCCCAACTCAACGATGTGCTTCGCGTAGTGAGCTTGACGAAGAGTGATGCTGGCGTCGTCTTGCCGGACTCGATGACAAGGCCCAAATCACTCATCTGGAAGGTGGCCTTCATCTGAGCCTTGAACCCCTCTATCTCTGCTTCCTCCGTGTCGGTGATGACGAGGTCGTCGACGTGGACACCCACCAGCAAGACGGAGCAGCTGCTGGCTCGTTGGTACACCGCCACTTCGTGCGCGCTCTGCTGGAAGCCCATCTCCTTGAGCGTGCTGTCCAGCTTGGCGTTCCAAGCTCGCGACGATTGCCGTAGGCGCCTTCCATAGCCGCAACACCTCCTGGGAGGCTGTCGCACGTACACCTCCTCCAAGTCGCCATTGAGGAATGCCGACTTGACGTCCATGTGGTGGACGTGCCACCCTCCTGGGCACCGAGCGTGAGGAGTATGCGGATGGACTCGATGCAAGCCACGGGCGTGAAAGCATCGTCGTAGTATATCCCTTCTTGTTGAATGAAGCCACGTGCGACGAGTCTTGCATTGTGCTTGACCATCTCCCCTGCCTCATTCTTCTTGAGCTTGAAGACCAACTTCAAGGTGATAGGGCGATGGCCAGTCGCAAGTCGACAAGCTCCCATGTGTGGTTGTGCTCGATGGAGTCCATCACTTGCTGCATTGTAGCACGTCACGCTGGTTCGCGCTTTGCTTCAACGAACGAGCACGGCTACCCTGTGTGCATAAGTGTAGCTCCGCGTTGATGTTGCACTGTACACCCGGCATCGCCTGATTGCTGAGGATGTTGTCGACAGTGCGGTAGTGTAGTGGAGTGTCATGGTTGGCGGCGTCGATACGGTCATCGTCGTTTGGCAGAGGTGTGGCAAAGACGGGCTCTCGCTATCCTTCGGGAGCTCGAGTGGTCATCAACGGAGCAGGCGAGGTGGCGGTGGGCAACGGTGGGCACGATGTGCTCCTTTGGTATAGAGTTGGCGTCCATTGATCCTGCCACCACCGGTCTCCTTAGACAGGTCCCAACCGTGTCCTTTGTCAAAGACGACATCACATGCCGTAGGCATGCACCGAGTCGTCGAGTCGAGGATGCGGTATGCCTTCACGCCCTCCGCGTAGCCGATGAACACCCTTGGGTGCTCCGATCATCTAGCTTGCCAATGTCTTTCAACTCAGGTGTTTGACGGCCGGCGTGCACCCATGCCAGGCCTCATATGGGATCTTGCGTTCCAGACATAGTTGGCGACTAGTTGAGTGACCGGCGGTCATCACGGCCTTGCCCCAGAATGTGCTGGCATGCCCCTTCGCTTGAGCAACGCACACATTGTTGCCAGCGCAGTCTGGATATAGTGCTCTACCAAGCAGTTCTGCTGCGGCATGTATGGCGCGGAGTAGTGCCGCTGGATACCCTCATTGGGGGCGGCAAACTCGGCTGCAGTGAACTCCTTGCCATATCAGTGCGCAGGACCCAAAGCTTGTGGCTGCATTCCTTCTCTACGATGGCATGAACATGCTTCATGGAGTCCGCAGCCGCCGCCTTCATTGTAATAAGGACGTCCCACATGAAGCGGTAGGATGTAGCGCTGGCCTCCTAGAGTTGCCGGTGTGACGAGGCCACAGAGGTCGGCGTGGACGAGTTCGAGTTGCCTCTGCATGCGGTACGTGGCTTGACGGAGAAACGGTCGCCACTTGTGTTTGATCACCACACATGTATTGCACAGCTGCTTGACTTGGTCGATCTGAGGCATCTTGCACACCATCTCCTTGTGCGCGAGCTTCTGCAACACCTCGAAGTGGAGGTGCCCAAAGCGTTCATGCCAGCGCCAGGCTTCATCATCACGACGAGCGGCGAGGCAAAGGGGTTGAGCCAACTCCATGTAGAGCACATACAAGAGATTGTGGCCGCAGCTGACCTTGGCAAGGAGGCGCCACAACGATCCCAGATCCAAAGCACACCTTGGTTGATCTTCACCCGGGAGCCACCCTCGTTCAGGTGCCCAAGGCTAATGATGGAGTTGCGGAGTGCTGGGATGTAGTAGATGCCGTGGAGCTGCTTGTGCTCGCTGGTCTTGGCCACGAACATGATGGACCAAACACCACGAATCTCTACTGCGGATGCGCCACCGAACTTGACGATGCCTTGGATGCTACGGTCCAGGTTGGCGAAGTTCTGGACACGACCGGTCATGTGGTGCATGGCACAGCTATCGAGGTACCATCCTTCAAGCTTGTCGTTGTCAAAGCTGTCGTCGAGGAAACGTGCGCTCGCGGCACATCGATCGATGTGGAGGAGACCGGATGTTAACGCTTCTATGGGCCACAGAACTGGGCTCGCATGAACCAAAAACAGTGTGTACTTTCCATCCTCTTCGGCCTGGGCCATGTGGGCTGCGCCACCGCGCTTGGGCTGCCTGTCATCCCAAGCCTAGTGGCTGTGACGGTCGCAGTTAAGGTAGGTGTCATCATAGGTCGCCTTGCGTTCCGCGCGGCCACTGCCTTCTTTGCTACCACCGGTCCTGTCGCCGCTCCCGCCACGAGATTTGTCCTTGCGTGGTTGCCGACGACAGTCCTTGCTCTAATTTGGAGTCCTCGCCCTTCTCCTTCTGGTGGGCAATCCTCTGCTCCTTGGTGAAGAGCAACTTGCCGCTGATGGTGACGGGGTCAGTGGGAGGCACGCCGCCACGGTCGTCCACCGCCTTGAGTCTACTTGTCACCTCTTTGATGGACAGGGTTGAAAGATCTAGGAGGGTCCTCATCTACAGGGTGATTTGGGTGTACATCTTGGGGATGACGTAGAGAAACTTCTCCACTGCCTTTTGCTCGTCGATGTCGCCGTAGCCGTGGCGTGTCATCTGCTGCACCAAGCTAGAGAGACGGAGAGCAAAGTCATCGATGTCCTGCCCGGGGCAGAATGCAAGGCGATCCCACTCCTGATGCAGCGTCTGCAAGGTCGCCTTGAGAGCGTGGTCAACGCCAACGCGCTTTGCGGTGATGGAGTCCCAAGCCCTTGACGGTGTCCTTGTCCACAAGAGTCTACACCATCTCCGGGGGGACGGAGGCGAGAAGGGCGTCAAGCGTCGGCCAGTCCTCATGGTACTCGGCATCGCCGAACACGACGACATCCTAGAGTCCTCGTGCCTGAAACTTCATCTTCATCAGCAAGCTCTAGCCGTGGTAGTTCGTCCTGGTGAGCATCGGCCATGGCGTGCTCCCGCCGAACTCCTTGATGACGTGTTGAATGACCGGCGGCGAGTCATAACGACCACGGCGGCCGCGACGTCGCTGCGGCGATGACGAGGCACCTCGATGCCTGCGAGGGCTCCGTGGCGCTCCCAATCATGACGGTCGTCGTACTCAGTGTGCATTGTGGCGGCTGCGGCTGCACCAGCATCGCCGCAGCAACTGCCGCTCTTGCCGTCTCAGCTGCCTGCTGTGCAGTCATCTCAGCCGCAACGATGCGTGTGTCGCAAGCTTTGGTCTCAACCGTTGCCGCTGCAATAGTAGCCCTCCGGCGGGTTGACGAATTAGACATCCCGGTAGAACTCAGGCTCTGGTACCAAATGTTGGAAACTGAAAACACTGAAGTCTAAACTCAAAGGTGGAAGTGAGCATGAGTGAGATCAGTTAGGGCTGAACTGCGTTTCTTATTACACTAGGGTCATGTATATATATACATCAATTGCTTCTAAGCTATGCTAAATGAGTTGCTGGCACACCAAGGAAACACTAAATAGGACAGATAAGGATTATTTCTAACACTCTTCTCTCTCTTAATACTCCCTCATCCCGTAATAGATGACGTTTTCGAAGTAAACACCGGAATTAAAAAAGGTTGGTAGAGATAGGTGCACAGAAAAGGAGAATTGAGAGAGATAGAGATAGAGATGTATTGGGAATGAGAAAAAGGTGCATGGGGAAGTGAGAGTGTCTAACTATTTTGGGAAAACTTGAGATAGTTAAAGGGTAAGTATTTTAGGACAGAGGGAGTATAAAGATACGCATCTCCTGCAATTTCAAGAAAAAGAAAATACCCAGTAACATGATATCTGGAGTCAGACCCAGGCCCACACTTGCACTCGGCACCATGCCCGCTCCCCCAAGATTCGAAAAAGCACAATGGCGAACATGAAAACCTTCAGGCGGTCTTCGTGACCCTTAAACAAAGGCATAATTTCATCTGTTTACTGATAGCCTACTGTCTTTTATTTTCAGAAAAAGATAGCCTACTGTTTTTTTTTTTATAGCACATGTAAACCATCCTCCAACCTGCATGTAAACCTTCCTAAGGCCTAATTGGTGAGGATATGGGTTTACAGATTTATTAAACAAATGCATAATTTCATTTGTTTACAGATTTATTATTTAACTTCAGGTGTACGATGCACATGAGATCTTTTTGAAATTTCCCAGATGTGACATGTTAAATAATTGCATTTTGACTGATTGAACCTCTTGTTAACTAGAATATAGCTTTACCTAGATAAATATCTGCATAAATATGCGGCGAAAATTGCTGTGGGACACTGAACTCCTGCAGAATTGGCTATTACACAATACACATCAATTGTCATAATTTGCTAGAACACATTGTAATTGTTCTTTGCTACAGGATACTGCAGTCCTTTGAACTTGATTATATATAGTTTTATAAATGACATCCCTTGCCCTGGCAAAATTGTCACTGTGCAGGTTCAAATTTATGAAGTCCCCAGTTCATCTTGAAGCAAAATTACATAACAGCCATTATGTTATTTTACATTACACAAATTACGTATTACAAGCTAAATCGTTGTTTGATGCCAGAGCAGCAAAGTTGTAATTTTATCAGCACTCTCTAGCCTCAAATAGTAGGAAACAATATTTAATGGATTGTAGTACCCTGTGGCAAACACTCACAAATTTGGAGTGTGTAAAACATTGTGACTAGTTTAGTGTAAAATGGCCAATTCGATAGAAGTTTGGTATTCCCTAGCAAAGGCGAAATTTCCCCAAATAGTGTGTAGGCTACCTGCAATCTTGACTTGTTTTGAAAGAGGAAAATCATGAATGTTACAGTTTATATTCACTTGTTTTGCTTGCTCTATGCTTGACGACAGGTAAAGGAACGAGCTGTTGAGTTAGCAAAGGCAATAGAACTAGAAGATGGTGTTGAAGGGGCTGTGAAATCCTTTGTGAAACATCTTCCACAACAAATGAGTAATGAGGTAGCACCAATTATACCGCCATCGATTATCATGCGTCCCTTGCTTCTCCCTGTAAAGAAATGTTTTGGTATTGTTTCCTAACCCTTCAGTTGGAGCCAATTGTCCAGATTTTGTAGCATCACAGGGAAGTGATATCAGTTGTGCCACATGCTAGATAGGAGAAGTTCCAACTTCGGATTTTACAGTCTTTTTGAAACTGTTGCAGCTTAGGAAGAATATAGTTCGGTTTTTTTTTGTCATAAACTGTAATTATTTGGAGTTCGGCCAATGTGGTCCCTATGAATTAAAGAATTAAAATCGTTGTGTTAACCATAGAAATTTAAAAATGGGAGTACTAGCTACTTTGCTAGTGCAGAGCAAGCACATATAGCTAAAACCTGTGTTTGTTTTGATACGGTGATTCCTGATTGAATGTTTGGCAAGGCATTCTTGTTTCCTTCGCTACCTTATCTAGACGTGCAGATTACATGTGGGCGAACGCCAAGCTGAATGGTGTATCAGTTTATTGAGAATAAACCTGTGTTTGTTTTGATACGGTGATTCCTGATTGAATGTTTGGTGTATCAGTTCTGTGGACTTCCATTTTGCTTAAAATGGAAGCAGAAAAATCCAATTCAAAAAAAGGGATATTAATGGTGTATTTTGGAACCATCTCTAGATCATAACTTCCCTATTTGACATGGTGGGATTTCTCAAACCACGGATTCAATTTCAAATCTGTTGGAAACTTGATGTATATTTGAAGTAGTTCAAAAAATGAGATTTGACATATATATATATATATATATATATATAAGTGCATAATATAAATATAGTATTTCGACATTATTGAGAAACTGATTCCATATTTTGAGTAAACTATTTCAATAATTTTAAACAACGCTGCGTGTATATCGTTTCAACATTTTTTAATTAATTGTTTCATCATCTGTGATCAATGTTTAACAATCATTTTAACCTTAGGAACAAACTATTTTAATATTTATAGTAGTTTATTTCAACATGTGAAAATTTGTTTCAACAATCCTTTTAACATCCGTGATAATCTATTTCAACAATAGTTTAACATTTTTATTTAATAATTCAACATTTATAATAAACTCTTGCAATATTTGTCATAATAATAGATCTAATAACAAAAGAGATTTTTAGTTGTAGGATACTCTTCAATTGTTGCTAAAGTCATAAGATATCCTTTGATCATTTATTAGCTTTGATAATTGTTTATAAGCTCTCTGAATATAGAAATGAAGTTGAATGACAATATTGAGAATTTCATATGAAAAATAAAACAAAGTGAACGACTCATATAGATGTGGTCGAGGTTATGGTCCAAAGTGTTAAGCTTCCTACAACTTCAGGACGCCACATATTAGGGTGTTTCTAACTATGTTTTTAAGATGTTGCCTATGGCGTCTAGGTGTACAGGCGTTTAGAGGAGCCATAGCATCCAACTCGCCCTATCAAATATGGCCTAAAAGAGAAGAGAGTGGAGAAGAGGGGACGAATAGCGGGGAAGCGATGGTTCGAGCCAAAAAAAACTATCACTAGTCTACCACAGCTTCTCTGTCGACTTCTACGGCATCGATCTGGAAGGGCGAGTGCCGCCGGGCTAATCTTGAAGGGCACAGCAGTGTCATTGGGCTGACGAATGGCATGTGTGTGACGGACCGCCTCAGAAAGGGGGCAGGTCCCTCATCCCGGGATCCATTCTGGACGATGCTCGTCGAAGCGAACATACACATAGTATAACACAGGCAGAAAACAGCATAAATTTATATAGATAAAAAGATTACTACGTTAATTGTTATTACAGACTGAATTGAATTATACAGGATATAAACCTTTTCAAACTCGTACACAGCAGAAGATACGGTGAGAGTACAGACTCCGACTCTCAATACTAAGAAAAAGCACGTGTCTTGTTCAAAGACACTGTGCTACTAGCCAAACACAAATAACGGCTACTCTATCTGCTTCCTCTGTATGCTTTTCCATCCTGGAACTGACTCGCCTAGAGATAACTATCACTACTGCCGACGGTATCTATACTACCTGAAAACCACAAGTCGCAAAGCGTGAGCTTCTAAGAACCTCAGCAAGACTGACCCGTCAACGTGGCTGTCTACAGCCGACTCTTAGATATGCAAGGCTGACTAAGGGTAGGAGGTAAGTGCAAAAAGGACACGCTCTAATTAGCAGCTCCCTAATTTTTAAGTTACCTTAGATTGAGTTCTGAAAAATAAAACTTTTAGTAAGAACTATGGCTAAACTAACATGTTTGTCAAACAATAATCATAATATTCATCACAAAGTTATTCATCATTATTCTTATTGTTCACTTCTTAACATAAGCGACAGAGAGGTCAAGCAAACCCATAAATTGAGAGCGACTGCGGTTCGAACCAATTTACACCTACAGGGATAACCTAATCACACGACACGTGCGCGTCCCGGACCGCACGCGGCAACCGTTCACACCAGATCTGGCAAAGCTAATTCCCTCTTATGCTACCTCAACAGTGCCGCATCTCACCAGATCACCCGTTCCAGACGGTATCTATGGAGTTCTCACACTACCCACCCTAGACCGCCTCCAATCAGACATCGTAAGGTAGATTCAGCTTTACTATCACTAGGCTACCTAGGTTTACTATGTCTCATAGCTTCAGCATATGAACAGGACGTTTTTCCGATACTCAGCCAACTGTGCCGCATGGATCAGACAGAGCTACCGCACACAGAACCCATGTTCTGTTGCCATCCTATATTCCCTGTCTGGCCCTCAATTTGTCCCATATTCTCGGTCCCTTCATAAGTTTGTCAGAAAGAGAGAGTAATTCGACGCAACTCCTACATCTGCGAGCAGTATCCACTCTACTCGACTTCTATCGGAGAGTACTACTAGCATAGCATCTATATCGAGCTACCTGTACCAATATTCCATAATAGGTACTACTCAAAACATATGCAACTACGGTTTCATTCAATTCCTGTCAACCTAATGCACATCACATGACTCACATACACTGTTATAAAGGAAAACTATAAAAACGGTAGTGCATTGGGGCTTGGCTTGTGGTTGCTCCGACAAATATGCTATAAGGTCTTCTTCTACGAACCTTGGCTTCGGCTCGATGACTACTTCGTTCACCTCGGACTCTACATGATGCAGAATAATGAATAATTAAGAAATTTACTGAATTGGATATTTATGACGCGGACCCGCCCAGAAAACCACGTCTCGGGACGGATCCGGTCAGTCGTTGAGCCAGGATCCTGTTGGGCAACGCTCGGCGAAGCGAGCGTACACACGATACAACATAGGCAGGATAAACAGCAATAATTTAAGGAGGGAGAGTTTAGTACAACATAAATTGCTGGGTTGTAACTTAAGTCTTACAAGAATTTCAGAGTACGCGAAACAAGTTTTGAATAACGTAGCAGCGGAAGACTCGATTGATACAGACTCCGACACTCATAAATTAAGCAAAAGCCAGCACCCTGCCCAGGGGCGTCGTGCTACTAGCCACTTCAAATTACTGCGGCGACTCACACAGCTCCCACTGGAGGTTCCCAACCTCGGAGTGAGACCCTTCCCAGGGAGTGCTATCTTCCTGATGCTGCGCGCCGGTGCCTGAAAACCACATAACGCTAGCGCGTGAGCTTCTAAGAAGCTCAACAAGACTGACCCGACAAAAGGCTGACTACAGCCGACTTCTAGACATGAAGGCTGATGGGGGTGGGTTTATTTGCCAAACGAACCCGCGACCTGTACTACTCTTGGTCAATTTTAGCACAGGTTAAGTAGTTAGGATATAACTTTAATTAGCACTAGTCTAATCAAACATAATAAAAGTGACAAGTAAATAGTAATCATCACAATGTCAATCTCATTGCATCTCATCTTATTGCGGAAATGTGGTGCGTTTCACGAGCATGCTCACCAACTGGGAGCGACAGCGGTTCGAAACGATTTTTATACCCTGCAGGGGCAACCTAATCGTACGACACGTGCGTGTCCCAGACTTGCACGTGGCAACCTTTCACACCAGCTCCTGCAACGTCAATTCCCTCCTACGTCTGCCTTAGCAGTGCCGCATCCCACCAGATAACACGTCCCAGACGGCTTCTGTGGAGTTCCCACACTGCCCACCCCAGATCTCCTCTTAGTCAGACACCGTAGGGCAGGTTCGACGTTGCAATCACTAGGCTACGTAGGTTTACTGGGGCCCATTACACCCAGCATACGACCAGTACGTTCAACACTCGGTCAGTCTCGGACCACACGGATCAGACAGGTCTACGGTCACCCTGGACCCGGTCCAGTCGTCGACCTAATTGGTATCCTGTCTGACCCTCAAACTTTTATCCTTCTTTAATTATCTCATCATCAGGTGTCATAATGTATCAAGTGGTAGTTCCATCCAAGATCCTACCTTTCGCGAGCAGCGTCCACTCTGCTCGACTTCTACCGGTAATAACTTGCTAAGCATAGCAACTATTTGGTCGTCTATACCAACTACCGGTAGGGTTTCCTATGGGAACAATGCATCTAAGGTTGCAATCAAGTCCTAACAACTTAATGCACAAACATGACATGACCCACTGAGTTGTAAAAAGAAAATTTCAAACAGAGGTGGTGCACCGGGGCTTGCCTGGCTCTTCAGCTTCTTGGTTGATCTCTTCTGCTGGAGCGGAGGAGTCGGGCTCTGCAGCTACCTCACGTGCTTCGGAGTCTACATGATGCATTATGATTAAGATTACGAGAAGTTCAAGGATTGATAACAAATAACTTAAAGCTTTTGCTAAGGAGTATTTAGGGTTTCAATCTGCGACGTTTAGAATTAGGGTTAACCCTAATTCCTCGACGCCACTGGTTTAAAATATTTGACTTAAAGAATGGGGTTCCGAGTCACTCATTCAACTTCTCACCATGTGATTGTGTAAAAAGGTCATTCTCTCTGAACCAGTCTAAGCTCGAATTTTAGGTTGAGATTCATCGGCATCTTTCTTCGGAAAATAATTAATTAATTAAACTACGATTATCAACCTTAGGGTTGAAAATGAAAATTTTAGTTGCACTAAAATTTTATTTTTACTGGGTAGTGCTCTCTGAATTATGAATTTCGAAATTTGGTTGGGGCTTAGATTAATTTTCTAGATTTTATTAAAATTCAACAAAGTTTCTGTTATTTAAAATGGTAAAATCAGAAATAATTATTAGACCTTGGAATAAAATGATGAAACTTTATGTAATCACTCATGAGCATCAAAACTAAAGTTCTGTTTTTGGGTTTAACTTTTTGGAGCACTTTTATAATGTATTTTAGAAAAAGGCAAATTAGTTAGGCAGAAAGGAGTATCTTGAATAGGTTACATGTAGTTCTGGGGTCCTAAAATCCTGGTAAATTTCCAGAGGATGTCTTCTGTTATGCCACACTTGTAGATCAATTTTGAGCCATAGCATTGCTCTACAATTTGGATTAAAATTCATAAACAGAAAAGATTGTTTTAATTATCCCTAAAAATACTAGGTCATTTAGGAAAAAGTGTTTTAACAGAAAATTAGTGCATCTCACGAGGTTTCTAACAAATTTTATTTTGGAATTTTTGGAGGTTTCTGTGATTTGTTCGGCATTTTACAAGACAGGACAATATTGGAGGAAAATAGAAATGAAACAGTGATTAGGGCAAAACAGAGGAGCTGAGCTCCGGTGAGCTCCGGCGGCCGATTCGGTCAAAAATAGTGGTCGGCTGCGCTCGATCCTTGGCTCTACACCATCTACAAGCTATGGCGAAGCTCGGCAGCACGACAATGGTGAGGTTCCATCACCGGCGAGGGGTGCTCACCGTGGGGGTCGGCGGTGGCGGCGGTGAGGAAGGGTTCCCGACGAGATGAGCTAAATTCCGGAGAGAGGAGAGCGCCGTGAGCTGCACAATGACTTGACAAGTGAGTTGAGCAAGGGGAGGAGCACTGAAATTGGCCGGAGCGTGGCCGGCGGCGAGGGGTGGCGGCTCTGCCCGAAGCTCGATGAAGGAATCACCGGAGGAACGGCGGAGGAAGAAGATTAGTTGGTCCAGGAGACTCACCGTGGTGCAGTGAACCTGTTTGACGGGGTTAAGGGTCGCGGGGATGGCCGGAAGGCTAAGGTCGACGGTGAGCTCAATTGGCGGCAGAAGGGGGAACTGGCGTCGGTGCAGGCGTTCTGTCGTCGCCGGTGAGTTTCTGCGGCCGAGCACTTGTCAAAATCGATCACCGGGATGAGATGAAGCAGCCGGATGAAGGAATTGCAAAATGAGTGTACCGTGAAGATGAATTCGATGGTTGAGGGTCGGGGCGGTGCTCCTGTTGCCGGTGAGGACGACTGCAGTGTTCCGGGCGGAGGGAGCGACGGGAGTGCAATTCGATCAACTGAAAGCTGCACCGGGGGGAGGGGAGTTGTTTAGGCAAGGTTGGATCAGTGGAGAAAGGTCGGAGGTGTGGTCTCACCGTGAGCCCACCCTCGGCGGCAATGGCGACGGTGGCACCCGGGTGAGGAGAAACGGCAAAGCTTGCGTAGGAGCGAAATTGGGCGCGGGGAAAGTGAGAGTAGGGTTCAGCGCATCCTTTTAAGTGTCGCGGGGAGAGATTGTGAGGGGGAGACAGAGAGTGGCGGCGGATTGGGCACCGGGGGCGGTGGCTTGCCGCAGGGCTCTGCCGTGCGGCGAAATGGCGTGCAGCAGCGGCGACAAGACGGGGAGAGAGAGAAGGCAGAGGGGAGGAGAAGATCTTCGGCGAGATCCTTGCACGGCGCCTTGAAGGCGGGGCGCGAAAAGGCGAGCCGGCCGGCGGAGGAGGCGCGCTTCCGCATCGGTGGATTGGGCGTCGGGGGCGGCACACTGTAGCTCGTCCACCTGTTGTCGAATTCAAATGAACTGCTACAGGTGCCTTCTGGTTTTATTTGAAAACCCCACTTCCTCAGCTCAGAAAATTATGAAAATTTTTGTGCATACTCAGGGAATTATTTGGAACACTTTTTATTTAGGGTTCGAGTTCTGAATCAGCTCTAAAAATTTCTTGAATTTATGGGTCCACTTTAGTTTGTGTGAATTTTAAAAGGGTTTGAACCTTCTCTAAAAATCTTGGATAAATTTCTAAAATTCTATTTTGAAGTGAACTTAATTGTCATGCAAAAATATAGCTAGGGTGTTGTGGGAAATTGGTGGGTCACTCATTAGGGTTTAATTCCTGCCCGAAGGATTAAGTTTTCGACACTGTGGGTGGAAACCTTCTGAACCTAGTAATTGTGTTCTGCGGATTATCAAAGTTTTTGTAGAATTCCTCTGGGGTATTTTAAACCACATTGCACTTACTTCCATTGTTGATTTTACTTTTAAGTGTGAAATCTGGTCGATTAGGGTTTTTAAGTTGTCGACTTAGGTCCTGGTGACACCTGGGGTGTCACAATTTATTAGCTAATAACTTCTAGCTTCTATAATTAAGTGAGTAATATAACTCAATCGAGCAATTATTTGATTTCATCTAAGATACAAGTATCGATTACATTGGTATAATTATCGAACTAAATTAAGCTGTAAACAACAATCATGTTAACATTTTAAATGTTTTGGGTTGCTACAACTTTTAGTGGTAGCGTAGAAAGATTAATTAAGTTCTAAATCATAACGAGAACAAGCTCAATATATGTATGGAAAAGCAAAATATCGTAATTATGCAAGTAACTAGAGATTATTAACTGGAGCAAGCTTAATACTTGAGTGAGTCTTACTTAAATCAGATTAAGGTAAGTACTTAACTCAAATAATCTAATATGAACTTTGCCGGTATTTCTTGTTAAATTATGGACACTTCACTTTACTGTTAAACAACAAAGACATTACAACATAAAGACTAGTCATAATTTACTTGACCGGACTAATAATTCATTATGCAACCACTTCTATATTAGGACTACAGTTTGTGTAGAAATTTTATTATGACTCATTCATAATGTCCCAAGAATTTCAGTACTTCTGGAATTTATTATATAATTATCAAATAAAATAGCATTTGTGTTGATGATAAAAATTATATGTTATAAACATCTATGCTTATATTTTTACTGCCAACCACAAATCAGTAGAAAGCCATAGCAAATGGGAATCACCTTTTTCTGATTGTACTACCATATTATATGAATTATGGAGGTTTTAACTATTTAGATAAAGGCTAAAATATTTATTTTCCAAATATATGTGTTTTATATTTTTATTAAATTCGACACTTCTCTCCGAACCCAAAACAGTTGGAATTGTATTTTTCTGTATTAATTCTGATTTTATATAAATTATTTAAGTTTCAGCCAAATTAGTTAATAACAGAAAATATAAAAAGGAAGAACCCTAGCTAGGGCCTCGCTACAGCATGGCAGTGCGCGGCGGCGCGTGCCCTACCGGCGATAGGGTGACTTAGGAGGGACACCACGCGATGTCTCGTGACACGAGGAATTTGTTTGACAAGGTTGAAGGATGCAGTACTCACCGGAGCAAGGTAACGGCGTGCGGCGGCGGAGCTCGAGGTACGGTGAGGTCGTGTCGGCGGAAGAAACGATGAAAAGCTCGGATTCTCAGCCCTACAGCTTCACCGTGATGCGCAGAGCATCGGCCTCCGGATAACTCGGCGCGGCGCTCACCGGAGCAGTGTTGGCGATGCGGCGGCGTCGAGGGGGCCTTCGGCATGAAGTCCGGCGAGATGAGTGGAACGGAGGGGCCACGAGAAGCTCTTTCTCCTTGTCTTAAGCTGTGCCTGGCTCTTGAGGTGCTCGACAACGATGAAGAAGGCGACGAGGGGTTCCCCAACCTGCTCGGCGATGGCGGCCCGAAACAGGGGACCCGACGCGACGGCGTTCCCGACAAGATGAGCATCAAACAAAGCAAACGAAAGCTCCGTAAGCTGCGCGAGAGCACGAGCAACACGAATGACAAGCTCGCAAGGATTTGAATCGACCAAAACAGGGGTCTCACCTTGCGCCTGGGTGGTTCAACGTGGAAAACGAAGACGAATTGTGTTCCCGCTGATGACGTTGGCGAACTGATAAACAAAATGGTGTGAGAGCTGTGCAGGAGTGAGGAAAAACACGATTGGCAAGGTTATAGAGTAGGTATGGCCGAGAACTACGGCCTCACCGTGAGCCTCGATGGAGATGGTGGAAACTGACGGTGGAAGAAATCCAAAATTCGACAAGCTCTAGCACTCTCTGGACGTGCGCGCCCGGAAGAACGAGGTGGGGGTCTGGGCGCCCCTAGTTGAAGTTGATTAAGTGGAATTCAAAGAGCGCAGAGCGAGCTGTGCTTGGCGTGCGTGCTCGGCGGGGAAGAAGAAACAGAGGAGAGGGAGAGAAAGAAGAACAGCGGTGGTGCTGCTTTGCTCAAGCGATGGTGGCCTGCGCGCGCTTGTGTGGAGCAAGGAGGGGTTTTGGCACACCTGATTGATGTGGATTTGGCGGAGTTTTAGAAAGGGAAGCGCCGCTGCGGCCGCTGCTCGTCCTGCGCTCGGTGGGAAAAGAGAGAGCTGCAGCAGGCTGTTGTTGCACTTGGTGGTGCGAGAGCCGAGGGGGAGAGGAGTGAAGAGTGGAGCGGCTGAGGTAGGGAAGCTGAGCTCAACCCGCTGCTCTGCATTGGAGAGAGCGAAGAATGCTGGAGGACCGCTGGAGAAGATGGCTCGTGGGGAAAGATAACACAATGGCCCTGTTTGGTTCCGCTTAAAAGCGGCTTATGGGCCAAAATAAGCGGCGGAATACACCCAAATGGCCGGCTTTTAAGCGGCGTCCGTGCAGCGCACGCGGCCCAGCAACGCAGCGCGCAACGGCCGAACGGCGTTTCGGCAACGCGGCTCACGCTCCGCGTTTTGGAAAAAGTGTGCGTCTCCCCCCCCGCCTCCCCCCCGCCCGAGACCCGCCGCTCCCGAGCCTCGCACCGCAGCCAAGCTCCCAGCCCCGCCTCCGCCCGCCCGTCCCCCCCCCACCCTCTCTCCGGAGCTTCCCCACGACGCAAGCCCCCCCCCCGGGTACCGCCCGCCTCCGCGCCCGAGGCCCCCCCCCCCCCCCCCCCCCCCGGGACGACGCTTCCTGCGCCTCGGGCGCCACCGAACATCGGCCCCCCCTCCCCCCGACGCCGCCGCTAAACATCGACGCCCCACCCCCCCCCCCGACGACAGCACCGACAGAGCCGCCCGCCTCTGTGGCGGATGGTCCCCCACCCCCCCCCCCCGGACCACAGCACCGACCGAGCCGCCGCGGCCCCCCCCACCCAAACAACGCTCCCTCTGCCTTCCGCAGCATCGACCAGCGCCCGCCCCGCCGCCCTCCCCCCCCCCCCCCCCCCGACGACGCCCTCGCCGTCTCTACAGTACCCGCGAGCGCCCTGCGCCCGCCCTGCCGCTGAAAGGGACACCGTCGCTTCCCCTGGGGCCCGACCGTCGCCGAGCCCAATCCGGCCGCCGACGACCACAGCAGGCCACAGATCCACGACTTGCGGTCTTGCTCACTCTCACCGGCCAACCCTAGGTAAAATTTGTTGTGCCTCGTCGGTGTGTTTTGTTCTTCCTTGTTTGGGTGCTCTGTACTTTATTTGTTAGATCTTTTAGATGGAGAAGGCACCAAAGGTCGCAGCTAGATGGGATTCGTTTGCTGCGAAAATCTTTAACGACATTTGCGTGGAAGAAGTGCATGCCCACAATCGCCCACAACAATGTTTGAATAGTGTGGGATATGCAAATCTTGTAAGAAAATTTTTTGAGCACACCAAGAGGCCATACACCGAGAGTCAAATGAAGAACCGGTGGGATTTGTTGAAGAAAAAATATGGACAGTGGAAAACTCTGAATTTGAGAGCCACAGGATTGGGAAGAGATCCTCTTACGGGCTGCATTGTCGCAGATGATGAGTGGTGGGTTGAGCAGAACAAGGTGGGTCCATGTTTCATATTAGATTGAGATCCTTTTCTGTTACGTACTTTAATGTTTCATAGGTCTAATTATTGTTATGAACTATTTTGTATAGGCTATGCCGGGATGTATATGCTTCAAAACTGTCCCACTTGAACATGAGGAACAAATGAGGATAATATTTGATGCTGTCGTTGTCACTAATGAAAGTTACTATGTTCCAACAACTGGTGGGAGTTCATCTCACAATGAAGGTGATGCAAATGTGAATGCTGATTTCGACAACCCTGCTCCACTAAGTGCGGATAGAAGAGCTGAAAAAAGGCCGGCTGTTCCCCTTTCCCCGAAGGGAAAAAAAAAGACTTTTAGAGACCAATGCATGAAGCGTCTGGTTGATGCATATGAGATAAGAGCTCAAAGTAGTCATTTTTCTGCTACTTCACAAGTGGTAGATCATGTTAGAGATGAAATTGGAAGTATGATGGATCAAGTCATCAAGGATGGGGCTGACGAAGAAAGTGACGAACACTTTTATGCGACCCAACTACTTCAAAAGAAAGAGAACCGTGATATTTTCATCACATTCAAGACAGCATTTGGTCGGTTGAATTGGTTGAAAAGGGCTTGGGAGGCCAGGAAAAAGTACTAGAGTCTGATGTAGCATCATTTGTATCCTTTGTTTATTTGATTCGGTTGGATTTGCTAAGTTTCTCCTTCGCAAACATTATTTGTATAATTTATTCCAGACATCATCTGTTAAGTTTTCATTCCAAATTTCCAGACATCATTTGTTAAGTTGTGTTGTATGAATAAAAAGATTGTTTGCTCTTTGTTGACAGGATAGATATTTTTTCATGAGTACTACATCTAGTGCTTGTAATCAATCTGATGATGGGGCAGTGCATAACATGGACATTGATTCATCTGGTGACGATGCTGTTATGGTTGCAATGATTGCTCTTGACTGCATGCCATCATCTGCGAAGGATGATTCCTCTACTGATGATGAAGAAGGTGTTGATGTTCACGTAATTCCAATTATGACTGGATTCCAGTGGGTTGAAATAACTCTAAATGATCCGGTGGAGTGCTTTAACATGTTTAGAATGAAAAGGTCAGTTTTCTTGCAACTTCACGACACATTGATAACGAACCATGGATTGAGATCAAGTAGGAGGTTTAGTAGCAAAGAAGCATTAGGGATGTTTCTATGGGCTTGTGGTGCACCTCAGTCGTTAAGGCAATGCAAGAACAAGTTTCATCACTCCCTAGAAACTATTAGTAGGAAATTTAGAGAGATTCTAGATGCTGTTATTAGCTTGGCTGCTGAAATTGTGAAGCCTAAAGACCCACAGTTCAACATGGTTCATCCTAAACTTCAAGAAGATAGGTTCTGGCCTTATTTCAAAGATTGCATAGGTGCTATAGATGGAACACACATAGCGGTAACTGTTCCTTTAAGTGAACAAGCTAAGTACATTGGTCGTCATGGATATGCTTCACAAAATGTTATGGCAGTTTGTGACTTTGATATGAGATTCACTTTTGCTGTCACTGGTTGGCCTGGGTCTGTTCATGACACTCGAGTGTTGTTGGATACGTTGTTGACATACAAGGATCACTTTCCAAAACCTCCTGAAGGTAACAACAAGTGTTGGCACAATTTCTTTCGATTCAATTATCCGAATATTCTAAATTTATAAATTTTATATGCAGGTAAGTACTACCTTGTGGACTCTGGATATCGTAACAGAAAAGGGTTCTTGCACCCTATAAGGGTCAAAGGTATCATGTCACCGAATGGCAGCATGGTCCAGTTGGATACAAAGAAGTATTTAATCAAGCGCATTCATCACTTCGAAATCATATTGAGCGTGCATTTGGAATACTAAAGATGAAATGACGCATTCTCTTAAGCTTGCCTAGCTATCCAGAAAATAAGCAATCCAAAATTATATATGCTTGTATGGCCCTTCATAATTTTGGTAGTGAGCATGCTTTGAATGACGCACATTTTCAAGCGAAAGTTGAAGGCAATGGATCTCAGCCGTCGGAACCTGTGAATGATGGTATTTCAGGAGATGACATGGACATGGGAGCTCTACGAGATGCTATTGCTGCTGCAATGGTTTCATGAACCATTTGTATTCTAATCGCTATTGTATTAGATTATAAAATTAGAATATTTGAGTTAACTATAATCATGAACCATTTGTAAGATTATTTTTTTTATCAAACTTGAATATTATTAGGATCGCTGTATTCGTCTTCAATTCGTAAATAAAATGAGGTATTACAGTCGAGTTAATAAGCGAACCCAAAATAAGCGTATCCAAACCTCCTGCTTATTCAGATTCTCGCTTATCTAAAAAGCAAGATAATCGAGAAGCAGGCTTTTCAAATAAACGAAGTTCCAGAAAAGCGAATCCAAACAGGGCCAATGTGGAAGAGAGACTGACGGACGGGATCCACTTGGTCTCAATTCTCAGAATTGCTTAACGATTAGGCATGTTGTATACATTAAAACAAATCCGATTTGGCTCAGAACTGCACCAAACTTTGCTGAGATGTTCTACAGCATGTGTTTTAGCTCTCTTCCAACATGCATAAGCGTATTCGAAGAATTGAAGAAGATATGTAAATTTGAAATTGGTTACTCATTATATGAGACTTGGAAAGATTTTCGAAGTCTGGAATGGCTTGAAAGCAGCTCTGATTAAAAACTGAGTTGAGGTATTTCACTTTATTGAAAAATTACAAAACTTTTTGTAGACACTCAGGGATCCCAGAGGAACAATTTTATCATTGGGTCAAGTTCTGATTTGGCTTCTATGATTTGTCGAAAGTTTCCCAACAGAGGACGTTTTAGTGTAGTAACGAACACCGACAGTTGGCGCACCAGGTAGGGGTGCTTACGCGTTTTCGTCGATCATCCTTTCGGGTTTTGATGGCCAACCACGCAAACGGATGGATTCCCGACACGGTCGTGTGCTTCGGGACTCTCAACTTTGTTGCCACACAAAAGGGCACCTTGGCGCCGGTTGACGCACCAGCTTCTCCAACTGTCGCCCCCAACTCCCGTCGCGTGTCGTCTGCATCGGCAAACAGAAAAGCGCAACGGTCCGGCAGGACGCCCTCCGAAGCCCTCCCGCAAGGGTCCGTGTGCAACCACTTCGCCTAGCCAACCCAGCGCCAGCGAGGACACGACGACCCGCGAATCGCCGCGCGAAGGCCTGTGCACCACGAACATCGAGTTCGTAGGTATGACAGGCTACGCGTCGGAGTCCTTCTTCGACCTCCTCGATGAGGCAAACGGAGACTCCGGCATAGAACAAAGCGAGGGGAGTCATAATCCTTCCCGCGAGTGCCTCATGGCACACTTCGAGGACCTCCCTAACCCGGAGAATGACCGCCCCGTAACCCCCACGGTGGCCGGAAGTGGAACTCCGTCCCGCGACGTATTGCCTGAGCAATTACAAGCGCGGAGGGAGGAGCTCCGGGAGGCTAAACGTCAATTCGAACAAGAGCAAGCGAAGATCGACCGCGAGCTTGCTTGGTGCAAGGCCAGAGGACGCACTCGCTCCATGGCGCGCGACGTGTGCCAACGGATTGCCGAGGAGGATGACGTGTACCCGCGCTTTGGGCGGGCCAGCCAAAATCTCGCCGCGGCGGCGGCGTTACTCCGGGGGCTCCCAGAGCCCGCCACGGCCGAAGCTCAACGCACTCAACCTGAAGTTGAGGCATTGCTAGCGCGCGGCAGCGCAGCAAGAGGAGCGCTCGCGGTCGCAAATCCGCAGACCTTGCACCCAGAACGCGTCTGTCCAACAGACACCCCCTGGGACGGACGAGACCTCGAAAGCCTTCGTTCGCGGCCGTCTTGGCGCGAACCGCGACGCTCGCGCCACCCTGGAGGCGCGCCGGCGCCGACTAGACTACGGCTCCGGGGCGAGTCAACCTCGCCACCCACGCCGAGGGGGGTACCACGATGTGAGTGAGGATCGGAGCCCTAGCCCGGACGCCCGGGACCTCGCGTCTTCACTCTCACATCCTTGGCGCGGCCTTTTCCCGATGCTTCCGACCCCCGACCAATGTACCGAAGTATGCTGGGGAAACCAATCCGAGCCTCTGGCTCGAGGACTACCGCCTCGCCTGCCGAGCCGGAGGTGGACGATGATTATTTCATCATCCGCAACCTGCCTCTCTACCTGGCCGATTCGGCCAGGACATGGCTCGCGCACCTCCCCGTCGGTCGGATCGCAAGTTGGTTTGACTTGAAGAAAGTCTTCGTGGGAAACTTCTAGGGACCTACGCACGCCCAGACAACCCCTAGGACCTCAAGAACTGTCGACAAAAACCGGGGGAGACCCTCTGAGAGTACGTCCGGCGCTTCTCCCGGCAGTGCAACGAGCTGCCGGATGTAGGCGATGCCGACATCATTGGAGCATTCCTGTCTAGGACGACTTGCCGCACCCTGGTTCATAAACTAGGGTGCAAGAGTCCGCGAACGGCCAAGGAGCTCCTGGACATTGCGACCAGCCACGCTTCAGGCGAGGAAGCGGTGGGCGCGATCTTCAACCGCCCCTAGGAGACCAAGGGCAAGAGCGACGAAGATGCCGGCGAAGGCCCCTCTAACCGTCCCCACAAGAAGAAAAAGAACCGGCAACGCTCGTCTGGCGAGTGGATGGTTGAGGCTGCCGACCGAAAGAGTGCCAAGTCACCAGCGGCGGACGCGCCTGACAACTCCGAGAAGAAGTGGAACGGGCCGTGCCCCAACCACAAATATCCCGTGAACCATCTCTACAAGGACTGCTCGCTCATGAAGTGGTTCTTGACCCAGGAGGCCAAGAAGGGCAAGCCGAAAGGTAAGCCTCGATAGGCCCCCGGAGGCGCTGACGATGGCAACGATGCCAGCAACAGCAACGACGGTTTCCCGGAACCCGACGGGTGCCTCATGAATCGGGTCAGAGGCGCACGGGAGCAAGCGTTACGCGAAGATCGAACGCAGCGAAGTCTTCATGGCTGAGCCCGCGACGCCGGCGTTCCTCTGGTGGTCGGAGGCACTGATCACGTTCGATCGGTTCGACCACCCCAGCCATGTCCCACGGCCGGGTTGGTACCCGCTTATGGCAGACCCCCATCGTCGGCAAGAAGCACCTCACCAAGGTGTTCATGGATGGAGGCAGCAGCCTCAACATCCTCTACGTGGAGACGCCCTTCCACAGCGTCGTCCTTGGGAAACAAGCGGTCCCCCTCGGTCAAATCGATTTGCCCGTCACTTTCGGGACTCCAGGCAACTTTCGAACGAGGAGCCTCATGTTCGAAGTGGTCGGCTTCCACGAGTCCTACCATGCCATCTTAGAACGACCGTGCTACGTGACGCGGACCCGCCCCAGAAAACTAGTCCGGGACGGACCCGCATCTCGCCAGGATCCTGTTGGGCAATGCTCGGCGAAGCGAGCATACATATGGTACAACACAGGTAGGATAAACAGCAATCTTTTACAAGATGAGGGAATTTAATACATCATTGTTTTATAAGTTAAAAATTTAAGTCATACAACAATATCAGAATACGAAAGAGTTTTCAAAATCACAGACAAACAGCGGAAGACTAAGACGAGTACAGACTCCGACTCTCATGGTAAAGCAAAAGCATGAACCGTGCCCAGTGGCATCATGCTACTAGTCACTTCAAGATTCACTGCGATGAACCACAACGCTCCCACTGGAAGTTCCCGAACTCTGAAAGCTGCTCTTCCCACTGGCTATCATCGTGAGCGTACACGTCGGCACCTGAAAACCATGCATTCGCAAAGCGTGAGCTTCTAAGAAGCTCAACAAGACTGACCCGTCAAATTGGCTAACTATAGCCGACACCTAGACATGCTGGCTGACTCAGGGTAGGTTTACCTTTGCAGAAGGGAGTCGCATTCCTGAACTATTCTTGGCCAATGTGACACCCCAGGTGTCACCAAGGCTTAACTTAGACAACTTTAAAACCCAGGAAGTCAAATTACACACTTAGGAGCAGAATCGACACTGGTAGTAAAAATAAATGGTGTCTAAAATACTCCAAAGGAACACTACGCAAACTTCGACAAAATATCAGAACATGACTAGTGGGGTCGGAAAGTTTCAACCAGCAGTGTCGAGGACCTTCTTTCTCGGGAAGGAATTAAACCCTAATAAGTGACCTATCAAAATTTCCATAAAACCCTAGCCATATTTTCACATAGAAATTAACTTCACTTCAAAATGGAATTTTGGGAATTTATTCGGAATTTTTAAAATATTTAGACCTATTTAAAATTTATGCAAACAAAAATCATCTTGGAAATTCAAGAAATTTTAGGAGCCAATTCAGAACTTGAACCATAAATAAAAAGTGTTCCAAATAAATCGCTGAGCACACAAAAACATTTTCACAAATTTTGAAACTCGGGAAGCGTGACTGTCAATTGAGCTTTGATCCAAGTTTTGAATTAAATAGCAAAAAAAAAAATAAAAAAGGAAATTTAGGAGGAGGAGCGCTGCAGCGCCGCCGCCCCAATGGCCAACGGCCGGCCGACAGCGCCACTCCCGCCGGCCGGCACGGCTGTTGGCACCACGCCTTCAATGCCGAAGATTTGAAGACCTTTCCCCCTCGGCTGCTCCCCCCTCCTCCCCTCTCTCTCTCTCTCCCTCTCCTATCTCATCCCCGCTGCAGCACGCCACCCCGGCACGGCACCGCCCGTCTCCGCCAATCACCGTCGCCGTGCTGCCCCGACTTGTCCCTCCCCGCTCCAGCTCTATAAAATGCGTGCACACTCCTCCTTTCCTCCTTCCCCCTTCCTCCTCAGCGCCCGCGCCATTTTCACTCTTCCTCTCGCTCGGTCGCCGTCGCCACCAGTGCCGCCTCCACGACGCCAGAGCACTCCGGCAGCTCCTAAGCCCCGCCACCTTGCCCGGAAGGTTTCTCTCGACTCCCTTCTACTCTCCAACCACCAAGGTCACCGGCCGTGCCCTAGTTTCGCCGGAACACCGCCGCCCGTGCACTTCGGTCGAGAGCACCGCCATCGACGCCATTCCTCAAAATTCGTTGACACGGTACAATGATCCTTCAATTTCTTTCACCGGCTATCTCCTCTGGTCCTTGCGCACCCATTTGACATGATCCCGGCCACAGGTGACCGTCGGTGAGGAAGAACGCCTTGCGCCGCTGTCGGTTGTCACTAGAACCACCGCCGGAGCTTCACGTCGCCGGCCCGGTTTCCCATTTCCCCGTGGCCATCATCCTCCTCAAATCGGTGCTCTGTCTCACGGTGATGCTCCACGACTGCTCAATCCCCCTTCCTAACCTCTCCTCTGACGAGGAGCTCACCGGAGCAACCGCTGTGCCCTAGTTCTCTGTTCTGTCGTCCTGTTCCATCAATTTTTCCATTTTCCTATTAATTAGCCAGAAATTGTAAAATATGAAGTAAATGGTGGAAAAATCAAAAAAATTCTAAAACTAATTTTATTTAAATCCCTGAAGAATGGAATAATTTTCTGTTAAAGCACTTTTTTTTAAAAAAAGCCTAGGATTTTCAGAAATAATTAGAATACTCTTTTCTATTTTTGAATTTTAATTTAAATTCTATAGCAGTGCTATGACTAAACTTTTATATACAAATACAGCATGACAGTAGGCATCCTCTGGAATTTTGTGGGGATTTTAGGACCACCAACTTGCACGTAACCTTCTTAGAATACTCCAATCTGCCTAGCTAATTTACATTTTCTAAAATACATTATAAAAGTCCTCCAAAAAGTTGAACCCAAAAACAGAACTTGAGTTTAGATGCTCATGAGTGACTACATAAAATTTCATAATTTTATTCTAGGGTTTATTAATTATTTCTGATTTTACAATTTCAAATAACAGAAAATTTGTTGAATTTTTATAAAATCTAGAAAATTCATCTAGACCTCAACCAAATTTCAAAATTCATATTTCAGAGAGTACTATCAATTAAAAATAAAATTATAGTATAATTAAAAGTTTCATTTTAACCCTAAGATTAATGGCCGTAGTTTTATTAATTAGTTGTTAACCGAAGAAAAAGTCGGTTTAACCTCAACCCAAGTTTTAAATTCTTGATTCAGAGAACATGGCCAACTAAAAATAACCTCCTCGAGAAATGAATAGTCTTCCTTGAACCTCATTAAAAAGATGAAACTTAAAATAAAAAGCGATGGCGTCAAGGAATTAGGGTTAACCCTAATTTTCTAAACGTCGAAACCCTAGATTAATCTTTAGTAAAAGTATTATGACTATTTTCTATTAACTCATCATAATCATAATGCATCATGTAGATTCTGAAGCGCACGAAGTAGCTGCAGAGCCTGATTCCTCGATCTCCGCAGAAGAAGTCTACGTCAACACCCAGAGAACCAGGCAAGCCCCGGTGCACAACCGATGTTTAAATTTTCCTTTTATAGCTAAGTGTGTCTTGTTTATGCATTAAGTGCTAGGAGTTGAATGAAACCTTAGTTGCATTTGTTTCTATAGGAACCCTATCGGTAGCTGGTATAGATACCCCTTTAGTATGCTACGCTTAGCAGTTATTCGTCGGTAGAAGTCGAGTAGAGTGGACGCTGCTCGCGAAAGGTAGGATATTGATTGAAACTATCACTTGAGTCATTACAACACATGATTATGGGTTGAGTAAGGAAAAGGATAAAAGTTTGAGGGTCAGACGCGGTACAAAGTAGGTCGGCAACTGGACTGGGTCCAGGGTGACCATAGTCCTGTCTGATCCATGTGGTCCGAGTCTGATCGAGCCTTGAATGTAGTAGTCGTATGCTGGGTATAATGATTCCTAGTAAACCTACGTAGCCTAGTAAATGCAACGTCGAACTTACCCTACGGTGTTTGAATCGGAGGCGATTTGGGGTGGGCAGCGTGGGAACTCCACAGAAACTGTCTAGGACGTGTTTTCTGGTGGGATGCGGCGCTGCTGAGGTAGGCGTAGGACGGAATTGACGTTACAGGAGCTGGTGCGAACGGTTGCCACGTGCGAGTCTGGGACACGCACGTGTCGTACGATTAGGTTTCCCCCTGCAGGGTATAAAAATCGTTTCGAACTGCTGTCGCTCCCAGTTAGTGAGCATGCTCGTGAAACACATCACATTTTAGTAAATAAGTTGAGATTCAATGAGGATGATACTATGATGATTACTATTACTTTGTTACTTCTATTATGCCTGATTAGTTCTATGCTAATTAAAGTTACATTTTAATCACTTAACCTGTGCTAAAATTTGACCAAGAGTAGTACAGGCTTGCAAATCCGTTTTTGCAAGTAAACCCACCCTAGTTAGCCTTCATGTTTAGGAGTCGGCTGTAGTAAGCCATGTTGACGGGTAAGCCTTGTTGAGCTTCTTAGAAGCTCACGCGTTAGCGTTATGTGGTTTTCAGGCGCCAACATGCAGAACCAGGACGATAGCATCCACCGGGAGGAGTCTCACCCCAAGGTTGGGAACCTCCAGTGGGAACTGTGCGAGTTGCCGCAGTAACATTGAAGTGGCCAGTAGCATGACGCCCCTGGGCACGGTGCATGGTTTTGCTTAAAGTAAGAGTGTCGGAGTCCGTAAACGTTCGAGTCTTCCGCTGTTACGTTTTCAAAAATTTATTTGCGCACTCTGAATCATTTATTAGACTTAAGTTTAAATCTATGAATTAATGATGTATTAATTTCTCTCTCCTTATAAATTATTGCTGTTTATTCCTGCCTTTGTTGTATCGTGTGTACGCTCGCTTCGCCGCGCGTTGCCTAACAGGATCCTGGCTCATCAACGACTACCAGATCCGTCCTGAAAAGTGGTTTTCTGAGCGGGTCCGTGTCAGCTTGGTGTGACACCCCAGGTGTCACCAAGGAAAAGTCGACAAACTATAAACCCTAAATCCTAATTTCACTCAATTTAAAGCAGTTTCAATCATTGAAATAAAAAGAAATATTGTCTAAAATGCTTTAAAGAGACACTATGAAAAGTTTGACAAAGAACAGAGCATGTTAACCAAAGTCCAGAGCATCCTCTACTAAAAGTATCGAAATCTCGTTAACAGAAAGAAATCCAAACCCTAACTATTGACCATCAAAATTTCCACAGAACCCTAGCTATATTTTTACATAAAAATTAAGCACACTTCAAAATAGAATTTTGAGAAATTATTCAAGATTTTTGGAAAAGCTTTAGACCTCTTAAAAATTCACAGAAGCTATAATCAACCTAGAAATTCAAGAATTTTTAGAGGCCAAATCATGACTTGAACCTTAAATGAAAAGTGTTCCAAATAAACTGCTGAGCTTGTACAAAAATTTTCAAAAATTTTCGAGCTCGCGAAGTGTGCCAATTCATTGAATTGCAGCTGGGCTAATTAAATTAAAAAAAATAATAATAGAACTGTTGCCGGGCGGGCTACAGTACCGCCCGCCCGACAACAGAGAAAGCTGCGCCGCCCGGCCACGCCCCGTCCGGCACGGGCGCTTGCCCCCCCCCCCCCACGTCGCAATTACCTCTCTCTCTCTATTACTCTCTCTCGCTCCTCCCCTCTCCTCTTCCTCTCTCTCCCTTGTTCTCTGCCGCGCCGCCCGAGCCCTAGCGCCGCCCGACCGCCCGAACGCCATGCCGCCGCCTCACTGCCGCCCGAGCACCCCCCCTTGCTCCCTACCTTCTCCCTACCCCGGCCCCCTATAAAATGGCGCGCAGGCTCCTCCCCAATCCCCCCCCCCTCCTCCATTTTCCCCTCCCACGCGCGAGAGCTCCTCTTCTCCACTGCCCCGGCCGCCGCCAACGCCATAGCCGCCGCCTCCACGGTGAAACGGCACCTCCGATCAAATTTAACCAAATTCCCTCACCAAATCAACCCTTCTCCACCTAGTGAAGCTCACAGAAGCCCCCAATCCTCCGACGGCGAGCCCCCCTCGACGGAATTTTGATTTCGCCGCCGCCCCGAGGCACCCCCACGGTGAGACCCCCTCTGCCGTGCCCAAGCTTGATAACTACCATGTTGCCGAGCTTCGTCATGTCGTGTGGATCATGAAAAGCCAAGGTTCGACGGCCGGCGACCACCCCATCGTCAGGAATTGGCCGCCGGAGCTCGTCGGAGACTGTTCACTGTTTTTCTTTTTCCTATTTATTTTTCAGATTATTGCTCTGTTTTCTAAAAACCCTAGAAAATCACAGGAAGATCCAAAAATGCCAAACCAAAATTTGTTAGAACCCTCATGAAAAGTACTAATTTTCTGTTAAAACACTTTTAACAAATCACCAAACATTTGTAGAATTAATTAGAAACACTCCTTTCTGTTTATAAATTTTAAATTTCATTGTAGAGCAATGCTAGGGCTAACCCTTGATCTACAAGTACACCATAGTGCTACACAGACTCTGGAAATTTATGAAGATTTTAGGAATACGAATTGGCATCTAACTCTATTAAATAACCTCAATCTGCCTAGTTTAAATAGCATTTTCTAAAGTACATTGTAAAAATCATTTGCAAGGTTAGAACCCAAAAGAAAAGTTGTAGATCTAGTGCTCAGAAATGCTCACAAAAAGTTTCGTAATTTTATTCTAATGTTTACTAATGCTTTCTGATTTTACAAGGTTTAAAAACAGGAACTTCGATGAATTTTTATAAAATATAGAGAATTCATCTAAGCCCCAACCAAAGCCCAAAATGCTTATTCCATGGAGTAATACCAAATAAAAATAATCTTGAGGAAGAATTAAAATTTTCATTTCTAACCCTAATTTAATAGCCAAAGAATTAAATAATGCTTAATCAATGGAAAGTGTCAAATTAACTTAATCAGGGTTTAAGATGTTGAACATGCCAACTAAAGTCACCTCATGAGAGTTGAATAAATTCTTTAAACATCATTCACGGATTAAGAAATTGATTTTAGTCGACGACGTCGAGTAATTAGGGTTAACCCTAATTCTGGGCGTCGCCAATCTAAACCCTAAGTTGTTATTGATAATAATAATAAGTTTTATTTTCATTAAACTTATCATAACCCTACTGCATCATGTAGATTCTGACGCTAACGAGGTAGCTACGGATCCAAGTTCATCGACCCCCGCCGACGAAGTCTGCAACAACACCGAAGAACCAGGCAAGCCCCGGTGCACAACCGAATTTAAAGTTTTACTTTTATAACTAAGTGTGTCTTGCTTGTGCATTAAGTACTAGGAGTTGATTGAAAACATAGTTGCATTTGTATCCATAGGAAACCCTAACGGTAGTTGGTATAGACACCCCCTTAGCATGCTATGCTTAGTAGGTAATTGCCGGTAGAAGTCGAGCAGAGTGGACGCTGCTCGCGAAAGGATAGGTTGTTGATTGAACTATGTCATGAGATGGACCACACCATATGAATCAGTAAAAAGATAAAAGTTGAGGGTCAGACAGGATACAAAGTAGGTCGGCGACTGGACTGGGTCCAGGGTGACCGTAGACTTGTCTGATCCGTGTGGTCCGAGACTGATCGAGTGTTGAACGTACTGGTCGTATGCTGGGTGTTATGGGCCCCAGTAAACCTACGTAGCCTAGTGATTGCAACGTCGAACCTGCCCTACGGTGTTTGACTAGGAGGAGATCTGGGGTGGGCAGCGTGGGAACTCCACAGAAACCGTCTGGGACGTGTTGTCTGGTGGGACGCGGCGCTGCTAAGGCAGGCGTAGGAGGGAATTGACGTTGCAGGAGCTGGTGTGAACGGTTGCCACGTGCGGGTCTGGGACACGCACGTGTCGTACGGTCAGGTTTCCCCCTGCAGGGTATAAAATCGTTTCGAACCGCTGTCGCCCCCAGTTAGTGGGCATGCTCGTGAAACGCACCACATTTTAGTAATTAGGTTGAAACACGGTGAGAAGGAAATTATGATTATTAATACTGCTATTGTTGATTCTGTTATGTTTGCTTAGCTCAGTGCTAACTAAATTTATTTTTCCTAATCACTTAACTTGTGCTAAAAATTGACAAGAATAGTATAGGCTGCGAGTCCTTTTTGGCAAGTAAACCCTCCCGAGTCAGCCTTCATGTTTAGGAGTCGGCTGTAGTCAGCCACTTTTGTCGGGTAAGTCTTGCTGAGCTTCTTAGAAGCTCACGCGTTAGTGTTTTGTGGTTTTCAGGCGCCGTCATGCAGGAACCAGCTGGTAACTTCCATTGGGAGGAGCCTCCCATCGAGTTTGGGAACCTCCAGTGGGAGTTGTGTGAGTCGCCGCGATGAATGTTGAAGTGGCTAGTAGCATGACGCCCGTGGGCACGGCGCGTGCTTTCGCTTAAGTCCGAGTGTCGGAGTTGTAATAGTTCTAGTCTTCCGCTGTTTACCGTTTTTCAAAACTCCTGCGTACTCTGAGACAATGTAATATTTAACTTTAAATTTATGAACCAATGATGTATTAAGTCCCCTCTTCTTGTAAATTATTGCTGTTTATTCGTGCCTGTGTTGTATCGTGTGTACGCTCGCTTCGCCGAGCGTTTCCCAACAAGATCTTGGCTAACAAAACCGAGTTTAGATTTACTTTTCTGTAACGACGCACCTACGCTCAGGTAAGCAAGGTAAGGTACGCCGCTCGACTGCGGTGAAAGGTCGAGAAATCCCTGTTGCGTCAGCAGCAGTAGCGTTCTATACCATGATGGTATGGAAGGAGGTATTATGTTCGCTGTAACATAGTACGCCCCCTTGCCGTTTAGGGAGAGAAGCGGCCCTCTACCGTACGAGGTGTGGGTTACGGACCTGTTCCGAATGCAGACCTTCGCAACAGTGGAGTCTTGTGTCTTTGGCACACAAGAGATGAGTTTGTTCCTCACGACTTCGGTTTTGCGGAACACTCTCATACCTCCGTGCCTGAGGTAAAGTGCAGTCTGTCGCCGCGCAGGGAAGGTCGGACACGTGATCCCCGTACGTGACCTACTCGGGGCGACCCATATGGCAATGATATGGGTTGTTGTATTTACTTTTGATATATATTATATTGCACTGCCTGTGATGTCATTTCTGCAGGTACGCTAACCCCGATATCGTAAGAAACGTGTAGTAACGGCTAACTTGAGTGCGACTTTCCCACCGCCTATGCGTATTCTTTTTACTTTGTGAGGACGTATAGGCCGATGTAGGATTGCATTGCATGAAGAAATGTTAAAAAAAAATCCTTCAAACTTATACTAAAACCATCCAGGAGCAAAAATTCCATCAATAATGGCTATAACACCAACAGAAGTTAAAAAGGGTCAACCTGGACACCTTCCTCCCTTAGTGGTTGCGTGAAATCAACCGAGTTGGAGCAAAACCCTTGTATATCATTGAGCCTTCCCAGAACCTTCCTCGATGAGAAGATTGTCTCCTTGACAGGTCAACTTAGATGGTAAAGCACCTTGGACTACCGGATGTCGCTAGTCAGCATCCTGAGTGATCGAGCTGAATCACCTTTTACGCAGGGATGAAAAATATTTTATGTATCGGAAGATTTAGCATGCCTTGAACTATGTGTCAACATGTGGCTTCTGATTGGTAAAATATTATTCATCTCTGTGATGCAGATGGACGCCAACACGATCGAGCACGGGATCGCGGAGATAGGCATTGAGGACTCCACCCCTACCTACGTCACCAAGAAATCAGGACGCAGAGGATTTGTGGAGATACTTGAGGAGACCTTGCAGTCGCTGGGTTATACGGAGACTCCTTGGTTTCAGTTCTGGGAGTATCGGCAGTATGACTTACCGCGCTGCTCGGCCACCGTGACATTACCCACGCACCCTCAGCATGCCAACGGAGAGGTTTATACCACCACCACCTTCGGTTCAGATAAGACGGAAGCCATCGAGGCAGCCGCGCATCAGGCCCTATTGCGGATTTGCGAGCGACACCTCGAAGACTTGGCAGACAAACCAGCAGCATTGTTTCCGATACGGGACCAGGTCGATCGCACCTGGCACCGCAATGTTAAGAATGCTCAGAAGAGGACTTTCAGGGGAGAGATGGACCATATCACTCCCTTGTTCACATGGAGCCTAGCGCTACTCAACTTGCATGAGGACACTGTTCTCGCAGCCCAGATGGATCGTCAGGCCTTGCGACAAGCTCATGTAGAGATGGCTCAAGTCAAGAAGAAGGTCCAGGACTTGGAGAGCAGAAACAATGCACTGCGTGCTCGCTGCGACGCGCGCGCTACACGTATCTCTGAGTTAGAGGCGGTCTTCGAGATTAAGACTGCCCAAATCCATGCTAGAGAGAATGATTGCAACATCATGTTGCAACACATTCACCAGCTGGAGATGCTCAGGGATAACGCGGTTCAGATGGCGGAGAACCTCGCCCATGAGAACCACCATTTGCAGCATCAGTTAGCGGGACTTTTGGAGGCACAGCAGCCGTCTCCCGCTAACGATGATGCGCCTGAGTCAGAAGTATCGGATCCCGAAGCTTCAGACCCAGAGCCAGATGAGGAGTAGATTGGAGGTGGCTCCGAAGTGGTAGTTTAGTTAGATGGTTCGCTTAGGAGTGTGTTGTCTTTGTCAGGATGTCGGTATGTGTTCTCAGGAGTCTATCTTAGTGGCGTGGAATCCTTTGGATGTAAAAGTGGTGGTTTGACAGTCTAAGGGGTTGAACAATGGATGTACTGTCATCTTTTGGGGAAATGAAGGAAGTTTGTTTTTAATGAGATATCCGTGCCGTGCATTTTGATGTGCTCATACTTATATTGAGAAGTGGACATGGGTTGAATTGCTCTAATAAGGATCCCTTTTACTTTTTCAGTATGGTGAATACCAGAGCAGGACGTCAGGAGGAGGAAAGCTCCAACCCGCCGCCCCCGCCAGCTGAGCCAACCTTGGCCACAGCTATGGCGGCCTTGATTCAGAGCAGCCAGCAGACTCAGGAGATGTTGCGGGCCATCCTGGAGAATAGTGGCGCCAACCGAGGCGCTCGGAACCGCGACCAGGACAGCACATATGCGGAGTTCCTAGCCACTCATCCCCCGGAGTTCAGAGATGCCCGGCAACCAATGGAGGCAGACCATTGGCTTCGTACAATCGAGGCCAAGTTTGGGTTACTCCGTTGTTCGGAGATCCAGAAGACGCTCTTCGCCGCCCAGATGCTCCACGGACACGCTGGAGCTTGGTGGGCCAACTATTTGGCCACTCTCCCGGCCAACACCCAGGTGCCATGGGAACAGTTCCGGGAGGCGTTCCGCGCTCACCACATCCCCGCGGGACTCATGCAGAGAAAGGCCAAGGAGTTCATGGCCTTAACCCAAGGGAACCGCTCGGTGCACGAGTATTCCCGTGTCTTCAACCAACTTGCTCTGTATGCTCCGGAGCAGGTTGACACGGATGCTAAGCGGAAGCACCGCTTCATGGAAGGGCTGAACATCACACTCCAGGGTCGCTTAGCCCTGAACCAAGGCGGCTCGTTCAATGAGCTCGTCAGCAACGCCCTTATCGCCGAAGAGTACCTCGAGAAGGAGCAGCGGGAGAAAAGACGAGCCAGCGGTGGGCCATCAAACGCCCCGCCACCCAAGTACCGTCTGGTGTACACTGCACCCGATGGTAGGAGGTACAAGGCCACCCCGCCGCAGGCGTCGTCGTTCCGTCCGCCGCAGCAGCCGTACCGGCCCCCACAGAATCAGCAACAAGCCGGCTACCGCGCACCTCCCCCGCCGCAGAGGAACCAAGGTGTCCGCCCACCTCAACAGGGCGCCCGCCCTGGACCAGGCACACCTTGCTTCAACTGCGGACAGCCCGGACACTTCGCCCGCGAGTGCCCCTCCAATCAGGAGTCCGGAGGCAACCGGCAGTCGAACCAAGGACAGGGCCAGCAAAAGGGCCAGAAGAACACCAGGACCGGTCGGGTAAACTACACCACGACCGAGGAAATTGCTGAGGGCGAACAAGTACTGGCGGGTACGTTCTCGCTCTCTACCCACTCAGCTTTTGTTCTTTTCGATTCCGGTGCAAGCCATAATTTTATCAGTAGGAATTTTATCAAAGGCAAAAACCTAACCACAGTTCTCTTAGAACCACCTTTCGTCATAAAATCGCCTGGAGGCAACATATTATCAAATCATGGCTTAAGTGAAGCTCCCCTCAATCTGGGAGGTCACATCTATCCTATTTCCTTCATCATCTTAGATGGGCAGGGTATCGATATTATCATCGGCATGAAATGGATGAAACATCATAATGCCATCCTTGACATCGCTAACCGTGTAGTCCACTTAACCTCCCCACTTCACGGTTCCATGTCCATAAACCTAGATCACCCCAAAGCCACCCTCAAACAAGTCTGCAATGTTGTCGGGAAAAGTCTGGACGAGATACCAGTAGTTAAGGAGTTTCCGGATGTATTCCCGGAAGATCTACCTGGTCTACCACCGGACAGAGATGTGGAGTTCCAGATCGAGCTATTGCCAGGCACAGCCCCAATCTCCCGCAGACCGTACAAGATGGCACCCAAGGAGCTGGTAGAGTTGAAGAAACAGTTACAGGAGTTGTTGGACAAGGGCTCTATACGGCCCAGTACCTCGCCTTGGGGTTGTCCAGCATTGTTCGTGAAGAAGAAGGACCAGTCCTTGAGGCTATGCGTTGATTACCGTCCCTTGAATGCGGTAACTATCAAGAA